>CM070740.1:19053308-20277036 GCA_036346245.1 Bonia amplexicaulis
CGAAGCACAAGACAAGAAGTGGTCAAAACCCCGAAGACTTCCCGCTTCCTTCGACCACGAAGATGTCGTCACGACCATCACAAAGCTCGTTACGACCATGCGGACACAAGCTACGACCACATACAACACCGATCTGACTTTATCGCTCAAAGTCTAGTACCTCATCCGAGCACTCTATTGCACACAAATACACTTGAGCTCACCAGAGCCTGCTCAAAGCCTACGACCTCATCCCAAGTCGTTACGACCGATTCCCAGCCAAAACGACCGTTTCTGGTGGTCGACGACCAGCTCGATCGCCAAACGACCACGGCTCTTCGTCGCGCGTGGTCGAACGAGTTTCGACCACGTTCAATCCCGTGATAACGTGGTCGATGTCTCAAGCGCCAACGTGATCGAACCACCGAGCCCCCAACGTGGTCGTGGCTCTGAGTGCACAACGTGGTCGAAGACCCACGTCCTTCAATGTGGTCAAATCTCCCAAGCGCTCCCTGCCAACCACTTCCAACGTGGTCGAAGACGCCACGTCGTGGTCGTAAATGGCCCTGGAGGCCTCCGACCACGGCCAAAGTAGTCGTACACTGACTACGACCAATGTGGTCGCAGTGCCACAACGTGGTCGTAAATGGCCCTGGTGGCCTCCGACCACGGCCAACGTAGCCGTAGACTACACAACGTGGTCGCACGCCACCTACCGGTTCTCGATTTCGCTCAACGTGGTCGGCGCGCCCGACCACGGCCAAAGTGGTCGGCGTCCCGGTGACTCCGACTACGGCCAAATTCACCGATGTTGCCGTAACGTGGTCGTATACCTCTCGATAAGCTTCTGATCACGGTCAAATCTGCCGAGAGAGCCGCAGCGTGGTCGTAAACAACCCGAAGACTTCCGACCACGCCCATAATGGTCGTGACGACGTTTTTCGGCTTCCGACCAGATCCAAAATGATCGACGGCGGTTGGCTTCGACCAGCGGCGGTGTGGTCGTAAACTTTCCCGGTGGCCTTCGAGCATGGCCAGAGTGGTCGTAAACGCCTTCCGACCTTGGACAACGTAGTCGTAAGCGATCACGACCATTCTTAAGACTTACGACTTTGCAGAGCCAGCTCAAACCTCAAAAACCAAACTCAATCTTTCTAGATCAAGAGTCAATTACTCATCACAACCATGGGGTGACCTCCACATGGTCTCACAATGCTATTGGTCATTATATGCAGATATTGATTCTGTAATTAGTCACGAATGTTTGCAGAAGTGTACTTAGCAGAAGTGTACTCGTGGTCGCGCCGCACGGGGAATGGGAGGATGGAGCCATGGAGGCCGTCGTGTCGAGGGCAGAGCTCTAGCGGTGACTCGCCATGGTTACGCTTCTTGCGGTGACGTGGCGCCATCGTGGAAGCATCACTCGGCGGGGAGTGGTCGTGTCAGAGATAGAGGGGGATTGGGATTTTGGGGGGAAAGAGGAGCGCGTCTAAGAGGGAGGGGAGTTGAGACGAGGGATGTTAGCAGTCATCGGGAGCAGTTGGGGAGCTACGTATGTGTGGAAAGGGAGATCGTGAGATCCAACGACTATGGAGTCGAGGAAGAACGGACGACTATTGAGAGTTAAGGGAGAATGGACCTACTACCACCAACTCAAACTTTTAAGGAGTAGAGAAAAACGATAATAATATCGTTATGCTCTATATTTGGATGCTGCGTATCTCTACTACCCTGCTCGACAGTATTCCCCGTCGAGCAGGGTACGGCGATGCTTGCTTGCCGACAGTTAGGATTCGGAGCGTGGAATCAACTTTGCAGAGGGAGCAAGGCATGGCCGGGATGCCGCGTACAATACGAATACGATGCTTTGCTCGGAAGGGAAAGGAAATCGAATGCTTTGCTTTCATGCCGTGCTGCATGGGTGTAAGTATAGAATCAATTGCATGCTCCGTTGGCTGCAAGATAGGCAACCATGAGTACCTTGCATGGCGACGCATATTCGTGATATTATTTGATGGATAGGGTTTCCATCTCGTGTATTCTTGTATAGTTGAAAATTCATGTGTACTCTTGCATTATTTATATCAGGTCAAATCAATGGAAGGCCATAACGAAGGCGTTCCAAGTGGCTTATAAATCAGGTCAAATCAATGGAAGGCCATAATGAAGATGTTCTAAGTGGCTTATAAATCAGAGCTTATGAATTATTCTGTACTGGAACTGTTTTTTAATTTATTTTACGTAATTAAATATAAAAAAAATTATATCAATATGGACAATACAAACCAATAAGAAAAATAGAAAAACTAAAAAATTAGAAAAATACAAAAAAAAACCAGAAGCCAGAAAGAGAAACCGTTTGAAGTGGAGCCAACGTGTCGATCCTTCCCGGGATCTGGTGCTTGCTCGTAGATCTCAGAGGCAGAAGCTAGCTTCAGCCTAGGGATTATTCCTAGCTGAAACAACACTAGAATGCCCGAGCATGGAGGATAGGCTTACTGGAAAAAGGTGTTGTGAGGATGGCCTCCACCGACATCTATTTGGCCTGTAATAAAGTATGTAAACGACATGTGTATCTTTGAAATAATACTCTAAGGTAGGAATGTTGTTGTAATAAGACCTTATAGCTATGTATATATACTTCCTTGGATTAACAAGGAATGAGATATTGTTCATTTCTCATACTTACTCTACTAGTTCCCTCTTCTACTGTTTAGTCAGTAGCCACAACAGTTGGCGCTATCCATGGGGACCGACGAACAAGCTACGAGCTTGAGAAAAAATAATGGCTCCAAAGAAAGCAATGTCGATAACCAAGCGAAAAAGGAGTATGGTGGCAGTGGCTTCTGAGGCCGGTGTGCAAAGGTCGATGGTCGAAGGCCCACCGGCCCCATGGCAACGACACGTCGGCGTCGCGGCCGGCGAGCGGCTTGCACCTACGCTGGAGGCCGGCTTCGACGCTAGCGCCAACGCGGTCATCGACCACAATGCCCATGCCACCACCGTCGACCACGACACCTACGCCACCACCATCGAACACAACACATGCGCCACCACCATCGACCACGACGACACGACCATCGACCACGACGCTCGCACCATGACCGTCGACCATGATGCCCGCGCCACGACCGTTGACCACGAAGCCCACGCCATGACCATCGACCACAAAGCCCGTGCCACGACCATGGACCTCGACACTCGCGCCAGCATATCTGCCGACCTTGGTGCTTGTGTTGACCTCATCGTCAACCTCCACGCCTACCGCATTAGCATGTGTACTGACTCAAACGTCCGAGCCACCTGCGCCAACAACCTCATGTCGAGCGCCTCCACACTGGGAGACTCCACCGCACGAGCGGCGAAGGGTACGCTAGTAGCGACTCTTGAAATACTGCAGCGCGAGCTGTCAAACCTCCAGAGCGCCATGTAGGAGATGCAAGAGGCTCGGAGCCAGCAAACACCCACAACAATAGCGGCGGAGGTCGCGGTCGATAGGGCCGACAGCCATGAAGCCCCTACTCCCGCACACAATACGCTCCGACGCGTGGATCCGGAGTCTCCTCTATCCGCCGGCTTGTAGCAAGTTGTGTGGTCAGAGGACTTCAAGATGCCCATTGTCGAGCCATTCAAGTGTGATACGGACCCTCGGGAGTTCGTACGTGTCTACGAAACGGCCATCGAGGCGGCCAGGGGCGATGACTCTACAAAGACGAAGGGACTATCGCTTGCCCTTCAAGGGATAGCACTCTCTTGGTTCTTCACCCTCACGCTGAACACTATATACGTATAGGAGCAGATCCGGGACCGTATGTACAACAATTTTTAAGGGAACTACATCGAGCGGGTGGATGCTGACCAGCTTTTCGCCATCAAGCAAAAACCTTCGGAGAAGCTCAGAGAGTATTTCTAGCACTTCGCTAAGGTCTGCTACCAGGTTAAAGATGTAAACGAGACCACCATCATTAACACGACAATATGTGGTCTTCGCCCAGGGCCACTTGTTGAGTATAACGTGTGCAAGCCTATAAAATCAATCGACAAACTCTTTGACAAGATGGAGCAATATGCGAGAGCAGAAGAGGACGTGCAGCAGTGTCGAGATGATACCTCTGAGGCAAAGCGCGTGTCCAACCCTGCGAAGGAGGGCTCCACCCGTAAAGAGCAAAAGAACCAGTAGCATAAGTACATCTTCAACATTGAGGGTGGAGGCGACGACAGCACCACCATCTCGGCCGACCGTGGTCGTGGCCGCAGGGGCCGAGGTCATGGGAGAGGTCATGGTTGCGATGGCGGCGGCAGACAACCTCACCCGGCACTGCACGACCATTGCAATGCTCCGGGAGAGCACCTCCAGGGACAAAGCACTCGAGGCTAGGGCGTCGGTGGTGGCACATGTCCAGCAGCCCCACGAGGGCCAACTAGTCCAAGCCAATCCTGCTGTGTTGTGCATCATCAGGTCCTCAACACCATCATGAGTGGCTCGTCGTTAGAATTCCCTTCCGAACAGTAGAGGAAGGCCTACACTTGTCGACTACACCATGTCGCTGCATACCCCGCCCAAATGCCCCCCGACTGGGCACAAGCTGACATCGCATTCACGATGGCTGATGCAGCGGGCGTCAACTTCCCCCACCAGGACCCCTTTGTGGTCCAGGCCAGTATTGCATGCTGCGATATCCAGCGTGTCCTGGTCGATGGGGGTAGCTCTGAGCATATCTTGTTCGCCAATGCCTTTGACTATATGGGCATTTCCCGTAGTAGGCTCCAACAATCAGCTGTCCCACTCTAGGGTTTCGGGGCTAACCATTGTGGGCCCTGGGCTAGGTGCAACTTCAGGTGTCTTTTGGCCAACATGACCTGGCAAGAAGCAAGGATATAACCTTCGATATCATGGGATCTCACCTATCTGTACAATGCCAACTCAACACCTTCGGAGCAGTCCCGCACCACAATTTCCTATGCATGAAGTTGTTGGGTCCACATGGTGTAATCACCGTGTGCGGAGACCAGGATCTCGCACGTGGATAGAGCTAGGCTTGCGAGGTCCCCTCTACAAGGTGCACGTTGTTAGCGAGACCCTCGCCGCATCGACGTTGTCATCACCATCAGCTCCAGGGTGGACGCCCAAGCCCAAGCCCGACAGTGCCATCAAAACGGTCCCTTTGCATGACACGGATGTTTCGTGGCAAGTTTTCATTGGCGGGGGTCTTACTCTGGAGACCGAGCAGGAACTCCTCCAAGTCTTTCGCGCCAACATAGATGTCTTTGTATGGTCGTCGGTCGACATCACGAGGATAGACCGCTCCATCATTGAGCACCACCTAGTGGTTTGCCTTGATGCCAAGCTAGTCAATCAAAAATTATGACGCATGTCCCTCGAGCATCAATAGGCCACGAAAACGAAGGTCACCAAGCTGCTCGAGGCCAGTGTCATCCGCGAAGTGCACCATTCGGAATGGCTCACCAACCCGGTACTAGTCAAGAAGGCAAACGGGGCCTGGCGTTGCGGCTCATGTACTTTAATTTCACCAACCTCAACAAGGCCTGCCCGAAAGACAACTATCCACTTCTGTGGATCGACCAGCTGGTGGATGCCATGGCTGGATGCGAATTAATGAGCTTCCTAGATGCGTAATCTGGCTACCACCAAATTCATATGGCCAGAGAGGACGAGACGAAGACAAATTTCATCACCTCCAGAGGCACGTACTACTTCATCTGCATGCCCTTCGGCCTCAAAAATGCGGAAGCCACGTTCACCCACCTGGTCGCCATCGCTCTCACCACCTAGCTCTAGAGGAACGTCGAAGCCTACATTGACGACGTGGTGGATAAAAGTACTCGAGCTAGGTCCCACAGCCAAGACCTCCAAGAAACCTTTGACAACCCCCAACAGGACGGCGTCAAGCTAATCTAGACAAGTGCGTCTTCAGGGTGCAAGCGGGCAAGCTTCTCAAAATTCTCGTGTCCGGATGAGGAATACAAGCGAACCCAGAGAGAGTTGATACAATCCTCTCCATTGAGCCACCTAGGACCACAAGGGAGGTCCAGACGCTCACAGGCTGGCTGGCCACTCTCAGCCACTTCTTATCCAGGTCGGCCGAGCGAGACCTCCCATTTTTCAAAATGCTCTAAGGTTGTGATGGATTCCACTAGACCGACGACTACGTGTGGCTTTTGACGAGCTTAATAAGCATCTAGCCAACCTTCCAACTCTGGTCTCCCTGATACCAAAGGCTCTATTGTTGCTCTATCTGGTGGCTGCACCAGTAACAGTAAGTGCGGTCCTTGTCTTAGAGGAGGGCTCCATCCAACGCCTAGTATACTTCGTCTTAGAGGCCCTTTAGGGAGCCAAGACAAGATATACCGAATTGGAGTTGGCTTATGCGCTCCTGATGGCCTCATGAAAGCTCCATCATTACTTCCTGGCTTACCACATAAAAGTGCCTTTGTCGTTCCTGTTGGCTGAAATGCTCCAAATAGGGGAGTCAACAGGTCGCATCGGCAAATGGGCGGTTGAACTCGCGTCTTTCTCCCTAACCTACACTCCCCGCATGACGATTAAATCCCAGATCCTTGTAGACTTCGTTGCAGAGTGGACCCGTCGGCCCAGCCTTAAATGCAGCCATCTGCTGAGCTGGTCTGGAGTCTCCACACCGATGGAGCCTATAGTGCCTCCAGAGCGAGCGTTGGAGCGGTTGTCACTACGCCGGAGGGACGTTACCTCTTCTACTCCTCGCGCCTGGACTTCCCAACGACAAACAACACAACCGAATATGAGGCCTTGCTTTTCAGCCTCAACAAGCTCAAGGCCCTAGGCACGCGAAGGGTGTTGGTGCATATGAACTCCCGTCTGCTTGCGAGGCATGTTGACAAATCTTACTAGTCTAAAGACCCAGAACTCGCCAAATACCTAGTGGCCGTCAGAGCAAGGGAGCACCATTTCTTGGGCATCACTGTCAGGGCCATTCCTCACGTGGACAATGAAGAAACTGATGCCCTGGCCAAAGCAGCAGTCAGCGAACCCAACCGCCAACGGGGCCGTTCACCGAGACCCTACCCAATGCGACCATCCAACAAGATCAGTGTGACCCCACGTTGGTCCACCAAATTGCCACCGAGGGCGACTGGAGGGAGCCCATCTCTACACTCCTCCAAGGAATGGCCGAACCAAATGACCCTCTTGAACTACGGCGGCTACAGCAACAGGCCAGAACCTTTCGTGTGCTTGACAACATACTGTACAAGTGCAGGGTGTGTGCCCCGCTCCTCTGATGCCTTTCGTGCTACGAGGGACGGCACCTCCTATATGAAATTCACGCTGGACTCTATGGCTCCCATATTGAGCCAAGAACCCTCGTCGACAAGGCATTCAGGCAAGGCTTATACTGGCTCACTACGACCGTTGACATGCACGACCTTGTCAAGAAGTGCCAAGGATACCAGTGGATGGGTAGGACTATTCATAGGCCCTCATTCACTTCTAGCATATCCCGCTAGTCTAGCCGCTGGCACGATAGGGACTCGACGTTGTCGGTCCTCTGCCACACGCCCCAGAGGACTTATGATTCATCATGGTTGCATTTGAATACTTCTCTAAATGGCCCAAGGCGGCCGTCCTGGCCAAGGTCATCTCCGCAGCAGTGCAGTGGTTCCTCTAGCAAAATGTCATTTACTGTTTCGGGGTCTCAAGGGAGATCACCGTCGACAACGGCTTGCAGTTTCACTCTACTAAGTTCAAGGCATTCTGCGACCGCATGGGCATCGAAATTTGTTATGCCTTCATAGGACACCCACAGTCCAATAGGACAGTTGAGTAGGCCAATGTCACCATCTCTATGGACGTCAAGAAGTGCCTCGTAGGTCCCCCGAAGCACAGATGGTCGTAAGAGCTATCGAGCATACTTTGGTCCATCTGCACCACCACGATGCGCCCTACGGGCTTCACGCCATTCAAGCTCCCCTTCGGAGACGAGGCTGTCACATTGGAGGAAATCAAGCTGGGTCAAGGAGGGTCCTTGATCCATCCCCGACTGAAGAGTGAGCTGTGTCTTTGGACCTCCTCGATGGAATGCGAGTCAAGGCAGCCGACCATGTCACAAAGTATATGTGCTTAACAATGTAGTCATACAACAAGGACGTGCGGCAGCGAGAGCTCAAGCCAGGGGACCTCGTCCTGAGAAAGGCGTTGCATGCCGCAATGGTCGGTAAGCTAAAGTCCAAATGGGAAGGCCCCCACATTGTAATGGCAGCCCTCCGGCCGGGAGCATATCGCCTGGCAACCCTCGAGGGGGTGGACCTCAGGCATACATGGAACACGGATCGTCTCTATTGATACTATGTATAGTAGTGCAAGGTGTGTAGCACAGATGTACTTCACACCCACATATCTATAACAGCTCACCTACGCAAATGGGAGGATATAAATAAAGCCCTAGTTTTAGGTTCAACTCGTTGTCTTGCTATCCACGACTCCCAAGTGCGTGTAAGCGTGCACACTCTACGAAGTATAAATAACCGCGCAGAGCCGACAGCCTCCATGCGAACTCTATGAAGTATAAATAATTGTGCGGAGCTCATAGCCTCCGCATGAACTCTGTGGAGCATAAATATCCACGTGGAGTTCATAGCCTCCACGCGAACTCTACGGAGTATAAATAACCATGCGGAGCCTGCAGCCTTCGCGCGAACTCTACGGAGCATAAATAACCGCATGGAGCTCATAGCCTCCCTGCAAATTCTGCAGAGTATAAATATCCACGTGGAGCCTATAGCCTCCGTGTAAACTCTACGGAGTATAAATAACTACGCGAAGCTCATAGCCTCCATGCGAACTCTACAGAGTATAAATATCCGCGTGGAGCCCATAGCCTCCGTGCAAACTCTACGGAGTATAAATATCCGCGTGGAGCCTATAGCCCCCTAGCAAACTCTCTGAAGTATAAATATCCGTGTGGAGCCTATAGCCTCCGCGTGAACTCTACAGAGTCTACATCAAAGCGCAGATCCCACAACCCATAGCAAGGTACCTATTACTAGCTGAGCGCATTCAAAAGACTTCATCCCGCCGCCAATTTCGCCGATGCCCATCCGAAGGGTGGGGGACGGAGTGCTCTTTCAAAAGACTTTGTCTTACCGTTGACTTCGTCGATGCCTGTCCGAAGCGTGGGAGATGGAGCGTTCTTTCAAAAGACTTCATCCCACCGTCAACTTCATCGACGCCCATCCGAAGAGTGGGGAACGGAGCGCGCTTTCAAAAGACTTCATCTTGCCGCCGACTCATCGACACCCGTATGAAGGGTGGGGGACGGAGCATGCTTTCAAGATACTTCGTCCCGCCGTTGACTTCATCGACGCCTGTCTGAAGGGTGAGGGATGGAGCGCACTTTCAAGAGACTTCGTCCCACCGCTGACTTCGTCGGTGCCTGTCCGAAGGGTAGGGGATGGAGCGCGCTTGCAAGAGACTTCGTCCTGCTGCTGATTTTGTCGATGTATGTCCGAAGGGTGGGGGACAGAGCGCGCTTTCAAAAGCCTTCGTCCCGTCGCTGACTTTGTCATTGCTTGTCCGAAGGGTGTAGGACGGAGCATGCTTTTAAAAGACTTCGTCAATGTCCGTCCGAAGGGTGGGGATAGAGCGCGCTTTAAAAAGACTTTGTCTCGCTGCCAACTTCATCGACGTCTGTCTAAAGGGTGGGGATGGAGCGCACTTTTAAGAGACTTCATCCCGTTGTCGACTTCGTCGATGCCCATCCGTAGGGTGGGGGACGGAGTGCACTTGAAAGAGACTTCGTCACACCGTTGACTTCATCAACGAGCGTCCGAAGGGTGGGGGCGAAGCGCGCTTTCAAAAGACTTCGTTCCAGCACCAACTTCGTCGACTCTCATCTGAAGGCTAGGGGATGGAGCTTTCCAGAGCACTTGTCCGATCACCTCGTGGTCATAGGTTCTCATCCGACCACCTTGTGCTCGTGACTTCGTACGGCCACCTCGTGGTTCGAGACGCTCGTTCGACCACTTCGTGGTCGTGACTTTGTATGACCATGTTGTGGTCGTGGACGCTCATATGGCCATCTCGTGGTCATAGACATCCGTCCATCCACCTCGTCATCGTGGCTTTATACGACCATCTCATGGTTCTAGACACTCGTCTGACCACCTCATGGTCGTCCCATCGTACGACCACGTCGTGGTCATAACCAATCGTCTGACACCTCCTTGTTGTGACTCCGTCCGATCAACCTGTGGTCGTAGACGACCGTTTGACCACTCCGCGCGCGGGATACAAGTACCTACACGTGGCCGAACGGTTGAGCAGACGCGTGGGACCTACACGAAGTACCTACGTGTGACTTTGGCTTACGAATATGTGCAAGTCACCCTACTCACAGGTACCATAAGTGAGCTACGATCACTTGGGATTCCCCTACTTTGGCGTGTGTAATGACACGGTTGTCTCCACGATCGTGTCTTACTCGCTAATCCGAGGCCTCCGGGGGTCGCCATAGTACAAAACACTTCAAACAATAGTTTTAATCAATTGTTACAATTATGTAACACTCGACAACCACAATAACGGAGAAGGTGGGCTTCTCTCACGCTACTCCTTGTCCGATGGTTCTATCTTTATGTACTCCTGGACAGAGAGGTCACTCCTACAGGGCTGCTCAGCCCAGAACTGCAGCGACTCCTTCGCCCATCCCCAGTGTCGCAGCTGACACTGAACAACGTTATCCGACAGAGGGGACGGTCTTCTCGAGCACCTACTCGCCAGGCAAACATCAACATGAGGCCATGACATAGACACCCCGCACTTTTGATTGGAAAATGATGGTTACATCATGCCCACACCCATCATCGTATACACAGCCATGGATGGCCACACACGTAAACTTAATGTTAGGTAGGCGTCTATTGTGGTTTTTTTGAGATTTAATCTCGTGACCTCTCGGTTGAAAAGCCTTGAGGATGTCTGATAATCCATAGCACTTCTCTTTTTTAAAACCGATTCAGCTGCCAAAACAAAGAAAAAACGTCGAGATAACCATGCATGTTAGCATATGGAAGAAGAGGCTGCTACTTTCATATGGCTGATTTCTTTTGGATTGTGCCGTATAGCTTTTGAATTCTTCGTGCGAGAGAGTACGAAAAGAGACAGTCATATGCAATTTTAGCCATTATAGCTGAAGTTGGTGCAGTATCTATTACAATCGACTTATAGACCCTACTTTAAAATACATATTGTTTAAAATTAGATACTATAGCAAAAATCAAAAACTATAAATATTGAACTCCAAAGAAGTGGAGGAAGCAAGCATATATGCATGCAGCTTTTAAGCTACGTCGAGGAGCTTAGGTAGCTAGCAAGAGCAAGGCATCAACCTTGCACGTCTATACCTTGACCCACCAATGAAGCTACGCGCCGCGCCACCATCGCCTATATATGTATAGCGGCAGTACAATCCGATTACTAGCTTAACCTCGATCTCCTTGATTCCCTGTACCGAGACAGCGAGAAGCAGCCGGCCGCCATGGCTGAGCCCGGCACGGACCCGGCCGGCTGCCAGGCGGCACCCCCTCCACATCCACTGCAAACCGAAACTGCCGACACGGCCGGTGACCACGCAACCACACCCCCTCCACCACCGCAGACCGAAACGGCCGGCCCTGGCCCTGTTCCAACTCCACCGCCGCAAAACCAAACAGCAGCACAAACGGCCGGCCAGCCACAAGCACAGCCCCAACCACGGTCTCAAACCGGAACGGGAGAGGTGGCCGGCCAGCCTCGGACGCCACGGGCACCGTCGCAGGAGAGGGCCTCGGCGGCCGATGCTGAGAAGCAACCCCCTGCACTACAACCGCAGCCGCAGCAGCAGCAGCAGCAGGACAAAGGCGAAGGGAGCATGAGCCGCCGCGATGAGGCCGAGGCGTCGGCGGCATCAGGGCGGAAGGAGATACCGCCCAAGAAGCCGGCGCACCAAACCGAGCGGCGAAAGAGCTTGCAGCGCACGGAGAGCGTTCCGCAGCCTCGAGAGGGCGGCGTCGCAGGGGACGCTCCTGACAAGCCGCCGACGGAGGAGTCGCCGACCGACGGCGTGCAGCTCCCGCGTCGCTCTCGGCTGATGAAGGTGTTCCGAAAGAAGGGCAGGATCGTCAAATGGCTCATGTCGTGGTATCGCCGGCACCGCTCCCCGGAGAAACCCGTGGACAAGGCGGCGGCGCAGAAGGAGAAAGGCGAAGAGACTAAGTCGTCGACGTCAGCGCAGGAGGAGGATGAGAGCAAGTCGGCGGAGGGCAAAGTTGAAGAGATCATCAAGCAGCCGTCGATCCCAGCGCAGGGGGACAAGCCGGCCGAGGAGACGCCGACCGACGGCGTGCAGCTCCCGCGTCGCTCTCGGCTGATGGAGATGTTCCAAAAGAAGGGCAGGATCGTCAAATGGCTCATGTCGTGGTCTCGCCGGCACCGCTCCCCGGAGAAACCCGTGGACAAGGTGGCGGCGCAGAAGGAGAAAGGAGAAGAGACCAAGTCGCCGACGTCAGCGCAGGAGGAGAGCAAGTCGGAGGAAGGCAAAAAGACAGCGCAGGAGGAGAGCAAGTCGGAGGACGGCAAAAAGACAGCGCAGGTGGACAAGCCGCACAAGAAGTGGGCACTGGTGGAGGCCGGGCTCGAGAATATCCTCGAGGAAACTTGCACTAGGCTGCTCGCCGCCGACTTCAGGGGGCTCGACGACCGGAAGCGGAAGTGCCTCCTCACCTTCTCCGTCTTCGCGCTCAACTCCGAGGTGAAGAAGCAGGCCGTGACCTACTGGTGGGCCACGCTGTTCGAACTGTCTCTGGAGGAGGGGCCGGGCGTCAGCGCGGAGGGCTTCTTCAAGGAGCTCGCCGGCTCCGGCTTCCTCGAGCCGATGAAGAACAGCTGCAGCGGAGTGATCCACGGGTGCCGCGTGAACCCGCTGGTGCACTGGATGGTGAAGAACAAGGAGACAGCGAAGGACATGCGCGTCGACGGGTACGAGCATCAGCCCAAGCCCGACGTCTTGTGCCTCACGGCGGGCTACCGTGAACGGCTGCAGAAGCTACCCAAGGACGAGTCGAGGGCCCGCCTCAATCCCGGCCCAAAGAAGGCGCCTACTCCAACTCCCCAGGTCCAACCAGCACCGACCCAGCAGGTATCTTCCTCTCTACCGTGTACGCCAGCCCTGTAAGGGAGCTAGGGCCCAGCACGACCCCTCTAATGTATTCTTTTTTAAAAAAATCATTTTCTTTTTTGAAAAGAAGGCGTGCGCTTCACCGATCAATTAAGAAGGGTAAGTAAAAGGATCACAACACCAGTCAAAGCTAGGACTAGAAAACTCTACAATTTTATTTTTCTTTGCATTCCACATGATATAAGTTAATTTTTCTTGTGTCTTCAAGGTCTCTATGCATTTCGAGAGTCGACATGCTTCTTGCCTTTTTACTAAGACATGCTTTCCTTCTTCCCCTAACACAGCTAGCCATCATTACTCTGAATCCAAATGGGCAATCCAATCTAGGTCGGAAAACTGTGGTTGACAACTGGTTCGTATCTAGTTTTCGGTTAAACCGGTTTGGACCAGTTTTTTTCATTTTCAAAAAAAGGTACTCTAGATTCTAAATGGCCATCTCGGTCTTTATTTTAGGTTAAACTAGCTGAATTTTCTATGTAATTACACGGCTAGATACAATATCGTGTTGTTTATATCGAAACAACATTGAATTGTATATATTATACAACTCTAATACTTACTTCAAACTATAGCTGTATTCCTTATGTAACTATAATAGCTTCTCTCGTATATGTATATGTATGCATGTGTGTATATGTATATATATATATATATATATATATATATATATATATATATATATATATGTATGTATGTGATTAATCTACACCGTTATAATCTATATCACCAAAATTAACGGTGTATATTTTTCTCCTTTTTTCTATTATTAACGTTGGAATTTATAGCTCTTAAAAGCGAACATGGTGATTTAATTTTCCTTTTGTTTTAATAATATAAATATAATAGATATATATTGTACATTTTATTGCTTGTTAGATATGATCCATACATTAGGATTTCGAAAAAAGGGCGGGAAAAACTTTTGGCCCAAAAACTGGACACTCTTTTGCCTTGATTTCTATTCTTGAGCTATAAAGATCTCGTAAGACGCTCTAATTCGTGTTATCATCAATATACACAGAAGAAATTTTGTATTGAACGGCTGCAGAAGCTGCAAGCCCAAGTCCGACGTACGAAGTCCAAGGCCAGCCGCGAGCCCGACCCAAAGGAGGCGCCTACTCCTACTTCCCAGGGCAAGGGCCAACCAGCACCAACCCAGGTACCTTCCTCAGCCCTGTAATGAAACCAGGGCCCAGCACGAGTGCACGACTCTTTTAATGTATTCTTTTTCAAAAATAAAATTCATTTTTCTTGTTTCTTGAAGGCCTCTATGCATTTTGAGAGTCAAACTGTTAGAAATAATCTTGACTTAGAGTTCAAGACGTAGTAGAGTCCGTCTCCGTATGTAACTCAAGTTGAAATTGTGTTCAACTTAAAGTCTGAATACATATGTTAGTAGGAGATTATTAGCATATATATTAAGGAGGTTTGTAGCCAATTTTAAAGGGGAGTAAGTAAGAGAATAGAGAAATTCAAAAATTCTCCTGTGTTCTCTCAGTTTATTTGCGATATATGCATTTTCTCCTGTAATAAAGTTAACAAGTGGTATCAGAGCTTAGGCGAGAACCGAGTCGCTGAAAAAAATCGTTTCGACGATTCCATTTTACGCTCGTCTCGCGCAGCGCTCCCGAGGCATCCGCTCCGCGCGTCATCATGTTTCAGCAGCTCGTCCGTATGGCGCATCCGTCGATCAAGCAACAGAACACGTTTCTGCAGTAATGAAGAAAGTGTTTCTTGCTGAAGCACTCAGCGGTGATGAATCAACAATACTCTGATAATGAGTTGAGTCAGGGACGTTGAGAAGATGTGTCGCCGTCCAAACTCAAGTAAGGTGGAAAGAAATCGGAACGTTGATGAGATGTGTCACCGTTCTGTGTAGTATGAGTTTAGTAAGTCATAGTTGAGACCGACTGCCTCAATGTTTTAGAATCTTTGCATCTAGATGGATCCGTACCAGTTGAGTTGAGTTTCTACATGTAGTTTGCATGTAGAACGCTTCATATAGAGGTGTGGCTGGTAGTTCATAATGCATTGAGATTAAAACTAGAGTATGCTGTTAGAAATAATCTTGACTTAGAGTTTAAGACGTAGTAGAGTCCGTTTTCGTGTGTAACTCAAGTTGAAATTACATTCAACTTGAAATCCGAATACGTATGCTAGTAGGAGATTATTAGCCTATATATTGAGAAGGTTTGTAGCCAGTTTTGTAAAAAAAGGAGAAAAGCAAGAGAAAGGAGGAGCAAATAAGAGAATAGAGAAATTCAAAAATTCTCCTGTGTTCTCCCAGTTTATTTACTTATTGCCTTTTCCTAAGACATGCTTTCCTTCTTCCCCAACACAACTAGCTATCATTACTCTGAATCCAAATGAGCAATCCAATCTAAGGTAGGAAAACCGCGGTTGACAACAGGTTGATATCTAGTTTTCGGTTAAACCGGTTTGGACCAGCTTTTTCATTTTCAAAAAGGGTAGTCTAGATTCTAAATGGTCATCCCGGTCTCCATTTTAGGTTAAACTAGCCGAATTTACTATGTAATTACACTGCTAGATACTATATCTAGTTGTTTATATCGAAACAGCATAGAGTTATATATATTAACAACTATAATGTTTATGATCGAAATATAGTTGTATTTCTTATGCACCTGTAACAATTTCTCTCGTCCGTATATGATTAATTTACACCGCTATAATCTATGCCTACAAAAATTGACGGTGCATATTTTCCTCTTATTAATGTTGGAATTTCTAGCCCTTCAAAGCGGACATGATGGTTTATTTTGCCTTTTGTTTTACTAATATAAATATAATAGATAGATAAATATAGTACATTTTATTGCTAGTTAGATATGAACCATACATTAGGATTTTGAAAAAGGGTGGAAAAAACTTTTGGCCCAAACACTGGACACTCTTTTGCCTTGATTTCTATTCTTGAGCTGTAAAGATCTCGTAAGGCGCTCTTATTCGTGTTACCATCAATATACACCGAAGAAATTTTGTATTGAAGCACGTGTTTGATTGAGGTTGTATCTCTCTCTCTACCTTGTTGCCCTAGGGCTCACAGAATGTCAAGACCAGCCATGAGGAAGCAGAACAGCTGCGCATGGAGTGGAAGGATGCGAGGGTCATCCTCAACGTCAGCGCGCACGTGTACCGGCTCCCAGAGCTCCTGCTCAACGACCTCGCCGACAAGCTGGTGGTGCTGCAGCTTGGCCAGTGGTGGATCTCCGACAACAACACGTACATGGAGGTGGAGGGACTGCAGTCGCTGCGCGCCATCGGCAACCTCAAGAACCTCCGGTACCTCGGCCTCCGCGGGCTGTCCCGGCTGACGGAGCTCCCCAGTGAGATCCGGCGGCTCCAGCAGCTCGCCATCCTGGACGTGCGCGGGTGCCAGAACCTTGTCAAGGTGGCGTCGCGGGCCATCGCTACCCTCAAGGGGCTCACCCACCTGGACCTCACCGAGTGCTACATGCTGGAGCACATCGACCGGGGGATCACCTCCCTCTCGGGGCTGCAGGTGTTCAAGGGCTTCGTCTTCGGCGTCGGGCGGAGCAAGGCGTGCCGGCTGCAAGACCTCAGTGATCTGAAAAACCTCTGGAAGCTCAGCATCAACGTGACCACCGACGCCCACGTCCACAGTCGCGACATGGAGCAGCTGGCTCAACTGACCCGCCTCCGCAAGCTCACGGTGACGTGGGGCGAACTGCCGAGCATCTTGGTCGTCGACTCGCCGTCGCCGCCCGATAAGAAAAAGGATTCACGGCTGGAAGAACTTCTCCACAAGTGGACCGACCTCGTGCTGCCGGAGAATCTCGAGAAGCTGGACGTCCGGTGCTACCCTGAAGGGGTGCTTCCAGAGAAGTGGTTCAAGGGGAACAAGAATCTGAAGAAGCTCTACGTGAGAGGCGGGGAGGTCAAGGAGCTGAAAATTCCTAAAGATAACTGCATCGAGACGCTGCGCTTGAGATACCTCAAATGCTTCGAGATGAAATGGGACGCTCTGCGCGACATGTTGCAGAAGGTTAAGTACGTGGAGGTTGTTATTAAGGATGCAAAGGTGATGAAGATTGAAACGCGGGGCAAGGAAGGTGAGGATCTGAAAGATCCTCACAAGGTTGAGGAAGAACAAGCGAAGAAGAAGAAGGAGTCAAAGGAGGAAGACCTCAGACTTATGGCGGGCATGAAGAAGACGATGCTTATCCCGGATTCTACCCTGGATGAGAACGGGGTGTGGGTGAGGGACGAGAAGGAAGAAGAGTCTTATGGCAAGAAGGGAGAAGGCACTCAAGGTGACGCGGACAAAAGCAATGATAAACTATCTAATAACTCGCCGTCTTCACCTATGTGAAGCACTGTAATTTTGATCATTTCGTTCTTGAACTATTTATATATGTTTCCCTTCAGATAAGGAGACAAAGGAGGAAGCTCACAAAACTGGAGCTGCTCCTGGTGATGATAGTGGCGGCGATGCCGGCAAAGAAGGTGAACAGGGAGGCACTCAAGGTGACGCGGACAAAAGCAATGGTAAACTATCTAATAACTCGCCGTCTTCACCTATGTGAAGCACTGTAATTTTGATCCTTTCGTTCTTGAACTATTTATATATGTTTCCCTTCAGGTAAGGAGACAAAGGATGAATCTCACAAAACTGAACCTGCTCCCGGTGACGACAGTGGCGGCGATGCCGGCAAAGAAGGTGAACAGGGAGGCACTCAAGGTGATGTGGACAAAAGCAATGGTAAACTACCTAATAACTCGCCGTCTTCACCTATGTGAAGCACTGTAATTTTGATCCTTTCGTTCTTGAACTATTTATATATGTTTCCCTTCAGGTAAGGAGACAAAGGAGGAAGCTCACAAAACTGAACCTGCTCCCGGTGACGACAGTGGCGGCGATGTCGGCAAAGAAGGCGAACAGGGAGGCACTCAAGGTGACACGGACAAAAGCAATGGTAAACTACCTAATAACTCGTCGTCTTCACCTATGTGAAGCACTGTAATTTTGATTCTTTTGTTCTTGAACTATTTATATATGTTTTCCTTCAGGTAAAGAGCCAAAGGAGGAAGCTCACAAAACTGAAGCTGCTCCCGGCGCCACAGAGGTCCCTAAGGCCTCCGAGGAGGCCGGTAAAGGTGACAACGGTGGCGACGATGCCGGCAAAGCGCAAACAGCTCCGCCCAACTCCAATGATCAGAACAAAGGTACTCCAATTTCTGGTTCGTTCGTTGTGCCTAGCTTGCTTCAATCTAACAATGATATCACTTGTTTTAGCACAAGGCAAAGAAGGCGAACAGGGAGGCGCCGAAGATGCTGACGAGCCACGTACCGAGGAAGGCGGAGGAGACGCCCGCGAGGTTCCCGGCGAGGTCAAGAAAGTTGACGGTGGCGACGCCGGTAAAGCACGAACAGTTCCTGCCTCCTCGGAAGAGATCCACATCGAGATTTAAATTTAAATTCAATTAATGCATTGTGCGTCCTTGGCTCCTTGTTGCTCAATCTGGCAACAATTCATGCTTGATTGTGTAGAAGGCGAAGGAGGCTTGGGAGGGCGTCCTAGGGTGTCCGAGAAAGCAGATGAGGAACCTACCGGGGAAGACGGAGTAGACGACGACACAAGCCCCGCCGACGCGACAAGATCGCCGGCGGCGCCGCAACCGCCTGAGCTTCCACGACGGCCTGACGTTCCTGACAATTCATCTCCAAGTGTCAGCGACCTTAAAGAAGATGCCTCTGCTAAGGTAGTCCAGGCAAACGCAAGTGCTTCCGGCACGCAGCCGCCTCCAGTACCGCCGGCAACTAGCAGTCCTGCTCCGGCCGCCGCCGGCGAAGCTACTGCTAAGCCGAAAGAACCGGGGAAGGCTGACGACGACGATGGATCGACAGTTACCAGAAGCAGCATCGCTGCATGAAAAAGCTTCAATCAAATTAAGGTGCAGCAAGATTATATGCAATCTGAACTTCTCCTGCTACAGATCGTACGTAGTTGCTGCAGGGCAAGCCTAATTAAACATGCTCGCAACATCTTTGATTTTAATTTTGCAGGTGCTTGAAATCATTTGGGAGGGAATTGTTCTCCTGGTTCGATGAAGAATTAAACGAGATGCACCGTATTCATAGAGAGATCAGGAGAGACAGAGAGAGAGATGCTAGGCAGGCTACTCAATCCATTTTCTACCCTGCAAGCTGTCAGAAATTCAGAATCCGACTCTCTCCTGACGGCCGCCATTGGTTCGATTGCTTGGGATGTTTACACTGGAGACCAGTCTTCCGACTCGTTACTGGTGCTGTACTTACTACGTACTATCTGCATTTCTTTATCTTCATGGTTCACATGAATTCTCTAGATTCTACAATAAATCAATAATAATGTAATTGTATCAATAAAAAACTTCAGCCACAAATACTCCGTCAATTACGTTCCGGGGGAACGCTGCGCGGAGGCGCCCTCCACGTCGCCCGCACGGTCGCCCTACCGACGCTGGTATGGGAATATTGGTACCGCTTGGGAGCAGATTTTGCGAAAAAGCCCATGTATTTTTCCGAATTACGTCTGGTCCTTGGTTCTCGAAAAGGTCCTCGGAAATTTTTAGCCCATTCGTTTTGCGGGATGGCCCCGCGCGGAAATTGCGCATGGTCCCGTTTTTACGTCATGGTCCTCGGTTTTTTCGAAAAAACCCTCCACCTTTTTCGAAAATACGTTTTTGCCCCCAATTTTTTTGAAAAACTCCTCACGAATTATCGCCTCTTTTATTTTAGTACGTACGGTGGCTGGCGCGGCGTGTCGCCGTGCCTATGAATCTAGCTTGATTGATTGATGGTCTGTTTGGAATGCTGGCAAACTTTCGTAGAAAACAGGTCGATTCCTCAGAAATCTATGAAAATCCCCCATTCGAAATAGGACATCTATTTTTCTTTGGATATATATTAATATATGTGCAACATAGATTGGTGTGATTTTTTTTTCAACAACCACGTCAAGTTTCCAACATTTGTGAAAAGTTACCTGTGTGCTAACCATTCCTCTTTTCAGTCGCCAGTGCAGCTACTCTCTTCTCCCTCGATATAAGTCCTCCTTCTTAAGAAGGGTTGTTCTACAATATAAATTTATTGCCATTTAAGACTTAAAAAATGAGTGAATAATTATAGTATGCCATTTAATATGGTATGTATGGTCTAATAGTATTAGTTTTTTTTATTTAATGTCTTCTGGTCTGTGTGCATGGTGAGCTGGACTTATATTGGAATTAATTGGTAAGGGTGATCCGAACCGTTCATTTTCCTGAGCAGTGAATTGAAGTAGTAATGCTGCAATTCAGATTATCCTTTTCAGCTCAAATGGAGCATGGCCCACATGGCAGGTTCGGTCTCCACCGTGCCTACCACAGCCACTCTCAGACGTGACACCTGTCCAACGATGACCCATCCCACTCTATGACAGCCCAGCCCCACACAGTAGGCCCCACCTGTCAGCTACATACCAGACCAAAAAAAATCCTCACACCCCAGCAGATTAATCCACGTGCGCATTGACGCCCGCATCCAAAACTGATACACCCCGACCCACCAAAAGGGTCGCCCATTAATTTTCCCCACTTTTGCTCTGTTTCTTCTTAAACGGAGCAGCAAATTATTGCTGTAGAAATCAGAATTCCGAGCAGAAACTGACATTAAACGGAGCAACACCACCTCATCCTTCTAATCTGGAAAATTCTTACAATTTTTTGTTTTTCCCCCTTCTTCGCTTCGCTTCGCTTCGATCAAAGTGGTAATAGTAGAGTGGAGTCGTAGATAGAAACAAGAACTGTATTGGCAAGTGGTAACTGCTGCCCCAAATTGGTGGATTGTTCCGTTTCGATGGCTCGATCGGCGATTTAATGGCGATTTGTGAGTTGTTAGCATTTTTTCTTCTAGGGTTTCTGATTCCCCGCCGCAAGATAAAGCTGCAGAAATCGTAACTTTTTTTTTGGTGTTTACCTCAGAATTTTGGTGAATTTCTCGTGGATTCGGCCGAGAAAAGCGTGACCTTTGCGATGCAGTACCACCACCGCAGCCTGCTGCCGCCGCCGCCGTTCGGCCGCGGCGGTGGCGCCGGGTACCCCCGCGGCCACAGGCAGCTGTACGCCCCTCCTCCGCCGGCGCCGCTTCCTGCACCGCCACCGCCGCCGCAGCGCAGGTACGAGGTGCTCATGGAGGCCGGCCGCCTTGCGGCCGAGTACTTGGTGTCCAAGGGCGTGCTCCCGCCGTCCTCGCTGCAACGCGGCAGCGGCGGCGGCCCGTGGGCCGCTCCTCCTCCGCGACCGCCTCAGCAGCAGGAACCCCCCGCGTTCTACGGTCGGAGGAGGTACGAGGATGAGTATAGCAACAACCCTAGCACCCGGTCTAGGCGGAATAGCAGCACTAGTAGTAGTAGTAGAGATGATTACAGTAGTGGTGGTAGCTACAATGGGAGAGGGAAGAGGAAGTATGGGGAGTACAGGAGGGGGTATTCGGATGGGGGCAGGGAGAGGGAGACGGGAAGGTCGAGTTCGAATGGGCGGTGCTATGAGGAGGATAAAGATGAGGATGGGGCTCCTGGGTTCCGGAGGGTGCGGCGGGGCAATGGAGGGGATGATGAGGCGAGGAGTTGTGTGATGGAGGGGGTGAGGGAGGCAACGCCGTTGATGGTGAAGGTTGTAGGGGAGTTGGAAATGGAGGATACTAGGTCGAAGGCACTGAGCTCCAGTGGTGATGTTAGGAAGGGTGTTGATGGTCCGCCAGAGGTGCAGGGTGAGAATGAGGAGGGTGAGATGACGGAGGATAGTAAGGCGTTGAGTTCAGAATCGGAGGTGGTGGAGCAAGGGATAGACCCTAATGGTGATGGTAATAATTCATCTATTGGTGCTGTTATGGAGGCAGAGGCGAAGCTTTTGCCAGATGGTAAGGTTCCGGATGATGACAAAGTTTTGGGTGAGGCTGCTTTGGATCGTATCGCTTTGAGTGATGAGGCGACAAATTTGGAATATGATTTGCATGATGATAGGAGGAATTTGCTTAAATACTTTGCAAAAGCTCCAACAAGGCCCAGGTCAGTGCGTGCATGCAGAAATGCAGCATCTGTCCAAAGAGAAATGGTTGATCTAGTTTCTTCTGGAGAAGCTTCCCAGATGGTAGTTGATGAAGCAGCAAATGAGGGATCTTTGCTTGACATCCAGTCAGACAACAGAGAAGATCAAATCTACCAAGAAAACACTGGCTCTAGCATAGCCTGTAATGAAATAATGGAACCGATGCTTCTCCAAGAAAACAAAACAGCAGTTGTGACTGAAAATATAAGAGAAGAGAAGAATGATGCGCAACTCCATGTGGTCCAGGAATATAAGGAAGAAACCGATGCATCTCCGTTGATGGCTTCTAAGAAGGACAGGTTGATGCAAGAAACCGACTTATCTCTATTGACGGCTTCTCTCAAGGATGGCTTGATGCAAGAAATCAACCTATCTCCCTTGACAGATTCTCACAAGGATAGCTTGGTCGAAGAAACCAACCTATCTCCGCTAACAGATTCTCACAAGGATAGCTTGATCGAAGAAACGGACCTATCTCTGTTGACAGCTTCACACAAAGATAGCTTGATCGAAGAGGCGGACCTATCTCCGTTGACAGCTTCTCACAAAGATAGCTTGATGCAAGAAACTGACCTATCTCGAACAATGTCTTCTCACGAGGATAGCTTAAAGCTGCAATTTAAGGAAGTAACTCCGATTTGTGATATTGGTATGCTGCCACAACATGTGGACTTGATTGAGTTATCTGATCAAAGGAAAATCGTTGGTGCTGAACTCTTTCCTAATGTTGGGGTTGAACCTATCATCAAAATGGAACAAGAAAGGCTGGATCAATCGAGCTCATTTAAAATATGTGATCTGGACTTGGTTGGTGGTACAAAGGTTTCTACAATGCATAATAATCCTGAGTTGGCCCAATGCTCTGCAGAAGGATCTTCCGCGGAGCCACAGAAACAACAGCAAGACGATTTTGGAACTAGTGCAGGTGGCAATGTCAGTGGTATAGATGATTTTTGCCAACTTCCATTAGATAATAAGGATGTTCAAGTAATTAATATAGAAGATGACACCCCAATTGAAGTTGGTGACTTTGATTCTTCAAAAGCAAAGTGAGTTGCTTCTACTCCAGTCATTTTGTCTAGCATGCTGGTTGAATAGATTCCATTTTTTTGTTGGTACCATGTTATATAGAAATTATTTGGTAGCACTTGAAAATAGTTTCTTTATTTCTCTCTGATTTGTTTCCATGTGTCAAGAGGTCTATCAAATAGTTCATTGGCGATACCTTGTTGCATTAGTGCATTGATACGCTGTTTGTTAAGTTGACTGAATAATAGGGTTTCCACTTAAATATATAATGTGATGTCAATCAGGAACGAGATGATGTGCTCTAGCATGGATAACACGATGCACCCTGGTGTACATACTGGTGATCTTCCTGGTATTCAAGATGGCTACAATCTTGCAATTTCTGATTACCTCGGTGCTGACATACCATGCTATCCATCAATGCAATCAGATCTTCAGGCTGGAATTTGTGCCAACGACTCAGAGGTGAGACTCCAATGAATAATTTAGTTAGAATTTAGTCTTTTACTGCATTATCTGCGTGGATAACATATTAGTGTTTTCGTTTTCCCTTTCAGGGTATCCCTGTCATGGATGATCCAATATATGGGTCTCTCACTGATATTGGTAATGTGACTAAATTTTCTGTTTCCCTGATTTGCTAAAGCTCCCTGCTTTACGCCTCCATGTCCTACTGTCTGTTTTTCCTGTATTGCAGTTCAGATACGTAGTTAATTAGTTATCAGTTACATTCGTTTGTCTTTTGGGACAGAACATTCTGGTACAGGGCTATTCTGGTCAAGGTTGTCAACTTGTCATGGCGCTTCAGTAAGTCGCGGCGAGGCCGGGGCGCCTGGACACCTAGTCGGCTAGGCGCCTGCCATGGCAACAGATAGACAATACTAGTTAGACGACAAATAATACTTTATATGACTGAAAATTAAATAACCATGCAACATAATAGCATAAATTATCCAAATAACCATATCTAAGGAGGTCCAAATAAGAAGAAATCCATTGAGAAATGGGTCTGTTCGTAATTTTCAGGACCTCCGAGGACTTAATCGCAAAAAGACCATTTCTAACCCTAGCCGCCAACCAGCCCGGCTCCTCTCCCGCTGCAACTGTCTCTCCCCCCATCTCCTCTCTCCTAATTGCCTCTCTCCCTTGCCGGCGCCTCCCTCCCGCCGCCGCCTCCCCCCCCAGTGGCTCTCTCCCACCGCCTCCCTCCTAGCTGCCTTCTCCCCCGCCGCCTCCCCTCCTCGCCGCAGAGAAGAAATCAAGAAAGGAGGGAGGAGATCACCTGAGCTGCGACCGTTGGAGAGGGAAGCTGGCGGCGGGAGGAGGCAGAGGCTACAGATCGGCGTCAAGAGGACGTTGCAGATCAGCGCTGGCGGTGGGAGGTCTCCCCTTGGTGAAACCCTACCAAGGAGAGGCGGTTGGAGGTTGGACTGAGGAGTACTCGGGTTGGGTCACTTGGGTAGGCTTACTTACAAGTCCCCATCCCCTCACCACAACGCGTTGGCTGTCGCCTGGACACCGTCTAACTCAGCGCAAGCTAGGCGATGGTCCACAGCGTCCACCACCGGCCGCCAGGACGCCTTGTCGTCGTTTAGGCGACGCCTTGATAACCATGGTTCTGGACTTCTGGTGTACTGTTCTGTTATAAAGAGGTAGATAAATATATCCTGTTATATAGACTATATATTTATCACATATCCTATGCACAGAGCCACATATAGCTCAACAAATAAGTAATGGTGTGAGTATTCTGAACTCAGTTGTCCATGTGAGAGCTTCTCACTGGATCAAGATTCAAATAAGCTTTTACTGTCATGGCAGCCCATCACACCCTTTACCCCGCTGACATTTTCCTATCACTTATAAGTGGGTGGTCTCCTTTTAGATGGCCCATGTTTCGGTGGAATAAACTGGGATTCTTGAAGGAATATGGAAGGACATGGCTTGGGACATGCATTGTGGGAATCATGGATGGAAGGGCCATGTCGGTCCATGTGCCAAGAAGGAAAAGGCTGTGACAGTTGTCCACTTTTCCCTGGTACCAGATTGCTAGAATGGCCAGTATCAAGCAGAATTTGAGGCAATCTGAGTGCAACCTCTTTTGTTGCATTTAGGAAATGGAATGGATTGTTTCGGCCACTCCAGCTGGAACAGAACAGAATTAACAACTTTGCTCAGATGTCCTTTGGCATCTTTCTGCTTGATTATATACTTATAAATATATTGACTATTAATGAATATGTATCCATAAGTTGTAACTTACAAATAAATTTTTGGTCATTAGTCAACAAGACATTTGCGCAATATGGAGGGAACAAAATTTCAGGTTAGAGTAACACTAAATTCAAATGCACTAACTGGTCATTATTCAACAAACACATCTATGCATTGTGGGGCTTTGGAGAACTGCTTAAGGTTAGTATTGCCATTTATGTCCAGTGCACCTTGATAATTGTGGCTAAATTCCTGTGGTCACTGATTTCCACTACAAGAAAGAGATGAGATCTCTCATGTCTTTTCTCAGTGGTGGAACCAGACCCCGGCTGCCTGGGCTTCAGCCTAGGTTCTAGGCCCAGTAGCCCTCCCTGCTACTAATTTTGATTTTGACTGCCTTTGCTTGTACTGTTAAGTCAAATATGTGGATGTGGTCACAGTTACATATCTGATCCATTCATTTGAGTTGTGTCATCGGTGTACATTTAAGTCTGGTATCATGTTCTGTGAAATAATTAATCCTCTGCAGATACTTAATATTCATATGTTTGTGCAAATAATCAAAGCTGATGTGCTGTTTGTACGAAGAGAAAATTGGGATGTGGGAAACAAATATGTTTTTTTCACTTAAGAAATTTTAGGAAAGAGAGCATGAACGAGAATAGGAGAAAATCACCAACCATAAATGGCAACTTTTGACTTTTGTGCCCCCCCCACCACCACCACACACCACACACACACACAAATAATCAAGCAACAGGACATGGAATCAATCATAGTCCCCTCCTATTCTGCCTTCCGTTTCTTTTATACTCTCGGAGTAGAGCATGAACCTTTTTTTAATCTATTTTTACTGAATAGCTGTTTGGTATGTCAAAAAAGATTGGTGCATTTGCATTGGAATAGTATCTATCTGCCAATCTTATTAGATTAAGAACCAACATGAATATATTGGAACAATATTTTTTAGGGTGCTAGTGAGATGAATAGGGGTGCAATCGGAGCGGATACAGACGAATATCGCTTATCATGTATCATATTCTATATTTTTTCCTCGGAATCGGAGTCGGACACGGATAATGTCTGATATTCATTTCTCCATTCTATATCCGTTCTATAATCTTTCGGACGGTCGGTCGAACGGAAATTATCCACTTCTTTGCACAGGACATTGGACAGTATGGTACAATCAGAGCGAACATGGAAAGACCAATTACTGAGATGTTGAAGGAAGAACACTCAGTACTTCCACCTATTTAGATGTGACAATCTATCTATATGTTATCTTGTTCCTAGGTGAAGTCACAATAGGCTTCCTCATATCACTTGACATACAGATATATACGGACGGATATCACTTATTCTGTATCCTATTCCATATTTTTTCCTCGGAGTCGGAGTTGGATATGCATAGTGCCGGATACCCATCTACCCCTTCCGTATTCGTTCCGCAAGCCTTCGGTCAGTCGGACGGATGGACGGAAATTATCTGCTCCATTTGCACCCCTAGAGATGAACGACAAATAGATATTCAGGATTACTTGATAAGTAGTCATATTAAATACACTGGTGGAATCTGCTTCAATGGCTTGGTAATTTATGGAACTGCTGCATGCTTGATTCATACTACACGATCCAATTTAGCTGTTGTTTTAGCAAGGTAATTTTGGTCTGCAAATATTTATCGTTTTGGTTTTTTATGTCAACTTTCTCACTAAGTACCCTGTTAAAATGCTGGTTGGTGGGGAACATATGTCATAAACTATGATATTAGCTCATTTCTTGTTCTATGTGTGAGCTAAAATGACTTCTATTTTTGGACTAGTGGTGGTAACAGCTGTGCACATAATTTGCATGTATTTTTAACATAGTTTACGTTTAAGAGTTTGTTGAATGACAGTTTGGGTCAATTTCCCCACAGAGCTGAAGTTCTTTTTGCCCTTTTGTGCCTTCAGGTTTTATGGATGTCTGGGGCCAACCAGCTCCGGACTATGAGAAATTCTTCTAATCCGCTGCCAAGGACCGAACGTTCAGAAATTTGACAGATAAACATGAGTAGCATAGCATAGGCAAGAATAAGTAGGCTACGCCTCATCTCAAAGAATGATGTATCCATCGTATTTTAGCAGTAGAGAAAATTCTAGGCGTTAATACCAGTTTGATGAAGCAAGTTGCTGATTCAAAGGTGGTTTTATGTGTTGACATACAGCTTGATACTGAAGGATGGATAAATTGACTGCTGTTTTATGTGCTGTAAGCGTGCGTGCCTTTATTGGATGGTCAGTGTATGATAGTTATGCTGCGGGTTGGACTTCATTGTGCCAACGACATTTATATGATCCCTTCGTCGTGATTGGGCTGCAAATGGACCGTAGTGAGATTATGAGACCTACAATTGCCTTTCTTCTTGATACCCTTGGTTTTGCACATCAGTTAAGAAATGAAGAAGTAGCCATGTATGCGTCAGCTCCGGTGAAAGATGAGGTAAGAAGAGATATATTGTTGCTTTCTGATGCAACCACAGATGCTCATATACATTATTACTAAACCAGCATACAGAAAACTACTCAAAAGAAAGAACACAAATGCAGAACTTCAGCCTGAAGTTGATCACGGGCGACGTCAGCCTGAAGTTCATATACATTATTATGCTGTACGCGTGCCGCGTCAGGCGGACGCCGTCCCAGCTGACGCGCTCGTCCGGGCTCGCGTGCGCACATCGGAACTTGAACAAAAATAAAAAAGAATAGAAATTCACTATTTTAACATATATGTAACAATATATATATAATTTTGAAATAATATTGTACTACATAATACTTCAAATTAACTTATTGCTGTGTATAATGATAAAAAAGTAGTGATCAAAATACTTTCCAAAACGAAGAAGCACACACCGCTGTCCCCGCCGCGCTGCACATCCTCTTTAGATACATAGAAGCATAGTGTCCCTTTTTTAGCAATTATAGCAAGTTGTGTCTTTGATTCTCTTTCTTGTCTTGATAACTTGCTTATTACTGGTTTATCTCATTTTTTATGACATTGTCATCTATCTTTTTGGGCATTTTGAGATAATATAACTTTTCTTGTTGCAACTACGACACTTAACATTCTTCGTATGTCTTGTATTGTCCCTTGTTTTACTATTCTCCTTCTCGGAGACGAAGCCAATATCTTTGTTGTCATTTGATTTTCTTTGATTGCTCAAAAGTTTGTTAAGAGAGGTCTTCCCTTTGTAGCTTCTTTTCTAAGTCAATTTTCAATTTAGTGACTTGGGCCTTGAGCCTTTTATTTTCCTCTACAAGGTTAGTATCACAAGATACAGAGGAAATAGAAGCATCTATTTTGGAGCAACAAGGTGTCAAGTAAATCATCAAACGATGTGGATATACTAACCTTAGATGAGATACAAGAGCTAGGAGCTACACATGGCATATCTAGTGAGTCACATGTAATGCCTATATCCACTGTGGATTTGGTGAGATTCTTGAGAAGGAGAGTCTCATGAGCTTCCTCAAGCTCTTCATAGGAATCCTTGAGAGAGAAATTCTTTCTCCAAGACTTTGAATTTTGACTTCTCCTTTACAAGATATTCATTCAAGCCCTGTAGCATATCCATTAACTCATCACAGATAGATTCATCGTTGTTATTTATCTCTCCATTGCCTTTAGCCATAAAGTAATGAGTTGATGTGGAGGGACTTGTGGATTCTTTATAATCAGAGCTAGATATTGAACATTTTTCATCCGACATCCATTCTTAAATGCAATCTTCCTTGGTAGAGGTGGACCTTTCATAATCATCTTGAAATTTTGTCCACATCTCATAAGCGCTCTTGAGATTACATATGGCATCGAACACCCCTACACTCAAAGCGCTAAATAAAGCGTTAATTGCTTGAGCGTCGAGATATAAACAATTCTCTTCCTCATTTATTGGAGCAAAAGGATCCAAGAGAGGAGAAAAGCCTACATCTACTGTAGGATCGAACACGACAATCAGAGGATGGTGAATGATTGTAGTCGTTATTCAGAACTCAATAGCAATCAAACTTACCGGATTTCAACCACTCACCGCTCAACCGCTCGTTCGGCCGCTTAGCTGTCGTAAACTCTTACCAGTCGTAAACTTCGATGATGGTTTCGATCGTCCGACGCTCGATTGTTCAGCTATCGTAAACTCTTACCAGTCATAAACTTGGACCACTTCTGTGCATGTAAACTACGACTGCTTTGCACTCTGATCTTCAATCGGATAGCACTCGTAAGCTTCGACCGCTTCTTCGACCGATTTGCATGTACTCAAACTTCGACCGATTTGTTGCACTGAGTCGTAACTTCGATTGCTTTGCACTAGGTCGTAACTTCGACTGCTTTGCACTGGGTCGTAACTTCGACTACTTTGTATTGAGTTGTAATTTCAACTGATTTGCACGTACTCGAGATCTTCCTCGAGTACTCAGGATTCAGCACCTTTGAGTACTCGTATGTCTTCTGTTTTCCAGCAGCAATTCGACACCTTTGCACGTAGTTGTTGACTTCCTTCGCTTGTAAGCTTTGACACCTATAATCACCAGCACCTTCTGTGAATCAAGAACAAGATTGATTCAAAGTGATGTTTATTACTGGATTTTTGCGAGTTTACAAAGTGCCCTCAAAAGCACCCCTAAAAGCCTAGCCAAAACTAAAGTCTCCTCAACACTTCTCTAAAAACCCATATGTTTGCTATGCCCCTCCAACTCTATTTATATCCTCTGGTACCTTAAGAGTTCTTTCTCCGAACACATCATTAATTCGAGTCCTAATTTGACTCCAAGTGTCTTACGACACCGTCTCCTCTTTCTCAGGATAAAACTTCCAAACTATGGACTTTCTAATTTACAACTTGTCACGTGTCGAAGCCTCCAAGATCGCACCTACCGTAACTCATCCACTTATCATCCACATTTGATCTTCATGTGCCCAAGCAAGAGCCCGACTATCTCGTGACATCCCCGACTGTATGAATCTCGGATCTCACATCCTAGTCCCAGTCCACATCGTCATCGACCATGATCGCCTCTATGCTCAACCTGCACATGCAAAGACTAAAAAACATTTTGTCCTAGCACATGTCCAACTTGACCAACATTAGTCCACGCACGCATAACACAACATAATTCACCCATAAATTCAATTGCCACGTTTTCCATCCAGACCACCCTTGACATGGCGGTCAGACCACAATAAATGAATATTTCAACACTTTTTAGTTTTCGCAAAAGTGTATCATCCGAAATTTTCACAAACGCAAATTCCAATTCAACCCATGTCAATTATTCATTATTACCATATTCATGACCTATTGATATGGTCTAACAATCTCCTCATTGATGAATATATTGATAACATTTCAAAATCGCTCGAATGAGTTGTATTTTGAAAGAAAAGTAAAATTTGTAAAATGAAAGTTTCAAAGCTACAGAAAAATAAATTTGACAAACCACAGCCACAAACTCTCTCAGAAAACTCAAAAAAAAAAAAACTACCCCTCAACACAAGAGAAGCAATTTTAGCATTTTTCTCCAACTTCTGCCCCTTTAGCAATGTGATCATCAAGAAACTTTAGAGAAGAAATAAAGAGCACAATGATAGACATCTCAACAGTGACCAAACCAATTATAAAGAGCACAATGAGATATCACAACAAAACGTCAAAGGCTAAAAATGAAGTAAATCTTAAATCTAGATGAGCTAGTGGTCTCATGTAACAACCTATTACTCCACACTCAAGTCTTAAGCATATAGCATGCTTGTAGCATACTTCTTTTTATGATGGCATACTTGTAACATACTCCTTTTAAATAGTGGCATGCTTGAAGCATATTTCTTTCCATTTGTACACCTTTTGTGCCCTGTTTTTTATATGGCATGCTGGAAGCATACATCTTTTCAATTGTCTCTATCTCATTTTTTTATAACATGCCAAATTTAGTGAAAAAGATTACAATAAGAAACATACGAGCCTCATAGCTAATATTTAAAATAAAACGTACAATCAAGCTAATCGTTTTAGATGGACATTCCGCCATGTCATATTTTAGTTCAAATGCAATAAATTAATTAACACTAGCCATGATCAAAACTACACAGCATAGGAGTAAATATGATAAAGAGATCTCTGGAACTTATTTGATTCCAATGGCTTAGATTTGATTAAGTATTTGAAAAGTATAATAAACAAAGCTTCTAAACATTTTTAAACAAGTTCACCCTCAAAATAATTCAATAGGATGTAGAACACCCAACTCACTTTTCAAATGAGCAAAACGTGAAGAATAAAGCGGTTTTGTGAGAATAGCAGCAACTTGAGAGTCTGTATCAATGAAATGCAAGACAACATCTCCTTTTTTCCACATGGTCTCTAACAAAATGATAGCAAATATCAATGTGTTTGGTTTTTGAATGTTGCACAATATTTTTAGTAATACAAATGGTACCAGTGTTATTACAGAAAAGTGGAACACTATCCAATTCTAAGTCAAAATCCTTAAGTGTAGCTGTCACCCAAAATAATTTAAAGCAACAAGAAGCGACAACTACATACTCTGCCTCAGCAGTGGAAAGTGCAACAGAAAACTTTTTCCTAGAAGCCCATGAAACGAGATGTGCCTAAGAAATGGCACATGCTAGAAGTACTCTTACTGTCAATTCTATAGCCCCCAAAATCTGCATTTGAATATGCTCTAAGGGTAAGGCATGATGAAGAATAATACCATAAGCCAAATTCCAGAGTTGACTGAAGATACCTGAAAATTTGCTTTACCACCTTTCGATGTGAAGCACGTGGGGAAGCCTGAAAACGAGCGCAAAGGCACACAACAAAGTATATATCTAGTCTCAAAGCAGTGAGATATAGAAGTGAACTAATCATGCTTATATATTCTTTTTGGTCAACAAGCTCTTCATCCTCGTCAGGGTCTAACACTATAGTGGATCCTATTGGTGTGGAGACTGGTTTGCTTATCCCCATGTCAAACTGATCAGATCCTTGGTATACTTAGTTTGATGAATAAAAGTACCTAGCTTTGTTTACTTGATCTGAAAGCCTAGAAAGAATGAGAGTTCTTCCATCATACTCATCTCAAATTCCCTACTCATAGTATCTGAAAACTTGGCAACAAGAGCATAAGAGGAACCACCAAAGATGATATCATCCACATAAATCTGAACAAGTAAAAAATCATTGCCATCCTTGAGAGTAAACAATTTTTTTATCTACCTTGCCCATTTGAAAGTCATTTTTAAGCAAATATGATTTAAGCCTATCATACCATACTCTACGCGCTTGTTTTAAACCATATAAAACTTTTTATTAGGAAATTTAGGATTTTCAAAGCCGGGTAGTTGTCTAATATAAACTTTGTCCTCAATATAGCCATTAAGAAAAACACTTTTAATATCCATTTGATACAATTTAAAACCTTTAGATGCCACAAATGGTAAAAGAATTCTAATGACTTCTAATCGAGCAATAGGTGCAAAAGTTTCACCAAAATCAAGACATTCTACCTAGTTATATCCTTGAGCAATAAGCCTAGCCTTATTTCGAACAACAACACTATCCTCACTTTGTTTATTTTTATAAACCCATTTAGTTTCAATAACATTATGACCATGAGGAGGTGAAAACAAAGTCCAGACTTTATTACGCTCAAAAGTTTCTAATTCCTCATACATGACGTTAATCTAAGACTCATCAGATTAAGCGTGACTTATATCTTGGGGTTCAAAAGAGGAAACAAAAGCAGTATGAGCATTTGTGGCATTGGAGTTATACATGTCGCGAAGAACTCTCACTCTTAACTCCCCAATTATTTGTTAAGAGGGAAGACATCGTTGAATATGCAGGGGAGCCTATGGAGTTGTTGGCGACGTAGGTGTAACAGTAGTGGCCTCTACCTCATTCGAGGTAGGAGCAGTGCCACTAGCTGTAGACTCCATCGGTGTAGATATGTGTGTTGACATATGAATCAGGGTTTCCCTTTCATTGTTGCTAGAGTCATAGAAGATGTCTTCGGGTGTGTCAGTTACTTGTATACCTGCATTGTCAGGTCTAATATCAGGACTAGCCTCATCAAAAGTGATCTCACATGTCTTAGTAATTTTGTTAGTTTCTAAGTTGAGTACATGATAACCTCGAGTTTGAGTAGCATAACCAAGAAAAATGCTATCAAAAGATATATATTCAAATTTATCAAGATTGCCATATTTAAGAATAAGATATCGATATCCAAACACTTTCAAATGCGAAATATTAGGAGAACAACCAAAACGAAGCTCATAGGAAGTTTTATGCAATCTGGCTCGCAAAAATACTCTGTTAGAAATATAACAAGCCTAATACTTCCTAGGTGTAGCATGTTCGTTTAACATCATTCTATCCATCTCATCTAAGATTCTATTTTTACATTCTACAACACCGTTCTGTTATGGCACACGAGCTAAAGAGAATTAATGATCTAAATCTTTTTCAGCACACAAAGAAGCAAATTGTGCATTCTTGAATTCAGTTCCAATATCACTTCTAATTGCTCTAAATGCTCCTAGAAGTTCAATAGCATGTTTAAGAGCAAGTTCTCTAAAATGACTAAAAGCTTTGTCCTTAGATGCCATAAAATAAACCCAAGAGTATCTAGAGTAATTATCAACAATAACAAGAACATACCATTAAACTCTAGCAGACTGAACCCTACAAGGACCTACAGTGTCCATGTGCAACAATTGACCTAGAGCATCAATCATAACAAGTGTGAGTGGAGGATATGACAATAAGACTATTTTACCATGTTAACAAGGTGAACAAACTAAATCCATTGACTTTTTAATTTTAAGGTTAGTTATTTCTCTAACAAGATTCATATTACTGAAACGAGCAAGATGATCAAAACCAATATGCCCTAACCTACGATGCCAGCAAAATAAATCCTTAGAATCTGATGAAACAAGATACCTAAGATCAGAAAATGATGAATATGAAAAGTCACTCTTAAACAAATGACTAACTCGAATAATTTTGCACACTAGATCGCCAGATGAATCTAAAATGCAGCATGAATGCTTTTTAAAGCTCACCTCAAGATTATCATCTATCAAATTATAGCTCAACTTACTGACAACAATGACGTCTTTTAAAATTAATTTGTTATTGACACGCACAGTACCTCTTACAAGAACTCGTCCTTAAGCATTATTCCCAAAAGTAATCATCTCATCACTGGTGTCACGAGTGAGAGAGGAGAACCATCGTGAGTCTCCAGTCATTTGGCGAGAGCAACCGGAGTCAATTAACCATATATTCGCCTTCCGCTTGCGACGAGCCTACAAAGCATGAACAATCATCGGCATCTTAGTACTGGGGTTAGAAAATAAAGATTTAGGAACCCAGTATTGAGATACACAATAAACAGGAGTAACAAGAAGCAAAGATAATGATCAAATAGAAATTTTAGCATCTGTGCACTGCTGGTCAGACTGTCGTTGAAGCGTCGGTCTACCGTTGGCCGGTCAGGCTGCTCCACCAATAGCGGTTTGACCGCTCAAGGCCAGTCTGACCATGTATAAGACGGTGGTTTGAACGGTCCCATTGTAAAAAGTCCAAACCTGCAGAACGTTGATTAGAGAGACTAATGCGATGATAAGAAGCTTGCACATAGCCCAATCTAGAATGAGAAACATGTCTTAACCTGCCTTTCTTTTCTTTCTTTGCTTTTCAAAAGCAAAATTGAACCAAGTGACCCGCTTTATCACAATGAGTGTATTGATACTTGACTTAGTAAGAAGTTGTATATATTGCCTTCACATCATCCACTTTGGTAGATAAATCCTTTGCAATACCAGTCGATTTAAAAATAACTTGTTTTGGTTCACATTTTACTTCAAAATTTTCAGGTTCAAGAAGCTTAACAATCTTAGGAGGATTATTTTTGCATGCTTAGTAAAATTAAATCCTAGACCATGATTTTTCATACTTATTTTTGACTTGTCTAGGATCGCATTCAAAATTTTTTTACCAAAGGAAAATCTCTTTAAGGTGTCCTTAAAATACTCATTTTCTTTAGCCAATGAGGGAGAAGATGTGCACCTTAAGATACTCATTTTTTTAGCCATTGAGGGACAAGATGTGCACTTAACAAGTTCATTCGCTAAATTCTTAGAAGCACTAGATTGAGCCAATCTTTCCTTTTCAGCAAAATCATTCAATTGCTTAGTTAAAGTACCAATTTCAATATTTAACTTAGGACAATTTGAGCAGAATAGGTTTTCATGATAAAACATTTGTTGAATAGATTCCTGAGATACATTTAGTCTAGCTTCTAACAATTCACAATTTGAACAAGCTTTAGAAGAATTAAACTTGAACTTTTTAATTTCATTATTAACAAATTTTATTTTTTCATCACACAAGTCATGTGCCAATCTTAATTCATCAAATTTAGCATTTACATGCCCAAGTTGAACCAAGTTTGATGTATTAATTGACCTGGCAGTCTCCAACTTAAAATATAAAATTTGACAAGACTCACATGATTTATTATCAAGAATATAAGCTCTAAGTCTATTAATCTTAGAATTTAAGCTTTCAACAACAAAATTATTTTTCTTTCAATTTATTTTTTGATCTTTTTCAATTCAATAGCAAGTTTAATGAAACCATCTTCAATCTCATCATATGACGGTCTTACCTCATTGAGATCATTGTCGTCGTCATCATTCCTTGCCATGAAGCACATATCCATGAAGTCATCATTCTTCTTTTACCTTTAGAATCATCGTCGTTGTACTCATTTTCATCACAACTCTCATATTCCACATTGCTCAAATCTAGACGCTCAATAGCCGATAGGACCTTTTCAGCAAACTTGCGATGAAACTTGCCATGATTGATGTTGTTATTCTTGGATAGCTGATGATGATAATTCTTGTCTTCCTTGATCACCTTCCCCTTGAGTTTAGGGAAATCCATCTTAATGTGGCCTGGCTCGCCACACTCATAGCACCTGATCGAACTTGACACGCCATCTCGCTTCCTCATCCTCACATTATTGATTGTCTTGTATGCAGTGAGGAGATTAACACCAAGTTCTCTTCAGGGGCTACTCGAATTGTTCCTCTGAAAAAGGGGAGAAAGTAGATAAAGAAACATAAGACAAAGAACTCAACGAAGCAGTCTGCACAGGGTTAGTCACAAGTGCTAAAGATAAAGATTTTATCAATATTAGATGGCGAAGCTTCCATCTTATAGGTTTAATATAGAATAAAGATCATATATGGTTAAAGTATCTAAATCGATAATTTGATTAATAATTGTGACAACCATCAACAATTCGGAACCTAAAGATCTCAAAATTTTAGTTGCATTATCTTCATCAGCAGGAATAACATTAACACAGCGCAAATTACTCAATATTTTCTCAAAATGAGCGAAAAGATCATCAATAGATTCACCAGGCTTCATAGCAAAAATCAGAATATTCTTTTTGATAAAGATTTTTACACACTTTCTTGATTTTAGTTGTTCCTTCATGATAATCACAAAGAGTTTTCCATATAAAGTGGGCAGAATTAATATGAGTTAACGATCAAATTCTTTGCGAGAAATCCCTTGAAATGGCAAGTTATGAGATTGAGTATTTATATCAACATCTGTTTTATTTAAATTAGTAATAGTAGTAGGAATCACATAGGTGTAGAAACTTTATTCCAAACATCACTACCTTGAGCCTCAATGTCAGCTTGCATGCGACACATCCAAAAAGTAAAATCAGTACCATCTAGCATGAGGGGACGGTTCATATATCTTTCTGATGCCATAGTAACCCGCTCTAATACCACTTGTAGGATTGAACAAGGCAATCAGAGAGGGGTGAATGATCGTAGTTGTTATTCGGAACTCAATATCAATCTAACTTACTAGATGTAGATTTTGACCACTCGGTGCTTGACTGCTCAGCTGTCGCAAACTCTTACCAATCATAAACTTCGATGGCGGTTTTGACTGCTCAACGCTCCATCATTCAGCTGTCGTAAACTCTTACTAGTCATAAACTTCGACCACTTTTGTGCTTGTAAACTACAATCGCTTCGCACTTTGATCTTCAACCGGTTAGCACTCGTAAGCTTCGACCGCTTTGCATGGACTCGAACTTTGACCGATTTGCATGTACTTGAACTTTGACTAATTTGTTGCACTGAGTCGTAACTTTGACTGCTTTGCACTGAGTCGTAACTTCAACTGCTTTGCACTGAGTCGTAACTTTGACTGCTTTGCACTGGGTCGTAACTTCGACTAATTTGCACTGAGTCATAACTTTGACTGCTTTGCACTGGGTCGTAACTTCGACTGCTTTGTACTGAGTCATAAGTTCAACTGGTTTGTGCGTACTTGAGATCTTTGACACCGGGAGTAAAGCCTCTCGATAACTTATGCCTTCAAAGATCCAGCACTTTTGAGTACTCGTATTTACTCTATTTTTCGGCAACGATTCGACGCCTTTGCATGTAGTCGTAGACTTCCTTCGCTCGTAGCTTCAACACCTGCAATCACTAGCACCTTCTACGAATCAAGAACATGCTTGATTCAAAGTGATGTTTATTGCTAAATTTTTATAGGTTTACAAAGTGCCCTCAAAAGCCTAGCCAAAACTAAAACCTCCTCAATACTTCTCTAAAAACCCCGTATGTTTGCCATGCCCCTCCAACTCTATTTATATCATCTGGTACCTTAAAAGTTCTCTCTGCAAACGCATCACGAATTCGAGTCCTAATTCGACTCTAACTCTCTTACGATACCTGCTTTTTCTCAGGATGAAACTACCAAACTATGGACTTTCCAATTTACAGCTTGTCATGTGTTGAAGCCTCTAGGACTGTACCTCCCATAGCTCCTTCACTCATCATCCACGTTTTATCTCCACGTACCCAAGCATGAGCCCAACCATCTCATGACATCCTAGACTGTCTGAATCTCAGATCTCCCATCCTACTCTCAATCCACCTTGTCATCGACTATGATCGCCTTCATGCTCAACATGCACATGCAAAGATCAAAAAACATTTTCCCAGCACAAGTTCTCTCAAACTTGACCAACATCAGTCTACACACTTATAACACAATATAATTCACCCAAAAACTTAATTGCCACATTATCCAGTTAGACCGCACTTGACATGGCGGTCAGACCGTAATACATGAATATTTCAGCACTTTTCAGTTTTTGCAAAAAAGCATCATTCAAAACTTTCACAAATGTAAATTTCAATTCAACCCATGTCATGTAATACCCTGGAAGAAATCTATTAGTTAGATGCATAAATAAAGAGAGGGACCTTAAAGGAAAAGGTAAAAAAATATCAAGTTTTGAGGGGTTTTCTGGAAAATTAGGACAACCTGGACCTGGGCTTTGGCCGGTGGGAAACTTAAGCTCAAGGGGGGCACCTCCCTAACCCTAGCCGCCCCACCTCCTCCCATGCAGCCGCCCCATCTCCTCCTCTTGTGCGCCCCACTTCTCCTCCCAGGCAGCCGCACCTCCCTCTTCCCCCATTGCGCCCCACCTTTTCCCCTAGCAGCCCCTCTCCTCCACCCCCCTCCATTGGTGGCAAAGAGATCAAGTGAAGGAAGGAAATCGGATCCGGAGGAAAGGAAGAACAAGGGAAGAAAAGGAGGAGAAAGAGAAGAGGAGAAATTCGTGGGAAGATCTTCGTGTTCTTCATCTATTCGTCAAGGGGTAATCCTTGTTTCCCATTAGAATAATATTATTTGATCTTGATAGCAATTTTCGTAGATCTGGGCAGCCAGAACAGTTCGACTTAGATGTCAGTTTTGGGATAGTTCCGTGGGGAATCAGGTCTGGACCCCTCCTAGATAATTGTAGAGGACGAAATTATCTTTCCATGAAGTCCTAGAACGCGTCAATCGGACTTGCGTAGCAAAAGTTATGATTTTTACAAATCGACTGTTTTGCATCTCGGAGGGTTTCCCGACGGGTTTCGGTAGATCGATTTTAGAAATTAGTAAACGGGGGAATCAGAGGATCTTTATATTAGGAAAGTTGTAGATAATGTTCTTATCTTTCCAAAAAGGTCAAGAAGTCCAAATTCCGACTTTCGGGGTGGGAGTTACGGCGTTTTTAGTGCGCTGTCCAGAGACAAATACAGATTTAGGAAAACTGGTTGTATCGGGTAGAAGATTGCCGAATCTGGAAGGCACCCCAAATAGGTTTAGTTAGATAATTTAATTATCTTTCCAGAGAATCTGAGAACGCCTCATTTGGACCTCTGTATCAAAAGTTACGAATTTTAAAGGTGACTGTCCGTGGAAGGTAGAGGATGGCCGAGAGGAAATTGGGGATCTAACTTAGATAAATGGGTTGGTCTAGTTTGGGGGTGTTGTTATTGTTATTTAAAGACCGTTGCTGTTGTCTTAGAAGATTTTTATAATTATTGTTCAGGAGGAGGACGGGTTCCAGGGGCTGTACCTTCTACTCATCCTCCGTTTTCTCGTGGTTAAGGCAAGTACATATGTGGCTTTAAATTGAGAGTGCATATTGTGTGTGGTTGATGCTTGTTAATAATTGTTACAATGTTATGAATGTGTACGCTCATGAATATGTTAATGGTTTGCTGTTATTTCTTATGATCAATTGCAATTATTATGTTCATGAGATTTATGATGCATAGATGATGTGAATGCAAGTTTATTTATTGAGATATTCACATACTTGCATCATGCTGAATATTGAAGTCTTGGTCACGAGATGACCAAGCGCCGATGTCCCCGTCATGTTGGTGACATGACGGGCTAAAGGTCCCCATACTTGTGGAGTATGGGCAATTGGTCCCTGTACATGATGGTACAGGCATAGGTGAGCATTGACGGATGCTCACTCCGCATTACCGGTAAAATGCGAAAGAGAAGATGAAAAGATATTTTTGATCATAATGCATAGCATGGCTGTTCATATGATATAATGTTGTACATGGATGCTATGTCACTCTCTTTTAATACTTGCTGGGTCGTTGGACTCACCCTTGCTTTTCTTGTTGTTGTTGTTGTTGTTATTTGTTTTAGGTAACTTCACAAGATCAGCATGCATGGGAATAAAGAGGGATTAGTGTTCTTGCACTTGCACAAGTTACACACCTTGGAAGAATTTAAGAATTTAGATTTCTATTTGTTGGTTAGTCTAAGTGGTATTTGATCTATGGCCATTCAGATTATAATGTAATATTGAATTAGAACTCTCTAGTTTGCTTCCGCGTTTTAATTAAGTTTCGTAACTAATTGTTTTGCATGGATTAAATATCTTATGGTTAGATTATTTCTTGAGTATAATTGTTGGAACTTCCTTTTTATCAATAAACAAAGGAGACTCTGCCGAAATTTTTTATAGAACGCTTTAGCTTAGCTTCATTATGTCATCAGTTTGGTAGCATTCTAGGCCATTGTTTGGCTGGGGTGTTACATGTCAATTATTCATCATCACCATATTCATGACCTATGCACATGGTATAACATCTACAATCTGTCATATTTTAGGGCTCGTGGCCAAAAAGTAGCATAACTTGCTGATTTTTCAATAAGCATAATTTGTGCCATCAAATAAAGGTATCTCACCGAGGTGTACTATATCACTAGTCATCACCCTTTACTGTCTAGGTGGTAAAACCTAATAAAATGAGAGACTAAGTTCCTATACCACTTGTAAGATTGAGGATGCTGACTAGAGGGGGTGAATTGGCAGTTTTAAAATTCCTTTAGGCTAAAACCAAGTTTAACAATGCAAAATCAGAAGCAATTTGGTTTCACACAAGTAAGGCCTAAATTATCTAAGTTCAACTAAGTGCACTAACAATTTAATTCTATATCAAGGTAAGTAATCATAGGTTGCCAAGCAAATGGTTCAATTTCTATAAGTGTAAATTGTAAGGAGAGATTAAGCTCAAGAAGGCAAACCACAATTTGACGCATGATATTTTACCATGTTCAAAAACTTACTAGTTTTCTCTAATCCACATTGAGGTAAGCGTAAACTAATTGGACCAACTCCATGAATTAAGCCTAATCACCTCAATCCACTAAGATTGCTCTTCCTCCACTCCAGAGATGACAAGCACCACACCACTCACAATAAGTCGGGCCTTCTCACATGCTTCCTTGAGAAGATCACCGAACCACCATGCCCTCGAAGCTGTTTAGGAGTCGGCAACCTCTAAGAGTAACAAGTCGGAGACCCTCCCTTGAACGAATCAAGTATCATAGCTCAAAGGACACAAAGTCGAAGTTGTACACACCACCACCCATGCTGCAGTATGCCGTGGTCAGGGCTGCCCCGTCGAATCTCATCTTGTCCACACCCAAGCATCTAGACATACACAGAGAAGTAGCCGGCGTAGGCTATAGTTGCAGCCTGGTACTCAGTCATGGAGAAGCTCATCACTTGTATGAAGAGTCAGTTGTGCGTGTCGTGTCCAAGTAGTATTTGTGCTTGCTAGCTATGAAACATTAGTCATATCTGAATCGGTTTGCTAGTGGTGTGTAGAAACTAAACATGAGTCGGTTCCTCAGTCTATAAAAGGACCTGGAACCTCTTTTGTAAGGTGAGCTAATGAAAGTAATGCATGAAGTAGTTTTTCACTGTGTTTCTTTCTAAGCTTTCCCCACTGTAGTCCACTGCCTGGCGTGTTAGCCTCAAGCAACATCATTCTCTTTTCACTACTGCTCAACTCTCCTCTGCCTTTTTGCTTCCCACTAGTGAGGTCCAATGATACCAGTGAGTGCCAATAGTTGATATTAGAGCCCTGGTGATATCATAGATGCTGGTGAAAAGTGGTACTGACGATGCTACAATGTCGGAGGTAGCTAGGAAGTAGAGTTCGGTGGCTCTATAGTAGCCACTATTGACAACCACGAACTATGTGATGTGGTCGATCAAGATACATGTCTATATGGAGGCGCAAGGCGTGTGGGACGCAGTCAAAGCTGAGGGAGAGATCGACAACTGGTGTGATAAGATGGCACTTGCACCTATCTATTTGTAAGATCAAGGAGGTTGACTAAAGGTGGGTGAATAGGCGGCTTTGAAATTCCTTTAGGCTAACCAAGTTTAACAATGAGAAATCATAAGCAATTTGGTTTCACACAAGGCCTAAATTATCTAAGTTTGTCTAAGTTCACTAACAATTTAATTCTAGATAAAGGTAAGCAATCATAGGTTGCCAAGAAAATAGTTCAATTTCTATAAGTGTAAATTGTAAGGAGAGATTAAGATCAAAAAGGCAAACTATAATTTGACGCATGATATTTTACTGTGGTGTTTAGAAACTTGCCGATTTCCCCTAATTCATGTTGAGGTAAGCCTCAATAAATTGGACCGGCTCCACGAATTAATCGTAACCACCTCAATCAATTAAGGTTGCTCTTGATCCACTCCAGAGATGGTGAGCACCATACCACTCACAACAAGTCAGGCCTTCTCACACGCTTCTTTGAGAAGATCACCGGACTACCGCGCCTTTGAATTTGTCTAGCAGTCGGCAACCTCCAAGAGTAATAAGTCAGAGACCCTCGCTTGAACAAATCAAGTATCATAGTTCAAATGACACAAAGTCTACCACTAAGTGCAACACATGAACAAGGTTATGTCTCTCCAAAACTCACTAAGTGCAACATATGCACAAATGGAGGAGAGAACCTGCTTTTAACTCAGGGGATGAAAGAATGGAACTAGACATTAATGCCAACTGGCCACAAGGAGGTATATATACCCCTCATAAGAATCATGCTCACAACATAGCCACATCCACCACATATTATTTTCATGTGGATGTGGATATGTTGTGAGCATGATGATGCTCATTTTAGGATGGATTAATGTGATTTATGATTATCATATCATTCATATCATATCATATAATGACATTTGCATATGTGGATGTCGCCGCACCTAGCCGCGACCGTACCGGTACAGCATCGTATATTGCTGTAATACGATGCACCTCTTATCCTGTTGGGAAGGAGTGATGTGGAGCATAGCATGAAAGCATTCATATGCATTTAATTGTGGATAAAATGACTGCATTCATATGCCAATTAAATCTAAAACTGAAGAGGTATGACTTATGGAAGTCTGTGGTGGTTTAATAATCATGGACATGAATTGTGATTGTGGTATGAGATTATTTTCTCTTGTAGTAACTGTTGATAGCAGTTGTGGATGTGAGAAATAATAAAGTAGTGAAGTAAAACATACATATGTTTTATTGTCTTTGGTAGTAGTAGTGGTTGAGGTTTTAAAGTAGTAAAAGAAGATTTATTTGCTATTGTTTTACCGTTGTTGGTGGTGATTTGAGGTTGATGATATAAATGTGGTCATTGTGGAAATTAAATATTGATGATTAAACTATTGTAGTTTAATTAGCCTGTTAAACAGTTTGCTTGCTGAGATTTTTATCTCACCCTTGTTTCCCCCCTTACAGGTGATCATTGAGCATGCATAGGGAAGGGTAGAGCGGCACCACACTGATGCACTTGGATTATATTTTATTGCTGAAATAAAGTTGAAAGGATTCTAGTCTTTCGCTTATACTATCTTGTTTAGTAATTGTTGCCAGTTTATTTTATCTTATAAATTGGCTAATTGTGGAGTGGTTTTAGTAGCATCTCAAGGTAATGTGGGTCCTGGGGTATTACATTCTAGTCTTTTGCTTAGATAATTCGTCAATGATTACTTCTACTTAATAATGTTAAATTTGTGAATTGTTCCTTTGCTTATTATGTTGGAGTTGATTATGAATGTTGAATTGATATCCTATTCTGTTTTTCCATAGTTGTTTATGCTTCCGCTTATACTACCTTGTTTAGTAATTGTTGCCAGTTTATTTTATCTTGTAAATTGGCTAGTGGTGGAGTGGTTTTAGTGGCATCCCAGGGTAATGTGGGTCCTGGGGTGTTTACATACACATTCTCTTGAATCTTGATGACACACATATCAACTTCAAGTTTGGGTCTTTAACTTTATTCATCATCACATGATGTCTTTTCTTTAACTTGAGGATGATCAATCACATGAAGCCTTCTCAAGTCATTTATCACCGTGGGACACATCCTAGTCATTCATCTCAATGAAAATACTAGTCCCACAATTTGATTATCATTAATTACTGAAATATATCATTAACTTATAATGATGGGTCTAGATCCTTCACTATCAAGGGGTAAGCGAAAAAACACTTCTCCTCCTCTCAAAGAAGAAGACGACCAAAGAAGCATGGGCTATGTTAAAGTTCATGTATGTGGGGGCCAATCGTGTAACAAGGGCAAAGCTCCAAACCCTGAAAATCAAGTTTGATGGGCTCCGGATGAACGAGAGGGAATCCGTGGATGATTTTGTCATGAAAATCACCACAATGATTAGCAAGATACACACACTAAGGGAGAAAATTGAGGACTCCTACATTGTAGAGAAGGTGTTACATATGGTGACGCCAAAGTTACTACAAATTGCTTCGACGTTGGAGCAATTCGGAAACTTAAAGAAGATGTCGATCGAGGAGTTATTTAGTTGACTCAAGGCACATGAGGAGCGACTCTGGGGTTATGGTGGCAAGGAGGATGAGCACATGCTACTGACCCATGCCGAATGGGAGGCCAAGTCAGGAAAGAAAGATGGTGAGGGTTGTTCCAAAAGTTCAAAGTGGAAGGAAGGTAGAAGTGGACATGATAGTGGGTGTAGTCGTGGTCGCAGGCACGATGACAGCGAGCACACCTATGATTCCCATAAGAAGAGATTTAAGTTTGACAAATCAAAAGTGCGTTGCTATAACTGCCAAGACTATGGCCATTTCACGTCTGAGTGCCACTCTAAGAGGGTGGAGAGGGCACACTTTGCAGAAAAGCATAACGACGAAGAGACTACTTTCTTGACAGTGGAAACATGTAAGCTTATGCAATCCACTGAGAAGAAGTCTGAGCATGTGTTTCTCAACGAGGAGAAGGTGAACCTGAAGATTGGAGTCAGAGAAAGCTACAAAAGCAAGATGTGGTATCTCGACACCAGGGCTAGTAATCACATGACCTGGTGTAGAGAGATGTTCACTGAACTAGACACCAAGATACATGGCTTAGTGAGGTTCGATGATGTCTCGGTTGTGGCTATATGTGGTCATGGTTCTGTCATGTTTCAACTCAAACAAAGGAACATAAGCTGATTACAGATGTATATTACATTTCACAATTGCGTAGCAATATCTTGAGTTTGGGCCAACTCGATGAACACGGTTGAAAATTGTTATGGAAGACGGGTATTTGCACATCTTCAACAGGGAAAGAAGATTGCTAGCCAAAGTGAGGAGAGCATGAAATTGGTTGTATATGCTAAATCTCAACCATGCACTACTGGTTTCTTTCCTAGCGAAGTATCAAGAGAAAGAGTGGCTGTGGTATGCATGATACGGTCTTGTGAACTTTCGTGCACTAAGGGATCTCTCACGGAAGGGCATGGTTGAAGGAATGCCAAAAATCAACCATTTTAATCAACTATGCGAAGGGTGTATGGCAGGCAAGTAGCGCCGCACACCATTTTCTGTTAACTCGATGTATTGAGTGAACAATCCACTCGAGCTTCTACATGGGGACTTGTGCAGCCCTATAACACCTGCAACTCCAAGAGGTAACCAATATTTTTTGCTATTAGTTGATGATCACAATAGGTATATGTGGATACAGTTACTCAAGATGAAGGATGAGGCCCTAGACATGTTCATGAAAGTGAAGGCATTAGCCGAGATGGAGGTTGGCCACAAGGTGAATATCTTGAGAAGATACCGTGGTGGTGAATTCACGTCAAATGAGTTCACACGTACTGCGACTAGCTAGGACTACAACAATATCTCACAATGTCATACTCACCACAATAGAATGGAGTTGTGGAGCATCGCAACCAAACAATGGTGGCCATGGCTAGAAGCTTACTGAAAAGCAAGAACATGCCTAGAGCATTCTGGGGAAAGGCGGTGTCAACCGTTGTATACCTTCTAAATCGTGTACCAACATGAAGCTTAGACGGGATGACCTCGTATGAAGCCTGGTTCAAGAAGAAGCCGAAGGTAACACACCTTGGACTTTTTGTTGTTTGGCATATGTAAGAACAATCGAGCCCCACCTCAAGAAATTGGCTGACCGGAGTACTCCTATGGTATTTCTTAGATATGAACTGGGATCCAACGTGTACTGCATGTATGTAATGGATCGAGCGTAGGCTACGAGAGCAGAAAACAAAATTTTTCTACCGCGCACACAAGGACATCATGCTTAAGGAGGATCATGGATCGTTACCACTAGGCCAGTGCAGTGAAGAAGAGTTGAGAAGCCGATCCAACCACGCGTCAAGTAGTAGTGGAAGTAGTCGATCGTCCCGAACCGATCGTCTCCTCCACGCGATCAACCACACCACGAGCGGATCCAATCAGAGGTTGTTGATGCCGATCAACGCCGCAACGAGCGCGCCTCCACCGGTATCCACACGTCCGGGTGGGCGCCGATCGCGAGTGTACCGGCACTCGCGAGCGACTAGGGTTTGGCTCAGGAGGTGGCGGCTAGGGATTAGCTCGGGATTATCAGATGCCACCCCTCAGTCCCTCGCCTCCATATATAGACCTCCTCACTTGGGCCTCGCGGACCGAGGCCCAATAGGAGTCTATCCGGATCTCTATCCGAATTGAGCCCACATCCGAATCACATTCGAATTAGTGTTCCAACCCGTTAAGTGTGCGACCACAGCAGGTTCACGTATACTTGGTCGCGACCGAAACACCTTTCCGGTCACCACAGTTAATAGCGGTCTCTAGTAAGACATATTAACCCCAATGTATACGTAAAGATCATATCGGTGAACTGTAATGTTCTCATGTACTAATCCCTTTGCCTCACGATATAGATTAAGCTTAAGGCGAGACCGTGTCATCCTCTTAATAGCTCAATCACTCTCTCGATTCCGTGATGGATTATAAACTCGTGATTGACTCCTCAATCACCTTGGCATGGCCATGCACTTTCATAATCCATTACATCGAGGGGCCCGAGATATCTCTCCCAAAAGGAGGGGCAAATTCTATCTTGATCATTCACATCCCACTACATGTTTCATGGCAAACCCAAAGACTACTTTTATGACTACCCGCCACGGAGTAGTGTTTAGTAGTCCCAAAATAAGCTACTACGCATCTTGGGAACCATGATGATCTCAAGTCTAAGGATTCCACATAAACACTACTTGAGACCAACTGATGACACATGGAATCTCTGCGGTGTCTCATGGCGGGTCTATCCAACATATGTTCACTAACACATGTCCATATTATTGATTTGGTATCTCCATACCATGATCCATGAGACATGATCATCAATCAATACATATGCTGATCTTTGAATCATATTTGTTCCTCATATGAAATATAATCAGGGATCATTTAGAAATAGCAACATTTTGGCATTAAGAGTCTCATGAATAAGTCACATACTCATTGATCAATAATGATAATGTCTATTTCAAGGAACAAAGCAATGTATCATAAACATAGTATGTGATATATTCAACATCTCCATGTTGCCTCTAGGGCATATCACCAACAGTATGATCCCAAGAAGAAGAAGCTGCACATCAGTCATGATGTGATCTTTGATGAGGAGAAGCAATGGGAGTGGGAGGCAAGCCCTGGACAGGTTTTTCATTCATCAAAACATGGTGATGTGTTTATCATATTCCATGATACTGATCATACAAGTGATGCACCAGCTGGAGGCACTAAAAGTGTGCCATTCGCTGGACCACTTAGTCCAACACCAAGTAGCCCATGTAGTGGCGCTAGTACTAGTCATGCTGTAGAGGAAACATGAATACCAGCACCAAGCTTGTCTCCGACGATAAACATTAAAGGCTATGCTGTGTCCTCATTATCGTCACATTTAGAAGGGTCACAATGTTTTCGATCTCTTTACGAGATCTATGATGCCATAAGTGAAGTGGAAGCGAACTATACCGGTTTGTGCTTGCTAACTTCTGAAGAACCAGTGAACTATTAAGAGGTCAAGAAGGAGGAATTCTAGTGATGTGCAAGGAAAGAAGAAATGAGGTCCATTCAGGAAAATAGCACATGGGAACCGGCTAATGTACCACATGGTCACAAGGTAATCAGTTTGAAGTGGGTCTATAAAGTAAAGAAAGGTTCACAAGGTGCAATAATGAAGCACAAAGCAAGACTTATGGCAAAAGGGTATGCCCAATGTCAGGGAGTGGATTTTGAGAAAGTTTTTGCCCTAGTGGCGAGACTTGAGATAGTGAGGCTCCGTATTGTATTGGCGGTACAAGAAGGTTGGAAAGTGCATCATATGGATGTTAAATCAATATTTCTCAATGGTGAGCTCGAGGAAGAAGTGTATGTGATTCAGCTACCTAGGTTTGTTGAGAAAGACAATGAGTATAAGGTATTGAAGTTAAATAATGCACTTTATGGGCTTAAGCGGGCACCAAGAGCGTGGTATGCAAAATTGGACAAGATATTGGTGTCACTTAGGTTCGAAAAAAGTCCACTTGAGCATGCGGTATACAAGAGAAATCATGGAGAATCAAGCCTGCTTGTTGGTATGTATGTTGATGATCTAATTATTATAGGATCTGATCTGAAACAGAATGACAAATTCAAGATGGAGATGAAGAGTTTGTTCAATGTAAGTGATTTAGGATTGTTGAGCTACTACCTCAATATTGAAGTGAAGCAAACTACAATTGCAATTTCTTTATGTCAATCTAGTTATGTAGTTAGGATTTTGGAGAAGTGTGGCATGAGCGGGTGCAATTCTAGTAAAATTTTCATGGAAGCAAGATTAAGTAAGAAAAGCACTATTCCCCTCGTTGATGCAACACTTTATAGAAGCATAGTTGGTAGCTTGAGATATCTGGTAAACACAAGACTGGACATAGCTTATGCTGTGGGAATTGTGAGTCGCTACATGGAAACTCCCACGACACAACATGTAACATCCCGAAAATTTTGAATCTGGAAATGTGTGTTCCTTGAATTATTCTGGAAAATATTTTCTTGAAATTTGGATTTTATGGTGTTTCTTTAAAACTTTGGTTGAGGTTCCGATAATTGAAGAAATTCATGAAAAATAAAACCAATATTAGCAAGGCCATAAAGGACATATGCAAATTATAGAAACTTAAAATTTGAAATACGAATATGAAAAGATGATCCAGTACAAGGAGCGAGAAACCTGAGTTAAATTATAAAATCTCACCTTGGAAATAATAGCATAAATGGTAGTAAAAGTAAAAGAACAAAATGCAAACATAAACATATATATATATATATATATATATATATATATATATATATATATATATATATATATATATATATATATATGCAAAATGTGCATGTACAACAAAAAGGAGCTAGTCATATAGGGATAGAAATACAAAAATTTAGTGAGCAAGCAAAATGAATAAACATGAAAGTGTATACACAAATATACATATCACAAAAATAAATAAAAATAAATAAATAAAAGAAAAAAAGAGTGAGAGATGAAGCCAGGCCGACCGAAACGGCCCAGCCCAGCTCCACCTCCCCCTCCCGTTTTCTCCCTCTGGCCAGCGGGCCCCACCCCGCACCCGGTTGGAGCGCCTGTGAAACCACCGCCGCCCCTGGTTTCATCACCCCGCTCCTGGTACGGCGCCACCGCCCCCGGTTTCTCTTCCGTCCGGTTGTGTCACCCGGCCACGCGGCGCAAACTCCCTGCCACCTAGCGCGCACTGCGCAAAGCTGCACCTCCTACCCTGGATTGTCACGCCCGAATCATGTCGCAGTTGCCCGGTCACTTCTGCCCGATCATTTCCGCCCGGTCGCTTCTGCCACCTACCACGACAAGACAATACGGTGGTCGCCCGTTGCCAGCTTTCCCCCATCACCTGTAAAATCCGGACGACACTCCATTCACAGAACCATACCTCCCTCAGTCTCCCACACTCCCGAATCGAGTTTCTGTGCCCCGTAGCTCGCCAGCGACGCTTCCTTCCCCAACTCCGCCACGACAGTCCAATTCCTTCGCACCGGAGCACCTTCGGGATATCACGAAGCCGTCTCCACCATCAGACAAGCTTCTCTCTAGCTCCTCTCCACCGGCACCGTGCACCCCCTCTGTTCGTCGCCGTCGCACGCCGCCGGACCGCCACAGCCGCTCCCGAGTCGAGACGACCCCCGAGGTAGCTACCTGACCTCGCTGAGATGCTCCCTTGCGAATTAATTGAGTTTCTATGCCCTATGACGCCATAACACCCCTTCCCCTGTTCCGCCACCCCCCGGGTCGTCGCCGGCCGCCCCTTTGGCCAAATCGGCCGGCGAGACCTCGCTCACGGGTAGACGCGGGCGCGAGCAACCCATTTTGGGGATGCCCACACCCGGCCACCGCTCTCTCCACCGTCCTTCGGCCGGAGGAAGAAGAGGACTTTAGCTGCGTAATTAACTCGGGTTAAGACATCCATTGAATGCAAATAAGACAACCGTTATAGTTAATGATCGGTAGTTAAAGTAATGAGTCCCTGACATGTGGGCCATCCTTCCTTAATGAGCACAGAACCCAGCCCCACCTGTCACTGGCACAGAGTAATGAAAATGAAAATAAAAGGAAAAATTAAAATTCGGCTGTGGGCCCCATCTATCAGAATTTTATTATTTTTCATATTTAATTAAACTGAGAACTTTAAAAGGGCATAACTTGTTCATTTTATCTCCAAATTGGGTGAAACAAATTTCTAAATTCATGTAAATTCGAAATCTATCCAATGGAACTGAAACCATAATTTTTGAAGCTCATTTGAATATTTGGTGATATTTTGTTTGTTTTGCTAATTTTTATCTGAATTTTCGCGCGTTGGAAAAATATCATACGAGACCCAAGAGGAGGAAGCCGAAGCCGAAGCCACCCTCGATGATCACGACCAAGACCAACAAATGAGAAATCTTGAGTGAGCACAAGACCGCGGTAAAATCGCGTAAGGCGAGTCAATACTTTGATCATGTTGACCCTACATTTTCTGTTTAACAGCCCAGCTGTTTATTCCAAAATTTTGGAGAAAAAAAAAATTTAAAATATTAAAAATTAAATTAATTTGGTTTAAAATAAAAATAAGAGTTTTGTTTGTATGAATTTTGAATTTTGTTTGCCCTGATTCTCTGCTTTTAGAAAGCTAGATTTGAAAAGTAATTTAAAGTAAAATTTAAAAATGTTATTAAATAAAATGATATTTTGATTTTCTGTAAAAATCCTATGTCAAATTAATTATTTGAATTTATTTGGCCTTTATTTGGTGTTCTGAGTTTTTCTAAAAAGTATTTGAAGTATGAAAATTAAAATACCAACAGTAGTTGAAAATATTTTTATTACGTCCAAAATGTCTCCAGGAAGTTCTTTGAATTTTTCTGGAATTTTTGGATGTAATTTCATATTTTTCTGAGCTATATTTAATCTTTTGGTGTTTTCTGAAAATCTAAATCAAATTTAATCCTCCGCCGCCCGAGCTAATCTCGTGCGTCCATCTTCACTTAAACCCTTCGCTCTCTATCTGATGATCCCGATTTCCTCCTTGCACCATATCGCTCATCCGATCGTCCGCTCTTTCTCTCTCTCTCTCTCTCGTTGATAAACCCACACACTGTCGTTGAATAAAACTATTTTTCTTTACAAAAATAATTCGGCCAGAAAAACAAAATTCTTGCTGACGTCATAAATTTATTTTCCACAGAAAACTAATTCATTTGAAAATCATTTCCCTTGATGACGTCATAATTTGATTTTTCAGTTCAAAAATAATTCCAGAAAATCGGTTTATTCTTTTCTCTCTTTTCAAACTTCCGAGAGCCAGTTCTTTTTCGTTTTAACTCCGATTGAGCCCATTAAAATTTCTAAATTCATCTAAAATTCTAATCTATCCATTTATACCCTATTTTCAAATTTTTGAAATTTTTGAATTTATTTGGTTTAAACTAAATCTTAATTAGAATTTTATTTAATAAAATAAAATTAAATATTAATATTTGCTAAAATATTTTATTTGAGTTCTTTGAGTCTCAAGGAAGTTTCGAAATTTATTTTAGAATTTTCGGAGTTTGTTTGAGCTCAATTTCAAAATCTAAAAAAGAGAGAGAATGAAACGATGCACATGATCTTGTTCATCCTCTCACTGTCATGGACGCCCGAGCGTCGCCGTGCGCAGCGCCATTGCCGTCGTCTTTAAAGCTTTGATATCTATTGATTTTCTTGACCGTTTTTCGTGAAATCAAGTGCATTCAAATCCTCTCATCAAGGGCTTTCATTTCCCCACCGTTTCCCCTCTCATTTATGAGTATTTACACGAAATTTAAACCGTGCACTAAATGGTATGCACCGTTGATCTCCCTCTCCGGTCCACCTCCACCCCTATAAAAGGGAGCACCGGGTGCCTCTCCTCATACTCATTCACCACCAAAATCTCAAGTCCCTCTCCTCTCTTCTCTCCACAATCTCCGTTTTTCTTTTGTGAACCGAGATGTGTTCATCGGCCTTTTGCGCCTCCAACAGTGGAGTCCGGTCACTTTTGACCACACCGTTGGCTTCGTCTCCTCGCGTTCTACGCGGTGCTCCCCTCGCCTTCGCCGGAGCATCACCGGACCTCCGTGGCCAAACCGCGACGTCGTTTTTCTCCTCGCTGCGAGCCGACCGTGCGTGTTCCATCAAAACCGAGGTGAGCATCATGTTCCCGACGTTCTCCTCTTCGTTTCGCCACAAACGTCACCTGCTAACTCCTCTCCGTTTGTCCGGAACGCCGATGTCAACCCGCCGGTCGCCGAATATCTTCTTCGCCATGTTTCGTCACCATCCGATATCCGTTGGCCGAACCGTCTGTACCGTTGAGTTCGCCTCGATGCGTTCTACGCCATGCTCCCATCGCCATCACTCGAAGACTCCCCGAGGCGTCGTCGACCTGGTCGAGCCAGACGCGAAAACCGTGCCTTCGCGCGTACACCACTTTTTCGGTAAGCGCTTTGATTTCTGTTCGCGTCATATCGTGTCCTAGTCTCCAAGAAATTTATCTATCATTTTTATTTAATTTTTCGTGGATCCAATTATCAGAAATTGAACTTTCCGCGAAAATGGTCGTTTTTGACTCCCGACGTCGATTCGTCGTCTCTGTTGAGTTTTAGCCTGTGCCGTAATTTTTCTTAGACTTGCCTCGCCGCGTTCTACGCCGTGCTTCCTTTCGTTTCCCCGAAAAGCCTCCACAAATTTTTGCCTCCGACACCTCGCCATGGCCGCCAATGGCATCTAGTGTCCCCATTCATCCGTTGGTATTTTCCCCAATCCGTTCGCGTCGTATCGTGCCAAACCATCCCAGGTAGCTACCTTTCAAATGGTTTTGGATTCGCTTCACCGAGCACCAAGATATCAAGTTTTTCCTTTTTCTCTACCGTCGTCGTTCAAACGTCGATTGTATCGTCTCCGATGAAGTTTCAGCTTAGCCAATAATTTTCCTAGCTTCACCATGTCGTGTTCTACCCTGTGCTCACCCTACATCTCCATGTTCCATACCCGGTACTATCTCCTTCCAACCTGCTGTTGTCGCAACCACGCTCTCACTGTCGTTTTTCCCTCACCGCCAGTGATTGCCGCCGTCCCTCGACGCCGTACCCACGTCACCACCTTCGCCTCGTCACCGGGGTTCTATTTTGTCCATTCGCCGCCACCTCGCAACCTATCGACACCGTTCTGTTCAAAAAGGAATTCTCGGATTTTGTTATCATTTCATGTGATCTTTAAAACTTTCAGATATTCGTTCTCCCTCATTTGAGCTCCGAATCCGTTGATTCTTTTTCCTAAATTCATCTAAAATCTTAACCTTTCTTCTAGTATATATTTTGTATTTTTGTGATTTTATTTGTATTTATTTGTTCGTTTGTATTTATCGTTCCGCGCGTAGAACCCGACGTCGCCGAAGAATTTTCCGACCAGCAGCAAGAATGTCAAGATATCACACACGAAGGCAAGTCTCCTTTGAACATCTTGAACCCATGTTTGAGAAATGTTTTGATTATTTTAAATTTAATGCATTGCTATATTACATAAAATGATAATTTCTGTTTTAGAGATATTAGTTAAACCGACAATTGTTATGCCCTCATTTGACATTGACAACCATGTATCTTTGACACCCTAGGATTTCCTTTGTCTCAATAATGAGATTATTATTTAACTTTGGTAAATGTTGTAACGGTAGTAAAAAGCTTAGTCGTGCTATATACTCCTTTGGTACCTTTTGAAATGGGAAATTATATTTTGTGGAACTGGATTTTGTTTAGAATTTAGTGGTGATTGGAGTTGCCACTGTTCTTTAAAAACTAAAATAAAATGTGAGTGTTGGTTTAGACTGGGGCGGATGGTAAGTTTGGTTTGGTGCGGTTAGCACGAGAACTTGTAAAGTGTATGTTCCGCCCTAGTCAATTAAGGACCGACGCTTGTGTTTGTCCAGACTGAGCACTACCGTACAACCACAAGTCTATATGGGTACGACCTAGCTGACTAACTTACGATAGTTTAGTCTAGGTACCACCAGTGGAAAGTGGGTGCTGTGGTGTCTTGGTTATCTCTGATGAGGGACAGGGTTTCTTGTACTCATACGGCACAAGAGGGGCTTCATGCGGGTGGTTTAACCCTTCAGCGGTGAAACCTCAGCGGGTGGTGTCTGGCTAGACTAGAGTAAGGTAAAGGCTTTGTGATAAATTATCTGGGTCTCATGTCTAAGGAAGCATGTTGGCTATTAAGATGACTTATCTCTTGTGGGTAAAGCTGTACAACCTCTGCAGAGTGTAAAACTATTCGAATAGCCGTGCCCACGGTCAAGGGCGGGCAAGGAATGCATACACATGGTAGATCATTGTTTTTGGTTTTAAAAATAAAAGATTTGGGAACCGAGAGTGGTTGTAACTCTCGGAATTGTGTCCTGGCGGATATAGCCAGTGTGGGTGGTGTAACCCGTTTTCTTGAACTTTGGCGGTTTTTGCGCTTTGGCGGGTTGAGCCAGTATTCAAGTGTTGGTGTTGTAACCTTCACTATTTAACTTAGATTTTGTTGAAACCAAAACCTTGCTAAATACATGCCTTTAAAGATAATTAATGGTATTTGAAATAAAATGCTGCTTTGTGCAAAAGAACCGTATAACCCTCCTTTGATTAAACCCTGCATCTATTGCATTTTCCCAAGACTTGCGGAGTACTTTATGTACTCACATACTACACTTAAAATAATACCCAGAAGAGTATGAAGCTCAAGGTGGAACGTTCGACTACGGAGCTTATGGATTCGACGAAGGCTTTCAGGAGTTCTAGGTCGCGCTTCCCATCAATTGCCGTGGCGATTTGATAGGGTCTTCTCATTGGATTTACTTTTGCTTCACTGTGCTTTATCTTTTGTGTGAGTGCGAGGTCTTGTAACCTCGTTGTAATAAAAGGTCTTTCGGCCTGTACTCTCTTTATTAATGTAATTTTCGTTGTTGGCAATGTAATCATCACTGTTTAACTGTGTGCACTAGCTTTGATCTGGGACTAGTGCTGAAATACACAGAGGGGCTGGATTTGGAAATCCGGGTCCCGACATTCTGCAAATTACTTTTGTTTAGATTATCAAATTGCATGCTGTTATTTTATATGCCAATACATGTTTAACTTAATATCCTAGTTATATGCCCATGTTTACGTTGATTAATATTGCACCCCCTTTTGAAATATTTGAATATGTGAACCCTGTCACCCTAGCAAAAATTATGATAGTAACCTTTTGAAAATAAGTCTGTAATTATACGTCATGCTTAGTATTGTTTAGATATTCAGGGGCACCAAAAATGCCCCAAAACATCACTTTCAATTATAAGAAACTGGGTTGGGCAGTCATGGTGGTAATGACTGGTGTATTTCGGTATGATTATTTTATGTTCCCAAAAATCTTAAATTGCTTATCTATCTGGGCAGATGGTTCGGGGGTATGGTGCAGCGGTGCACGGGAGTGTGGTTAGTGGTAGAACCGTCCAGATATTCCTAAGGATTGAATCTTGTCATGACCTCCTATGTAAAATAAGTACAACCACAAGTCTGTAAAGTACAACTTGGCTTAGTAGATTTACCGAACCCTAAAAGTCATCTCATCGGTGCAGGAGGTGAGGTAGTGCAAGTGGCTGTCAGTGTGACGACTTGAATGGGACACTCGTAGAGGGTGAAGTTTTCCGTGGCACGCTAGCAGTGTGGGTAGCCAGCTGCTAGGCGCATAGGGGAAGAACATCCCGCACAACTTATGGGACCTACCGCAAGCGGGATAAGCCCATATGGGTGAGGTGACGGAAGGGGCGAGGTATTTTGAATGGTTACTGTGATGGTTTACTCAACCGCACGACTAAGGAATCGTGTGGAGCAACGAGCGGACTGTCTCTTGTGGGTAAAGTGTGCAAATTCTGCAGAGTCAAAACTATTCGAATAGCCGTGCCCACGGTTAAGGGCGGACATGGGAACTTAACCAGATATAGTTCTATTTCAAAACTTTGTGGGTGGGAATGGAAAAGAGGAGGGCGGTGGAAAGCCCTGATTTGTGTTGCCCTAGGTGTCGTCCTAGTGATAAGTTAAGCGGTTATAATGCTGAAAGGTTAGCATATGGTGCAGAGGCCATATAACGGTGGATGGAATCTGGATCGCTATTATTATTGCATTCTCTTACACATTATGTTTTTATTCAAAACTACTAGGTCTCAGAAAATTTTTATGTATTATATTTTTAAATAATGATAATACCTCTCACAAAATAAAATGTCAGGAAAAATAAATAGAGATGTAGAAAAAATGATGGCTGTTTATGGTAAAAATATAAAAGATGCTGGTGGAAACATGTTGATCATAAAAAGGAAATGATAGTGTGGATTCTGAGAGTAAATTGGTGGAATCTAAATGAATATATAGGCTTGGTAGATGATTTAAATGATTCTTGGAGAATTAGAGAGTGCAAAGGTAACTGCTGGATTACGACATTACTAACTAATATAAATTCTTAGGAGATGTTGGCGATCATGGGATTAATAGGATTTGATCAAATACTAGACGGGTGAATTGAATTTTTGAAAATTTGAAGATATGATAATTGGGTTAATGATATTCTTGGTGGATGTGTACTAATGAATTAGGTAGAGATAGATAATGAAAAAATAATGTGAATTATTGGAAGAGTAAATTATGGTTTTGGATCAATAACCGAAAGGGATTGTTTGAAAGTCCTGATACGAATGAATTCGGTGGATTTAAAAAGTGATTATGTTAAGAGAATCATTAGAATTCAGAAGTGAAGAGTTGATGAATAGCAACTACGAGATTGGATTATTAGGAATTCAGAACACAAAAGATATTGGTGGATTCAAGATAAATGATGACACTCGCTGTTTGGAGTTTTAGGCAGCAATGAGTGTATGATCGGTGGATTACGTAAATAATAGCACTCGCTGTTCGGAGTTTTAGATAGCAACTAATATAGAAAGTGTATGATTGGTGGATTAGATAAATGATGATACTCGTTGTTCGGAGTTTTAGGCAGCAATAATAACACCATGATTAAATAATATGATTAATGCTAAAAGCAATTTCTGGCAAATAAAACAACCTGAGCCTCTCCTTTGATTAGCCCTGCATATTATTTATTTGCATCCTGTGTATTGGCTCGCGGAGCACGGTGGTTAGTGTGCTTACACTCGCTCTCACAACAAATCCAGAATCAAGAATCAGATCACTACGCCTTAGCAATACTATTGGTCATGATGACAAAGAAGATGAAGATGTCAAGGGCTAGGTCGCGAACCTCCAGTTGACTGCCTGTGGGTACGTCCTGAGGGTTCCCTAGTGTACTTCATTTTCCGCTGCTTCAATTTACTGATTTCGGTCTAATCGGCCCATGTGTAAGTTTGCTTATTATATTTATGCTTTCGCATGCTATGTATTTGTTATTCATTTCTGTATCTGTGAGCACTATCTACTGATCCAGGGAATAGTGCGGTGGAATCACAGAGGATTCCGGATTGTAAAATCTGGGTCGGACACAACACGTGGCAGCCGTGAAGCACATACTAAGGTATGTATGTGGTACTTTGAGTTTTGGTTGTCACTACGAAAGAAGAGGAGAGAGACAACTGCAGCTGGTCGGATACTGTAACACCCCAGGAGCCGCATTACCCTAGGATGCCACTAAACCATGCTACAAGCTAGCCAATTTACTTTACAAGGTAACATAAACTGGCAACAATTTCTATATCATGTTAACCTAAACGGAAGCATACTAAAACAAAGGTAAAGGAACACTGCTAATTAAAGAACAATCGCTAATAACTTTAACCAATTAAAGCGAACCACAATCTAACTTTAATAATTAAAAGTGATCAACAATAAGAGATAAAATGAGAATCTGGAGACTGCACTTATTTATTATGGTATGAAACATGATATCGTGTGTGACAGTGATGTGCTGCTCTACCCGTCCCATGCATGCTTGAGAATCACCTGGAAGGGGGAAAACAAGAGTGAGATAAAAATCTCAACAAGCAAACTATTTAACAGACTAATTAAACTACAATAGTTTAATCATCAACATTTATTTTTCACAATGACCACGTTTATATCCTCAACCTCAAATCACCACCAACGATGGTAAAACATTAGCAAATAAATCTTGTTTTACTACTTTAAAACCTCAACCACTACCATAACCAAAGATAATAAAGCATATTTATGTTTTACCTCACTACTTTATTATTTCTCACATCCACAACTGCTATCAACAGTTACTATATGTAGGACCGAAATGGCAACAGAGGGTGGGAGGGTGAATGGTGCCTTCAAAAATCGCCCCATAAGTATCCACACCTATGCTTCTTCTCCAATAGTTATGGAAGCTATGAAGACAAAAGATGTGTGCTCACTGTAAGTCACAGCAACAAGCAAAAAACAGATCCAGAGAGAAATAGTCAAGAAAAACAAATTCAGAGCAGGTCTGACTGCAAGCGGTTGTACCGCTGTGACGAGCGGTAGTGCCGCTGAGCGGTAGTACCGATGAGCCGAACGGTAGTACCGTTGAGCCGAACGGTAGGACTGACTGCGAACTCAGTCACTACCGTTTGAGGAGTGGTAGTACCGGTGAGCGGTAGTACTGACGTTGAATAAGCGGTAGTACCACACGAAGAAATCTGGCGACAACAGATCCAAAAACTGAGAAATTCACAATATTCTTGGATTTTGGCTTAGGAAACTTTGAGGATAGCAAAGAAACAATCTCAGAAGAATAAGCCAAGAACCAATTTCAAGATTCCACTAAAAAATCAATGGGGCACACATTCCCTGACCTCTAACCCTAAAAAAACAGCACGACCATGCACCGAATTTAAAACAAAAAATTCTTTCTTGATTCTTCCACTTGATCTCGAAAATAGGATGCTCAGGTGATCTTGGTACTTTCCCTAGTTCAAAGCATCACCAAACAACAACTAGAAAATCAAGAAAATGAACCAAGAACCGAGAAGGAACTACAAAGAACAGGGAGACTGAACCAGGAGCAAAACACCTCAAACTCGGATTTTCTCAAATGGATTCATAGAGATGAATGATTACAAGAGTTGCTACAACCAGTTCATCCCAATCTACGGCCCGATAAGCGATTGAGAAATCGAAAACTCAAGAACACACCCAAGAACACACTCAGGGGAGACATGAAGCAAAGCAACAAAGACCTTTGTCTGCTCTCCCACCAACTCACCAACAATCCAAAAGAAAAAGAGAAAGGCTCACACAATACATGGAGATAAAAGAAACCCTAACTCTCACTTTGCTCTCATGCCTCTCCTCTCCTTTTATAGTGTCCACTAATGGGTTCACAAACACACTTTACCCATTAGTGCCAACAACTCTATTGCTTTATCCACTAAACCAAACCGAATCCGCTTTCGTTTTTGCAGTCTTTTGCATTTCCCAAAACGCCCCTGCTGCACCTTCCGTGAAACTTCCTCGTTCCTTGATGTGCACGCCTCGCAACCACTTCGAGTCTATGTCGTCTTCAGCACATCCCGACCGCTCCGACCTCAGCACCACCTGCGTCTAGTCCGGTCATCCCGTGCCTCACCACGACTTCGCCTCGATGTCCTGCAGCCATCACACATAAGAAAACATATCACATAGCACCGCTCGAGATAATGGAATAAGCATTTGCATTAGTCGCAAACTCACACACTAACCACTCGAATCAAACTCAAACTCTTAGAACATGTGTCAATTACTCATCACAAACATGGGAGCACCTCTCACATGGTCTCTCAATCTCCCCCTTGATGAGTATATTGACAAACACCGAAAAAGCATATAAAGTTGAGTTTAAAAGTCAAACATGGTCCAAAGAAATGCAAAGAAGCTTATGACCATGTTGACAAAAGAGAATACTAGAGCAAAAACAGAAAGAACAAGTTTTCCTCAAAAGTTCTAGAAAATCTCCATGAAATAGTTTTTTCTCCATTATTCTCCCCCTTTTGGCTGAATTTAAGGAACAAGATGTAAGGAGGAAAATAGAGCATGATTTGGATGAAATGGCTGAATTTTATTCAATCTATGCAATTAGAGCCACGAAGATTATCCAAAATGACTTTTGGAGTATTACACCAAGCCATAACACAATAGAATGCTATCTAGATCATGACGATGTACGTATAGACAAGTTAAGCCAAATATGTCATAATCTGAAATTTAATCGAATTTCTTAGCATGTCAAGTTATCCATGATCATAGTCTAGCTAAGGGTATCTAAGGATGATTCAAGTCATGTCAATATGCTAAGTGGAACCGAGAAGCTAGAATTGAGCCAACTTAGAGTGCTACAAGTTCTGAGATGAATCATTTGTTCAAGCACTTGATCATTTTTAAAATTAAGCAATTTTAGCACGATTGACTTGTTTTCCTTTTGAGAAACTCATAGTTGTTTTCAACCAGATTTTTGTTTAGCTATGTGCTAGATCTCAAGCCTTATGCGACCATTCCAAGCTAGAAGCTTAAGGAAATAATCTTGGTCATCCAAACTCCCCCTGAGTTCATGCCGAGTGCAATGGCAAGCAGTCTCATGAGAAAGAATTGGTGAGACCAGTTTTTCGCACAAAAGAGATCATTTTTGCTTATGCTGAATTTAGTTCAAGAACAAAGAGTTAAAAAATAACTCATGCTTCATAAAGGAACTAGCATAGCTCACTCTAAATCTCAACAAAGATTCAAGACTCAACTCAGCCTATTTGACATGGTGTGAATCATAAAAGGATAACTAAAGACAGACTAGTCACAAGAGCTATCATGACATGAATTAATCCAAGTTGTGTATTTTAATCAACTTATCATGGCAAAGACTAGTCTACACATATAAAGTCATGATAAATCTAGCAAGTAAGCACATATCATGGCAAGATGTAATGCATTGTAAACATGTCATAACGGGATAATAATCAAGGCTCCATGTAGTTATATTACAATGTAATGCAAGAAAATCCAGCTCCCCCTCAACATGTGAAACACTTTTAGTTCACGTAGAGTTATGTCAACATTAAGATCCAGAAAATCGCAAATGTACTCCCCCTGAACCAAAGCATCAAATACAAGAAGCTGGCAAAGAAATCAAAAGACAGTCCTTAAGGCATAGGCAAGATATAGAGAAAATTATGGCTCAGACCGACTCTCATCTACCCCATATGTATCTAGGTTTAATAGCTGGTCCACTAACATACTAGGGAGTAAACATGTTCCCTGTCTACCCGAGGGTGGCTCGACCCTCGATAGATCGCAAGAAGTGAGTGAACTCAACCTAGTGAGAAGAGAAGCAACTAGAAGCAGCAACCTAGAACATAAGATGAGAGAAAGCAATCTAAGCAACTAAGCAAGAGAATCACTCTAACTTATGCTAGAAGGACTAACCCACATGCACCCTTATGCAATGCATCAGAAGGAGATAGGAGCATAAAAGATAAATCATGGAGTATGAAGCTCCCCCTCACAGCAATCCATATGGACAAACCACCCCAAGCTCTCCCCGCAGGGCTGAAAACCTAGAGCTATCCAAAGGCTTGGTAAAGATATCAGCCAACTGGTGGCCACTCTCCACAAACTGGAGCACTATGTCACCCTTCTCTACATGGTCTCTAAGGAAATGGAATCTGATATCAATGTGCTTGGTCCGAGAATGCTGCACTGGGTTCTTAGCAATGTTAATTGCAGAAGTGTTATCACAAAAGAGTGGAACACTGTCTATGACTAACCCAAAGTCCCGTAGGGTTGAAGCCATCCAAAGTTCCTGACTGCAGCAACTGGTGGCAGCAACGTACTCGGCCTCTGCGGTGGACTGTGCAACACCGGACTACTTTCTAGAAGACCAAGAAACAAGAGAAGTGCCAATGAATTGGTAAGTGCCAGAAGTGATCTTCCTATCTATCCTACAACCAGCAAAGTCTACATAGGAGTAGGCTCTCAGGGAAAGACAGGAAGAGGAAGAGTACCAGATGCCATAATCTATGGTAGCTCGAAGGTACCGAAAGATGCGCTTCACCGCTGGCAGTGAGACACGCGAGGAGAAGCCTGGAATCGAGCACATAGACACACGGAGAAGTGTATGTCCAGTCTCGAGGCAGTGAGGTACAAGAGGGAGCCAATCATGCTGCGATACTCCTTTCTGATCAACTGGCTCGCCATCCTCATCTGGATCCAGTGAAGCTGAGGTAGGCATAGGAGTTGACACCGGTTTGCCATTGCTCATGTCAAAGCGTATCAGGAGGTCACGGGTGTACTTGCCCTGATGCAAGATGGTACCCTCCTGAGTATGCTTGATCTGAAATCCAAGAAAGAAGCTCAACTCGTCCATCATGCTCATCTCGACCTCAGTGCTCATGACATTAGAAAACTGGGAGACAAGAGCATGAGAAGAGCCGCCAAAGATGATGCCATCCACATAAATCTGGACGAGTAGAAGGTCATTGACATGCCTACGAATGAACAAGGTCTTGTCTATCTTACCCATCTCAAATCCATGACTCAACAAATATGACTTAAGCCTCTCATACCAAGCTCTAGGGGTTTGCTTAAGTCCATACAGGGCTTTAGAAAGCTTGTAGACATGGTTTGGGTATTTGGGGTTCTCGAAACCTGGAGGCTGCCTAACATAGACCTCTTCCTCAATATACCCATTGAGGAAGGCACTCTTGACATCCATCTGGTAAAGCTTGAAGCCCTTAGAAGCCACGAAAGCAAGCAGGATTCTAATGGGCTCAAGTCTAGCTACAGGGGCAAAGGTCTCCTCGAAATCTAGACCCTCAACCTGAGAGAAGCCCTGAGCTACCAGTCTAGCCTTGTTTCGAATGACTACCCTATCCTCACTCTGCTTGTTCTTGCACACCCACTTAGTCTCAATGACATTATGACCTCTAGGGGGCTCAACAAGCGACCAGACCTTGTTCCGCTCAAAGTTCTCTAACTCCTCATGCATGACATTGACCCAAGACTCGTCAGAAAGAGCATGACTAACATCCTTGGGCTCGAATGAGGCAACGAAGGCTGAGTGGAGACAGAAGAGCGATAAACCAGATTTTGAGCATGTGACGCGCTCAAGGAGATCTTCTATAATCTGCTCTGAATGATGGTCTTTTTGGATATGTCCACTAGCTCCAGAAGATGCGGAAGAAATGAGCAGATCTCCCTGAGGTACTGTGGAAGAAGGAGGCTCCTCTACGGGAGGAAGAACTGGATCAGGTATACAACCCTCATCTCCATCCTCCTCATCATCCACAAAGATGGCCTCGGAATGCTCTAAAGAATCTGAGATATCGGGCCTAGTCCCCGGACTGGCCTCGTCGAAGGTCACCTCACAGGTTTCTACCATTTTACTAGACTCAGCCTGCACCCTATCGCCTGCTGAAGAATCGAGTAACCCAGAAAGATCCCATCACAAGATCGTGACTCGAACTTATCTAGGTTCCCAGACTTCAGAATAAAGCACTTGCAACCAAACACACGAAAATACGAGACGCTAGGCTTTCGCCCATATCTCAACTCATAGGAAGTATGATGCAAGTGTGCCCTAAGAAAACTCTGTTAGAAACATGGCACGCAGTGGCGATAGCCTCAGCCAAAAACTTTCTAGGTGTAGAGTACTCATCAAGCATCGTCCTGGCCATCTCGACCAAGGTACGGTTCTTCCTCTCAACGACACCATTCTGTCGTGGGACGTGCGGAGAAGAGAAATGTACACCTGTCTCATTGCTGAAATGTTTAAAATAGGAATTCTTGAACTCCGTGCTGTTGTCACTACGGATCGTTCGTAAGGCACCCGGGAGCTCAACAGAAAGCCTACTAAACATACCTCGGAAATGTGAAAATGTCTCATCCTTCGAGGCTAACAAAAACACCCAAGAGTACCTCGAAAAGTCATCGACCATGACAAGAACATACCACTTCCCTCCTGCTGACTGTACTCTAGCTAGTCCAACTGTGTCCACATGTAGCAGCTGTCCTGGTGCATCGGTCATAGTCACTATGACCAGAGGATGAGCAGCAGCTACCATCTTGCCGTGCCGGCATGCAGCGCAAACAAGGTCTTTGACCATTTTGAGCTTCGGCAGACCACGCATGAGATCGTGGCCGCTAACTCGGATCAAATGGTCAAATCCTATATGACCAAGTCTTCTATGCCAGAAAGTAAGGTCATGGGACTCAGAAGCAACTAAACACCGGAGTGGATCACCAGAAGACTCAACAAAATCAGCACGAAAGATCCTCCCATAACGAGAAATCCCGCAAACCAGACTACCCAAAGAATCAAGAATTTTGCAAGCGTTTTTCTTAAAGCTTACCTCGAAACCATCATCGGTAAGCTGGGAAACCAAAACAAATTGTATTGCAGCTTACTCACCAAGGCAACATCTTTTAAAATGAAAGACTCATTAACACACATTGTACCTTTGGCGATATGCGCCTAGAAGAGGCATCTCCGAAGGTGATCGTCTCATCACCTAGAGAACGGGCTAGGGAAGAGAACCAATGAGAGTCTCTGGTCATATGACGAGAACAACCAGAGTCTATAAGCCAAACCTCTCCACTCCCAGCCCGGCGAACCTGAGTCAAACAGAAAGTGAAGGCTCAGTACTGGGATAAATCAAAAGAGATTTTTGGAACCCAATACTGAGTAACATGTCGAGCAGAAGAAGTATCCACACACGACTGACCTCTTGCTACTCTACGCTCTCTATCGCTCAAAGAAGCAGAAGGTCTGTGTGCAGACCTGAAGCTGTTGTTGGGTCCGACTGTTATGGGAGAGCAAATCGGAGCACCAACACCACGCTAATCTCGCCGCGGGTAGCCATCTCGACGGGGAAACGAGATCTATCCTCAGAACGGCGAAAATCACAACCAGAGGCATATCGAGGACGAAATCTAGAAAACTCAGAAAATCCAAGTCCTCGATGATGCCCAAACCCATCAAGCTGAATAGTCCTAGATCTCGTGTTGATGTTAGGTGCACTCAAGGTCTAGGGCTGACCCTGAATACGCCTAAGAGCCTCAACACGGTCTCTACGCGCGATCTTGGCGCGCCTGAAGCATCGCTCGACCAAGTGTTCATCCTTCTGACAGAATGTGCAATGATACTTTACCTTCTGAGAGGTAGAAGTAGCACGATTGGGCTTCGCCTTCTGAGAGGCCGAAGCAATAGGTGGAATCACCTTGCTGTCAGAAATCCCTTGGACAAAGCCCGCTGACTTAAATTGAACTTTCTTAGTTCTGGGCTCAACCTTGATCACACCTGCTGCTATGGGTCTAAGAGCAGCAGGTGAATGCTTCCTAACATCCTCAGAGAAATCGTATTCTAGACCTTGATTGAATTTACAAATCTTTGATTGGTCTAGAATAAGATTTATCTTCTTCTTGCCTCCTACAAATCTCTCGAGAGTGTTCATAAGATACTGAAACTCCCGGAAGAGAGAGGTGCAAGAAGAGCAGGGGGAAGAAGAGACAGTAGAAGGTTAGGGAGTAGAGGAAGAACCAACAACAGAAGAACGTAAGGCATGTGCACGCACAACTGCCTTAGAAGGAACAATCCTACTGCTAGCCATTTGGTTCACGTTGCTATGCGTCTCTACCTTACCCTTGGACTCCTTCCCAACATTAGCACAGACATTACAAGCAAATGATGGCTTCTCTAGAAGGTCCTTAGTTAGCTTCACATATTTGTCATCTAAGGCAATCAAGTCAGATTTTAGTTTATCACAGTTGTTGCATGGTGAACTAACAAGATCCTTAGAAGCATATTGAGCCAATTTGTTACTGTTATCAATCATCTCTTGAAACTATTTGGAAACATATTCAAGCTCAGCAGTCAACTTGGGACAGTTCATACATGAAGCAATGGGCTTAAGTAAAAAAGCTTGTAATTCAGCAATTTTATGATCTGCCCTTTTTAAATTCATCTTCAAATTATTGTAACTTTCACAAGTCTCGGACAGATCGAGAAGCATGGTATAAAGACCTCTAAATGCATTGTCCTTATCCTCACATGAAGTGTGGGATGTAGTCTCAACAACAGTATATGAAAGAGCAACAGTCCTACTCATCTCTAGTTCAGCTAAAAGACTAACATTCTCCAACAACATCGATCTCTTGAAAATCCTCATTTTGGTTCCACCAAATTTGAATGAATCCAAATACCTCAATTAATTCTTACCAGACAATCTCTCAATCTATCTCCCATAATTTAAATCCTCCAAATTATCCATTCGAACATCCTTAAATAATCTAGTTAATCCCATTAGCTCAAATCCAATTATCTATCAACGATCTATTAAATCCACCAAATTCAAATTGACATATCAATGTCCACTTTGCAATGATAAAATTAATCCACCAAGATATCTAAAGGTATTATCTTCTATAATTCCACTAGTATCCACCCATCATCAATAGGTCCACCAAACTCTGATAATCAATTAACTCCACAAAATCCATCCACTCTTCATGATTCAACCAAATCACCCAAAATTGTTTATGGTAATTCAACTTCTTAATCTTTTAATCTCTCCCTTTGCTGGATCAATCTCTTAACACTAATTCTCCAACGATCACAAATAATCCCATCAACAAAATCTTATTTTACATCCAATTGCTCCTTTCAATCCTAGATAATAAATCCAAGGCAAAGTTTAGACTTTCTCATGATCTAATTAGCTCTCCCAAGTTCAACTTTGTACTTATTCTCTAGTCAATCCACAAAGATGATACTCTATAATCAATTGGTATCCACAAATATACCTTTTTATCTCAATCCTCTCGAATATTATCCAATCTTGCCAATTCTACATCCAATATATCACGCTAGCAATAATTCTCCAAATTACCTAACTTGACATCCACTGATTATGACAGCTTTCCCGACAAGAGCACTTTCCATAAATTTGTTGTCTTTCATATACTCTGGGTCTCCAAAAATTCTCCAAACTTGGATTGCAGTGAAAGAATTGGAACTTGCCTTTATTATGATGGCGGGGTTAGCACAAGGTAAGAGGGAAGTAGCATAGATAAGAAATAAGGGGAAACTAACAACCACTAGGAAAAACTTAGCTTGAAATTAAAATAGTTTTTAAGGATGGCTGTACTACAAGTATACAAGACTTGGTACAGTGCATCTAGCACACAAACAAGTAGTATATATAGCGTTCTAAAATCGTAGGACTTTACTTGGGTACTACAACTAAAGAACTACTCTTCGCTCCTTCATAATGACGCGCTTCTTCAGGTGCTTCTCAGACGCAATCTTACTGAGCCATCTATAGAAATTACAGAGGAAAGTAGATCTAATTACCATTCCAAAAGGTGAATAAGCAGATAGAGAAGGAAGAATACCATGACGAAGATAAGGATAGAAAGAAGAGAAAAGATGAGGATAGCACATTATTAAATTTTTATTCTATAAAATAAATTTTTGAAGCTCTTCTACTAACGACCATTCTAAACTAGGCCACGTCCTACAGTCAAATTGGCTCTGATACCATCTCTGTCGGGACCCGGATTTCCAAATCCGGACCCTCTGTGTATTACAGCACTAGTCCCAGATCAAAGCTAGTGCACACAGTCAAACAGTGATGAATACATAACCAACAACGCTTTATTACAGTAATAGAGAGTACAGACCAAAAAGGCCTCTTTATTACAACTGAGGTTTCAAGACCTCGCAAACTCACAAAAGATAAAGCACAGCGGAAGCAAAAGATAAATCCAGCGGAAGACCCATCAATACGCCACAGGCAATTGACTGGGGAAGCGCAACCTAGTACTCCAGAAAGCCTTCGTCGAATCCACACGCGAAGTAGTTGTAATCTCTTTCTTGAGCTTCATAATCCTCTGAGATTTTGTTTTAAGTGTAGCATGTGAGTACATAAAGTACTCCGCAAGTCTTGGGAAAATGCAATAGATGCAAGGCTTAACAAAGGAAGGTTTTATGGTTCTTTTGCATAAAGCAATATTTTATTTCAAATACCATTAAATATTTTCGAAGGCATCAGTTTAATAAAGTAATTGTTTTAACAGAAACTATTGACAACTTTATAGTGAAGGTTTCAACCACCCACACTAAACAACTGGCTAACCGCCAAAGTTCAAAACCACGGGTTAAACCACCCACACTAATCAACTAGCTAACCGCCAAAGTTGAAAACCACGGGTTAAACCACCCACACTAAACAACTGGCTAACCGCCAAAGTTCAAGAAAACAGGTTACACCACCCACACTGGCTACACTCGCCAGGACAACTCCGGGAGTTCCAACCACTTCCGGCTTCCCAAAACTTTGTTTTAAACCAAAAATAAAGATCTACCATGTGAAAGCATTCCTTGCCCGCCCTTGACCGTGGGCACGGCTATTCGAATAGTTTTACACTCTGCAGAGGTTGTACACGTTACCCACAAGAGATAAATCATCTTAATAGCCAACATGCTTCCTTAGGCATGAGACCCAGATAACATATCACAAAGCCTTTACCTTACTCCAGTCTAGCTAGACACCACCCGCTGAGGTTTCACCGCTGAAGGGTTAAACCACCCAGTCAGAAGCCCCCTCTTGCGCCATATGAGTACAAGTAACCTGTCCCTCATCGTGAATAACCAAGAACCACGGCACTCACTTTCCACTGGTGATACCTAAACTAGCCTTTCATAAGTTAATCAGCTAGGTCGTACCCATATAGACATGTGGTTGTACGGTAGTGCTCAGACTGGACAAACACAAGAGTCGGTCCTTAATTGACTAGGGCGGAACATACATTTTTCAAGATCTCGTGCTAACCGCACCAATCCAAACCAACCATCCGCCCTGGTCTAAAACAATTTTCACAATTTAATTCATTTCACATGAACAGAGGCAACACCATTTTCCATTCTATTCTGAATAACCAGATTAAACAATGAAACATGGTTTTCCCATTCCAAGGTCACCATAGGTTATATAGCATGTCTAAGCATTCTACTACCGCTACAACAATTACCAAAGTTTTATAATAATCTCATTATTGAGACAAAGGTGATCCTAGGGTTACAAGGGTACATGGTATTCGAAGTTCAATCGAGGGCATAGCAATAGTTGGGATAACTAATACCTTAAGACAGAAATTAACATTTTATGTAACATAGCAAATGCAATAAATTTAAAATATTCAAAAACATTTCACAATCATAGGTTCAAGATGTTCAAAGGAGACTTGCCTTTTTGCACGTTGTCTGAATCTTCTTGCTGCTGCTTAGAATATTCTTCGGCGACATCGGATTCTACGCGCGAAACGACGAATACAAAAGAATAAATAAATACAAATAAAATCACAAAAATATAAAATATATACTGGAGGAAAGGTTAAGATTTTAGATGAATTTAGGAGAAAGAATCAACGGATTCGGAGTTCGAATGAGGAGAACGAGTAATTGGAAGTTTTAGATATCACATGAAATGATAACAAAATCTGAGAATTCCTTTTTGAACCGTGCGGTGTCGATTGGTTGCGAGGTGGTGGCGAATGGACAATATGGAACCCCAGCGACAAGACGAAGGTGGTGACATGGGTATGGAGGCGAGGAAGCGGCAATCATCGGCGGTGAGGGAAAACGCGATGACGGCGGTTATGACAAGGTGATGGAGAGATAGTACCGGGTATGGAATGTGCATATGTAAAGTGAGCATGGGGTAGAACATGGTATGATGAAGCTAGAAAAATTATTGGCTAGGCTAAAACTTCATCGGAGACGATACAATCGACGTTTGAACGACGACGGTAGAGAAAAAGGAAAAACTTGATATCTTGATGCTCGGTGAAGCGAATCCAAAACCATTTGAAAGGTAGCTACCTGGGATGGTTTGGCACGATATGACGCGAACGGATTGGGGAAAACACCAACGGATAGACGGAGACACGAGATGCCATTGGCGGCCATGGCGAGATGTCGGAGGCAAAAATTTGTGGAGGCTTTTTGGGGAAACGGAAGGAAGCACGGCGTAGAACGCGATGAGGCAAGTCTAAGAAAAATTACGGCACAGGCTAAAGCTCAACAGAGACGACGAATCGGCGTCGGGAGTCAAAAACGACCATTTTTGCGGAAAGTTCAATTTCTGACAATTGGCTCCACGAAAAGTTAAATAAAAATGATAGATAAATTACTTGGAGGCTAGGACACGATATGACGCGAACAAAAATCAAAGCGCTTACCAAAAAGTGGTGTACGCGCGAAGGTACAGTTTCAACGTCTGGCTCGACCAGGTCGACAGGGACTCGGGGAATCTTCGAGTGAAGGCGATGGAAGCATGGCGTAGAACACATCGAGACGAATTCAACGGTACAGACGGCTCGGCCAACGGACATCGGATGGTGGCGAAACACAACGGAGAAGACATTCGCGACCGCGGGTTGGCATCGGCATTCGGGCAAACGGAGAGGAGTTAGAGGGTGAGGTTTGCGGTAAACGAAGAGAAGAACGTCGGGAACACAATGCTCACCTCGGTTTTGACGGAACACCACGGTCGGTAGCAGCGAGAGAGAAAGCGACGGCAGCGGTTTGGCCACTGTGGTCAGCGATGCTCGGTGATGCTCCGGTGAAGGCGAGGGAGCACCGCGTAGAACGCGAGAAGGCAAAGCCAACGGTGTGGTCAAAAGTGACCGGGCTCCACTGTATGCGTCGCAAAAGGCCGACGAACACCTTTCGGTTCACAAAAGTAAAATGGAGATTGTGGAGAGAAGAAAGGGAGTGGGGACTTGAAATTTTCGGGGGTGGATGAGGATTAGAAGGGGCACACGGTGCTCTCTTTCATAGGGGCGGAGGTGGACCGGAGAGGGAGATCAACGAACGAATGTCTTTCGGTGGCGGTTCGTTTTCTCGTGAAAATGCACATAAAGGAGTGGGGAAACGGTTGGGAATGGAATGCTCTAGATGAGAGGAAGTTAATGCACTTGATTTCACGAAAAACGGTTGAGAAAATCAAAAGTTATCAAAGGTTGAAGAGGAACGGCCATGGCGGCGTGCGTGCGGCGCTCGAAACCGATGCCCTCGGAAGATGAACGAGTGCTTGACCTTGTTTATTCTCTCTCTTCCGTTTTTTTTCTTTCTTTTTTTTTTGAAAATTTTAAATTTGAGCTCAAACAAAATCCGAAAAATCTAAAAACAATTTCGAAAATACCTTGAGACTCAAAGAACTCAAATAAAATATTTTTAACAAATATTAATTTTAATTTTATTTTATTAAATAAAATTCTAATAAAGATTTAGTTTAAACCAAATAAATTCAAAAATTTCAAAATTTGAAAATAGGGTATAAATGGATAGATTACAATTTTAGAAGAATTTAGAAATTTAAATGGGTTCAATCGAGTTAAAACGAAAAGAACGGGCTCTCGGAAGTTTGAAAAGAGAGAAAAGAATAAACCGATTTTCTGGAATTATTTTGAACCGAAAAATCAAATTATGATGTCATCAAGGAAATGATTTTCAAATGAATTATTTTTCTGTGGAAAAGAAATTTATGACGTCAGCAAGGATTTGATTTTCTGGCCGAATTATTTTGTAAAGGAAAATGATTTTATTCACTGACCGGTGGGACCGATTTAACAACGAGAGAGAAGAGAGAGAGGAAAGAGCGGTCGATCGGATGAGCGATGTGGCGCAAGGAGGAAATCGGGATCGTCGGATGGAGAGCGAAGAGGGTTAGGTGAATATGGACGCACGAGATTAGATCGGGCGACGGAGGATTAAATTTGATTTAGATTTTCGAAAATACCGGAAAATTCAATAAAGCTCGAGAAAATATAAAATTAATTCCAAAAGTTCCGAAACATTCAAAGAACTTCCGGAGACATTTTGGACTTAATAAAATATTTCCAACTCTGTTGGTATTTTAATTTTCATACTTAAAATACTTTTACATTAAAATATATTTTAAAACTCTAGAAAACTCGGATCACCAAATAAAGGACAACTAAATCCAAATAATTAATTTGAATTAGGATTTTTATAGAAAATCAAAATATCATTTTATTTAATAATATTTTTAAGTTTTTTTTAACCTACTTTTCAAATCTAGCTTTCTTAGAAATGCAAAATCGGGGCAAAACGAAATTCAAGTTTTACACAAACAAAACTCTTATTTTTATTTTAAACCAAATTAATTTAATTTTAATAATTTAATTTTTTTTTATCGAAAATTTTGAAATGAACAGCCGGGCTGTTACAAACTACCCCCCTTAGAAAGAATCTCGTCCTCGAGATTCGGACGAACTAGGAAAAAGAAAGGAGAGGGAAACTCTGCTCTTGGTTCCTCATTGTGCTCTCAAGCCGCTTCTGATTCTGTTTGGGTGCTCCTCTGCACCTTAGAGAATTTGATAGTCTTGCTTCATGTATCACGTTCAGCTTGCTTCATGATTCTAACTTGTTCTTCGGTACAATTAAGTATTCCTTTAACTGAGAAATACAGAAGACAACAACAAATTGAAATGGTACATCTTTAGTCGGCTACAAGCTCTGAGTTAACTTCAAATGCCCTTATCCTATCGATTAATACAGAATTCCACCAAAAAGAGCTTAACTTCCGCAAATGCTCATCCGAGAAAGACATAATTATCTCAACTTTCCAAAGATGCTTGATTCCAATATCATATACCACAAATGCACCTTATTGATTTCACAAATAATTCCACAAACCTTTATTCTTTGCTCTAATTTGAATCGACGACAAACCATAGAATTTTTCTATCAAGAATCCAACAACATTGTAATTTGTGATATCCACCAATTGCTTTATGATCATTATCCAATCCAATAGATCCACAACTCCGATCAAATAATGAGAGACCATGTGGAGGTCATCCCGTTGTGTATGATGAGTAATTGACATCGGTTTAGGAAAAGTCGAGTTTGAGTCGGTTGGTTCGGACCTAGACGTTGCGTGGCGTAACGGGCTCGGTCGGACTTGGTCGAACCTAGTCGTATGGGTTTAGGTTGCATGTTCTGATGACTCGACAGGTTTGATATCTATTTACGCTTTCATGTATCGAGCGGTGCTATTTGACGTGTTTCTTGTCTGTGTGACTGCAGGACGTCGAGGCGGAGTCGTGGCGAGACACGGTGGACCGGACTAGGCGCAGGTGGCGCTGAGGTCAGAACGGTCGGGATGTGTCGAAGACGACGTGGACTCGAGGTGTTTGCGAGGCGTGCGAGGCGAGGAGCGCGGAAGCTTCCCGGAAGGTGCAGGAGGGGCGAAACGAGAATTTCGCAAAACTGCAAAAGCGGGAGCGGGCGCCGTTGGATTTAGCGGGCGTAACGGGGCGGAGACCCGTTAGCCAAGGCTATAAAAGGAGTGGAAGGGCTGCATCTCCACCATGGCTTTGGGAGAGAGTTAGGGTTTGCTAGAGTCAAAAGAAGCTTTGATAGTTTGTTTTGGCTTTAGACTTTAGTTGGTGAGGCTTTAGTAGTTGAGGAGTAGGTGAGAGCAGGTGAGGCTGTTCTTGTTGGAGCCCATGTCTCTGCGTGAGTTGGGGTTGTGAAAAACAGCAGGAGAGTGGTTCCTGTGTGGGAGTGCTTGAGCCCCCTCTCGTGTGAGTTGCCATGTTGAGAGAATGTAAGAGATGGCTTGAGAGGGCTGTAAGAAAACTCATGCAATCATTCCTCTTTCTGAGTCAATACAAGATTTCTTGAGTATGAGATGAATTGGATTCCTCTGTTCTTGTGTACTTCTAGGGTTTGAAGGCAGGGCAACCATGTCCTCTTGATTTTTGGAGAAGTATTTGTTCTAGGTTGATGCCTTCCAGATGTAAGAGTGTTTCCAGCTAAGATTCAAAGCCTCAAGATCAATAGATATGGGAGTTTCAAGAAATTTGGGTTTTATCCCTTTCTACTGATTCTTTGTGACAAAGGCAGTAATCACTATTTGCAATTTGATCTGAGTCTGTATACTTTTCTCCTCAAGGTCTATGAGCTGTTTAGAATGTAGGCATGATGAATTGATTTAAGAAGCAAAGCAATACCCCTTTCATTTCACTGATTTTCAGCCGGCTGTGCAGTATTTACTGTTTCTGTGCAATCTCATTTTCGGCCAGCAGATCTTTTCAATTTCTCAGGTATTCGGCTGCTACAATTTCCTGAGACTGCAGTCCTCTCTGTTCAGTCCTTGCTTCTCTGCAGCTTTCAGCCGAAAAATTAATTACTGTGCCAATGGTTTCAGTTTTCAGTTCTTACCGCCGTTTTGCTTTCTTCAGTTTATTCACTGTTCCAGGATTCAGTTTTTCAGCCGGCTGCTCTGAAAATGGTTTCAATCGTTTCGGTTGCAGCAGAAAATCATTTGATCTCTCAGTGAAGTTTTGCCTTCTCCTGACTTCGATCTAGTATCTGGTTTCTAGTGCTGTTTTCCTTCTCTGTTGATTGTCTTGGTTTTTGCTTTGAACTTTGTAGCTTCGGTCTGCATTTTCAGTCTGGCAGCTCTAAAAGCTTTTGGTCAAAAGCTTATGTCTGTTTTGCTTTCTTGAAGTACCCTCTGTTGATCTACTTTTCATTTTCTGTGCAGCCTGTTTTCTCTCAAACGTTTTGTGTAATCCTGAGTAGGAAATCATGATTTTCTTCTATTCAGTATTTGCTCTCAGTTTGTCTAAAGTTTTTGTGAAGCTCTCTATTTAATCCCTTAACTTTGATCCAGTTTTGGCCTTCAGTATTCTTTTCGGCAGCAGACAGCTTTCTTTTCTTGCCGCTAGCTGTTCTTGTCTTGCCGAAGTGATTCTCAGTTTACTTTTGTTGTTTTTCGGCTGCAGCCAGCAGCTTCTTTTGGGCAGCAAGTTGCAGTTTGTTGTTTCACCTTCTTCAGTGTGTTCTCTGCCAACAAAACCCTGCAGACTGCTATTCGGTTCAGTTCAGAGTTCAGCAGCACTGCTTCAATGATTCGGCAGCATGTCTGAAATTTATTTGCAGTCTGTATTTGGTTGGGTCTTGATCTCATCTCAGATTTTCTTCTTTGTTTGCAGTCTTTTGAGTTAGTAGAATCCAGGCTGCAGTTTGCAGTCTTTGAATCTTTCGGCCAATGAAGATTTCAGGCTTTGGTTCTTAAGTGTACTTTCGGCTGATTAGATTTGTGTCTCTCGGGTGAAGTCTGGTTTTCAAAGAAGCAATATATGCAGCAGTCTGTTTGATGTGCTGCCGAGCTGCTACTTGAGTATTTAGTCCTTACCATCTGTTTCTCGACAGCTGTCCTCACTATTCATAGTCTATTTTCGGAGGTAGCAATTTTCAGTCATTCTCCTTCTTTTATAGCTATAGAAGAATTGAGATTTTGGAGAATACTTTGGAGGGGCGATTTTTAATTGCACCATTCACCCCCCTCTGTTGCCAATTCTGATCCTACAATTGGTATCAGAGCCGGTTAGCTCTTACTCGTAGATCTTAACCGGTCTCTTGAGCATGGCAACTAGTAGGGAATCTTGTGAGCTTTTCTTTGCATCTTGTTGGGGGTGTTTTTGCCAATGATGTCCTTTGTGACAAGAGGCTTGTTTTCGGCGAGAGCGTGATTTTATTTGCAAAAACCACAAGTGTGAGCTTTGTGGTACATTCTGTCACGATTGGTTGCTCAAGTGCCAGGATCGAGAAAGTCTTGGAGAACACATGGATGATGATAAGAAGGACGTACGACGACTCATCATGAGCAAGGTAAAATCTCAATGTGACCTTGGCCCTGTTCAAGATGAAGATACTTCCTCTTAGAGACAATGTGAGATGCCTAGTGTTAAAATTGCTAGATTGATCATGCTAGGCTAGAATCTCACTTATGTTGTATAAGTTGTGAGTCTTTTCTTGTAGACCGTGAAAATTTAATTTCTCTTCTTGCATGCAAAAAAAAATTGAAAATGAGAAATTAAAATTGACTCACTGCATATATGTAGAGGAGCTTGAGTTTGCTAGGGGTGAGATTAGAAGGCTATGTTTTTCTGTTCTAGCTTCTCTTGTTTTATGTTTGTACTAGCCATTTTGCTCTTGTTAATCCAATTTGTCTGCATTTCCTTCCCTAGTTTATATTGTGATTCTGTAAGGGATGGTATAAATGCTTTGAGGAGAGAGCACGATAATATGAGTGCTGCATCTTGCGACCTAGTCTCCTCTGTTCTTTGGATTAGGAGCCGTTTGTAGTGAGGATAAATCTTTCTGTTCCATATCCTTTGCTCCTACTTTGGCTAGTACATTTCTCATTGGCTCTTCTCGTGAGGTCCAAGGGACTTCTCTTTGAGCAAGAATGGTGCTTTGTCCTTTTGGATCTTGTCTCGTAGAAGTCGCTTGCACCATTGCTCATTTTTGTGAGAAGGATGGACCTCATTGGCTCATTGGCATCGTGGACTGTTTCGTGTGTTTCCTGTTTTTGTCCACGTCTTTGTCTCGAGGAGGAATTTCCGTTTCTCAAATGATGGACCTCGTTCGCCCAAACGAGGTGCGCATCTACGGCAAGGAGAAGTTATGAGTTTCTTTGGTGCTTTTGTTGGTTCTCTTCTCGGTGCTTTCCAGTTAGGTATTCACCGCTTCTTCGGAGTTGGGACTCGAGTTGTCCATTTGCGGTGTGCCTTTAGGATCTAGTTTCTTGCATGGACCATCAACTTCATCATGTAGACTTGCATTCTTCTAGTGTGAATGTGTTAAGTCTTGGGTTCCCAAGTACATGCTTACTAACCCTTCGGGATCCTAGACTTGGGCATATTATTCTTGTAGGTATCCAGACGCCGGTTGGAGAACATGTGATTGATTGGGTTCTAGTCTTTTCTTTGATCACGCGATTAGAACGTTTGCTGGTTCTCCACTACATGGCCTCCATGAGGCATACTCTTTCACATTTGCGTCTCCACCTACTTTGTGAGCTATTCTATACCCTCATGCTCTTATATTCATGATAATCATAATTAGCATGTTGTGCGTGTTCTTGTGCTCACTTGTACCATATTGGCATGTTTTACTCTTGACACCTTCCTGTCATGCCTTTATGTGTATGTTGCTTAAGTATCCTTGTACCTGGTTATAAATGTTAGTTAATTGGATGCTTAAGCTTTGACCTGACTTCACGAGCTGAGTAGAATGTGCATATTAGAAGTCAAGTATCGTCATGACCTTGTGCTTTGTAATATCTATCATGGTTTAATGTTCATATCTTGCTCCTTATGTCCATTCACCATTATTTATCCATGTTAGCATACTTTTCCATGATTTTTGTTCTGTCATGATGTATGCTTGAGTATGGACAATATGAGCATGATTAATATCTCGGATAGTTGTCTATGTCATGATGCTATGTTTATTCACGCCATCTTATCTTTACTTGTGTACATGCTTATATCCATGCTAGCATATGCTTCTGTGACTTTTCCCTGTCACCTGCTATGTGTATGGTTATGATTCATTGTGATGCATGCAGACCTTGATCTTATTCATTTCAGTTATGGCATGAAATAAACTGTATGACATCTTGGTAGCGTTAGTTTGTGCTTATGCTTAGATTTCATGAGATCTGTGGTTAGGTCACAAGCTCCTTCTAGTATTGGGTGGCTCTAGGCTTGCTGTTCTAGATGCTTTTGATGAGGACTAGATTGAGTTTGTGTGGGTGTGTGTTCTCATGTATTCTATGTCATTAGTACTAGTAATGTTACTGTTGTTGTCATCTGTCCCAGTACTGGTTCTATGTTGTATATCATTTACCCCAGTACTAGGACAACAGTCGTCCCAGTGTTTGAAATGTAGGTTGTGCATGTGAGGGGGAGACTGGTACGACCACTACGACGTGGTACCCCAGTTCGACTATGACCACGTCCTGGACTCGTATTCGATCTCGGCCAAGGCAACACTCATACTCGATCAGGTATACGATCACGACTCTCCACCGAGCGATGCTCCCTTGCGATCTTCAGTACTTTGCTTCCCATCACTTAGCTTAGCATTGGTTATTTATTCTAGTGGTAGGAAGGGTCCGATTGGACAGATAAGAGCCATCTCTAGGTGATATTGTCTCAGTCACACCTCTTATCCAAATGGTTCTCTAGAATTATATACTACCTAGTCTGGGCTTTGGTTCTCTAGGTTTCTCTTCTGCCTAGCTTGAACTTTCTTCTTGGCCACTAGTGTCTTGTGAGTTGACATAGTGTGCCTTTGCTCCGTGGTATGAGGTTATAGGCTAGAGACCATGAGGATGGAGTGTGTTTGAGAATCACCTCCTTGAGTTAGAACCTTCCCTTCTGGATTTTGTGCCAAATTTTCTGGTTCTTCTCAATTTGCCTTCTCTAAGGGGAGTTGGAGTCTTTCTGTCTGTTCGGGCTATGTTTCAGGGAGAGTTCACCTTTTGTGCATTCATTTGTATCTTGTTGCATAATATTCACATGAATGCTTGCATGCATTTTGGAGCCCTAATCGTTATCTTTATGTGACATGATATCATGCTTTATATCTTGCCATATCTTGTGATAGCTTGATTTATCATGCTCTTCTATGTGTTGCTTTGCTCTTGCCATACTAGCTTAATTAAATATGAACAACTTGAATTAAATCTTGTCATGTTCAAACTTGTGACTAGTCTGGTTTTAAAGATCCTCTCCTGATCCATGCCATGTTGAATAGTGCTCTAGTTTGTGGAGAGTGACCACCAGTTGGCTGTTATCTGTGCCAAGCCTTTGGATAACTCTAGTGTGTTAGCCTTGCGGGGAGAGCTTGGGGTGGTCTGTCCTTATGGACTGTTGTGAGTGGGAGCTGTGTGTTTCATGTCTTATCCTATTTATTATGCTCTTGCTCCTTTCTGTTGCATATCATGGGATGCATTTGGGTTAGTCCTTCTAGCATGGGCTAGAGTGGTTGTCGTGCGTAGCTGCTTAGATTGTTTTCTCTCATCTTATGCTTTTAGGTTGCTGCTTCTAGTTGCTTCCCTTCTCACTAGGTTGATTTCACTCATTTCTTGCGATCTAGCGAGGGTTGGGCCACCCTTGGGTAGACAGGGAACGTGTTTACTCCCTAGTGTGTTAGCAGTCCAACTATTAGTCCTAAATCCATATGGGGTAGATGAGAGCCAGTCTGAGCCATAGTCTTCTCTATATCTTATATGCTCTAAGGACTGCCTTTTATTTTTCTTGCCAGCTTCTCGATTTTATTACTTTGGTTCAGGGGGAGTTCATTTGGGAGCTTCTGGAGCTTAATATTGACATAACTCAACTTGAACTAAAAGTTGCATCACATGTTGAGGGGGAGCTGGATTTTTCTGCATGTTATTCTACATTGTAATATAAATACATTGAGCCTTGATTATTATCCGGTTATGACATGCTTACGATGCTTTACATCTTGCCATGATTTATGCTTATTTGCTAGATTTATCATGACTTCATATGTGTAGACTAGCTTATGCCATGATGAGTTAATTAAACTTGCTCAATTTACACTAAAAACTTGTCATGATTAGCACTCGAGTTTAGTCTTTCTTGAGCTATCCTTTTATGATTCATGCCATGTCAAATAGGCTGAGTTGAGCGTTGAATCTCTTTTGAGCCTTAGATTGAGCTGTCTTAAACTCTTGATGTAACATGAGTTAGTACAACTTGTCAAAAGCAAAAGATCTCTTTCGTGCGAAAAACCGATCTCACCAATTCTTTCTCATGAGACGGCTTGCCATTGCACTAGGCATGAACTGAGGGGGAGTTTTGGATGACCTAGACTATCTTCTTAAGCTTCTTGCTTGGAGTAGTCGCAGAATGGCTTGAGATCTAGCACATGATAAAAATATTGATTGAAAACAACCATAAGTTTCAAAAGAAAAATATCATTTGTGCTCAATTTGCTTGAGTTATTAAAAGAATCAAGTACTTGAACCATTGTTTCACTCTTGAGTATGTAACACTCTATTTGGACTCAATATTAGATTCTTGGTTCCGCTTAGCTTGATTGACATGGCTTGCATCATCCTTGGATGTCTCTAGCTAGACTTTGCTTATTGATGACTTGACATGCTCATAAATGCACTAAAATTCAGATTGTCATCTAATTGCTTCTAGCTAGCTTATACATATCCTGTCATGATCTGGATAGCAGTTCATTGAGTTATGGCTTGGTGTAATATATATGGATAATTCTCATGGCTCTAAATGCTTAGAATAAACAAACTTCAGCCATTTCATCCAAATCGTGTTATATTCTCTCTTTTGCATCCTTGATGTGTTTATTGCCAAAAGGGGGAGAATATTGGAGAAAAAGTCTTTTGGGAATCTAGAGCTTGGAGAACAATTTGCTCTTGTTTTAGTTGCTCTAGTAATTCCTTCTGTCGACATGGTCATGAGTTTCAATTCTTTCTTTGGACCATGTTGGACTCTTCAAACTCAACTTCTTGCTTTTTTTGGGTTTGTCAATATACTCATCAAGGGGGAGATTGAGAGACCATGTGGAGGTCATCCCGTTGTGTATGATGAGTAATTGACATCGGTTTAGGAAAAGTCGAGTTTGAGTCGGTTGGTTCGGACCTAGACGTTGCGTGGCGTAACGGTGTAACATCCCAAAATTTTAAATTGGAAAATATTAAACTTTTGAATTATTTTTGCCGTGTATTCTATTTGAATTTGGATTTTTATAGTGTTTCTTAAAACTTTGGTTGAGGTTCTGATAATTAAAGAAAACTCATGAAAAACAAAACAAACATTAGTAGTGCTATAAAAGAAAATATGCAAATAATAGAAATTCAAATTCAAATTCCAAAATTTCCAAAGCTTCTCATTCTTTTCCATTCTTCCTCTCCTACAAGTGGGGCCCACCTTTTCCTCTTTTCTCCCTATCTCCTTTTCTTTTCCCCTCCCGATCTCTCTAGCCGTTGGGCCCTCTCCCGCCTCAACATTTCTCTTTCTTTCCTCTTCCTCCTTTCTCTCTTCTTTGCTCCTTGTGGCCTTGGCTCCCGTCACCCCTTTCTTCTCTCTCTCGTTGGTCTCTGTCTCGCTCGGTCCTCAAGGCAGGCATGCACAGTATTGTCACACTCGAATCCCCCCGAATCCTACCACTGCGCCGCTGCTCTGTCTGCCACCGCGAATCCCGCTCGATCGTTGCCTCCGCTGTCATGCCTGCGCCTCCGTCGCATCGGCCATCACTTCCCGGCGTGCATCCGCCTCCCTCTCCGCCTTTAGGTAGCCCCGAGCTCGCGCCATCTCTCTCTCTTTCTCGCCTCGTGCGGTGATTCTCCTCCCGTGGCAAGCATGCGCCCACTCCACCGCCGCCGCTGCCTGGCGCGCTCCCTCGCGTCTTGTGGCCTGCCCGAGCGGTCACACAGACTCGCCGGGTCCCAAGGCCCTGCCGCTGCTCCGCCCGACATTGCCACCGAAATGACCACACGGCCACCCTCCGTTGCTGACCCTCTTCCGCCGCCTATAAAAGCCGTTCGGCCTCCCATTGCTCTCCCACGCTCTCCTCTTCCTCTCCGGCCGGTAATTGAGCCTTAGAAGCCCAAAATCACCCCGCCGTGCTTCTTCCCCAACTCCGCGACACCCGCCCACCCCGTCCACCCGAGCTCAATTCCCGCTCCTACACCACCTCCGAGCCTCACCACTCATTTCCGGCCTCCCGAGCTCCCGACCATCGCACATCGCCGGCGCCAGTGCGACCTCGTCTCCGCCGCCGTCTCCAACTCCGGCGAGATCGCCGCCGCCTCATCACCGCGCATCGCCATCAACTCCTCGACTTCCTCGCACCGTGTGCACCTCGGCGTCACCTCGGCCGACTTCCCTCGCCGCCGAGTGCCGCTGCCGAAACCCAAACGACTCGCGCCTCGCCGCCCTCGACCGTTCTCCGGCCGTCCACGGTAACTCCGTGTGCTCCAGCGCCTTCCCGTCTCTCCTTCGTTCATTTCCATCGGTCGCCGCCGCCACCAAGCTCGCCATCAACCACCGGAACGTCGGCGAGTTTTCCGACCCGATCGCCGACCGGTCGTAGCCTTCGCCGTGATCGAGACCTCCACAAGTGGCGGTGGTCAAGACCGACCACCTACAATGTGGTCGGCCGGCCGCCACGCGTGGTCGAGGACCGACCGCGTATACCGTGGTCGGAGCCGACCTTCCACAACGTGGTCGACGGCTGACTGCGCACAACGTGGTCGAATCCGACCACCCGTAGCATGGTCGAATCCGGTTTTCCGCAACGTGGTCGCCCGGTGATCGTGTACAACGTGGTCGGCCGACCACGTGGTTGTTACGATCACGTTTAATTTTCGTAGTCGTAGCTCCCACGACCACATAGTGATACTACCGATCACTATTCACCATGGTCAAGCCCCCTCCGACCATTTACAACGTGGTTACAGCACTTCCGACAATGATCACCGCTTCACAGCGTGGTCGAAGCGCTTACGACCACTCAATGTCATTTACGACCACCTCCCGCTGCGTTACGACCGCTCTGCCGGTCTTGCAACCACACATAACATGGTCGAAGCACTTTCCGACCACGTTCACTCCTTCACATCGTGGTCGAAATATTTTCTGACCACTCTATGCCCTTTACGACCACTCATGATCGAAATCGACCACCCACAACGTGGTCGGTGGTCGGTCGCAAACAATGTGGTCGAAGCCACGACCACGCAGTGGCTAGGACCACGTTGTCGTTTCGCTGAATCGCTTCGGGTCCCACGTGTCAGGATTTAATATTTTTGGGAATTAACTGAACCGAAAGCATTCAAATGGGCATAACTTACTCATTTTAAGTCCAAATTGAATGAAACAAATTTCTAAATTCGTCTAAATTCAAGATCTGTCCAATGGAACCAAAATTATAATGTTTGAAGCTCATCTAAATTTAGAAAATAATTTAGAGTAGCTAATACAATTTAAATTGGATGCAAAATAGATTATGGGGTAATTAAAATGGAATTAGTTGTCATAAAAGATTAATGTGCCCTTAGTGTGTGTTTTAAATCAAAATTAGTTAAAAGCATTGATAAAGAAAAATGACTTTTGGTTAAATGTCCAAATTTAGTGTAGGTACCTTTAATTGTAACATAGAATATATGCATATAACATTTAACACACTGTCAATAAATCCTGAGGAATAATTTAGAATTGAAAAATAACGTTAAGCCTAATAATAAACATAAATCCAAATAACAAAGTTAAATTGATTCCATTTGGATTTATGTGGATCTTTTGAGTTATTTGCTTTTATTCGTGTTCAGTCGTTTAGCACGTAATTAGCAATTGGAGTCTGAAGAATCAAGAAATCAAGCGTAATCAAGAGCAACTGAAGATAAAGACCAGAAGCTCCAGAAGAAGCATTGTGTGAGCTCAAGATCATGTAAACCGCGCCAAAGTAGTCAATACTTTGATCATGTTGAACCTACATTTTCTGCAAATTACTTTTGTTTAAATTATCAAATTGCATGCTGTTATTTTATGTACAAATACATGCTTAATTCAAGCCTCTAGTTATACGCCCATTGTTTGCCTTGATTAATATTACCCCCTTGTTGAATATTTGAATATATGAACCTTGTCGCCCTAGCGAAATTATGATATTAACCTTTTAAAAATAAGTCCGTAATTTATACGCCATGCGTAGTGTTGCATAGATATTCATGGGCGTGAAAACGCCCAAGCATCACTTTCAATCATGAGAAGATTTGGTTGGGCAGTCATGGTGGTAATGACTGGTATATGTTCAATAAGATTATTTTATGCTCCTAAAACTCTACTTGCTTGAATATCTGGGCGAATGGTTCGATGGTGTGTGAGTGAATGGTGCAGTGGAAGCACAAAGTGGGTTGTGGTAGAATCGCCCAGATGCCACTAAGGACTGAATCTTGTCATGATCTCCACGTAAAACAATTGCAACCACAAGTCTAAAGTACAACTTGGCTAAGTAGTTGTATCGAAACTCCTGGACTCATCTCACTGGTAGTGGATTGAAGTGGATAAGCAAGGGCAAGGGGAGGCCTAAAGGGACACCAAGGGGAGGGTGAAGTTTTCCAGCTGTTCTAAGCGTTGCGGGAAGTGGAGCCCATTGCGTTAATGCTGTGGAGAACATCCGTGCATAGATGGGACCCACCGCAAGTGGGAGAAGCCCATAAGGTGAGATGACAAAGGAACTAGATACTTTGAGCATCCACGTGATGGTGCGCTCAACCACATGACTAAGGAATCGTGTGGGGCAATGAGTTGATTGTCTCTTGTGGTGAAAGTGTACAAACTCTGCAGAGTCAAAACTATTCGAATAGCCGTGCCCACGGTCATGGGCGGACATGGGAAACTTAACCAGATATAGTTCTATTTCAAAAACTTTGTGGGTGGGAATGGAAAAGTGAAGGGCAGTGCAAGGCCCTGGTTTGTGTTGTCCTGGGTGTCGTCCCAGTGGTAAGTTAAGCGGCTATAACGCTGAAGGATTAAGCATATGGTGCAGATGCCATGTAACGGTGGATGGAATCAATCGCATCGTTATTGCATTCTCATATATATTACGCTTTGTTCAAACCGCTAAGTCTCGGGAGGTTTTCTATGTATTATATTTCAAAAGCTAAACGATGATAAAGCTTCTTTTACAAAGTAAAGTGATAGGAAGATAAATAGAGTCGTAGGAAGAGTGGATGACTGTTGTGGTAAATACATAACGATGATTGGTGGATTCATGCCGATTATAAAAAGAGAATATTAGAAAGGGGTTTAGGAGAAATAAATCGGTGGAGTCTACATGAATGGAAGGGTTAGAAAGATGATTTAAATGATTTTTGGAAGATTAGAGTGTGCAAAAGAAATTGTTGGATTACGACACTAATATAAATTCTTGAGAGATGTTAGTAATAATGTTATTGTTAGGATTTGATTAAAATACTGGAAGGATGAATTGAATTTTTGGGTATATCGGAGGAATAATAATAATTACCGGAGTATAATCGGATCAATGATTTTGGAGAATTAGAAGAGTGTAAAGGTAATTGTTGGATTTAATGGGATTAACAGGAATTGATCTAGATAGATGATTTGAATTTGAGGAAATTTGGAGATATGATGATTGAAGCATGAACTAGATTAATGTTATTCTTGGTGCAGAAGTATTGATGAATTAGTTAGAGATAAATAATGAAAATAAGGATGATTATGGAAAGAGCAATTTATGGCTTTGGATCATTAGCAGAAAGGATTGATTTGTTATAAAGTTCCGATATGAATGATGTCGGTGGATTAAAAAGTAATCCTATTAGAGAATCATTGGAATTCAGAAGTAGGGAGTTGGTGAATATTGATTACAAGATTGGTCTAGTATGAATTCAGAATACAAAAGATATGGGTGGATTCAAAGTGAATATGTAGAAAGGGTTTGATCGGTGGATTAGCTAAATGATGTCACTCGATGTTTGGAGTCTTAGACGACATTTGGTAAGAAAATTGTGTCTTTGGGGAATTAAGTCAATTTTGGCATTGGGGGAGTGAGTCAATTTGGCAATCGCCGTGGGAAGTTTTCGGTAGCAGTAATAACACTATAGTTTAAAAATAACAATGCTACCAAAAGCGATTTCTGGCAAATAAAACAACCCGAGCCTTTCCTTTGATAAGCCATGCATTCTATATATCTGCATTCTGTGTATTAGCTCGCGGAGCACGGTGGTTAGTGTGCTCACACTCGCTCTCACAACAAATCCAGAATCAAGAATCGATCACTACGCATCGCAATACTTGGGTCTTGAAGGCAAAGAAGGTGAAGACGTCAAGGGCTAGGTCGCGAACCTCCGGTTGGTCGCCTGTGGGCATGTCTGAAGGTCCCACCGTGTGCTTCGTTCTTCCGCCGCAATTTAATGATTTCGCCTAATCGGCCCATGTGTAAGTTTACTATTTTATTTATGCTTCCGCATGGTATGTATTTGATATTCATTTTCAGAATCGTGAGCACTATCTCGATCCGTGGAATAGTGCATTAAATCACAGGGGATTCCAGATATTAAAATCTGGGGCCCTCTGAGGATGGTATCGAGCATATCATTGCGCAGTCGTGACCTAGTTAGCTCGGCCGTTAGTTCCATAACTAGACATATTTCTTTAAAAACAATATCTCCGAAAATACAAGTCATACTGCTCATTCTTATCTCTCTTAGATGATTCCCTCTCATCTATATGCGGCTTTAGCCATTTCTATTTCACATGCTCTCTTACCCTGAACTCAAAAGGATAAAAATCCAGTACTCCTCTGATAACTCTCCTTGAAAACCTATTTTGGGCCAATAGTCATGATGCTTGAATTTAAAGCTTTAATTCAAAAAAATGTGTTTATCCTTGGAGAACTGATTGTCAAATTGTTTACGAAATTCACTTTCAAACTCATTTTCACAAACCTGGATCTTCCGAGGAAAATTTCATAAGTTAAACTACTTACCAAAAACTTATTCAAAATTTTACCCTGGTTTCTCAAATAGTTCAAAACAAAGTTATTTCTTGAGAGCTTTCCCCAACAAGGACTTTGTTTTTCAAAAATAGATCCTAAGGGTTAACCTTGGGGTGTTACCTTTGAAAGAGTTATGTTGGTGAAAACCTATTTCCCCTGTTTGGTTTTATCACCCCTGGTTAAAAGAAAAATCTTCATTTTGTTACAAAGTTTCATTGAAATAATAATATTAATAATGATAATGCTGGAATAAGAAATGATATCAAGCCAATCACCTCCAAATACTTACCTCTTCTTTCTATTGATTTGGGAAGAAAAATTTTGATCCTCATCTCGTACCCATACTCCAAAAATTTAAGGTTAGGAACGTTGAAGATCGTCATGAAGATAGAGTGGTTTCGTTTTAAACAAACTATGCAGATGAACCCTGTGCCCCCTTATGTGTGCTTCCCCGAATAGACGTTGTATTGTTGCAAGATTTCACTTTGGCCCTGTGCACTGCCTTCTTGCCCTCGGGCGTCCTATTTCGCAGTCACAGGAAAAGCTTGCTTTCAAAATTTGTGTGGTTCCGTATCACCTCGACACGGGTATACTCTCTTAAAAATTTTAATGGGTTTTAGAGTATCTTATCTCACGATGTGACACTCATCTCATGTTGTTTCCCCTCACCTTTTACGAAAAACCCTACTAGGCCCAATGGATGGAAGCAAGACCACTACCACGGTCGAAGAAAGAAGGAAGAATAATAATCGATGCTCGCAATAGCCCCAACCATGTGTACCAACCATCGCATGACTTCACTCTACGAGAAGGACCAAAGAGAGGGTACCATCATGAAAATAATAGCATCCCTGTACTAAGCAAAGGCACTCAGAAGAAGAAAGGCAAGTGTTTCAGATATGGCGACCAAGGACATTATGTGAAGAATTGTCCCATCAAGGGGAAAAACAAGCGAATAATGGATGCCGTCACCATCAGCCTCAACTCCGACGAAGGAGAACCAGTTGCAAAAGCTTTGTCACCGCACTGGAAGCTACGATGAATAATATATGTAGTGAGTGTGGCAAAGCGGACATGTCGCACAACACCGCCTCCACTACGACAACTTGGACAAGGAGCTGTTTCACACTGTGGACGAACCGGACATTACTACTACAATTGCCCAGTTCCCTACTGTTTATACTGCAAGAAATATCATTATCCGGATGACTGCCTCACAACTCTAATAGCTTGTAGGCGTTGTGGAGAAAGGGGACATGAGAAAAGTCAATGTACAGCTAGCTGCCCCAACTGCGAAGAAGACCACCCGCCAGGAGAATGTCCGACCAGCAAGATCACCTGTTTTCTCTGCGAAGGACAAGACCACTGCCCCAAGGATTGCTTCATGAGTCCGTTGCTAACCAAGGCAGCTGAGATACAACGAATGAGTCTTCAAGTCGCCATAGGACTCGTTATGCCCGAGGTTAGAAAGGGCAACTAATGTTAGATGTCATTCATTTTAAGGGGGGTAGCAAGAGTAGACCAGATGTTGTAAGGCTACTATGGCGTGTAATCACTTTTGGGAGTATCGATATGATGTATGCCTACCCTGGAGATGCAACAGTTTGTGTTTGGCCAAATCAAACCAGAACACAGAGATCCGCAAAGCCAAAAATCTTCTGTAGGAAGGATTACGAGACGTACCCTTAGCTAAAATCACCAGCTTGTCAAAACCCTAGAGTGAGGGCAAGACCCCAGCAAAAGTGAAAGACCTCCCTATAGAAATACCCATCGTCACCTCTCGTATTCCTAAGGCCCTCTACCCCTAAGACACAGACCATTGCTACCCACCTATCAGTGTAAAACTCTACAACCGTATGTCCACCAAACAATGCGACTACTTCATTCGACGACGAAGTGAAGACAACAATGTCGAAGAACAAGTATTTGAAAGTCTACGACCTACCCAAGAGGACAAGGTTTCTCTCTTCCCTTTTGACTTCTTCAAGTGCTAACCCTTGTTGTGCGGACTTTCACCTCTCTGTGAAGCTAACGAACTATACGTCAAGCAACACCTAACCTCACCTCCTTTCTTTCTATTCTACCGGAATCTCGGGGTCGAGATTCATTTTAAGGGGGGTAGGTTTGTAACATCCCAAAATTTTAAATTGGAAAATATTAAACTTTTGAATTATTTTTGCCGTGTATTCTATTTGAATTTGGATTTTTATAGTGTTTCTTAAAACTTTGGTTGAGGTTCTGATAATTAAAGAAAACTCATGAAAAACAAAACAAACATTAGTAGTGCTATAAAAGAAAATATGCAAATAATAGAAATTCAAATTCAAATTCCAAAATTTCCAAAGCTTCTCATTCTTTTTCCATTCTTCCCTCTCCTACAAGTGGGGCCCACCTTTTTCCTCTTTTCTCCCTATCTCCTTTTCTTTTCCCTCCCGATCTCTCTAGCTAGTTGGGCCCTCTCCGCCTCAAAGATTTCTCTTTCTTTCCTCTTCCTCCTTTCTCTCTCTTTGCTCCTTGTGGCCGCCACGGCCGCGTCACCCCTTTCTTCTCTCTCGTTGGTCTCGCCTCGCTCGGTCCTCAAGGCGGGCATGCAGATTGTCACACTCGAATCCCCCGATCCTACCACTGCTGCTGCCTGCTCGCCACCGCGAATCCCGCCGATCGTTGCCTCGCGCGTCATGCCTGCGCCTCCGTCGCATCGGCCATCACTTCCCGAGCGTGCATCCGCCTCCTCTCCGCCTTTAGGTAGCCCCGAGCTCGCGCCATCTCTCTCTCTTTCTCGCCTCGTGCAGTGATTCTCCTCCCGTGGCAAGCATGCGCCACTCCACCGCCGCCGCTGCCCGGCAAGGCTCCTCGCGTCTGTGGCTCGCCCGAGCGTCAGCAGACTCGCCGGGTCCCAAGGCCTCGCCGCTGCTCCGCCGCGACATTGCCACCGAAATGACCACACGGCTACCCTCCGTTGCTGACCCTCTTCCGCCGCCTATAAAGCCGCTCGGCCTCCCATTGCTCTCCCACGCTCTCCTCTTCCTCTCCGGCCAGTAATTGAGCCTTAGAAGCCCAAAATCACCCCGCCGTGCTTCTTCCCCAACTCCCGTGACACCTCGCCGCCGACCCCGCCCACCCGAGCTCAATTCCCGCTCCTACACCACCTCCGAGCCTCACCACTCATTTCCGCCTCCCGAGCTCCCGACCATCGCACATCGCCGGGCCAGTGCGACCTCGTCTCCGCCGTCTCCAACTCCGGCGAGATCGCGCCGCCTCGTCACCCGCGCATCGCCATCAACTCCTCGACTTCCTCGCACCGTGTGCACCTCGGCCACCTCGGCCGACTTCCTCGCCCGGAGTGCCGCTGCACCGAAAACCCGAACGACTCCGCCGCCTCGCTCGCCGTCGACCGTTCTCCGGCCGTCCACGGTAACTCCCGCGTGCTCCAGCGCCTTCCCCGTCTCTCCTTCGTTCATTTCCATCGGTCGCCGCCGGCCACCGAAGCTCGCCGTCAACCACCGAACGTCGGCGAGTTTTCCGACCGATCGCCGACCGGTCGTAGCCTTCTGCGTGATCGAGACCTCCACAGAGCCGTGGTCAAGACCGACCACCTACAATGTGGTCGAAACCGCCGCCACGCTGTGGTCGAGGACCGATCACAGATACCGTGGTCGGAGCCGACCTTCCACAACGTGGTCGACGGCTGACTGCGCACAACGTGGTCGAATCCGACCACCCGTAGCATGGTCGAATCCGGTTTTCCGCAACGTGGTCGCCGGCCGACTGTGTACAACGTGGTCGAAGCCGACCACGTAGTTGTTACGATCACGTTTAATTTTCGTAGTCGTAGCTCCCCACGACCACATAGTGATACTACCGATCACTATTCACCATGGTCAAGCCCCCTCCGACCATTCACAACGTGGTTCTGACGCCGACAATGATCACCGCTTCACAGCGTGGTCGAAGCGCTTACGACCACTCAATGTCATTTACGACCACCTCCCGCTGCGTTACGACCGCTCTGCCGGTCTTGCAACCACACATAACATGGTCGAAGCACTTTCCGACCACGTTCACTCCTTCACATCGTGGTCGAAATATTTTCTGACCACTCTATGCCCTTTACGACCACTCATGATCGAAATCGACCACCCACAACGTGGTCGGTGGTCGGTCGCAAACAATGTGGTCGAAGCCACGACCACGCAGTGGCTAGGGCCACGTTGTCGTTTATTGAATCGCCGGGTCCCACGTGTCGATTTAATATTTTGGGAATTAATCGAACCGAAAGCATTCAAATGGGCATAACTTACTCATTTTAAGTCCAAATTGAATGAAACAAATTTCTAAATTCGTCTAAATTCAAGATCTGTCCAATGGAACCAAAATTATAATGTTTGAAGCTCATCTAAATTTAGAAAATAATTTAGAGTAGCTAATACAATTTAAATTGGATGCAAAATAGATTATGGGGTAATTAAAATGGAATTAGTTGTCATAAAAGATTAATGTGCCCTTAGTGTGTGTTTTAAATCAAAATTAGTTAAAAGCATTGATAAAGAAAATGACTTTTGGTTAAATGTCCAAATTTAGTGTAGGTACCTTTAATTGTAACATAGAATATATGCATATAACATTTAACACATCTTGTCAATAAATCACGAGGAATAATTTAGAATTGAAAAATAACGTTAAGCCTAATAATAAACATAAATCCAAATAACAAAGTTAAATTGATTCCATTTGGATTTATGTGGATCTTTTGAGTTATTTGCTTTTATTCGTGTTCAGTCGTTTAGCACGTAATTAGCAATTGGAGTCTGAAGAATCAAGAAATTAAGCGTAATCAAGAGCAATCGAAGATAAAGACCGAAGCTCGGAAGAAGCATTGTGTGAGCTCAAGACCATGTAAACCGCGCCAAAGTAGTCAATACTTTGATCATGTTGAACCTACATTTTACGCAAATTACTTTTGTTTAAATTATCAAATTGCATGTCGTTATTTTATGTACAAATACATGCTTAATTCAAGCCTCTAGTTATCGCCCATTGTTTGCCTTGATTAATATTACCCCTTGTTGAATATTTGAATATATGAACCTTGTCGCCTAGCGAAATTATGATATTAACCTTTAAAAATAAGTCCGTAATTTATACGCCATGCGTAGTGTTGCATAGATATTCATGGGCGTGAAAACGCCAAGCATCACTTTCAATCATGAGAAGATTTGGTTGGGCAGTCATGGTGGTAATGACTGGTATATGTTCAATAAGATTATTTTATGCTCCTAAAACTCTACTTGCTTGAATATCTGGGCGAATGGTTCGATGGTGTGTGAGTGAATGGTGCAGTGGAAGCACAAAGTGGGTTGTGGTAGAATCGCCGGATGCCACTAAGGACCGAATCTTGTCATGATCTCCCACGTAAAGCGGTGCAACCACAAGTCTGTAAAGTACAACTTGGCTAAGTAGTTGTATCGAAACTCTTGGACTCATCTCACTGGTAGTGGATTGAAGTGGATAAGCAAGGGCAAGGGGAGGCCTAAAGGGACACCAAGGGGAGGGTGAAGTTTTCCAGCTGTTCTAAGCGTTGCGGGAAGTGGAGCCCGGCTGCGTTAGTAACTGTGGAGAACATCCCGTGCATAGATGGGACCCACCGCAAGTGGGAGAAGCCCATAAGGTGAGATGACAAAAGGAACTAGATACTTTGAACAGTCACTGTGATGGTCTGCTCAACCACATGACTAAGGAATCGTGTGGGGCAATGAGTTGATTGTCTCTTGTGGTGAAAGTGTACAAACTCGCAGAGTCAAAACTATTCGAATAGCCGTGCCCACGGTCATGGGCGGACATGGGAAACTTAACCAGATATAGTTCTATTTCAAAAACTTTGTGGGTGGGAATGGAAAAGTGAAGGGCAGTGCAAGGCCCTGGTTTGTGTTGTCCTGGGTGTCGTCCCAGTGGTAAGTTAAGCGGCTATAACGCTGAAGGATTAAGCATATGGTGCAGATGCCATGTAACGGTGGATGGAATCTGAATCGCTACTGTTATTGCATTCTCATATATATTACGTTTTGTTCAAACTGCTAAGTCTCAGGAGGTTTTCTATGTATTATATTTCAAAAGCTAAACGATGATAAAGCTTCTTTTACAAAGTAAAGTGATAGGAAGATAAATAGAGTCGTAGGAAGAGTGGATGACTGTTGTGGTAAATACATAACGATGATTGGTGGATTCATGCCGATTATAAAAGAGAATATTAGAAAGGGTTTAGGAGAAATAAATCGGTGGAGTCTACATGAATGGAAGGGTTAGAAAGATGATTTAAATGATTTTTGGAAGATTAGAGTGTGCAAAAGAAATTGTTGGATTACGACACTAATATAAATTCTTGAGAGATGTTAGTAATAATGTTATTGTTAGGATTTGATTAAAATACTGGAAGGATGAATTGAATTTTTGGGTATATCGGAGGAATAATAATAATTACGGAGTATAATCTGGATCAATGATTTTGGAGAATTAGAAGAGTGTAAAGGTAATTGTTGGATTTAATGGGATTAACGAGAATTGATCTAGATAGATGATTTGAATTTGAGGAAATTTGGAGATATGATGATTGAAGCATGAACTAGATTAATGTTATTCTTGGTGCGAAGTATTGATGAATTAGTTAGAGATAAATAATGAAAATAAGGATGATTATGGAAAGAGCAATTTATGGCTTTGGATCATTAGCGTAAAGGATTGATTTGTTATAAAGTTCGATATGAATGATGTCTGGATTAAAAAGTAATCCTATTAGAGAATCATTGGAATTGAAGTAGGAGTTGGTGAATATTGATTACAAGATTGGTCTAGTATGAATTGAATACAAAAGATATGGGTGGATTCAAAGTGAATATGTAGAAAGGGTTTGATCGGTGGATTAGCTAAATGATGTCACTCGATGTTTGGAGTCTTAGACGACATTTGGTAAGAAAATTGTGTCTTTGGGGAATTAAGTCAATTTTGGCATTGGGGAGTGAGTCAATTTGGCAATCGCTGTGGGAAGTTTTCGTAGCGATAATAACACTATAGTTTAAAAATAACAATGCTACCAAAAGCGATTTACGGCAAATAAAACAACCCGAGCCTTTCCTTTGATAAGCCATGCATTCTATATATCGCATTACGTGTATTAGCTCATGAACACGGTGGTTAGTGTGCTCACACTCGCTCTCACAACAAATCCGAATCAAGAATCGATCACTACGCATCGCCAATACTTGGGTCTTGAAGGCAAAGAAGGTGAAGACGTCAAGGGCTAGGTCGCGAACCTCCAGTTGGCTGCCAGTGGGCATGTCCTGAGGGTCCCACTGTGTGCTTCGTTCTTCCGCTGCTATCATTTACTGATTTCGGCCTAATCGGCCCATGTGTAAGTTTACTATTTTATTTATGCTTCCGCATGGTATGTATTTGATATTCATTTTCTGTAACTGTGAGCACTATCTACTGATCCAGGGAATAGTGCATTAAATCACAGGGGATTCCAGATATTAAAATCTGGGGCCCTACAAACGGGCTCGGTCGGACTTGGTCGAACCTAGTCGTATGGGTTTAGGTTGCATGTTCTGATGACTCGACAGGTTTGATATCTATTTACGCTTTCATGTATCGAGCGGTGCTATTTGACGTGTTTCTTGTGCGTGTGACCGCAGGACGCCGAGGCGGAGTCGTGGCGAGACACGGTGGGACCGGACTAGGCTCGGTGGCCGAGGTCGAGCGGTCGGGATGTGTCAAGACGGCGTGGACTCGAGGTGTTTGAGGCGGCGAGGCGAGGGCGCGGAAGCTTCCGGAAGGTGCGGGGGGGCGAAACGAGAATTTCGCAAAGCGCAAAAGCGGAGCGGCGCCGTTGGATTTAGCGGGCGTAACGGGGTGGAGACCCGTTAGCCAAGGCTATAAAAGGAGTGGAAGGGCTGCATCTCCACCATGGCTTTGGGAGAGAGTTAGGGTTTGCTAGAGTCAAAAGAAGATTTGAGAGTTTGTTTTGGCTTTAGACTTTAGTTGGTGAGGCTTTAGTAGTTGAGGAGTAGGTGAGAGCGGTGAGGTGTTCTTGTTGGAGCCCATGTCTCTGCGTGAGTTGGGGTTGTGAAAAAAGCAGGAGAGTGGTTCTGTGTGGGAGTGCTTGAGCCCTCTCGTGTGAGTTGCCATGTTGAGAGAATGTAAGAGATGGCTTGAGAGGGTTGTAAGAAAACTCATGCAATCATTCCTCTTTCTGAGTCAATACAAGATTTCTTGAGTATGAGATGAATTGGATTCCTGTTTGAGTTTTCTGCTTTCCCGTTATTTTTTTTTTGCTCAAGAACTGTTCTCTGTTCTTCACTTCCTCTTTTTGAGTTGATTTGATTTTCGGTTTGAGTAGCTATGGAATCACGTTGCTTTGAACTGGGAATCATCACAAAGCCCCTTGGCTAGCATTTCCCGAAAGCAAAGTTTTTCAGATCATTGGTTCTCTCCAGTGGCGAAGCCAGAAATAAAATTGAGGGTGAGCTGAACTATTTATAGATCTAAACTAAGTTGACATAAAATTAGTATTTTACTCTTATAAAATTTTAAATTCATATAGAAATTATAAATTGGATGGAGACAAACAATAAAAAATAGAGAAATAGAAAGTAGATACCTCGATAATAGAACGCGCCATGAGTGCGGAGTAGCAATAAGTCACTTATGTATAAACATATCAAAATTAGTAATATAATAGAAAATTATAAATGACAATGAAAATTTAGATCATATGAAACATACCAGAATTAAACTAATTTAAATCACGAGACAATAGAAATAAAATGTGATATTTTTTCACACTCTATCCAATGTTCTTATCATTTTCACGGTGGGGGGCTCGGTGGTGGCGGTGCCTTCGGGGCACGTGCAGAACCACATCATCACAGAGCGGCGGCGGAGGGAGAAGATCAACTAGAGGTTCATCGAGCTCTCCACTTGCAGGACCATATCATCACGGAGCGACGGCGGAGGGAGAAGATCAACTAGAGGTTCATCGATCTCTCCACCGTTATCCCCGGACTCAAGAAGATTCATATATATTTCACTTTCTTTCTTCTTTTTTCTTTGAGTGATTATCTCTTCTTTAATTTTATGATTTTCATTACTCTTCCTCCTCCTCCTCTTCTTCTTTAATTTTATGATTTACATATATTATTTCACTTTCTTTCTTTCTTTGATTGATTGATTAGCTCTTTTTAAATTTTATGATTTTCACTTCTTCTTCTCCTCCTCCTCTTCTTTAATTTCATACTTGTTGTTAACCTTCCCATCAAGGAGAGTTAGCTTCTCTTTAGGTTTATTAATCCCTCTCTTTATTTCTCTTTATTTTTTTATATTTTTTTACTATGTATAAAATTGCCACCAGGGGAGGTGAGGCTCAAGCCTCACTAAGCCCCCCTGGTGGCTACGCCCCTGGTTCTCTCCAAGTCCCAGCCGCTGCTCACTTCCTCTGTTCTTGTGTACTTCTAGGGTTTGAAGGCAGGGCAACCATGTCCTCTTGATTTTTGGAGAAGTATTTGTTCTAGGTTGATGCCTTCCAGATGTAAGAGTGTTTCCAGCTAAGATTCAAAGCCTCAAGATCAATAGATATGGGAGTTTCAAGAAATTTGGGTTTTATCCCTTTCTACTGATTCTTTGTGACAAAGGCAGTAATCACTATTTGCAATTTGATCTGAGTCTGTATACTTTTCTCCTCAAGGTCTATGAGCTGTTTAGAATGTAGGCATGATGAATTGATTTAAGAAGCAAAGCAATACCCCTTTCATTTCACTGATTTTCAGCCGGCTGTGCAGTATTTACTGTTTCTGTGCAATCTCATTTTCGGCCAGCAGATCTTTTCAATTTCTCAGGTATTCGGCTGCTACAATTTCCTGAGACTGCAGTCCTCTCTGTTCAGTCCTTGCTTCTCTGCAGCTTTCAGCCGAAAAATTAATTACTATGCCAATGGTTTCAGTTTTCAGTTCTTACCGCCGTTTTGCTTTCTTCAGTTTATTCACTGTTCCAGGATTCAGTTTTTCAGCCGGCTGCTCTGAAAATGGTTTCAATCGTTTCGGTTGCAGCAGAAAATCATTTGATCTCTCAGTGAAGTTTTGCCTTCTCCTGACTTCGATCTAGTATCTGGTTTCTAGTGCTGTTTTCCTTCTCTGTTGATTGTCTTGGTTTTTGCTTTGAACTTTGTAGCTTCGGTCTGCATTTTCAGTCTGGCAGCTCTAAAAGCTTTTGGTCAAAAGCTTATGTCTGTTTTGCTTTCTTGAAGTACCCTCTGTTGATCTACTTTTCATTTTCTGTGCAGCCTGTTTTCTCTCAAACGTTTTGTGTAATCCTGAGTAGGAAATCATGATTTTCTTCTATTCAGTATTTGCTCTCAGTTTGTCTAAAGTTTTTGTGAAGCTCTCTATTTAATCCCTTAACTTTGATCCAGTTTTGGCCTTCAGTATTCTTTTCGGCAGCAGACAGCTTTCTTTTCTTGCCGCTAGCTGTTCTTGTCTTGCCGAAGTGATTCTCAGTTTACTTTTGCTGTTTTTCGGCTGCAGCCAGCAGCTTCTTTTGGGCAGCAAGTTGCAGTTTGTTGTTTCACCTTCTTCAGTGTGTTCTCTGCCAACAAAACCCTGCAGACTGCTATTCGGTTCAGTTCAGAGTTCAGCAGCACTGCTTCAATGATTCGGCAGCATGTCTGAAATTTATTTGCAGTCTGTATTTGGTTGGGTCTTGATCTCATCTCAGATTTTCTTCTTTGTTTGCAGTCTTTTGAGTTAGTAGAATCCAGGCTGCAGTTTGCAGTCTTTGAATCTTTCGGCCAATGAAGATTTCAGGCTTTGGTTCTTAAGTGTACTTTCGGCTGATTAGATTTGTGTCTCTCGGGTGAAGTCTGGTTTTCAAAGAAGCAATATATGCAGCAGTCTGTTTGATGTGCTGCCGAGCTGCTACTTGAGTATTTAGTCCTTACCATCTGTTTCTCGACAGCTGTCCTCACTATTCATAGTCTATTTTCGGAGGTAGCAATTTTCAGTCATTCTCCTTCTTTTATAGCTATAGAAGAATTGAGATTTTGGAGAATACTTTGGAGGGGCGATTTTTAATTGCACCATTCACCCCCCTCTGTTGCCAATTCTGATCCTACAATTAATCCAACCTTCTAGTAATCATCAATAAATTTCAAGATCATCTAATCAATTTAATATTCAATAATCCACCAACATCGATCTCTTGAAAATCCTCATTTTGGTTCCACCAAATTTGAATGAATCCAAATACCTCAATTAATTCTTACCAGACAATCTCTCAATCTATCTCCCATAATTTAAATCCTCCAGATTATACATTCGAACATCCTTAAATAATCTAGTTAATCCCATTAGCTCAAATCCAATTATCTATCAACGATCTATTAAATCCACCAAATTCAAATTGACATATCAATGTCCACTTTGCAATGATAAAATTAATCCACCAAGATATCTAAAGGTATTATCTTCTATAATTCCACTAGTATCCACCCATCATCAATAGGTCCACCAAACTCTGATAATCAATTAACTCCACAAAATCCATCCACTCTTCATGATTCAACCAAATCACCCAAAATTGTTTATGGTAATTCAACTTCTTAATCTTTTAATCTCTCCCTTTGCTGGATCAATCTCTTAACACTAATTCTCCAACGATCACAAATAATCCCATCAACAAAATCTTATTTTACATCCAATTGCTCCTTTCAATCCTAGATAATAAATCCAAGGCAAAGTTTAGACTTTCTCATGATCTAATTAGCTCTCCCAAGTTCAACTTTGTACTTATTCTCTAGTCAATCCACAAAGATGATACTCTATAATCAATTGGTATCCACAAATATACCTTTTTATCTCAATCCTCTCGAATATTATCCAATCTTGCCAATTCTACATCCAATATATCACGCTAGCAATAATTCTCCAAATTACCTAACTTGACATCCACTGATTATGACAGCTTTCCCGACAAGAGCACTTTCCATAAATTTGTTGTCTTTCATATACTCTGGGTCTCCAAAAATTCTCCAAACTTGGATTGCAGTGAAAGAATTGGAACTTGCACTGTTGCGGTAACTGGGGTTAGCACAAGGTAAGAGGGAAGTAGCATAGATAAGAAATAAGGGGAAACTAACAACCACTAGGAAAAACTTAGCTTGAAATTAAAATAGTTTTTAAGGATGGCTGTACTACAAGTATACAAGACTTGGTACAGTGCATCTAGCACACAAACAAGTAGTATATATAGCGTTCTAAAATCGTAGGACTTTACTTGGGTACTACAACTAAAGAACTACTCTTCGCTCCTTCATAATGACGCGCTTCTTCAGGTGCTTCTCAGACGCAATCTTACTGAGCCATCTATAGAAATTACAGAGGAAAGTAGATCTAATTACCATTCCAAAAGGTGAATAAGCAGATAGAGAAGGAAGAATACCATGACGAAGATAAGGATAGAAAGAAGAGAAAAGATGAGGATAGCACATTATTAAATTTTTATTCTATAAAATAAATTTTTGAAGCTCTTCTACTAACGACCATTCTAAACTAGGCCACGTCCTACAGTCAAATTGGCTCTGATACCATCTCTGCCGGGACCCGGATTTCCAAATCCGGACCCTACGTGTATTACAAAGACTAGTCCCGGATCAAAGCTAGTGCACGGTCAAACAAATGATGAATACATAACCAACAACGCTTTATTACGGTAATAGAGAGTATGCACCAAAATGCCTCTTTATTACAAGCGAGGTTTCAAGACCTCGCAAACTCACAAAAGATAAAGCACAGTGAAGCAAAAGATAAACCAATGGAAGACCCATCAATACGCCACGTGCAATTGGTGGGAAGCGCAACCTAGTACTCCAGAAAGCCTTCGTCGAATCCACACGCGAATTAGTTGTAATCTCTTTCTTGAGCTTCATAATCCTCTGAGATTTTGTTTTAAGTGTAGCATGTGAGTACATAAAGTACTCCGCAAGTCTTGGGAAAATGCAATAGATGCAAGGCTTAACAAAGGAAGGTTTTATGGTTCTTTTGCATAAAGTAATATTTTATTTCAAATACCATTAAATATTTTCAAGGCATCGGTTTAATAAAGTAATTGTTTTAATGAAACTATTGACAACTTTATAGTGAAGGTTTCAACCACCCACACTAAACAAGCGGCTAACCGCCAAAGTTCAAAACCACGGTTAAACCACCCACACTAATCAACTGGCTAACCGCCAAAGTTGAAAACCACGGGTTAAACCACCCACACTAAACAACTGGCTAACCGCCAAAGTTCAAGAAAACAGGTTACACCACCCACACTGGCTACACTCGCCAGGACAACTCTGGGAGTTCCAACCACTTCCGGCTTCCCAAAACTTTGTTTTAAACCAAAAATAAAGATCTACCATGTGAAAGCATTCCTTGCCCGCCCTTGACCGTGGGCACGGCTATTCGAATAGTTTTACACTCTGCAGAGGTTGTACACGTTACCCACAAGAGATAAGTCATCTTAATAGCCAACATGCTTCCTTAGGCATGAGACCCAGATAACATATCACAAAGCCTTTACCTTACTCCAGTCTAGCTAGACACCACCCGCTGAGGTTTCACCGCTGAAGGGTTAAACCACCCAGTCAGAAGCCCCCTCTTGCGCCATATGAGTACAGTAACCCTGTCTCTCACTGTGAATAACCAGTAACCCTGGCACTTACTTTCCACTGGTGATACCTAAACTAGCCTTTCATAAGTTAATCAGCTAGGTCGTACCCATATAGACATGTGGTTGTACGGTAGTGCTCAGACTGGACAAACACAAGAGTCGGTCCTTAATTGACTAGGGCGGAGCATATACTTTTCAAGATCTCGTGCTAACCGCACCAATCCAAACCAACCATCCGCCCTGGTCTAAAACAATTTTCACAATTTAATTCATTTCACATGAACAGAGGCAACACCATTTGCCATTCTATTCTGAATAACCAGATTAAACAATGAAACATGGTTTTCCCATTCCAAGGTCACCATAGGTTATATAGCATGTCTAAGCATTCTACTACCGCTACAACAATTACCAAAGTTTTATAATAATCTCATTATTGAGACAAAGGTGATCCTAGGGTTACAAGGGTACATGGTATTCGAAGTTCAATCGAGGGCATAGCAATAGTTGGGATAACTAATACCTTAAGACAGAAATTAACATTTTATGTAACATAGCAAATGCAATAAATTTAAAATATTCAAAAACATTTCACAATCATAGGTTCAAGATGTTCAAAGGAGACTTGCCTTTTTGCACGTTGTCTGAATCTTCTTGCTGCTGCTTAGAATATTCTTCGGCGACATCGGATTCTACGCGCGAAACGACGAATACAAAAGAATAAATAAATACAAATAAAATCACAAAAATATAAAATATATACTGGAGGAAAGGTTAAGATTTTAGATGAATTTAGGAGAAAGAATCAATGGATTCGGAGTTCGAATGAGGGAGAACGAGTAATTGGAAGTTTTAGATATCACATGAAATGATAACAAAATCTGAGAATTCCTTTTTGAACCGTGCGGTGTCGATTGGTTGCGAGGTGGTGGCGAATGGACAATATGGAACCCCAGCGACAAGACGAAGGTGGTGACATGGGTATGGAGGCGAGGAACGGCGGCAATCACTGGCGGTGAGGGAAAAACGACAGTGACGGCGAAGTTATGACAAGCAGGATGGAGAGATAGTACCGGGTATGGAATGTGCATATGTAAAGTGAGCATGGGGTAGAACATGGTATGATGAAGCTAGAAAAATTATTGGCTAGGCTGAAACTTCATCGGAGACGATACAATCGACGTTTGAACGACGACGGTAGAGAAAAAGGAAAAACTTGATATCTTGATGCTCGGTGAAGCGAATCCAAAACCATTTGAAAGGTAGCTACCTGGGATGGTTTGGCACGATATGACGCGAACGGATTGGGGAAAACACCAACGGATAGCGGAGACACGAGATGCCATTGGCGGCCATGGCGAGATGTCGGAGGCAAAAATTTGTGGAGGCTTTTTGGGGAAACGGAAGGAAGCACGGCGTAGAACGCGATGAGGCAAGTCTAAGAAAAATTACGGCACAGGCTAAAGCTCAACAGAGACGACGAATCGGCGTCGGGAGTCAAAAACGACCATTTTTGCGGAAAGTTCAATTTCTGACAATTGGCTCCACGAAAAGTTAAATAAAAATGATAGATAAATTACTTGGAGGCTAGGACACGATATGACGCGAACAAAAATCAAAGCGCTTACCAAAAGTGGTGTGCGCGAAGGTACAGTTCAGTGTCGGCTCGACCAGTCGGCAGGGACTCGGGAATCTTGAGTGAAGGCGATGGAAGCATGGCGTAGAACACATCGAGACGAACTCAACGGTACAGACGGCTCGGCCAACGGACATCGGATGATGGCGAAACACAACGGAGAAGACATTCGGCGACCGGCGGGTTGGCATCGGCATTCCGGACAAACGGAGAGGAGTTAGAGGGTGAGGTTTGCGGCGAAACGAAGAGAAGAACGTCGGGAACACAATTCTCACCTCGGTTTTGACGGAACACCCACGGTCGGCAAGCGGAGGAGAGAAACGACAGCGGTTTGGCAGTGGTCCAATGATGCTCGGTGATGCTCCGGTGAAGGCGAGGGAGCACCGCGAGAACGCGAGAAGGCAAAGCCAACGGTGTGGTCAAAAGTGACCGGGCTCCTTGTATGCGTTGTAAAGGCCGACGAACACCTTCGGTTCACAAAAGTAAAATGGAGATTGTGGAGAGAAGAAAGGGAGTGGGGACTTGAAATTTTCGAGGGTGGATGAGGATTAGAAGGGGCACACGGTGCTCTCTTTCATAGGGGCGGAGGTGGACCGGAGAAGGAGATCAACGAACGAATGTCTTTCGGTGGCGGTTCGTTTTCTCATGAAAATGCACATAAAGGAGTGGGGAAACGGTTGGGAATGGAATGCTCTAGATGAGAGGAAGTTAATGCACTTGATTTCACGAAAAACGGTTGAGAAAATCAAAACTTATCAAAGGTTGAAGAGGAACGGCCATGGCGGCGTGCGTGCTTGGCGCTCGGAACCGATGCCCTTCGGAAGATGAGCGATGCTTGACCTTTGTTTATTCTCTCTTCCGTTTTTTCTTTCTTTTTTTGAAAATTTTAAATTTGAGCTCAAACAAAATCCAAAAATCTAAAACAATTTCGAAAATACCTTGAGACTCAAAGAACTCAAATAAAATATTTTTAACAAATATTAATTTTTAATTTTATTTTATTAAATAAAAAATCTAATTAAGATTTAGTTTAAACCAAATAAATTCAAAAATTTTAAAAATTTGAAAATAGGGTATAAATGGATAGATTACAATTTTAGAAGAATTTAGAAATTTAAATGGGTTCAATCGGAGTTAAAACGAAAAAGAACGGGCTCTCGGAAGTTTGAAAAGAGAGAAAAGAATAAACCGATTTTCTGGAATTATTTTTGAACTGAAAAATCAAATTATGACGTCATCAAGGGAAATGATTTTCAAATGAATTATTTTTCTGTGGAAAAGAAATTTATGACGTCAGCAAGGATTTGATTTTCTGGCCGAATTATTTTTGTAAAGGAAAATGATTTTATTCACTGACAGGTGGGACCGATTTAACAACGAGAGAGAAGAGAGAGAGGAAAGAGCGGTCGATCGGATGAGCGATGTGGCGCAAGGAGGAAATCGGGATCGTCGGATGGAGAGCGAAGAGGGTTAGGTGAATATGGACGCACGAGATTAGATCGGGCGGCGGAGAATTAAATTTGATTTAGATTTTCAGAAAATACCAGAAAATTCAATAAAGCTCAGAAAAATATAAAATTAATTCCAAAAGTTCCAGAAACATTCAAAGAACTTCCCGGAGACATTTTGGACTTAATAAAAATATTTCCAACTACTGTTGGTATTTTAATTTTCATACTTAAAATACTTTTTACATTAAAAATATATTTTAAAACTCTAGAAAAACTCAGATCACCAAATAAAGGGCAACTAAATCCAAATAATTAATTTGAATTAGGATTTTTATAGAAAATCAAAATATCATTTTATTTAATAATATTTTTAAGTTTTTTAACCTACTTTTCAAATCTAGCTTTCTTAGAAAAGTAAAATCGAGGCAAAACGAAATTCAAATTTTACACAAACAAAACTCTTATTTTTATTTTAAACCAAATTAATTTAATTTTAATATTTTAATTTTTTTTATCGAAAATTTTGAAATGAACAGCCGGGCTGTTACAGAGCATACATCACATTCATCACGGGAGGGAGCAGATATAAATGAAGTAAGCTCCCGTGACAATCTATCTACTTCCTTCTCGAGATCCCAACCCTAGCTCCAGATCTAGCATAAAATTTTCCTTGCTTAAGGAATGCAGTATTGAGCTATTCATAGGTGGGATCTACCTCATCGGTGTCGGTGTAGAGGTCATCGCCGCTGACGTCGATCTCGTTGGCCATGAAGCACATGCCGATGAAGTCGTCGCCGTCCTTGGGTTCTTGATCGTCCTTTCCATCGTCGTCACTCCACCCCTCCACATCGGTACCCGTGCGCCGCGAGGCGCACCACCACATCGCTGAGGTCGATGTCGTCGAAGGCGGTGAGGACTCGATGGAAAAGCTTCTTGGCCTTCCCAAGGCTGCAGAACTTCTTCTCTTTGACTTGGCCACGAACTGGAGGCTTCTTGTTGCGATTCTTGTCGATGTAGTCGTTCTTGCTCGAACCGCCATAGTCGATCTTGCCCTTCTCCAGTTTGGGGCAGTTTGCCCGAATGTGGTTGGGGCCACCACACTCGAAACAGATAATCGGTCCACTCCTTTTTCTCTCTCTTACTCTCTTGTAGGCGTGAGAGAACTTTCTGGCTAGAAGGGCTAACTGGTCCTCTGGTAGCTGCTCTATTTGATCATCGGTTACTTCACAAAGAGCAGCTAGGGAAAAACCAGTAGCATTATCTGAGAAAACACCAGAAGCAGGACTGAGATCGGTGACTAGGGCCATCTACTGCAACTTCGACCTACGAGAGACTATGTTGATCTCGTGAGTCTTGAGGCGTGAGTACAACGCGTCAAGAGTCAGGGTCGAAAGATCGGTTGAGACCTTGATAGTGGTCACCTTCATCTCTCAAACACGTAGGTCTAGAGCCGCGAGCATTGTCGAGCGTTATCCGAGTCGGGGTATGTGAGACCGACCGCTCGGAGACTGCTCAGAATCTTGTGAAACCTCGCAAAACACTCATCCAGGGACTCTCCAGCGAGCATTTCAAACTTGTTGTAATCTCGCTTGAATTGGTCCTGTCGTACCGTCTTGATCTGGGTGGTGCCCTCATGGTATACATCGAGGGTCACCCAGATGTCGAAGGCCGATGTAAGATGAGAGATGTGTCGAACTCGCTTCTACTCAGACCCTGAATTATGATGTTCCTCGCTTTAGCATTCGCCTCAACATCGGCCATGTTTCCGGCATTGATGTTCTCATCGGCAAGAATAACATATCGGGTCTTGACCTTCCTCCAGATGGCATAGCCCTGAACCTGGATATAGGTCCCCATCCGGATCTTCCAGAAGGGGTAATCGATGCCATAAAAAATCGGAAGCTTGGTGGAATAATTGTCCATTGCCATGGCTCTAGAGACCGGTTAAGATCTACGAGGAAGAGCTAACCGGCTCTGATACTAATTGTAGGAGCGAAATAGCAATAGAGGGGGTGAATGGTGCCTTCAAAAATCGCCCCAGAAGTATCCACACATATGCTTCTTCTCCAATAGCTATGGAAGCTATGAAGACAGAAGATGTGCGCTCAGTGGAAGTCACAGCAACAAGCAAAAAACAGATCCAGAGAGAAAATGTCAAGAAAAACAAATTCAGAGCAGATCTGACTGCAAGCGGTAGTACCGCCGAGCCGAACGGTAGTACCGATGAGTGGTAGTACCGTTGAGCCGAACGATAGTACCGGCTACGAACTCAGTCGCTGAGCAGTAGTACCGTTTGAGGAGCGGTAGTACCGGCGAGCGGTAGTACCGATGTTGAACGACCGGTAGTACCACACGAAGAAATCTGGCGACATCAGATCCAAAAACTAAGAAATTCGCAATATTCTTGGATTCTTGGCTTAGGAAACTTTGAGGATAGCAAAGAAACAATCTCAGAAGAATAAACCAAGAACCAATTTCAAGATTCCACTAGAAAATCAATGGGGCACACATTCCCTGACCTCTAACCCTAGAAAAACAGCACGACCATGCACCGAATTTAAAACAAAAAATTCTTTCTTGATTCTTCTACTTGATCTCGAAAATGGGATGCTCAGGTGATCTTGATCTTTCCCTAGTTCAAAGCATCACCAAACAACAACTAGAAAATCAAGAAATCAAGAAAATGAACCAAGAACCGAGAAGGAACTGCAAAGAACAGGGAGATTGAACCAGGAGCAAAACACCTCACACTCGGATTTTCTCAAATGGATTCATAGAGATGAATGATTACAAGAGTTGCTACAACCAGTTCATCCCAATCTACGGCCCGATACGTGATTGAGAAATCGAAAACTCAAGAACACACCTAAGAACACACTTAGGGGAGACAAGAAGCAAAGCAACAGAGACCTATGTCTACTCTCCCACCAACTCACCAACAACCCAAAAGAAAAAGAGAAAGAGAAAGGCTCATACAACACATAGAGAGAAAAGAAATCCTAACTCTCACTTTGTTCTCATGTCTCTCCTCTCCTTTTATAGTGTCCACTAATGGATTCACAAACACACTTTACCCATTAGTGCCAACAACTTTATTGCTTTATCCACTAAACCAAACCAAATCCGCTTTCGCTTTTGCAGTCTTGCGCTTTCCCAAAACGCCCCTGCTGCACCTTCTGGGAAGCTTCCTCGTTCCTTGTTGTGCACGCCTCGCAACCACTTTGAGTCCGCACCGTCTTCAGCACATACCGACTACTCCGATCTCAGCACCACCTACGCCTAGTCCGGTCATCCCGTGCCTCGCCACAACTTCGCCTCGATGTCCTGCAGCCATCACAGACAAGAAAACACATCACATAGCACCACTCGAGATAATGGAATAAGCATTTGCATTAGTCGCAAACTCACACACTAACCACTCGAATCAAACTCAAACTCTCAAAACACGTGTCAATTACTCATCACAAACATGAGAGCGCCTCTCACATGGTCTCTCACTATAAGAGAAAAGAATATCATGCCACAATCACAACCCCTACCATACCACAAGGGATGAACCCCATTCCACGACCACAGCCACATTCCTCATACCACAAGTAACTCACATGAGCCAATTCCACATTACAACTATGAAGTTGTATTTGTCTGCAAAATAACTTCACCACAATACATTGCATAGATATGCAAATGATCTTTCCACAATGCAATACATATGAATGCGTATGATCCACTGCACCCTTACCCAACAAGGTAAGAGTGTGCATTGTACTACAGCAATGTACAATGCTGTATCGGTACGGTCGCAGTTAAATGCGGCGACATCCACAATGCAAATGTCATGACATGTTATGAATGATATGATAATCATAAACCACAAAAATTTAACCACGAAGGTCAACAACCTAATCATCATGAATACTTCCTCATAACCCACATGTGTCTTATTAAGCACAATACCAATGTTTCATAAGATCATTACTACATAACTCACATTCGGTTCACCAAGATCATAATCCATTGATCTATAGGAAATTCTACCACATAGACCACAACATAATCATCAAGAATGCTACCACCACAACCACAAATATTCACTAAGAATACTACCACCTAGACCACAATATGCTCGTAAAGTATTCTACCCCACAACTATATTGGTTCATCAAGAACAATTCCAACCATCAAGATCATAAACAATTGAATTCTTAAAATACTACCACATGGACTACATTAAGGAAGCATGTAACAATGACACATCACCTCAAATTAATATAATTAATTAATGTGAATGTAGAATAATTAACGAGTTAAACAGTAACAAAATCGCTACGTTTATTTGCCTCTACCGTTGAAGCGAAGCAATCACGTGCGTTCAGGAGCAAAATCACCTGTCCAAAAGTACCTCTCAGCACAATACAACAGCAATGAAAACATGTCTTAAGAAGTAAAGATGTCGCTAAACCCCAAATCCCCACAACATCCATCTCTGCTTAACGGTTCTACACTCTGCCCGCTACAGCAGTGCTACTTAATTTTTTTTGTATCTTTAAGATTATTAAACCATTTACAAAGATATATATATGTCTGGATTCCTCACTTAAATACCTCCACTTTTCATGTAGATCATATATTTTTATTTTGTTCCTAGTAAGGTGTAACTTAATATGCAAAACAGAGGACGTTCTCTATTCTGGCAATCTAGGCAGCCAGATTCTAACGCATCCCAACCACAGTGTAAGGCTCTAAAAATTATGATTTTTATACAGTAGTTAGATTACTGAATTCTCTATATTTTTCTCATTTGTGACCAAAAACAAAAAAACCATCTAGTACCCCTAATTCACACCTGAACAGCAATCTGACCCAATCTGCACCTCTGACGAACAGCGAGGTTCTCGACCCTGCTACGCCCAAAAATTGCGGCCAAAAATTCTAAAAACATTATAGTAGATGGATCTCGACGTCATCTACAATTTTCCTTTTGAGAAGACCCACAGGAAAAATATTTTCATAGGTCTAAACTGCACAAACAGTCGCACTGCGAGGATTGTTCTACAGACAGACAGCATGAATTCCCTAATCGGGGAATCTAATTGCTAAGCCCCACCAATTCTTAGGCTAAGAATCATAATTACAGAAATAACAGAGGGATTTGAGATGATAGAGAGTTACCTAGGGGATCCCCTTGGGATCACCCATCTTCTTCCCCTTCTTCTTCCTCCTTCCTTTCTTCTCCTTCCCTCCCTTCTTCTTCCTTCCTTCTCGCTTTCTCCTAGCACCAAGGGACAGCAATGGGGGAGAGGTGGAGGCACAGGGAGGAGGTGGGGGGGTGGCGGTGGGAAAAAAAGAGAGGGCCAAGGAGGGTTTTATAAAGGAGTGCTAGGGTTTGGGAGGTGCAGGCCCCCTTGGGTGGTGGCCCAAAGCGGTGGCGCCCACCCTCCGGACAGCCTAAAATATTCAAATTAATTATTTTAATTTTTTTTTTAATTTTGGATAATTCTGCAATTTACTTTTCACCTCCCGCGGTTTACCGAAAAATCGGGAAACTCCGCGATTATTTTAGAAATCTACGCCGAATCGACGATCAGGATATTATAGATACAGTGATAGTAACCTGGCCGGAGATGTTGATGATTGAAATAGTACTACAGGAGTTATATATTTATTTGGTTTAAGCCCGATTACTTGGAGTATCACAGAAACAAAAGGTAGTGGCATTATCATCATGTAAAGCTGAATACATTGCCGCTACAACAGTTGCATGTCAAGGCATCTGGCTTAGTCGATTGATGAGTGACATGAAGAATAAAGAACTGAGTGAAGTCACATTGATAGTGGATAATAATTCTGCAATTTATCTTTGCAAGAATCCCGTTCATCATGACAGGAGCAAGCACATTAACACACGTTATCACTTCATCCGTGAATGTATTGAGAGTGACAAGATAACAGTAGAATATGTGAAGACTAAAGACCAGCTTGCTGATATATCAACCAAGTCTCTTGGACTTGCTAAGTTTTCAAAAATGCAACAAAAATTTGGGCTACAGGATGTGAAGAAGAAATAAGATTAAGGGAGTGAATGTTGTTGTAATCTTGTTTATTGCATATACCGACATTAGACTAGATATTCTACATGCATGTTGGTAATGTGGAGATCGAGGTTTCTAGTTGATGCTACTGCTTATTAGTTTGAACACAAATCAAGACATGCAGCCGTATAAGTCAAGAAGAAGCCTCTGGTTTCATTAACCTTCAGAAGCAAGCATGTCGTCAAGGGGGGACAACAAAGTGTTATCACATGTATGAAGAGTAAGCTGTGTGTGTCGTATCCAAGTAGTATTTGTGCTTGCTGGCTGTGAAATATCAATCATATCTGAATCAGTTTGATAGTGGTGTGTAGAAACTAAACATGAGTCGGTTCCTCGGTCTATAAAAGGACCTGGAACCTCTTTTGTAAGGAGAGCCAATGGAAGTAATGTATGAAGTAGTTTTCCACTGTGTTTCTTGCTAAACTTTCCCCAATGCAGTCCACTGCCTGGCATGTTAATTAGCCTCAAGCAGCACCCTTCTATTTTCACTACTACTCAACTCTCCTCTGCCTTTTTGCTTTCTACTAGTGAGGTCCAACTATACCAGTGAGTGCCAACAGGTGTGGGGCACGCAGATCCCAATCCTCGCGAGGGCGGCTGTGTCGAGGGCGGTGGCACCTGTGGCGGCGAAGTTGACACCGTGCATGAAGTCGGTGCCCTTGTCGAGGTATGGCCTAAGCAATGGCAACCCATGGTCCTTCATGAGAAAGTTGACCATGAGGTAGCCATTGGAGCATCGCCCGGTGGCACCTTCGTTGATGGCAGCGCCGTAAGGGAGGCCCATGGTGTGCTGCATCATGCCGGCGGTGCCTTCCCGGAGGAGATTGTTGGTGTCGGATATCAAGTCCCCGAAGTTGTAGATGGCCGTGATGTTGTCCAGGGACGGATCTAGATCTCAGATTGGGTGGGCTATAGCCCGAGGTCTGAAAATCTCAGTAGTGGCACCCCATTTGTAGTGGCCCAAGTAAATCCAAATAGTATTGATCTAGCCCGAGGCCCACGGCCCAGCCTAGGGCTAAAGTGCAAACTGGTGCCAGGTTGACTGACTGAAATGTGGAAGACCCATTGAAATGTGAAAATGCACATCAGAAGTTACCTAATTCCTTCCATTTGATCGCTTGCCTAGTCACCCTCATCGCTCAACCTCACCCTCACATCTCGCTCGTGTCGTCTCGCGTGTCTGTGCCGCCGTTGCTCCTTGGGGGCTCGCCATTGCCGGGTGCTGCCACCATTGGGAGCTCGCCACTGTCGTGCCGCTACCTCGGGCCCTTGGAATTGGCAAGATGAGGACTGGGGATAGGCAGTCAAGCAAAAATGCAGAGGTAGGCCCATAGGCGCCGCCACGCTGATTTGAACCATCTCCAATACTCCCCACTCCTTAGCTCCTCACTTCCCCTTTCATGTTTGATACTTTGATCCTTTCTACTGAAATATGAATGAATGTTGTGTGTTATGCGCTTTTTCTATGTAGGAATTGCTGAATTAATACTGAATTAGGGATGCAAAATAAAGAGGATCAAAGTAAAATAAAGAGGATAGAGAGCTAATAATGTTACTTATGTACTTAAATTGTATTCTACTATACTACATTGTTTATATTTTATCATGTTTTTCTTATTATGTTGTATGTTGAAGCATTGAGCTAAAATTTTATGTTAATCAACCATGGTACAGGTATAAATTGGCATTATTAATAGGATGTTAACACGTTAAAGTTTAGCCTGAGACATGATGAAATCCTAGATCCATCATTGATGCCATTGACTGTTCTCGACACTGATGAATACGTCATCGGAGGTTAGTTATAGGATATTAGCATGTTAAAATTTAGTCCGAGCCACGATAAAATCTTAGATCCGACATAATAAAATCATAGATCCACTATTAATGCCATGGACTGTCCTTGGCGCTGATGAAGACGACGCCGGAGGCAACGGCACCGGCCTCTCCGCGCAACAGCTGAGGAGGAGGAGCACGAGCAAGACGCTGAGAGCGTTAGCCGTCGCCAAGCGCAAGTTGCAGGGCTACCGCCGCGGGTTCTCGTTGTGCACTGTGAGATGTCTGTGGCCGTGGCGTCCGTATTTATGCACCAGGCTGCCCGCGACTTCGCTTGCCGTTCGGACAAATTCGCCTGCGTAGTCTACACTTGCAAACGGATTCGACGATGCAATCCGATTCCGAGCTAGCCGTGGAATCCGAATCCGATTGGGATTACTGGTCCAATCAAATTTACACCTGAAAGTTCAATCGCAAATGCTGCTGCGGCAAAGTAGCTATGAATTGGTGTTTTGCGCAGATATTCCCCAGTCTGAAAGTTGCAGTCATGGCATGGATGGCATCAGCATCTCATCTCATCGCGTCATGGTTTCGTGCCTCGGCATCAGGCTGGGGCAAAGCTTGAATTGCTCCAATACAATGGCGGGTTGGTATTACTGCTAATGGAACAACAGCAACAACGTGCAGCCTTTACGGTGGTATAACAAAGCTATACATTTCTTAATTAGACAGTCACGCAACAGGATTGCATTGCATGCACCAAAAAGGATCTACGCATCCAACCAAAACACACCAGCAAACTTGCAATCCTCTATAGTCCAACTTCAGAGACACTGATGCCCGGAGCACAAAAGATAATTCAATCGAAAAAAAAATCCTTACTTATTCACCAAATCCTCGACACCATGTTGTCAGGCAACCAATGTAGCCAGGAGTGCATCAACAAGTTACAGGTAGATCGTACTACTATCAAGAATAAGCAAAAGAAAGCATAAAAGTCTGAACAACAGAAAGAAGCCACAAAGATACAGCAAAAGAACATTGATATGCCATCGTATCCATGACAAAGACAAGTGTACGCATTACAGCCGAATATCTAGTCTGCTCGGGATTGACCAGCACGAGATGACAAGATGATACCGACGATGAGGCCATAGAGTGCAAGCGCTTCAGCAAAGATGAGTATGAGGATCATACCCACGAACAATTTTGGTTGCTGAGCATTCGCCCTGAGAACAAAGTAGATCACATTAGAACAGCATCAAGCAAAGCGCAACACACGAAATTCTTGTGTCATTCTCATTCCTAGACATAGAATTCATGCAGCAGTACTAAATGCTATTCTACAATATTTACAACCAGTTAAACTGTTACAAACATAATCATTAACAGATATTTATGCATGATTTTTTTCTCAAGGGAGCACAAGCAATATTTTGTTGATACAAAGTAAATATATACTAGCTCCATGACCTGTCACAATTAGATCATTTGTTCATCTTGTCAAAATAAAACTTGCTCACCATAAGATATAACAAAGAGAAAATCATTCCAATCATGATGGGAATTTATGATAAGAGTGTGCACCATCCAATGCCCCCAACCCCAAGTACACCAACAAAATCTCAGCTGTCATCATATTACCCAAAATATAGGTATGCCAAATGCACTATATTGACCGCATAGACCATAAGTTCAGCTCAACTACAACACAACGTTGCATGAGAAAACCAAAAGTATATTGGCATCCATGTATGGCCTCTAGAATGGTTGAAATGTGACTGAATAACACAAATTCAAGAAAAGTCTAATCAGAAAATTGTAGTAAATTTTAGTTGTGAAGTTCCTTAATTATCTTAGACAATTGGTCACTTCTGCTAGGCATTCACCAGTATCAAGATACATGTCTTATATCCATACAGATTTTGGTACACCTATGATACCTGCAGTCAATTTTAACAAGGACCATAACGCAAAAAAGTCAATGTTCGGAGCCAAGTGAAACTCTTTGTATTTAATATGGTAGATTTGTACATATTTTATGGAATGGGATGCATCTAAAATGAGGGTCAATGTTTACATCTGAGTATTTCTGATTTTCTGTTATGTCCAAACGGAGAAAGTGTAGAAATCGTTCATACTTCTCCCATCCTTGTTTATCGTTTTGGCATAAAAAAAATGGCATGGCACCATGTATAATTTTGTACTAGTGTCATATATTGATATTTGTGCTACAGGGTGTGGTACTCCAAGATTCCAAGCTAACTTCACTGTACAATCTACGTCACTGAAATAAAATAACGTTCTGTCACACTAACCTGTAAAACCAAACTAACGTATGCAAACAAACATAAATGCTAAAATCAATAGTTCTACAGCGAACTCAGAGCTATATGACCCCTACACGACATATTAGAGTGTTCCTAGATTAAACAACTTGTTCTATCTCATGCCATAAACAGCCCAATTTGCTTTCGAATAAAGCTGGTCAATAAGTTGTTAAATAAACAACCCAATCCTGTTTGTTTCACCGACCAACGAAATGCTCTGAAGATTTCCCACCACACAAACTAATCACACATGTAATAGCAGTAAAGATACAGCTTAGACCTACAGATACTGCAATTTACCACATTAACTAATCGACATTAAAATAACAAAAAAAAGTTAGCTTCTTTGGTTGGGGGGTATTTGGGGATCGGGATGACCTGACGCCGGCGTCGCCGACGATGCCGATGGCCATTCCGGCGGCGAGCCCAGCGAGGCCGCACGCGAGGCCGGAGGAGAGGTGCGCGTAGCCGTCGAAGAGGTAGTAGGGCTTGGCCTTAGGGTTGATCCCGGTGCTGATGATGACGGCGATGATGAGGCCGTAGATCCCAAGCACCCCCGCCATGACGACGGGCACGATCGACTTCATGACCAGCTCCGGCCGCATGACGCCCATCGACGCCACCCCGACGCCGCTCTTGGCCGTGCCGTAGGCGGCGCCCATGCACGAGAAGACCAGCGCCGCCGCCGCGCCCAGGAACCCGAAGAAGGGCGCCGTCTCGTCGCCGCTGAAGGTGGACGCAGCCATGCCTTAGGATTGGGTTCTCCCTTCCTTGGCCTCGTTTTCTTGGTGAAACCCTAGGCGTTTGATCGGGAAGAGATTGGCGTTATGCGTCGGGCTGGTGTTTTTTGGGGGAGGAGAGGAGATGGTGGGTTGGGGAGCAGAGCACGACGACGCACGCCACGACGGAAATGACTGCTTTGCCCATTGCTGCGCGTCGGCGGGAGATAGCAACGACAAACCATATTGATGAGTAGAACGCGCTACGGAGAGCCGCCGCCTAGCGACCTGCCGCAACTCCACCGGTTCACCGCTGGTCCAACTCCTCTCTTCTCCGATGTCCTCGCCGACGTTCTCTTTCAGAAGTAATTTTAGATTTGTTTGGTTTTTTCTGTGTATGTTTCTAGATAAATTAGATATAGTTTTCCTACTCCGGTGAGTTTTTTGCCGAATTTTCTTTACCCATATTGAGTTTTATTGGACCGAACTACCTAAACAATGATAGAAACATCTACGCTAGAGATTCTAGACAGTGATAGTAAGTAGTAACGCCTACGCTAGAGATCAATACCAGACCAGTTCAGGTATAAATAAATCCACTCTGATTTTCTCTCGACAAACAATACTGCTACCAAGATGTGGGTCCTACATATTAATTGAGATATCGACAATCTAATTCTCGCTATTGTGATGGTCAGCAATCATGACACCGTTGCAAGATATGGAGTTTACGACGAGAAAGGTAAAGAAATCTAACACATTCAGGGCTTGATGGTAGCACGTACCTCATCTAAAATTTCTAATGTAAAAGTTAGGCGCTCATGTGCTTTACATATGAATTATTAATACAAATCAGAGGGCTATATTGTAAGAAAAACATATCGAGTAGATTGAGTTTAAAAAAAACGGATGGAATTGCTCAAGTTCCAGTTCTTTCGTAACTAGTTGAATGCCCGTACGTTGCTACGGATTTTAAAATTTTATCATCCTATATATTCTAAAACAAACGGGTGGTAAAATTTGTTAGAACATGTATATAAATATGTTTTAATTTTTTTAAAATCCGTAGCAACGTACGGACATTCAGCTAGTTGATGGAAAAATACAAACCGCTCTAGTGTTCTTTGTGCCTTTCACCAAAATACCTATTGCTAATCCGACCAGCATATTGATTACTGAACATTGGACATTTGGACCAGCAAAGCAGCCAGCAATGGCGATTGTAGGGTGGCCAGACTTGGCCAACGCCACATCAGCAACAAGATCACCCACAGAATTCCCCCATGCCAAAACCGTCATGCCAAGTATAGCTGGAGGGAAATCCATAATAACTCCAATTGCTGCAAGGGAGTTCAAGAGCTCTCCAGCCATGGCTGAGATCCTGAAGACACTCATTCTAAAAGAAACGAGGGTACTTGCAATGTTTTCTGCTTCTGGGGCTTCTTTCTCAAAAAGCAAGTGGGATATAGCCAAACAAAAGCTCAGTCGAGCAAGAAATAATGTAGCCTTGCTAAAGCTATGTGAAGTCTTGAACTGTTTGGTAGGAGCTAAAGAATCTTTTACTGGGTTCCTAGGCTAAAACAGCCTCCATGGGCTGGAAAATCCTCGGCCATTGATGAGAGGACCGAATTGATTCCCTGTGCAGACCAGACCATTGCAGTGGAAGAAGAGGAAAATTACCATAATCAACTGCTATGCTTCTTAATTGATTTCCCTCTACTAATTTTTCACTCTGTTTATTTTTTCCACATCTAATCACCAGGATAAAAAGCTAGTTTTTAAAAAGGAAAAAAAAGAAATGAGGTTTAGACAAATTTTTTCTAAGAGCAAAGGACAAATACCTATTGCTACCTTGAGGACATATCAACAATTTGTTAAGCAAGAAACATACTAAATTCCAAAACAAACAAAGAACTATAGATTGACATGTGAGCAAAGTACAAGATTTTTCAGTTTTGAGTGGCTTCAGTTTCTTACGCAAATTGACAACTTAATCTTAATTCCTTAAATTATACGAAAGAGAATAAATAGATCTACATGTGATAACATTCTTTCTTGATCTTCTCATTAGGTAAATCCATCATAAACCACGAAACTAATTCTTTACGTGAGATGAAATACGATGCGACATATAGGAAAATACATCAGTTCAACTCAAATGGTACTGCAGACAACGATAAAGGAGACGGAAATAGAACATAGCATTCACCCGGCATGGTATATCCGAGGCGAACATCACAAATACTGTATGTATCACAACTCCACGGCACAATCTAATAGATGATATGATGCGATGATCGACATGAGACATCAACTAATTACATCACGGAACATATTTAAGAGGAAAATCAACTTGCAACAATCCTTGAGAAATTCAATAACATAGACTGCTGAATTAGCTTAAGCAAGTATTAAATTGTTAATATAGGCTCCTTATAATTACAGCAGTGAATAAGGCATTCGGTGAAAAGATGAAATACGATGTGACACATAGGAAAGTACATCGTTCATATTTGTTCAAAAACACTAAAACAAGATCTTGACGAGAGAATATTTGTTCAAAAACACTAAAACAAGACATCGTTCATCTTGACCAATAAACACTTTCGAGATCAATCAATTCAAGGAATAAAAATGCGGCATGCTAACCTTGGGTGTTCTACTCGGAAAATATCACATCACCGCATCTTGCATTGTCTCAATGATTCGATATCACAAGATCACACATGCACAATTAATGATCATATCATTTCACTAAGACTAAATAACTAAATTTAGTGAAAAGTTCAAAATTTGAATTGTATACTGCAGAGGACACTCATAGCGTGGTCAAGACTTGAATTGTATACCGCAGAGGACACTCATAGCAGGATCAAAGTGTTCCTATCCGATTTTACATGGACCGGTTATAAAGTGAGAGACACAATCAAAGAATCAACATAGTATTTAGCTCCTCATGTAGTTGCCAAGCTACAAACACATGAAAATGAAAGGAAAAGAATCCTAATTGCATAACCATGGAAATCACAACTTAAGTAAAGAACACAGGAGTCCACGAGAAGGTTATTTTGCGACCGCCAAACCAATGACCGCATAAGAGGCAGAGCGCTATGCCCGAATGGTGGCAAGGTCACATAATTACCTCTCCGCAATGGTAGAATCAATGCAGAACATGGATTGCGACCCTTGACACCCAACCAAATCCAAGAATAAACTAATCAATATGTGAGATCAAATATGTCGACAACAACAAATTTTCCAATTGATATCACAACAAATAAGCTGTGGTTCGAAGCCTTGATTGCTAGTGGTTTTACATAGTATGGAGTCCACATAAGGTAAAACAAAACACCAAATGCAGTACTTATAAAAAAAGAATATGTTCTTTAATCCCAAAGTTGTTCTTGGTTTTATCAATTTTCGAATCTTTGTGACGGGAAAAACTATATTATTTTTGGATTTAATTAGAAGTCGGTGCCAATCTAATTTCATGGGCAATTAGTCTGGATTGAACATTGAATATCGAATGCCGTTGCATCGGACCGAGGGGAGCGAAGGCGGATGAGCGATGAAAGTCTATAGCACAATGAGTTATAGGACGACGAGAGCCTTACCCGCAATGGAGGACCAAGCCATGGAACTTTCCCTTCACCTTTGACATCTGTTGTTACATCTTGGTGAGGTGAAGCGTGGAGGAGGCCCAATCCGGTGATGTTGTGGCGGAAGAGGCCCGATCTGGTGGTGTTGCGGCCGAGGGAGGCGGATGCGGCGATGGTGGTGGTGACCGGGATGGGGCTCCACTCTCCTCTTGCTCTTCTCCACCAATGATGCTGGCGGCATGTGGTGGCACAACATCGTGGATTTGGCGAGGGAGGTAGGGAGGGAGATTTCTGCTGGCACGGAGAGGTGGATGCGATGGAGAGTGCGATGTTGGGCTTCTCCGCGACCGCAACGGTGGCGATCCAAGAGTGAGAAGATTTGGACGAAGAAGAAGTGGAAGTTGTACCTCTTTTATGGTAGGAGGAACCGTTTTCGAGCACGATCGTGCTTGCAACCGTAACCTAACCCGGTCGAGTGGGGAGGAGGAGGCGGCGGTGCGGGGTGGGAAGGAGGCGGGCGGAGCAGAGGAGCGGGCGGTGGAGGCGGCGGCGCGGGGTGGGGAGGAGGAGGAGAGGCGGAGCGGAGGAGCCGGGAGGAGGGGGCGGCGGCACGGGGGGGAGGAGGCGGCGTGGAGGAGGGGAGGAGGCGAGGCGCTGCGTGGAGGAGGAGGAGGAGGCGGGCGCCGTGGAGGAGTGGGGAGGAGGAGGCGGCGGAGTGGAGCCGGGAGGAGGCGGCGGCGGAGGAGTGGGGAGGAGGAGGCGGTGGCGGGGAGGAGCGGGGAGCGGCGGTGCGGGGTGGGAGGGAGGAGGAGGCGGTGGCGGAGGAGCCGGGGAGGAGGGCGTCGGCTGGGTGGGAGGAGGAGGAGGCGTCGGCAGAGGCGGAGGACTCGTGAGTGGGGAGGAGGCGGGCTAAAATTTCTGGGGTGGGGAGGCGGCGCATGGGAGGCGGCGGGCGCTTCGTGAGGAGGTGGGGCCCACACGTCGGCCAGCTTTTTTGTGAGAAGGGATGGGAGGCCGCACCAACCACCAACTCCTTCTTTTATAATAGTAAAGACATGCACATGCACGCGGGAGATTCAATTTTTTGCCACTCTTAAGAATAGTCAATTCTCGTTGTCACTTACATGTGGGGTCACCTGAGTCACTGACAGTGGGCCAGGGTGGCAAATCCTTTGTCACTCCACTCATAAGAGTGGCATAGGATTAAATATTCCCATGCACGCGGCCAGTGGAATGCTCTCTTTCGAAAAAAAACCTTTTTTTGGTAATTGCTAATCTGCACTCAGGTACTTTTTTTTTGTTTCTAGCATTGAAATTTTGTGGCCGTGGAATGTAGCACAGAGATTCGTGTTTTTTTAGGCCGCTTTACCCTGCAAACGGATGCACATTTTTTTATGTTAATGATAGACTATGTGATGGTCGTGAATTTATTGATGATGAATAATTAACTTTTGGATTGTATTGAAATGCTCTTTTATAGAACTAGAATCGGTAGACTATGACCACGGCAGTATGAGCACCACAACTACGGAAGAACGACCACAGACAGTAGTCCAATCGGCCTTGTGATGGTTGGTCGATTGGTCTTATGATGAATGATTCGATCGGTAGGTCCGTTTGGTCTGATCGGTAGGTCCGAACAGCATCGACCTCGTCCGACTTCGACCACGTCTGGTTCGACCATGTCCGACTTCGACCACATCTGGTTTCGACCACATCAGACATCGTCTGATTTCGATCTCGTCCGGCTTCGACCACGATAGATAATTGTAGATTTTGACCTTGAACATTTAACCGATCGAAAGCAACAATGAACCGATCTTAGCTACAGTGAACCGGTCAGAGGTCGTAAGCTACAATAACTGGTCGACGATCGTAGCTACAGTTTTTTCCATGGTCGTAGCTATAGTACCTAGTCGATACTCCATAGTCGTAGATTTTACTGGTCGATACTCGTAGACTTTACTGGTTGATACTTAATACTCATAGACTTTGCGGTCTACTATCGTTGTCTTAGGCTTTTTGATCAGTTGTTGTAAACCTCGCGATCGATAGTCGAAGGCTTTGCGATCGATTGTTGTAGGTTTCACGATAGTTACTCGTAGACTTCATGGTCGATTCGAGTGCTTCAATTCTTGCTATCTTCGAGTACTTTGAGTACTCGTGTTAAGCCAGCGGTATTACTGGCTGGTGGTGATCGATGAATAGTGCTCGAAGGAACAATACTCAAAGGATTCAATACTCGAAAGATGGAAGTACTTAGTGGTTTGATGGTCATGTTACTTGGTAGTCGGTACTCGATGATTCTATGATCAGTAGCGATGCTTGTTATTCCCAAGTGATTTGAGCGGTTATATTTTTCAAGTACTTGTGTTTGAGTACTTGATGAGTTAGCGACCGGTCCATACATAGTGGTTGTAACCGGTTATAATGAGTAGTCGGAAGGTGGATTTCTGAAGAGTGTGGATATTGTGGTCGTGGACGACCTAGTTGGTGTTTGTGATGGTTTGGTTCTTGTCTATGGATAGACAAGGGTGTGTTTCGAGTGTGTGGGCTAATGACGGTCAAGTTGGGAAGAACATGTGCTGGGAAAACGTTTCTTTAGTGTTTGCATGTGCAGGTGGGCATGAAGACGATCATGGTCGGTGACGAGTAGAACCAGAACTAGGATAGAGACGTTTGAGGTCTAGGCGGTTGAGGATGTCACGCAAGGTGGTCAGGCTCATGCTGGAACATGTGGAGATCAAAGATGGTGATTCGTGGAGAAGATATGGGAGGTGCGGTCCCAGAGGATTCAACACATGAGGATGATGCGTGGAGAAAATACGGGAGGTGCATTATCGGAGGTTTTGACACGAGCGGTGATGATGCGTGGAGAATCTACAGGAGGTGCGGTATTAGAGGTTTTGACACGGAAGTTGATGGTGTATAATGAAGATACAGGAGATGTTTTCCTAGAGGTTTCGTTGCATGTTGAGTTAGGAGTTGTGGGCGGAGTCCATAACTTAGAAGAGGTAGAGTTTGGTTAAAACCCGTGTTCTAAAGGGTTTCAGGTTCCTTGGGTTTCAGTAGAGATAAGGTTTTGAGTTCTTGTTTGAGGTAAACATGGTTTAGAGCTCTAGTATATAAAAGCAAGGGAGAGGCTAAAGGTTTAGCAGTGGCTTTGTGAGGTTTTTTGTGCTAGAGGTTTAGAGGTGCCGTGAGGGCGCTTTGCAGCCACAGAATATGATCTACAAGTAATAGTTCAAATCGATTCTAAGAAAAGTTAGTCGGCATCGATGACGTGTTTCCTGAGTATCATTTTCTTGTGTCTTTGCCGGCGTTCAAACACGTCACGACCTTGCGTGCCATGAGCTCGGTGTCTACAGTCGTCGGTTCAAACCAACCGAGCAGAGTATGGTGTTGTCTCCGGCATGTTCTCGTTCGAGCGGCTGAAGCTTTCGAGTGGAGAGAGATTTTGACCACGTGCAAAGGTGGTCGTAGGGAGCGGTCGAAGCGAGTGGTCGAACAATCAAAGTGTTCATCGAGCGCACGTAAAGGAGGTCAAGAGAACAGACAAAAGACTTGCGGTTGAAATCTACATGCGATAAACTAGATTGCTTTTCTTCTAATTTGAGATTTGTTCTCAGGTATCAAAATATCAAGGCAATCATTCACATCTCTCTGATTGTGAGAACTATCCTACAGTTAAGAAATCAGAAGTACGGCGGTTGACCAAATTTTAAACCACATACTTGCTTCGATCTCCATCGTGGTTAATATTTTAGTCACACAATATATTCCCATCATGTCAGACCCGGATTTTTCAATCCAGAATCTCCTGTGATTACTGCATTATTCCCTGGATCAGTAGATAATGCGCACAGGTACATTGCTGTTTCATTTCATACATCGCTTAAACAGTAATATTACAGACCATTGTTTAAATTACACCACGTCGGGCAATAGTTTACAAAAGGGGCACTTAGGCCGTATGTCATCATTACATACAAGCAGCGGAAGAGAAAGCAAAAGTAGGACCATAACCTCAGGCAAGCGACTGAGGGTAATGTGTGCAGTATATATTATGTAGATTTAGATAATATATGTGCACACAATGCCTTAGGTCTAACTTGTCTAGGTTCGGAAAATACGACCGGCGACCTAGTTCCCATCGTCCTTCCTTCCTTCTGTGACCGGGGCGTCTTCATATTCATAATGATCATGCGTCCCTGTTTCTGTTTTTGGTAATGCGAGTGTGAGCACACTAACCACCGTGCTCAGCGAGTCATTACACAGAATGCAGTAATAGTATGCTGGGCTGATCAAGGGAGGGCTTAGGTTTATTTTATTTTGCCAGAAATTGTCTTTACAATACAGTACTTAGAAATCCCTATGACCTAGCAGTTTTTGAAAGACACCAGTTTAGTGGAATGTAATCGTCTTAATAGTGGTATAGAGCCCAACCACCATTACATAGCCTCTGCACCTTATATCAACTTCCAGCATTATAGTTGTCTATCTTACCACTGGGACGACACCCAGGACTATTCCAAACTAGGGCCTTTCACTGCCCTACATTTTCCCTTTTCTCCCACAAATCATTTTTGAAACAGAACTATATTTAGTTAAGTCCCCATGTCTGCCCATGACCGCGGGCACGGCTATTCGAATAGTTTTAACTCTGCAGAGTTTGTACATATTCCCCACAAGAGACTGTCAACTCGTTGCTCCACATGATTCCTTAGTCATATGGTTGAGCAGACCGTCACAGTGACTTTTCGAAATATCTAGCCTCTTTCACCATCTTACCCTATGGGCTTATCCCACTTGCGATGGATCCCATACGTTGCACGGGATGTTTCCCACAGTCACTAACGTAGCCGGGCTCCACTCCCCGCAACGCTAGTACAGCTGAAAAACTTCACCCTCTCCTTGGTGTCCCTTTAGGTCTTCCCTTGCCCTTGCAGATCTACTCCTATCCACTACCGGTGAGATGAGTCCGGGGGTTTCGATAAGTTTACTTAGCCATGTTGTATTTTACAGACTTGTGGTTCTACGGTTTTGCACGGGATAACATGACAAGATTCAGTCCTTAGGGTTATCTGAGTGGTTCTACCACATCCCATACTCTTTGTGCTTCCCCTGCACCACATACCAGCCCCAAAAACATCCACCCAGATACTAAGCAAGTTTGAGGCTTTTTGGAGCATAAAATAACATCCCAAATTTCTCCGGTCATTCCCACCATGACCGCCTAAATCATTGTCATATTTGCAAGTGAGATATTTTAGGACGACTAAACGTCCCGCTTATCCAAGCAATACTAAGCGAGACGATATATCATAACTCTATTTGTGAAAAACTACATTATGATAGTTTTGCTATGGCGACAAGGGTCACATATCCCAAGAGTTTCAACAGGCAATACTAACAAGCATAATAATGAGTGTATATCTACACTCTATAAAAACTGAACATATCTTATCACATAAAATAATAGCATGCACATGGATAATTTAAAGGAAATTAATTTGCATAAACATGGGTTCAACATGATCAAAGAGATAACTCGCCTTGGTCACGAGTGGTGCGGCTCTTGATGATCCGGGGTTGCTAGGTTGGTCGCCTCGGTGTCTTCCTCCCGAGCCTCGTATGCTATTTTAATCGCATTCAAGATTTGCATAAAAGAAAAGCAACAAATCACTCCAAATAACACCAAAAATTCAAATGAACTCTCAAAATTATGATTTCAGTTCCATTGGATAGATCTTGAATTTAGATGAATTTAGGCCAATTGCTCGTAGGGAGAGCGTCCTGGGAGCGTGGGGAGGACGAAGGGTGGGCTCGGGGTTCTTATAGAGGCGTGAGGAGGGCCGGCACCGAGTGCTCCTCCTGAGCTGTCGCGGCGGTGGAAGCAGGCGCAGGGGCATGATGGCCCGCGTGGCTCGAGGAGCGGCAGAGCTAGAGCGGCGCATGCTGTGATAAGGCCGAGCGGGGGGTGGGAAAAAGAGGGGCGAACGTAGGGGGAGAGCTGGCGCGCTCGGACATGGGGAAAATCGCGATTCGGTCGGGCGGGGCGGTCCGCTGGTCCGAAGGGAAGACCGCCGGTCCGAACGCTGCCGCACGGGCCCGGCTGGGCGAGGCTGGCGCAATGAAAGCGAGCGAGCGAGGAGGCGGGAGGAAGAGAAACAAGGCTGTGAGGGGGGAAACTGGCGGGAGTTGGGTGGCCGTAGTGGGCGTCGGCTGACCCATTTTTTTATTTTCTTTTTCTTTTCTTTTCTTCTTCTTTATTTCATTTGTGTGCATATAGGTACATATATAAATATATATATATATCTACACCTTCATGTATTTCAGACCTATTTTAGAGAGACTTATTTGCATATAATTTTACCATTTCTCTACATTATATTTACATATTTATATATATATCATCCATGTATACATGAATATATATATGCATGCATTTCTTTAATGTACTTTATCTAACAATTCCTTATTGCAGATATCAAATAAAATTTCTAAATTTTTGGGACCAAAATCTATTCCTCTTTTACTGGATCATCTTTTCAGATTCGCATTTTAAAATCTTGTTTCCTAGTGTTTTACATTTTATCCTTTGGAACCTTAATCAAAATTTAAGGAATGCCTTAAAATTAATTTCAAATCAAAACACAAGGCAAAATAATGCAAAAAGTTTTATATTTCTAAATTATAATTTTCGGGATGTTACAAATCTACCCCTTAAAGAATCTCGACCCGAGATTGACCTAACCGTGAACAACTCGGTAATCTCTTCTTAGCTGGTCTTCGCGTTCCCAGGTGGCCTCCTTCTTTGAATGATGGCTCCACTGCACTCTGCAGGTGCGAATAGTCTGATTTCTGGTCTTCTTTTCCACGGTGTCCAGGATTTTAATTGGACGCTCCTTGTAGGTCGTCGCCTCGATCTCAATTGCCTCCATCGGGTTTGATCTTCCGTGCACCAAGGCACTTCTTGAGTTGGGATACATGGAAAACATTGTGCACATCTCGCTGGCTTATGCGAGATCTAGGCGATAAGCTACTTCTCCTTTCTTGGCTATAATTGGGAATGACCCAACATAGCGAGGGGCGAGCTTACCCTTGACTTTAAACCGTCTGACTCCTCGTAGGGGTGACACCTTTAAATAGACATAATCTCCGACTTCAAAACTTAATGGCCTCCGTCTCTTGTCCGCATAACTCTTTTGTCTGGACTGGGCGGCTAATAGTCGATCTCTGATCAGGCGAACTTTTTCTCTCGTCTTTAGAGTATCTGGCCCGAATATGTAGCCTTCTCCTACTTCTGACCAGTGTAAAGGAGTTCGACACTTTCTCCCGTACAGTGCTTCAAATGGGGACATCTGTAGGCTAGCTTGGTAGCTGTTGTTGTAGGCGAACTCTGCATACGGCAGACATCGGTCCCAGTCTTTGGAGAAATCCAGGGTACAAGCCCGAAGCATGTCCTCTAGTATTTGGTTCACTCTCTCTGTTTGGCCATCTGTCTGGGGGTGATAGGCGGTGCTGAAATTCAGATGGGTACCAAGGGCTTCATGTAGGCTAGCCCAGAAATGCGAGGTGAACTGGGAACCTCGATCTGAGACTATCCGTTTTGGCACATCGTGCAAGCACACGATGCGTGACATATATAGTTATGCCAGCTTGTCTCCTTTGTAAGTTGTTTTGACAGGGATAAAATGTGCGACCTTGGTCAGCCTATCTATTACGACCCAAATGGAGTCGTATCCTGACCTGGTTCGGGGAAGTCCTGTGATAAAGTCCATTCCTACTTCTTCCCACTTCCACTGGGGTACTTGCAATGGCTGCAATAGCCCTGCTGGTCTCTGATGTTCTGCCTTCACTCTTTGACATACATCACAGCATGCTACGTGTTCGGCGATGTCTCTCTTCATACGTGGCCACCAGTACCACTACTTCATGTCTTGATACATCTTTGTACTTCGTGGTGGAGGAGTATCTTTGAGCTATGAGCCTCTCTGAGTATTAGGTCCTTAAGGTCCTTCTGGTGGGGCACAAAGATACGCGTCTCATACCTCAAAACTCCTTGTTGATCCACATTCATCTTAGGAGCCTTCCCTTTTTCCATTAATTTCCTCAACCTCAAAGCGCGGGTCCTCCTTTTGTGCGGCCATAATCCTTTCTTCTATGCTCGTTTGCACTTCTATTGCCGCTAAAGTTCCTCCCTCTACTATCTCCAAGTTCAATGCTTTCAACTCTTTATATAGCTCAGGCTGGTGTTCTTGAACCATAAGGTTATTACAATAGGTCTTACGACTGAGAGCATCTGCTACCACATTATCTTTCCCGGGTGGTAGTGGACACTTAGGTCGTAATCTTTATCAATTCTAACCATCTTCTCTCGCCTCAAGTTGAGGTGTGTTGGGTGAAGAAGTACTTGAGGCTCTTGTGATCCGTGTATATATCACGTTGGTTGCCAATCGATAGTGCCTTCAAATTTTTAAGGCATGTACCACTGAAGCTAATTCCAGGTCATGGGTGGGATAGTTAGCTTCATGGGGGCGAAGTTGCCTAGATGCATATGCCACAACCTTGCCTCCTTGCATCAGTACGTATCCCAGTCCTTGATGGGAAGCATCATAGTATACTTCAAAATCCTTGCGTACATCAGGTAGAAATAGCATCGGGGTGGTAGTCAATCTTTTCTTAAGCTCTTGAAAACTTCCTTCGCAGGTTTTGGTCCATTCAAACTTCTGTTCCTTCTTGAGTAGCTGGGTCAATGGCCTGGCTACCCTAGAGAATCCTTCTATGAATCTTCTATAATATCCTGCCAATCCAAGAAAACTTCACACCTCAGTGACGGAGGTGGGTTGCTTCCATTCTGTCACTGCTGCAATCTTGGCGGGGTCAACGGATACTCCCCCGGCAGACACTATATGTCCCAAAAAGCTGATGTCGCTTAGCTAGAATTCACACTTGCTATACTTAGCATATAACTGATGTTCTCTTAGCTTCTCTAGCACTAGGCGTAGATGCTCTGCATGCTCTTCTGCACTCTTGGAGTAAATAAGGATGTCATCAATGAACACTACTACAAATTTGTCCAAATATTCCATAAATACCTTGTTCATGAGATTCATGAAGTAGGCCGGTGCATTTGTCAGACCAAAAGACATGACCGTAAACTCGTAGTCCATATCTAGTGGTAAAATCTGTCTTGGGTATATCCTCAGCCCTAATTTTCAGCTGGTGGTAACCCGATCTCAGATCTATTTTGGAGAAGATGGTGGCTCCACCAAGTTGGTCAAATAGATCATCGATCCTGGGAAGGGGGTATTTATTCTTGATGGTCACTTATTTAACGCCCGGTAATCCACACACATCCTAGCTGTGCCATCCTTCTTCTTTACAAATAATACCGGAGATCCCCAGGGCGAGGAACTGGATCTAATAAATCCCTTTTCCTGCAGTTCATGGAGTTGGGTCTTTAGCTCTTCCAGCTCTTCCATCGTCATCCTATATGGTCTCTTGGAAATGGGAGTAGCTCCGGCTTCAAGTTAATGACAAACCTGTGTCTCGTCTGGGGCATGGGTAGGTCTTCGGGAAACACTTCCTGATAATCTTGCACCACCATCATTCCTTCCAGGGGTACATCTTCGCAATAATATATTGTGCGGCCCCATCGGTATGGTCGGTCTACTTTTACATCTATGATCATTCTAGGGCACTTGGTCAGCTTCACTGTCCTGGTGGCACAGTCTATAACTCCTCGATATCTGGCTAACCAGTCCATTCCTAATATAATATCCAGGGTCTGTGAGCTTAGTACTATCAAGTCCGCTAGGAAGTCGCACCTCTCCATGGTAACCGTTACCCCTGGACATACTAAGGTAGCGGTAATCATGCCAGCTGGCGACTTAAGTACTCATCGGCCTCTTTAGAGGATAAATAGGTAACCCCATTTTATCAGCATACCCCTTGGATATAAATGAATGTGAAGCTCCTGTGTCAAATAAAGTTTGCGCTGGTATTGACTTGACAGAGAACGTACCCATAAGAACTCCTGCAGCTTCCTCAGCTTCCTCTGCCGTGATATGGTTGACTCTACCACGGTTGTGCGTTGGGGTACTCTCGCTAGCTTGCAGGTCCGAGGCCCTTGTCGGGCAATCAAGCAGCTACGGACATGGGCGTTTTGCTTGTGTGGGCACCGGTTAGCGAAATGCCCCTTCTCTCCACAGCTGTAGCGGTTAAGGTTGGCCGCGGGGTTTGTACCAGTGTACTGACTCCCGGTGGGAGGAGCTGGAAAGGAACTTCCACTTGATCGGGGTGCTGGAGCTGGAGCCCTGGGTTGATTGGGACTTGAGGATGAGGGGTTGTTGAAGAACTTCTAAATGAATCTCCCTTGCGGCCGCTGAGTTGTTAGCTTGCGTTTACGGCTGGCCTCCAGATTCTTCTTTTCATTTTCTAAAATTAGAGCCTTGTTCACCAGCTGGTGGAAGCTGGTGAAGTCCTGCACAATCATCTGCACCCTTAACTCCTCATTCATGCCTTCAAGAAATCTATCAATCTTCTCTTCTTCATCGGCCACGTCCGTTGGAGCGTAGCGAGCAAGCTGAGTAAATTTTGTGAGATATTCATTAATTGTCATGCCTCTTTGCTTGAGAGTGCGAAATTCGTTCTTCTTCATTCTAATGACTCCCGCTGGGACGAAGTTGGCCTTAAAAGCCGTCCTGAACTCTGACCATGGTATGACATCCATGTCACTGTCCGTGGAGGTCTTCCTGGCCTCTGGCGGCAAGATAGTTCTCCCACCAATTTGCAGCTGCTCCCTGGAGCTGATGGGCTGCAAATATCACTTTGTCTTCCTCTGCGGACTTGGCCAGGCGCAGCTTCCTTTCCGTATCCTGAAGCCAATCTTCGGCTTCTAGAGGCTCGTCGGCCGAGGAAAAAGTGAGGGGGCGGGTCCTCTGAAAGTCAGCCAGTCGTCTCTAGACTGCTGGAGCTACCTTGTTGCCCAAGATAATAGCCTGCAAAGAATTGTCTCTGCTGCGCCATGACTTGCGCCATGGTGGGGTTGGTTGGAGGGGGTGGAGGGTTGGCTTCCTGATCGTGGGCTTGCTCACGCCCCGCTGGTAAGACACCGGGCGTGGAGTCCACCACTCCTTGGTTGAGGGTGGCATTAGCCTGGGCCCTGGTCACCCTTTGACTGGCCATCTGCAGTCATAGTTTTATGACTTAATACTATTACTAGGCAATTAAAAGAATAAAAGAAGGTTGCCACTTCATGCAACAAAAGCCAACAAGATAAACGACAAAATAATTTCAACACAAGGCCGTTTCCTTAAGCATAAACTAAAACATCACATAGCCAGCTTCTAGGCTGGACTTACTATTACAACACAATAATTAAAGTCTGATCAAATAGCAACTACGATACAGAAGGTCTCGCATAACATCTTGGATACATCAACTAGTACTCGCTACACCGGCAAGTACGGCACCACCCATCTACTCCTCCATATAGCCAACTCCGGCCGTAGGGCCGAGTCCGCACCGAGGCGGGACCCACGCCACCGAACTCGGAGGGGTCGGTGTCGAGTCGAGTGTGAGCGCGGCTGCGGTGCGCTGGCGCGACCCTCCCCGGGCGAAGAGCCGATCGTGGTCTGGAGGTCGCACGCTCTGCGTGGGGTCGCAGCGCGAGTCCACCGGGTCTGTGGGGGTCGGTGCGGCAGTGCCGTGGGGCAGCAGGAGCTGGGACTCACCGGGCCGCGCCCGTGTTGCGGATGCCTCGCCTTTGGCTGCCGCCAAGGCTCGCCAGACCGGGCGAGCCGCGCGAGGGTCGCCACCTCGGTGTGTGTGGCGATGAGGTGAACCCGAGGGCGGTGATCTCCTCCAGCGGCAGCAGGGCCGATCCCATGGCCCTGGTCAGGTCAACCTAATGCGTAAGCATCGGGTTGTTCTCGCTCGTAGGCAGGTAGGTCTCATTATATCGCGCATTCTCCTGACGCGATGGGTAGTAGCAGAAGGGGGTGTGCCGAAGGCGGGCCTTGTAAATGTCGCACAGCTGTGCGGCAGCAAGGCGTGCAACATCCTGGAGTGCCACAGTCCTGATGGTCCGCTGGTGCTCTATCCGGAAAACGTGAGGCGGCTGATGCTGGCAAACTCCCCCTCGTAGACCCCGTGGGCCAAGTAGTCCCAGTCACCCTCCTCTCCAGCTCCGGCCATCTGAAATTTTAAACTCCTAGTGTTAGTAACTTTTCAAAATATTAATGAAAGATAGAACAGAACAGGTCTAAGAAGGATAGAAAAAGAAGTAATACGCTATATTTTTAGAAATTCCTTTTTATATATTTTTCAAATTTATGATCCTATGTCCTCCCTAACGTCCATACTAAGGCCTTTACACTACGTCAGATGCTCGATACCACTCTGCTGGACCGGATTTTTCAATCCAGAATCTCCTGTGATTACTGCATTATTCCCTGGATCAATAGATAATACGCACAGGTACATTGCTGTTTCATTTCATACATCGCTTAAACAGTAATATTACAGACCATTGTTTAAATTACACCACGTCGGGCGATAGTTTACAAAAGGGGCACTTAGGCCGAATGTCATCATTACATACAAGCAAGAGAAAGCAAAAGTAGGACCATAACCTCGTGGCAACGATCGAGGGTAATGTGTGCAGGATATATTATCTAGATTTAGATAATATATGTGCACACAATGCCTTAGGTCTAACTTGTCTAGGTTCGGAAAATACGACCAGCGACCTAGTTCCCATCGTCCTTCCTTCCTTCTGTGACCGGGGCGTCTTCATATTCATAATGATCATGCGTCCCTGTTTCTGTTTTTGGTAATGCGAGTGTGAGCACACTAACCACCGTGCTCAGCGGGTCATTACAGAATGCGATAATAGTATGTCAATGATCAAGGAGGGCTTAGGTTTATTTTATTTTGCCGTAAATTGTCTTTACAATACAGTACTTAGAAATCCCTATGACCTAGCAGTTTTTGAAGGACACCAGTTTAGTGGAATGTAATCGTCTTAACAGTGGTACAGAGCCCATCCACCATTACATGGCATCTGCACCTTATATCAACTTCCAGCATTATAGTTGCCTATCTTACCACTGGGACGACACCCAGGACAATTCCAAACTAGGGCCTTTCACTACCCCACATTTTCTCTTTTCTCCCACAAATCATTTTTGAAACAGAACTATATCTAGTTAAGTCCCCATGTCTGCCCATGACCGCGGGCACGGCTATTCGAATAGTTTTGACTCGCAGAGTTTGTACACATTCCCCACAAGAGATCACAACTCGTTGCCCACATGATTCCTAAGTCATATGGTTGAGCAGACCGTCACAGTGACTTTTCGAAATATCTAGCCTCTTTCATCATCTCACCCTCTGGGCTTATCCCACTTGCGATGGGTCCCATACGTTGCACGGGATGTTTCCCACAGTCACTAACGTAGCCGGGCTCCACTCCCCGCAACGCTAGTACAGCTGCAAAACTTCACCCTCCCCTTGGTGTCCCTTTAGAGCTTCCCTTGCCCTTGCAGATCCACTCCTATCCACTACCGGTGAGATGAGTCCGGAGGTTTCGATAAGTTTACTTAGCTATGTTGTATTTTACAGACTTGTGGTTGTACGGTTTTGCACGGGATAACATGACAAGATTCGGTCCTTAGGGTTATCTGAGTGGTTCTACCACATCAGATACTCTTTGTGCTTCCCCTGCACCACATACCAGCCCCAAAAACATCCACCCAGATACTAAGCAAGTTTGAGGCTTTTTGGAGCATAAAATAACAGTCCCAAATTTCTCTCCAGTCATTCCCACCATGACTGCCTAAATCATTGTCATATTTGCAAGTGAGATATTTTAGGACAGCTAAGCGTCCCCGTTTATCCAGCAATACTAAGCAGTACGATATATCATAACTCTATTTGTGAAAAACTACATTATGATAGTTTTGCTATGGCGACAAGGGTCACATATCCCAAGAGTTTCAACAGGCAATACTAACAAGCATAATAATGAGTGTATATCTACACTCTATAAAAACTGAACATATCTTATCACATAAAATAATAGCATGCACATGGATAATTTAAAGGAAATTAATTTGCATAAACATGGGTTCAACATGATCAAAGAGATAACTCGCCTTGGTCACAGTGGTCTGGCTCTTGATGATCTGGGGTTGCTAGGTTGGCTGCCTCAGTGTCTTCGTCCTGAGCCTCGTATACTATTTTAATCGTACCCGAAGATTTGCATAAAAAGAAAAGCAACAAATCACTCCAAATAACACCAAAAATTCAAATGAACTCTCAAAATTATGATTTCAGTTCCATTGGATAGATCTTGAATTTAGACGAATTTACAAATTTGTCTCACTCAATTTGGAGTTAAAATGAAGAAGTTATGCCATTTTGAAATCCTCAGTTCAGATAAATCCCTAAATTATTAAATTTCTGACATGTGGGGCCCACTGCTATTTTTAATTCATTCGATTTATTTTATTATTTTCCGTTCTGAGTCTCTGGCCAGTGGGGCCCATATGGCGGTGACTCGGGTCTCCTCACACCGCCGACGGTGGGGCCGCTAGCGGCGCTACGCCGCCGGCAATCAGCGACAAGTGGGTCCCACACTGCACGGACCCACAAGTCAAGGGCCGCCGACAGTGGGACCCGTCTGTCGCCGAGCTCTTGGTCCCGGCGGCGACAGTGGGGCCTACTGTCAGTCACAAATATTAAAAGAAATGGCTCAACCCAGCACGCGGAGCCGGGGGCTCGAACGCCACGGGAGCCAGGGGAAGAGATCTAGTAGTAACCAAGTGGGCGGGAGGCGTTGCTCACCCCTTATGCATGCTAATACCTCTTAAGGTATGAGGCGAGGGAGGAGGCGGAGGTGGCCGAGGCCCGAGGGCGGTGGTGCCGACTCACGAGGGTGGTCGGGGTGTTGGTGAGGCCAAAACGCATTCCCGAGTGCGGTGAAGCCGATGGAGGGGTCGGCGGGGCCGGGTGCAGTGGTGGGCGGCGGCGGCGATGGCGGCGGCTCGGGAGGTGCTCCGACGACGGCGAGCTACAAAGCGGCGGAAGCTCGGGCGAGGCGGGGTCGGCTTCACGGTGCTCGGAGGTGGTGTGGGAGTGAGGATCGGGTGAGGTGGCTTGGCTCATGGATTGTCCGCGGCCGGAGTTGGGGAAGGAGGTCGGCGGCGGCGATTTGGGCGGTGTTAGGCCAATTGCTCGTAGGGAGAGCGCCCCGGGAGCGTGGGAGGACGAAGGAGGCTCGGGGTTCTTATAGAGGCGTGAGGAGGGCCGCAGACCGAGTGCTCCTCCCGAGTTGTCCGCGTCGGCGGTGGGGCAGCGCAGGAAGCAAAGCGCAGGGCATGATGGCCGCGTGGTCGGAGGAGCGGCAGAGCTAGAGCGCGATGCGCTGATAGGGCCGAGCAGGCGGGGTGGGAAAAAGAGGGGCAGAACGTAGGGGAGGCCGCGCGCGGACAGGGGGGAAAACGGCGCGATTCGGACGGGCGGCGGTCGGTCCGGTCCGAAGGGAGGACCGCCGATCCGAACGCGCGCCGCACGGCCGGGCCGGGGGGGCGAGCGGGCGCGACGCGCGGGCGCTGAAAGCGGGTGAGCGAGGAGGCGGGAGGAAGAGAAACAAGTCGTGAGGGGAACTGGTGGCGGGAGTTGGTTGGCCGTGAGTGGGCATCGGCTGACCCATTTTTTTTTTTCTTTTTCTTTTTCTTTTCTTCTTCTTTATTTCATTTGTGCATATAGGTATATATATATATATATATATATATATATATATATATATATATATATATATATATATATATATATATATATATATATATATATATATATATATATAGGGACGAATGGGACACCAAGGTGCCCGGGCACCTTGATTTCAAATGCATCAATTCCATCTAAATTGGGTATATTTTTGAAAATATCGCTTTAGGGTATATACTCATCTATAACAATTCAAATGAAATGTACAAGTTTGAAAAATATACTCAAATTCAAAGTTTTGAACAATTTAGATCACATATTTTTTGATTTATATATATAATCAAGCATATACCTACAATCAAACTATCATCAAAAAGGCAACTACAATTCGAAATTTATTTCAAACTTGTTTGAACTAGTTAGTAGACAAGTTAAACTTGGCATCTAAGAAATTTTAAAATTTTCGCACATGATACATACCTATTTTAGACTATGGTGCCCGGGCACCAAGGAGCACTCGTTATTTTACCTATATATATATATATATATATATATATATATATATATATATATATCTACACCTTCATGTATTTCCGCACCTATTTTTTAGAGACTTATTTATGTATATTTTTACCATTTCTCTACATTATATTTACATATTTATATTTATATATATATATATATATATATATATATATATATATATCATCCATGTATAGATGAATATATATATATGCATGCATTTCTTTAATGTACTTTATCTGACAATTCCTTATTGCAGATATCAAATAAAATTTCTAAATTTTTGGGACCAAAATCTATTCCTCTTTTACTGGATCATCTTTTCAGATTCGCATTTTAAAACCTTGTTTCCTAGTGTTTTACATTTTATCCTTTGGTTTGGAACCTTAATCAAAATTTAAGGAATGGCTTAAAATTAATTTCAAATCAAAACACAAGGCAAAATAATGCAAAAAGTTTTATATTTCTAAATTATAATTTTCAGGATGTTACACATCAGGTCACGGCCAAAAGCATGCTCTTGCTTGATTTTTTATGGCTCATGCGATATGAACAAGGGTTCGTGAGCGCATGGTTTCTGTATCTTGCATATCTCCATATCTCCATAGCAATGGTTTCGAGGAGGACGACGACAGTTGCTGGTTCCCACCTGAATTTCGGACCAACCCGTGGGCTGGCCGTCCAGTTCCACGCAATCACGGGAGGCAACCCTGACCTTGCTGCTCGAGCCCTCCAATCAGTGGCACCCGACACGAGATCACCACCACTACTGATGGCAGCACGCGCGGGAAGTGTGATGCATAGGGGTGCAAACAGATCGGATTCGGATGGATATTGTTGTTACCATATCCTAACCTATATTTTTTCTCTGGATTCGGTACCAATCGGATTCGGTACCAATCGGATTCGGTTCCGGATCGATCGGGATTAACCCGAGCCGTTTGCACCCCTACTTGTTTGTAAGGAATGCATGTAGTACAACAAATGGAGTAGGAGGACGTACTGTCAAGAACTTGATGTTACTACTTAATAGCTGATGTGGAAGATTTTATTTTACCATTGCAAAAGAAAATGAAACGTCAAATAGTACCACTAACCTGAAATCAAACTTAAAGACGTATCGGATTCGGACGGATATTGCTATTACTATATCCTAACCCATATTTTTTCTTCGGATTCGGTACCAATCGGATTCGGTGTCGGATCGGTCGGGATTAACCTGACCCGTTTGCACCCCTAGTGATGCATCGCGTGCCACATCAACTGGCTGCACATGCTCAACGCCCTCACCAAGGAGTGCTTCCTGTGTTGGATGACCCTGGAGTCAGTAACATCCTAAATTTCGGAAGTTCAAAATTATGGAATTTTTAAAACTTTTTCTTGTATAGTATTGTCATTTGAATTTCTTCTGCAATTTTATTTGAAATTTTATGAATTTCATACAATACAAATTAATAACTGGGAATAATTCCCAGTGTAAGTAGTACTCATAACAACAAAATATACATAATAAATTAAGGCAAGGAATGATAAATGTGAAAATTAGAATTCAAATTTTGAACATCTTGCAAAACTATAAATCAGTAGTCCTAATTCAAATTAAAAACTTGAATTTCGAAAATTGCTTAAAGCCTTCTTTTCCCTCTCTTTCTTTTCCTTTATTCTCTTTCTTCCTTCCCTCCCAAACGGGCCTGCATTCCTTCTCTCTCCTTTCTCATTCTTTCTTTTCCTCCCTCATGTTCTTCTTTCTTCCCCTGTGGCTGACCGACGCCGCACTGCACCCCACGCCCTCTGCGCTCCTGCGCCGCACGTCGCGCGCCACCTGCTCCCGTCAATTGACCTTCACGTCACCATCCCCTCTGCCATATCCTGCCACCGGCTGCGTCACGGCAACGTTAGCGCCCACACACGTGTGCCCTTTTCTTCCCCTGCCTCCTCTCTCCCATTATTGCCACCGTGAGCCGCTCAGTGCCGTGCCACAGCCGAGTCGTGTGCCTCGCCCTGCCGTGCTGCACCCATACCGCATGGCCATCAGCTCGTCACCCTCACATCTGTGCCCATGCCCTAGCACATCACCACGCCCTGCCACGGCCACGTCGGGCCATGCCTCTCCTTGTTCTTCCGTTAACGGCAATAGGGCCTCCTCAGCTCTCCTTCGGCTGCTATAACAAGCAATGTCCTACCCATTACTCCCCTGTGCCTTCCCCATTCATGTCCCTATGTCTCTTCTTCCTTCCCTCCGGCCTAATTGAATTTTCATGCACCGAGATCGCCGGAGCCCCTACCTCCCCAAAATCTAGCCAAAACTACCACCACCACTATTTCTAGCTCATTGCGCTCCAGCTCAATTCCCTTCGTCAGGGGCATCACCAAGCCACCATGGGGCTTCCCCAAGCACCGCCCAGCTCTCCCCTTCGCTTCTTACGGCGACATGAGCCTCCCTGCTGCAGTCCTGTGCCACCGATGGCCATCTCTAGCACCTCCCGACTCCAAGGACTGCTCGGTAAGCATCCACCTCCCCATCTCCCGCTCATGCTCACCCCATTTTCTTCCTCCTCCTCTCCGGCCACCGTCGCTCTTGTAGCCCCCTGCGCCGACCGCTCCAAGCGCCGCCGACCCATCCTGGCGCCGTCCCGGCCCATGCTACTGCCTGCACTAGCTTCCCCTCCTCCCTATCTTTCCGTTTTGCCACTCTCTGCCCCTTTCCCAACCCCCGCCCGTCGCCAGTGAGGCCACCCACCGAGCGCCGCCCCTGCTCCCCTGCTTTTTCCCCGTTCGGCCGAACACCCCTCCACTTCTTGTGTTCATGTGTTGTTCCCCTATGTCTCTCTCTCCCAATGACTTGTTGGCCCAATCAAGTCCGTGGCTACTAGTGCAAGTATCTCTGTCTGTAGCATCCAACTCTCATGTGGTCAATTTTTAGAGTTCAATGATTAGAAGATGTTCAAATAGAAATTTGATAGCATGTGTTTTATAATCAAAGTAGGAACGAAATTGAATTAGGGTGTTAAAATAAATCTAGGCAAGATAAAAATGTTAGGAAATTAATCCTGGTTGAATATATATTAATGTGGTTTAGCATGATAAATATATTTAGTGTAAGTGAAGCCATGTAAAAATAGTTAGATTAATTCCATGACGTACAAATCTTAAGGATTAAATGATCTGAGCATTAAGCTAGTAGAGTTTAAACTATGAATGCATCGACTTAAAATAAAGATTGCCTTGCATTTAACCAAGGAAATCTCAAAAGTAATTTGTACGCCATTAATGTTCATTTCAAACTCAAATTCTGGTTAAGGACAAGATTAGCATACAACTCTGTATAAGCATCCAGATATTATATGAATGCTATCTAGGAAGACTACTAAACTAAAATTTAGATGCTTGGTCCATTTGTGTTTACCGTCCAAATTTAAAAATACTTATTTTTAGTTAAAGGCAAGGATAAAATATAACTAGGTGAGAATGTAAAACCGAAGGTGCCCGGTGTAAATAACAACCAAAGGAGATCAGAAAAATAGTTAGTTAAAATGGAGGAGAAACATATAAAGCCCACGAAGGATTATTTTAGGAAATTCATCATAGGCCTTATTGAAACTATAAATCCTACCATTAACATGCCACCAGTGATTAAAGCATAATGAGCGATTAATTCATAATAATGTTTTAAATATAATGGGAGATGTACATAAAGCTAGGCCTATAAATAGATATTAATTAAAATTAAACTATACTCTATAATAAGTAAGGTACATAACATATCACATCGTGTAATGCCACAAATATGAATCCTAAAAATTCACCCAATAAACTAAAAGTTATATATTGCATGGAACTCAAGTCATAACTCTCAAAACGTTAATATTTGACAAATTAATACTTAATACTTCTGGCAACTCATACACTGGTTTGTAGGTCTAACCCGACTCATGAACTTCCTTAATAAATTATAAAATAGGTTATAAAATAAAATGGGTCAAGCTATGGTATTCAACGATTGACTAAAGCTAGCCATCCTCAAATACAAAGCAGATTATTCCCATGAATATTATGTCTTCTTTATATGCGCCGGACAAATGGAGGGAGTAATATCGCCGTTCTTTTTAATTTATGATTTCTCTCGAACAAACAAGCAAGACAACTTCTTTGTTACCATTTTGAAGTAGTTTATCGGTATTTGGTTGCTTGCATAAGTGCTTGCGTTAGAGTCAAAAGCTATGCTATAAGTCATAAGCCACAGTAAAACAGAAAGCACCTAAAATTGAATCCTATGTTAAAGGAAGTGAATTGAAACTGTAACCATTTGGAACGAGCCCAAACTCCTTTACTATGTAAGTCTTGGTATCAATCATAATTGTGATACGACTAGATACTCGATACAATATATATTAGGCAAAACGTGCATTGCACGTGCACGATTATTAGAACTTATAAAGCACTTGTTTTTGCAGATCCGGAGGATCACAACCATCTGTCATGCAAATCGAATGGCTACAATTCAAAGTTATTCCCCTCCACAAAACAAATGGTTTGTGATTTCGTATCGGTAGAACGTAGGTTCCACGTACCAAGCGATCAGCGAGACTCTGTTTTTTAAGGAAGACTAGTGGGATTAAAATTATATAACTGGTGCCATAGCTGCCAATAGGGGTGGACAGATGGCTCGTGGCTCGGCTCGATCTGAGACTCGGCTCGGCTCGTGGCATTGGCGAGCCGAGCCGAGCCGAGGTTGAGCTCGGCTTTTAACGAGCCGAGCCCGAGCGCTCATGAGCCGCTCGTTTGGCTCGCTCGGATTTAAAAAATATGTTTTGAATATATGCAATCACACTTTTTAAAACTTTAACTATAGATATCTTTTTAGATATTTAGATTAGATATATAAAAATCATATGTGTATATTCCTCTCGAAAAATATTTTCATAATATTATAATTTTATTGGATTTTATAAATATATAATTTGTACTAACGAGCCTAACGAGCCGAGCCCGAGCTTTTTACCGAGCCGAGCCGAGCCTGTGTTTTAGCTCGTTAGTCTAACGAGCCGAGCCAAGCCGAGCCACTTTTTTACCGAGCTTTACCGAGCCGAGCCGGCTCGATTTCCACCCCTAGCTGCCAACGACCATGGACCGGTTGAGTTATATGGGCCCGGTTTGGGCTGGATATGGCAACGAGCCCAAAGCCCACGAATGTTTCCTCAGTAAAACTGGCCCCCTCTCGGCCTAAATTGAGATAAAAAAGAAAAGAAAAAAGAAAAGGGGGGAAAAGGAAAAACAGCCGCCCACCCAAGCGCTGACGAGTCTTGACTACTCCGAGATGGCGGCGGCGCCGGCGCCGGCGGCAGGGACGGGGAAGCGGAAGCGCGGATTCTCCGAGGACGACGTGTACCTCCTCCTCCAGAGGTCCGTCCTTTCCCCTCGCCCTCCCGCGCACTCCCACCGCACCTCCCCCGGCTCGCTCTAGGGTTTTAGCGCGCCGCCCCAATCTTCCCGCAGGTACACACCGGCGACGATCCTGACGGCGCTGCAGGAGGTTGCGCAGCACGCGGAGAGGAGGGACATCGACTGGAGGGCGCTGGTGAGCAAGACGGCCACGGGGATCACCTCCGCCCGCGAGTACCAGATGCTCTGGCGCCACTTCGCCTACCGGGACGACCTCGCCGAGAACGTCAACGACAGCGCCCAGCCTCTGGTTTGTGCCCGCAAACCTCGGATTATGTTGCCTGTTTCAATTAGCTCGTAAGGTGTCCTGTAACTAGGATTCTCGTAGTAGGGACTGTTATTATCTTAATGTAGTTGTAGTAGTAGACTAGTGGTACACAGAAATTCAGTTTGTTCAACTGCTGGCTGCTCTTTATCTAATGGTATTGTGGTATTTGTGTTGCGCTGATTGATGACGGTAGGGCGATGAGAGCGACCTGGAATTTGAGGTTGAACCTGTTCCTACCCCAAGCAATGAAGCATTAGTTGAGGCCTCAACGTTTGCCAAGGTACCACCTTGTGTTTTGTTAAAAGCATATCTTGCTGTATTGTAGCTTATACTTTTGAATAGCGGACTCTCCTTTTGAATTCAAGATGTGAAAAGCCTGTTAAATTTTCATTTCCGCCCCTTGCCTTATTTATATGTGTTTATCTACCTACCCAGCAATTAACTTAAACACATCCCAGTGTAATTAGTACTTGTATTTTTCTATTTGATTCTTTGACCCACAATATTCAGGATCAAGTGCAAGACATTTGGTGTGCATAAAATTTGGTTTGGCATCTGCTTAAGGTCATTGTCTCCTATTTTTCCACAATCCAGTATCTAATGTCATGATATGCATGTTGTATTGTTATTTGCTTGCCCAAACAGACCTTTTATTATGATCCCATCCATAAGGAGTTGCAAAATATGATATACTCAGATGACCCATTAGTTATGCTGGTGTGCATTCAGAATTTCATATAGTAAGCATGCGTGTGACTGTAGCATTTGCAGTATGAGCCTATTTAAGACTGGTTGATGCACAATGTTGGCTCTGTTCAAAAGCTTGATCGATGTCTCATTTTACAACTGGAAGATAAAGCACCGTGTGGTTTCACTAGAAATCAGAGGATAATGAATTATTTTTGGATGTATGGTATAAAATATGTAAGGACTTGTCGATAAAATTCTTATGAGAGCACTTTGAGTTTCTTGTTATTTTTCAGTGAGTGTAGCCTTTCATTTCATTGAATACTTTTACAAGATGGATATCACAGAATGCCTCACAACTCTCTCTTGTGAGTTGTCAAGAACTTAAAATAGCGTCTACTGATAGACTAATAGTGCTTGCATCTGCCAATTCCGCAATCGCACCTATGAGTATGTCTATGTATGCTGAAATACATAAAAGGGCCATCATATTTAGTAGTTTATAAAAAACGTAAGGATTTCTCAAGAAAAAGTTTAAGTTCTTATGAGAGCTCTTTAAGTTTCTTGCTCTTTTCCAGTGAGTTAGCCTTCCATTTGTTTTAATAATTTTACAAGATGGATCTCATAGAATGCCTCACAACTCTCTTTATATTTAAGAACTTAGGATAGTTTCTACTCATAGACTTATAGTGCTTTCATTTGCCAATTCCAAAACCGCTACTATGAGCCTGTGTATGTATGCACAAAGACATAAAAGGGCCATCTTGTTTAGTTCATGGAAAAGATGTCTTTTCATGCCTATGTGATGCTGCAAAGAACTACATAACCTCTAGTTTCTTCGGCAAATCGTTTACTATGTCAAGTGCCATGCAATCATGTCTTGCACTCTTGTTCTATCGCATATTTGCGCTATAACTTTGTTGATATCTTAGATATGTACAAATAACAATGGCACTTTATCCTATATAAATTGCAGATCTTAATATCTGGATCTTCACGTGAGCAAGCCTCTAGTAATCGTGTTAACTCAGAAGCACCTGTGCTCAACACTCCAAATGAAAAGATACCTCATGTTCCATCTGATAAACAGCTTGCTCAGAGTCACCGTCTAACAAATGGTACAGGTCCAGTTTCCAACTCAAAACAGGCATCCCATACAGGGTTATCTCCTGATCCTTTGGATGCAAATGGACCTCCTAAAAAGAAAAAGAAACCTAAACCATGGTCTAAAGAGGAGGATGCAGAGCTAGCAGCTGGTGTACAGAAGTGTGGTGAAGGAAATTGGCTGGACATTCTGCATAAATATAGCTTTGATAATACAAGAACGCCTGTTCAGTTGTCTCAGGTAACACTGCGATCACCTTGTCAATTGTATACTTGCATCCATTATTATGTGGCTGCTCATCCTTATTTACATGTGTGGGATTACCAACCCGAAATCATCCCAACTTATGGTAATATGCTTTGCAAACCTTTGTCTCTATTAAAGCAGAGTGCAAAACGAAGCACAAGAGAGTGCCACATCATCACATTTACCCATTGTCGTCCAATTCCAATCCAACGAACACAATTCACTAAAAAAGGACACTCAATAGAGCATACATCTACAAGATGCTAAGTTCCTCCTCCATAGATCATACTTCTAGAACCATCTACATATTTATATGGAACAATAAAACTTGATAATATAAATTTTTCATACACTAAATTGCAAATAAAGAATAGGATTACTGCAACAATGTGCTGGCACAATCCTAGTATGCTAAGATGGCAGAGTAGCCACATACGTGAATCTGTTGCAAGTATTTATCCAAAGTTCCGAACATATGTGCTGCTTGTTGCAATTGTTTGGTTGCTTCTCATCTATGCCCATACATAAGTTTCATCTCAACCTTGCTGGGTCTGTTTGGTTAGTTTTCTTATGCATGTTACAGTTGTGAATACGATGATAACCATGATTTGATATATCCTTTTGTCCTCATTTGGATATCTGTTTTTTAGAATAGTTAGTTAAAATATATTATTATTTTCAGAGATGGGTGCTAATTTGTAAGCGTCAAGGAACAACCAAGCCTGCTAACGCTAAACCAGTCAGTGTGGCTAGCTCAGAGGAAAGAAAGGCAGCTCAAAAGGCATTTTCTATGGCTCTTGATATGCCCATGACTGGATTATCTGCGTTAAGATCAGGTATTTACAGAATTTATCATCGTTATTAGTGAAGGTTGGGTCATTTAGAATAATGTTTCTTTGCTGAACTACCAACAACTCAAACATTGTTCTGTAGCTTTGTTACATATCTCAGCTGTAAATCTGATTTGTGCAATCTTCGGAGTGACCTCCTTGAGCTGGCATTTTGATGCTTATTTAAACTGTGTATGCAGGAGCTCTACAACAAAGCATTCAACATCCTTCTCCAGTGTTTGGTACTATGACACCTGAGGTGAAATCTGCATCAGCCCCTTCATCATTGCCGGTGCCATTACCAGTGCCAGTGCCAGTTGCCGTGCCTGTTCCTGTGCCAGTACAAGTGCAGTTGCCCCTTCCTCAGGTGCAACAAGCACCTGCCCAAGCTGCGCCCTTGAAAGTGTCAAATACTTCAAACAAGTCACGAAATAACTCAAAGAAGCAAGCTGCCCAACCAAATCCTACGAATGGTCCTTCCTCAATACAAGAAGCAGCCATCGCTGCTGGTGGGCGAATTGCCACACCAAGCGTTGCCATCAACTTGTTAAAAGCTGCACAATCCACGAAAGCTGTGCACATAAGATCTCGAGGAACAGGATCTTTGAAATCTTCTGCGAGCTCTAAAGCATCTACTATGGCTGGTGAGCCCGGGACACAGCTTGGCAGTGCTCAACACCCAGAACCTCCAAATACTAGTGCCCCTACATCATCTCCGTCGGTTTTGACTACGCATGCATCAGAGCAAGTTCACGATGTTTCAGAAGTTGCAGGAGTTAATCCCCCGGGACAATCTGCTGGGGTGCATTTGTCGGAAACGAAGAGAACATTTAGCACTGCACCAGTGTCTGCCCCGTGCAACAATGTGGAAAAGGACAATGACTCTACATTTTGTGTTGTCACGATGGCAGACTTGTTTCCTGAAGAAGCGAAGCAGCCAGATATTGTAGATCCTAAGGTTGAGGAGATCATAGACCCCAAGGATGCAGACATGATAGAGTTTGATCGCTTTGTTGCCCAAGGATGCTTAAATATAGATTATTTGGATAAGAGCAAGACTGTCAAAATTGCTCCTGGAGCTCAAGATGTTGTTGGCAGCCAGAAAAAACAACCGAAACCGTTGTCCGCAGCTGGGAAGAGCAACCCTGTGTCTTCTGGAGCACCAGCAACCGGGAAGAAAACCAAAACTCCAGTTTTGCATGGAGCAACCTCTTCGTAAACAGGGACCTCTAGTGGCGTTGTTGGCACAGGCAATGCCAGTGTGCAGAATAAAGCAGTAGGAGGGAAGGCAGCCGCTCCTGCTACCACTGGCAGCCAAAATACTGTCCAGAAGCAGCATAGCACGAACTCAAAAGGTAACGGAATGCCGAAGAATGCGGCTCTCACTGGAACAAGCCAATAGCCAAAGTAACCCAGTGGTGAATGGGGCTCGCAAGGGGAATACACTAGCCAGCCAATAGCCAGGCTAACATGGTAAATGTTGTAATAATGCTTGTAGGACTCGTGTGCATCTACTGTACTGTGAAGTGTGAATAGGGCCGCATAGACATCGCGTATTTTTCCCCCTTGCATTTGCTCCCTTCTTTTTTGGACCAAGTACTGGAGGAACACATTTGATTGGATTGATCTTATCTGGTAGTACCACTAGTCATTATCATAGCTTAATTGTTAGCCTCATGTCATGTTTAAAGCGATATTGGGTTACTTGTTCTGAGATGATCATGCTATTTCTCTGGACTACGCCCTGCCTCTTTGTTGGAATATTTGGATCGGAGAAATTATCACTGTGGTCTGCTGAAGTTGTGACAATGGCACGTCAAGGAGCTCCATCTGCATGATGGCTTTGAAAATTCAATTGCTTGTTTTGCCGTCAGATATTTTTCCAGTGCATGAACTGACTGCCTGGTGTTGGATCAGTCATTGCTTATTATTACTAACAGAAAGGGATATTTGTGTGAGATTTGATTGTATGGCTCATGTGTTAACCACCACGTCAAATCAGAGGATAGATGAGCTTTTGTCTGGCGCAACTGTCGCTCGCATGTATGGTGGCTGCAACCTGGAGCATCAGGTTCCATACCACGTGTGCTGAGGTTGTTGACATTTGGTCACCTGAAGAGTCCCTTGCATTTTGTCTGGTCATGACTTGCAGTTTTTATTATTTATTTTTTATTTTTGAGACGTGTAGTTTTCATTTTTGCCATCGTGACACTTAGTGTCTGCCTAATTGGGATGTTGGGATGCTGCACAGCAAAGACCGGAGAAATTGGCGAGATATATTTGTACAGGTAAACGCTGAATCGAATTTTTTTTAATGCTATTAAATCATACATATTTCTATTAAATGATATACTATGATTATTCATTCACCTTTTTCTGTGTTAAATCAAGAGTACTAGATGGAAATAATGCAATGACTACACTTTAATTCTCTCGATAGATTTATATTGTGAGACAACGGTTTTTAATAAATAGCCTTATATTACGGGGTGGATGGAATATGTCCCAAGCTTCAAACAGAGTGTAATAAATAACCTCTCACTGTACTTACATAAGTGTCATTAGAACTCATTAACAAGCTAGCCATGCTCTCGGAGCATTGATGTTCGCTTTGACAAAAAAAAAAACATGTGCGTACCTCCACGAACAAGTTGATTTACCTATTGGGAACGTAAGAATTTTACAAATATTTCACTAGGGTTTTGTCGGAAACAATTGGTTTCCCACGTAGCTTCATGAATATTCTCACATTCCAACCGGAGCCTTAACTAAGGACCAATGCGTTTTTGGTGAGGTTTGAAGCGAAGGGAAAAGAATAGCTTGCGCGACCTACCCCTTTCCATTTCATCTCATGCATATGGGTCTGTTCTTTTCCTTCGAAACTGACGACTTTTAACTTTTGTTATAGTACCTAACTTTTAAACGGGATATTTTCTCAAGATGGGGTCTATAAGTTAAACGATGTACACGTTAAAAGCCTAACATCTGTACCATCCAAAATCGCAAGTGAGTATCTCTCTCCGTAATTTGTACCGTAAACAGCCAAATTTTAAAAAATTCCAGCCAAATAGACCCATATTTCATTCTCAAATCATAATCCAAGGGAAAAGGAGGGACGAATAGAAGAGTTCCTGGTCAAGGAGGAGCTGGGGCTCACCATCACCGGCCCTGTCGGGGCTCACCATCACCGGCCCTGTCGAAGTCAGAGCAAATACGGGGTAGCTGATGCCAACATCGTACGCCGCCCTCACACGCCGCTTCCCCACGTGCCGGCGCCGCGTGCCGTGTTACGACTATCCCCTTCGTTTTCACACCTGCTCCGGTTGCCGTCTCACATGACGCACCTCATCGTTTTTAGGAAATCTGGCCGTTGACCTGTTGCGCTGTTTGGAACGCTGTTTGGAATTTTCTTGTGGAAAATAGTTTGCTTCTCGTGGAAATCCTGCGCTCCGAAAAGTATCTCGTGTTTTATTGCCCCGTTTTCCCGTCGGCAGTTGATTTCATTTGCTAATGATATAACAATCGGTGGTGATTGATGAGTGTTACAGTTTTGAAAAAAACGAGCAAAATAGAGAGGAAATCACCAGATTTTAGACTTAGAGGAGGGATGGATTGGTGCATATGAGCATCTAGCGTGTTTTTTTGTCTACTCATTTTGACTTGAGCTTCTGGCTTCTGACGTATTTTTTACTATTTATAAATTTCAACTTTTCTGGTTTTTTTCTTTTTTGAGCTTTTTTGTCAGTTCTTTTTTTCCCGTATTCGTTTGCATTTTTCGTGATTGGTTAACTTGTTTTTTCTATTTTTAAATTTAGTTACGTCAAATAAGTCACTATCAGATACAGTGTAATTTCAGCCATAAGCCAATTTATTTCAGCCCAACCGAGCGGCACCGATCCTTACAGGCTTTTTGCTCTCGTTGGAGAGTAAGAATTTCATATGCATTTTTACATAAAACATTTCAATTGTAACTTATTTAAGCCCCATCAACTTTAAAACAAAAAACTGTTATGTGAATTTTGTAGGAAATCTTACATCCAATGAAAATGGATCTTTCATTTCCTCTCAAATCCCGGTAGGATTCACGTCTAGTCCTACATTCCAACCAAGGCTCTCAATATTTCTCCGAAGTAAATCACCAACCCTTGCAAGGCCTTCTATAGGTCTCCTCTTTTAAAATTTTAAAAGTTGTTTTTTTATTTTTCTATAGCAAATAGCTTTCAAACGAAATATTTTTTCAATGTGGAGTATATAAGTTAATTATAGTATATACTGTAACGACTTCATTTATATCATGCTAAAACCGCACACAAGTTTCTGTTACTCCATACTCTCTAATAAACAACCCAAAACACATAAACCGTAGCATAAACTATAAGCCAAAGCCAAAAGGAGCAAACCCATGCTTCTTGAAGAAAATAATCATTCTCCCCAAGAAATTCACCAAAGGACTAAGTTGCAAAAAGAAATAAATGAAAAGGTTCATATAATGAATAGCCCATAATAGGAGTGCTAGTCAGCAACTTTTAGGGGGCATATCATAGCTCACACGTCTAATCACCGCATAAACTAATCCCAACCGCCTAAACTAATCACACCCAAATCCAGACCCAACCAGTAAGAGAGAGCACATAGGCTTAAAAAAGAGAAGCCTCCTGCTTAAGCTTCGAATCCTCTCCAATTCCCTCCTCCTCGCGCTACCACCCTCTTCCTCTCCACCCCCAAGAACAAGCTTGCCGAGACCGAAACCTCGCCGATCGAGCTAGCTTCGAACCGATGGAGAAGTACGAGCTCCTCAAGGACATCGGCTCCGGCAACTTCGGGGTGGCGCGGCTGATGCGGAACAAGGAGACCAAGGAGCTCGTCGCCACGAAGTACATCCCGCGGGGACAGAAGGTGCGGCGGCCTTGGCCTCGGATTCGGGTCCCCCCCATTCGAGTTCTTGCGCTCAAATCCCTGCGGAATTTGTGGCCTTTCTGGGTCGAATTTCGATGTGTGTTCCTGCTGAATCTGTGTGCAGATTGACGAGAATGTGGCGAGGGAGATCATGAACCACCGCTCGCTGCGGCACCCCAACATAATCCGTTTCAAGGAGGTGAGGAAAAATTCGGATTCTTTTTTTTTGTGGCAATTTGTTGTTCTCGGTGGAGGGAATTTGATCGTTTCGGTCCATTTCGGGGCGTGCTGTTAGGTCGTGCTCACGCCTACGCATCTCGCGATCGTCATGGAGTACGCCGCCGGCGGCGAGCTGTTCGACCGGATCTGCAGCGCCGGCAGGTTCAGCGAGGATGAGGTGATCATTAGTTTGCTCGATTTAGACGGCTACGAATCTTTCCTAATTTCCCCCAAAACAATTTAGGTTGGTGTTCTAATTTATTTTCTGATAATCTTCTAGGCGAGGTATTTCTTCCAGCAGCTAATTTGCGGTGTTAGTTATTGCCACTTCATGGTGAGGACAGCAACGAAGTAAAAAAAAACAAACAAACTTTTTTCTGAAATAAATGTTAAAAAATGTGCTGATGAGTGATGAAGTGTGGGATTGCAAATTTGTTTGAGCTTGCAGCAAATTTGCCACCGGGATTTGAAGCTGGAAAACACGCTGCTGGATGGCAGCCCAGCGCCGCGCCTCAAGATCTGCGACTTTGGCTACTCCAAGGTACCAGTTTTATCTTTTTGTTCTTTCGTAGTTTGTTTTCTTTGAAAGGAAAAGTATACCGCAAGACGACTTTCTTGTCTAACTTTGCATGCTGGGAGGACCAAAATTTTTTGACACGAAACTGTGTTGATTTCCTCAATGTGCTTATTAAACTCGTGCCTTTATTATTGCCTGAAAAGAAAACAAAAGTTGGCCCCTTTCCCAGCTTTGTTGAGTGATGTTACTAACAAATCGTTCAAAACCATATTTTTGCAAGTAAGGGAAAAATGACTGCAGCTAATCAAACAAAAAATATCTATACAACATTCGACTATTTTTCAAGGCAAAAATAGTCAGATTTTAGGACGTTGGATGATGATTCAACGCTTCAGATTTTTTTTGGAGGGGTGTTTATATGAGATTTTTTTAAGGGGTGTTTTTATGAGTGGATCCGTTGGATAGAGATCCGATGCTCCCAGATCATCTGACTATTTTTGTCTTAAAAAATAGTCGAATGTTCCATAGCACTCCATAACAAAAAAAAAAAAGCATACTCTGTTGTTCCTCATTGTAGATCTATACTCGGTTACTCACACCTTTCTGCTGCGCTGTTTGTCCGTCGCAGTCCTCGCTGCTGCACTCAAAGCCGAAGTCCACGGTTGGGACTCCGGCGTACATTGCTCCGGAGGTGCTCTCTCGCCGGGAGTACGACGGCAAGGTCAGTACTGTCATTTTTCTCATATATTTTGCTTATGTCACTGCAACTGGGTCCCGCGACGAGGGGCCCCTATTGCAGTTTCTGCTAATACTTATGTGCATCATCGCATATGCTTGTGCCGGCCTGCTGCAAGCCTGCAATACCCTCTGGCCCCCCAGCCTATCTTATCGGTCCTTTGCATTCCTAGACCCAGAGACCCAGTGCATGAAGGCACACTTGCATTGGTATGTGGCCCCAACGCAGCATACACCTGTGCCTTGTAGACTAGGTTCCTGGCGCACCTCCCAAATCAGTGGCTTTGGATTTTGGAATTTTGTTCTGAGGTCAAGTCGACAGGGAGTGGGTCTGGCCCCACATGTCAGTATTGGTGTGTTGTACCTATCCCTGTAGGGGGATTCCAAGTGCTCCAATTATTTGTGTTGACAATTTGGTCAGAGAAGCAGGGGGGAAGAGATAGTCTAACGAAATGTTCCTAATGTTCATTCAGTGTCACCAGGACATCTTCTTTCCAGTAATCAGACAGTAATCGCATCATGCTTGATGGGTCTACCATTGATCGGATTCACAGTCGATTTACATGTCGGAGTCCTGTCTGCGTGGTGTTGTTGAGGTAACGACCTCAAAAGAAAGATTTGCTGGAGAAAGGCACAAGATTTTGTTGATGCGAATCTTGTTATCATGCTTAATTTAAATGATCTACTCGACGTGAGGATTAATAAAAAAATATTTGTTGTACACTTTGTTGTGTGGTGAATCCTTGACCAACAAACAAACATTATTTCATCTTGCCTAAAAAATTTGTAAAGCTCCAGAAAAAAAAAGTAGTTGTCTCTGCAGAAAGAAAGCATGAAAAGAACTGAAATCCTTGCATGTGATGAACTCTGTACTGTGGAGACGCCCTGTGGGCATGTTTCATGAGTCATATTTTGTTCTCATTCATCATGCTTTATGTCCTTTTATTTACCGTATTTCCATCATGTTTCTGTTACAAGTATATATATAGTCCTTTGTACAGGGGATTTTCTTCTATTTGCTCATGCCTTGTATATGCTTATTATGGTCCTTTTGGCCCATGGAATTGAGATGAATTCATTCCAAAACATGGTATCAGAGCAGAGCTCTCCTTAACCCTAGCCGCCGCCGTCCTTAAACTGTAGTTTCCCCTCTTCTCCTCCCTCCCGCTTCCTCCCTGCTTGGCCTGCCGCCGCCCAAACCTCCGCGCCGCCCCAAGCTGCGCCACGTCAGATCTGCACAGTCCCGAGCTCGATCCGCACGGGAGGAAGGAGATGCCACCCCTGCTCTGGCCGCCGCCTCTATTGCCCTAAGGTCGGATCGCCTCATCGTGAGCTCTGCTCGTGAGCACCAAGTTGATGACCGCCGCTAGCTCCTCTGTCTCCATCCCACTCCCCATGGTCGTGTTCAATGGGACGAATTTCCAAGAGTGGTCTGTTCACCAATGGATCTACCTCAACAGTTAGCGTCTCTGGGATCACCTCACCAGTGAGCGGCCTTGTCTGCCTCTCCCTGCTCCGTCGACCAGGCCACCTATCGGTGTGGGTGCTGCCCCAGTTGATCCTAATACCGTTACTACATTTGAGGATGCTGTGGAGGTGTACTAGTCTAACCTTCATTCATGCCTATGAGAAGTGGCAGGGTGATGAAGCTCGTGCCATCGCCATCTTGATTGGGAGCATGACCATGGACATCTCTATGAACTTCGCCAAGCTCCCGTCGTTCCAGCTGATATGGGAGCATGTCCAAGCACAATATCAGCCGAGCAGTGATGCCCTCTACCTCTCTATGGTACACCAGACGCATTCTCTCCAGCAACTTGATGTAACTTAACAACTTCTATCAACATATCTGTCAGGGGTGTAGGCCTTGGGCCCAAGGCCTAGTCGGTTTATTATTAGGAATTAGAGATTGGTTTCTATTTGAGTTAGAGATTAGATTCCTTATGTTAGAGATATAATTAGAGATATGATATTAGTTACTATATCTCATAGAGACAGATTGGAATTAGACTCTATCTCGTTGGGGAGCCATCTATATAATGAGGGCTACCGCATGCTATTGGATCAATCAGAAATATATCAAAGTCTTCCTCGCCTAGCCTCTCTCTCTCCCCCTCTACCCCGGTATATGACAACTTGGTATCAGAGCAGTCGATCCCTTCCCACGACTTCTGCTACCATGGTTTCTACAACTCGTCCTACAGCTGAGTCGTTGACCATAATAAAGGTTAACGCCGACAAGATGGCGAAGCACGACAAAAAGATAGCGGATATCATCCTCAACATACATGCCATCCTCGAAAAGATGGTCGCAGATCGGAAAAGACACAACAGACGACGCAGCACTCATGCCAACAATCGCTATGGAGCCACTGACCCGGCCCGTCATTGTCTCCGCCGGCGCCTCAACGGCCATCGTGGTCGCCCTCGCTCACCATCGCGGCCACCGACGCCACTATCGCAACCCCGTCTCTACCCGCGCCATCGCCGCCACCGCCGCCACCGTCCTCGGTCGTCACCGCCATCCGCCGCTCGACCCACGCAGATCGCTGGCGCCGCCGTTCTCGGTCGTTGGTCGCCGGAGATGGTCGCCGCCGGCCGATCAAGCACCGCCGCCGCGCTGAAGCGACCGGCACCGCCGGCCGCCATCGGCCGCAGCCCACGCCGCCGCCGCCGCTACTCCGCCGCCGCCTGCCGCCGCCGCCAGCCGCCGCTCGCCGGCCGCCGCCGCCGACAAGCCACCGCCGGTTGCCGCTGCCGCCAGGTCGCCTCGCCGCCGTCCGCCGCCGCTTCCCGCCGCCGCTTCCGTGGCTGCGACTCGAGTCGACGAGATCCGCCCGCCGCTCCGTCCGTATCGCAACCGCCGCCGAGTCCGCCTCACCCGAAGCTCCGCCGCCGCCGTTCCTCCGGACGGACGCTCCACCGATCTCGGCCGCCACTCGCCGGCCGCCGCTGCCTCGGGCCGCCACTCCGGCCACTCGCAGCCGCCGCTATCGGCGATCCGCCGTTGCGGATCCGCCGCCGCCGAGCCGCCGCCTCAAGGCTGCTGCCGCCGCCACTTCCGCTCCTGCTGCCGCCGGGCCGCCATCGCCGGAACCGCCGCCGCCGGCCGGCCGCCTCCGCCGCCGCCGCCCGGATCCATGGCGCCTTCGGCCGCCGCTCGACCGAGTCATCTATCTCGGTCGGTTTAGCCAATCGATTGACTAGTTAAAGCAAAAACATATATATATATATATATATATATATATATATATATATATATATATATATATATATATATATATATATATAATAAAAAAAAAAAAAAAAAAAAACAATAATAAAAGAAAAGAAAAATTTTTTTTTTGCGTGCATTATATACCCAAAAGCGCTACATTTCATCCAAATTGTTCGCTTGGATCCGCCCATCGTCTCCATCCTCTACAGGACCCGCCACCGTCGTCTTCTACACCATGGCGCCTAAGTCTTCCATTGACGCTATGATCACCACTAGCGACTCGAGGACCAGTTGCATGTCCGGAGGGTGTAATGTCAGGGGTGTAGGCCTTGGGCCCAAGGCCTAGTCGGTTTATTATTAGGAATTAGAGATTGGTTTCTATTTGAGTTAGAGATTAGATTCCTTATGTTAGAGATATAATTAGAGATATGATATTAGTTACTATATCTGTTAGAGACAGGATTGGAATTAGACTCTATCTGTTAGGGGGAGCCATCTATATAATGAGGGCTACCGCATGCTATTGGATCAATCAGAAATATATCAAAGTCTTCCTCGCCTAGCCTCTCTCTCTCCCCCTCTACCCCGGTATATGACAATATCACTAGAATGTGGCACCAGCTTGACTCTTTGGGACCGGATGTTTGTCAGACTTGTCCTTGCTATGTGTATACCTGGGCTCACCAGGAGACGCACCGTCTCAACAATTTCCAGATGCATCTTCAACCAGAGTTCGAGCCGGTTTGTGCTCACCTTCTAGCCCACTCACCACGCTTGTCTCTAGTAGAGGCACTAACTTTGGTTCGTTCCGAGGAGACTCATCTTCGTGGCATGACTCAGCAGCCACCTTTTATCGTCCTGGATACTCGTATGCCCACTGCTCCTATAGCTCCCGTGGCGGTGGCGCCTACTCATCGCTCCTCCAAAGACCGGTGGGTGCACGATTACTGCGCGAATGCCTCTACTAGTGGCCTTCACTGCACCTGCACTCACTTTTGTTCGTTCCGAGGAGACTCATCTTCGTGGCATGACTCAGCAGCCGCCTTTTTTTGTCCTGGCTACTCGTATGCCCACTGCTCCTATAGATCCCGTGGTGGTAGCGTCTACTACTGCTCCTCCAGCACTAGTGGGTGCACCAGTGCCTGCTACGAATGCCTCTACTAGTGCCCTGCACTGCACTTGGTGTCAGCGTGATGGCCACACCTACTAGACCTGCTACTCCAGGAGGCAGGGCCAGGGCCACAGAGGTGGTCACCCTCAGCGTGGCTCTCCTCAATCTGGAGGTCCCGATGCTCCTCACCAGCCAGACACCTCTCAGCAACTCGTCTCCCTCCTTCAGCGTCTAGTCGTCAACCCAACCTCGAGCTCTTCAGGTGCTACCAGTCTTGCCGCTCAACCTCCAGCCTCTCACTTCAGGTATATCATGTCCTTGGATCCTAGACTCTGGTGCTTCCTTCCATGTGACACTAGATTCTACTCATCTCTCCTCTTTTGAGTCCTTCTGTTCTACCTATTTCCATTCAGACTGTAGATGGTACTTCTTTTCCTGTCACTAGTTGAGGCACTCTTTTCACTCCTAGTTTTCATGTTCCTGCCATTTCTCATGTTCCTAGGTTTGCTGTCGCCACCTTATTGGGAGTTTGGTTTATCTTGGTATCACTCGTTCTAACATCTCCCATACTGTTCACATTCTGAATCAGTTTGTTTCTGCTCCTACCTAGCTCCACTACAGTCACCTCCTTTGTGTTCTACGATATTTTCGTGGGGCCATCACTCAGGGCCTTTTCTTCTCTCGCTACAGCTCCTTAAAGCTTTAGGCGTACTCTGATGCGACTTGGGCTAGTGATCCTTTTGATCGTCGGTCTCTCTCTGCTTTTTATGTCTTCCTTGGTTCTTCCTTGATTGCCTGGAAAACTAAGAAGCAGACTGTAGTTTTTCGTTCGAGTACTGAGGCTGAGCTGAGGGTTTTGGTTTCTGTGACAACTGAGATTACCTGGCTACGGTGATTCCTTGAGGGCTTTGGTGTTTTGGTTTTTGCATTGACTATGTTACTATTAGACAGCACTGGTACGATCAATATCGCTCGAGATCTGGTGAAGCATGAGCTAACCAAGCACATTGGGGTTGATGCTTCGTACATGCGGCCGCAGGTGCAACAGTAGGTTGTCACTCTTCAATATATGCCTTATGAGGTTCAGCTAGCTGACTTCTTCATGATGGCGTAGCTAGGGCTTAGCTAGGGCGTAGCTAGGGCGTACTCTCCAAACTCAATGTTGTTGATCCACAATGAGATTGAAGGTGGGTGTTAGAAGTATACGTATATAGCCCTTTGTATAGGGGGTTTTCTGTTATTTGCTCATGTCTCGTACATGCTTATTATGGCCATTTTGGTCCATGAAATTGAGATGAATTCATTCCGAAACAGTTTCCAGCCCTAATTGATGTGTACCACGGGGCCCTCAGACCTGATCTTTTCATGTAGCCATGTTAGACTGAACATCTGGTTGGTCACCTGTGGTCCTTTGGAGCTTTTTTTTTGTCCACTTTGTTTATTTTTGTCATCTATTACTTGTACTGCTTAGGAGATGCTATTTCACCTATGGTTATTGCACTTTATTTCTTACTTTTCGGGGTGCCATGCTAAAATGTAGACAAAACTTCCTTCACAGCATGCAAAATTGGTTGCCTTTGCTTGTGAAAGAGAAACTGTAGGGAGGCACTGAGATTAGTTTTGGAAATGGACATTGCTGATTTTTTTAATATTGTTGATTTCTAGAAGCACTGTTTTAGTTTCTGTGGAGTGGTATTACTTTCCAAACGTGCACAGTTCTCTGCCAGAAGTTCTGTACTCTTGGGCTGCTACAGAACTTCAATATCCTCCCATAGTATTCTTCATCCTCCCATAGTATTCTTCACTTTATCTTTATCTATCTATTTTATATTCTATTTCTATTTTATGAGTGTTTTAATTTCAAGGAAAATGACTTTCATGAACACGTTTGTTATATCTTAACATTTTAAATGGGTTATTGTGCTTGTAGTTCTAAGTGACAAAATTTGTAAGCCAACTTTTTTCTATGTTCTTATACTATGTAGTGGATATCTGATTTGTGCACATTATTTGGTGGTATTTGTTCTAGGTTCACATATAACCAACTCCCAAGTGACCTGAACTAGTTTCACTTCAATTCGCTTTCGACTTGTCTGTTTGAACAAAGTGAATTGTGTTTCTTTGAAGTTCTGCTACCTGTGGATACGCTTTGAAGAGCCCCATGCTTACACTGTCACTAGACATTCTTCAGTCCTTGTGTTGTTAGCGTGACTGCTGGTAACAACACATGATGAGCATCGTCGTTTTACTCATGGTGCAAAATATTTCCCATATGATTGTGGATACTGGGTTGGAGTGTAGCCTGCTGGATTTGTTGGGTCCAACTCAGTTTCCTGGGGAGGCACCGGCTCCCTTGAGCATCAACTGCATAATTGATGGTTTCTTCTGTGCAGATGGCGGACGTGTGGTCTTGTGGAGTGACCCTTTACGTGAAGCTCGTTGGTGCTTACCCTTTTGAGGACCCTGATGATCCCAAGAATTTCAGAAAGACGATCGGGGTGATAATTCGCTCACCTTCTTCCAAACCGTTTCTCCAAACCCCTCCTATGCACGCTTGCGAATGAACTAATATATTTTGCGCACATTTTTTTGTTTTGCAGAGAATTGTGTCAATTCAATACAAAATACCGGAGTACGTCCACATATCGCAAGATTGTAGGCAACTCCTCTCTAGGATCTTTGTCGCGAATCCTGCAAAGGTATTCATTGGAGTGAAGCCCACAAAAACTTTAATCTTTGTTTCATTGTTTACCAAAGCCATTTCCCCCGTATCATGCAGAGAATAACGATTAGGGAGATCAGAAACCACCCCTGGTTCCTGAAGAACTTGCCTAGAGAGCTGACAGAAGCGGCACAAGCTAAGTACTATAAGAAGGGCAACGGCACCCCGACCTACTCAGATCAGACCGTTGAAGAGATCATGAAGATTGTTGAGGAGGCACGGACGCCACCTCCGTCGTCTACTCCGGCGGCTGGTTTCGGTTGGGCCGAGGAAGAAGAGCAAGAAGATGGCAAGAAACCTGATGACGAAGACAGGAACGAGGACGAGGAGGAATACGATGGCGAGGACGAGTACGACAAGCAGGTGAAGCAGGTCCATGCCAGCGGCGAGTTTCAGATCAGCTGGTGAGATCAAGTTGCCCGCAAGAGGAAGTTTTCGGACATGAGAAACTGTGTATATTTGTGGTGGCTATGGTGGCGATGTTGAACCCGCGGTGTTGAATCAAGCTTCTTGTTCCCTTTTCTATGTTTTCTCACACGTGGCAGCAGTCTGAAAGGGGTGGGTGCTGTTGCAGACTCCACAAAAAGTAAAGTAGAACGAATAAGCTGCCGACATGTGCGAAGGAACAGGGAAGCTGCATTCCTCGGTGTTAGCTTGTAACCTTGTAGCTCCTGCTGTTGAGGGTCTTCTTTTTTTTTCCTGGTATGATGCTACAGCTTTGTAAATTACCAAACTGGCTCCCTCGGTGCCTATGTAATTGTATGGACGATTGAGTGATTAAGCTGGCAAAATGGAATGTATTTTGTGAAGTAATACTTCTAGCATGATGGAATTTTTGGGGCTCTGATGTACTTAAGCCAGTGCTGTAAATAATACTAGTAGAAATCGATGAAAATCTGGAGCTTGTTTGGAACACATGAACTAGGCGCCATGTCCTCTGGATCAGCTGCATTTCTTTGTTTCAAATGGATCCTAGGAAATCCTTGTTCTATGGGATTGAAATCCTCCGTTTCTTCTTTGTTCCAAACGGGCCTCACGGATATCCGGTGCACACTTCATGCCCTCCGATCTGCTATGAGATTTGTGTTATGATGCGCTCCAAATGGCTTATTAGCCGGAACTTATGATTTATTTTGTATTGTATCTGTTGTTGGTTTATTTTACGTAATTAAATATAAAAAAGGTTATATCAGTACGAATAATACGAAGGAATAAGGAGAAAAGAAAAAAATGCTAAAAAATCAGAAAAAAAACGAAAAACCATAAGTTATAAGCTAGAAGCTGAAACCGTTTAGAACGGAGCTAGAATTCACTTCTCATCCAAGTTTTCCTCCAAACTTGCATCTCCCTATGCATATATATTTGAAATTATGGTGGGAGCTCTCCACCTTGCACTGTAAGGAGAGAAATGTCAGCTTCCATTGGAGTAGGTTGTCTTCTTCCGGAGTGGGAGCTCTGTGCTGTGGAGAGGGATCAGCTGCAGGCGTTTCTGAACGTCGAATGGCGATTGGGCGGCTGAGATGGAAGAATAAATAGCCTCCCCTCCCCCTCCGTCCGTCCGTCCCAAAATCCTCTCCGCCGGCGCCGCCGAACCCCTCCGCCTCTAGCCGGAGATCCTTCCGCCGAGGCGAAGGAGCTCTTCCCCCTCGTAGGCGTCCTCCTCCTCCACACTGCGCCATTCGTTCTGTTGGTGAGGAAACCCTAGCGCTCGCTTTCTTGGATTGCTGTTCCTTTTGCTCTGGTCTTCTCTCTGCTATCAACAATCGAATCCAACCAGATCTTTCTTTATTTCTTGTTCAAGATCGATCCCACTGATAGGCCTATCCAAGGTACCCTGAACTAGTACTACTGAAAGCAGTTTAGTTCCTTTCCAAACAAAAAATTGCAAGTGTAGCGACTCCTGCCCGAATTAGGGCATGGATAGTTGATGGCTGAGCTCTGATCTTGAAGTAATGGTAGTTTCTTTTCTGATTCGTGAGCTGGGTCCCGGGTCTTGCTTAACGTTGATGCCGTTTCTTGGGGGGTTTTGCAGCCATGGTGAACGCTGGTGGTGAAGGCGGCAGCGATGGCGAGGGTGGAGACCCGATGTGTGTCGATGAGAATGCCGGCGTTGTTGGGGAGATGGTAATTGCTGTAGACCGAGGCGAAGAAGGGGTTGGGCCGCAGGAGGATGGTATTGGCAACGATGGGATCAGGGAAGGAGGACAAGGGGCGGTTTCTAACTCCGGTGATGAAATGGGGAGGATAGGGTATGCCGATGAAGCTGAGAATGAAGAGGCAGCGACGGTTCACGGCAGCAAGGAGGGGACCGAGGAGTTGCTCCGGAAGGTGGTGTACAGCGAGGAGGAGGCGTACAAGCTGTACTGCGACTATGGGCACCGCATGGGGTTCAGCATCCGGAAGGGGAAGCAGTCCTACTTTACTGGCACCAAGAGGATCAGGACCAAGGATTACTTCTGCTCCAAGGAGGGCCTCAAGGAAGCGGAGAAACTTACCGATGCGAACTTCAATGACCCGCACACCAGGACGAATTGCAAGGCCATGGTCCGCTTCAGAGTGAACGACCAGGGTGAGTGGAAGGTCATCCGGCTGGTCTCTGATCACAACCACAACTTGGCAAGACCAGAAGAACGGCACCTTTTGCGGTCTGCAAGGTCACTCATAGCGGGGAGGTCAAGTTCTGTAGAGGGAATGTTGTATGGTGGGTACCAGGTACCGGTTGCGCCTTCCCAAATGACTGTAAGCACTAGTGTAACCAACAATGCAGAGACTTCGAAGCAAGATTTGCTCCCTTATACTAGTATGGCAAGAACATCGGCCATAGTGAATGGAGTCTTGCAGAGCCTCGTAAAACACCTTAAGAGCAGAGCAAATGAAGATGGCATGTTTTATTGGGATGTTGAAATAGACCGAGGTGGTCGGATGACTAATTTCTTTTGGCGCGATGGTAGGAGCAGGATTGACTATGACTGTTTCGGTGATGTAGTTGTGTTTGATTCAACTTATCGCTTAAACAAACAGAACTTAATATGTGCACCTTTTGTTGGTGTGAACCACCATTGGCAGAGCACTATGTATGGATGTGCACTATTAGCTGATGAGTCAATGTCATCTTTTGTGTGGCTGTTTAAGTCTTTCTTGGAGGCCATGGGGAACCGGCATCCTCGATCTATTTTTACCAATCAAGACCAAGTTATGTCCAAAGCGATTGAGGAAGTGTTCCCAAATACATGCCATCGCATTGCTCACTGGCACATTCAAAAGAATGCTGCTTCTCGTCTTGGGGTGCTCAATGGTTCAAAAGCATTTAACAAGATGTTCACCAAGTGCATGCAGGGATGCGACTCAGAAGCAGAGTTTGAGGAAACATGGGCTGAGATGCTCCGTGAGTTTAAGCTGCAGGATAATAAGTGGCTTAAGAAAATTTATAAGTTCAAGCAGAAGTGGTGTGGTGCTCTTAACAAATGCACCTTTGATGGTGGGGTCGAGAATGAGCCACAATGTGACAGTTTGAGTAACATATTCAATTGCATTGCTGATAAATTGCCTTCTCTTTCCGCAATTGTTGTTGCTGTGGATAAGCTGACTGAAGATTGGCGCGAAAAAGAGTTTGATGAGGACATGCGGTGTTGCCAAAAGCCACCTGCTTGTATTATAAAGCACAGTGATATTTTGAACCATGCAGCAAAAGTGTATACACACAGAATCTACAAGTTATTCGAGACAGATTTTCTTGATGGGTGTGGCGCTACAAAATTCAAGGAGCTTCAGTGTGAAGACAGTAACACATATCGATTTGAGATGACCATGCAAGGGAGAGGGTCAAGAGTCTGCACAGTTCATCTCAATATGTCTACAATGCAAGTCACTTGCAGCTGTAGTAAGTTTGAGACAATGGGTTTACTTTGTCCACATGCTCTGAAAGCTCTTAGTATCAAGAATGCATGCAAAATTCCAGAAACCTATATACTGAAGCGGTGGACCAAGGATGCTAAGAAGTGGGTTTTTAATCCAAAGCAATATGAATCATCATATCATGAATGTATGGATGATGAAGCTGCATACTGCAACCATGTTATGCGGTACGCTTATGACCTTGTGATGAAGAGTCAAGGGCAGGAGGAATTGAGGAAATCGCTTTGGGAGACTCTTGAGAGTGGAGAAAAAGAATTGGAGAAATACCTAGAAAATGTTACCCAATATGCACTTTCTTATGCCACTTGAAAGAAGCATCGACTAACCTTTTTGGACTTACTGCTGATGATAAGCAAGATGTAATTCTGGGTTCTTTAGAGGATTCGTGCCTAGCTTCTCTTGTGCTGACTCAAAACTGTACTCTATGAAATTAAAATAAAAATTTCTGAAAAAAGATACAAGTTTGAGTAGGTAGTTCTTTCAGCTCTTCCTCGTTAATTCTTGTTGCGAGTCCCTGTGGTTTGATACTACTGTTTTTGGTACCACATATTTGTCAATGCCCATGAATCCATGATGTTTGTCAAATTGTTATGATGAAAATTCAGTAGTGTTCTTTTTAGGTTTGTATTGGTGGCAGCATATTGGGGCCAACTGGCTAGTTTGAACCCTGCAAAGGTTTGCCATCTTGAGGCAAGTGTAGGATGAATATGAGTGAATTTAGGTTGGTCGACATTTCTAAACACCACAATTAAATGTTTCAGAACTATGCAAGGAGAGATAAAGAACAATTATGGTTCTTTTTTAGCCAGTTTTTCAGCTCATGTTGGTTGTTTAGTAGCTGGTTTCTAAGTGAGATATGGAACCCAATGCATCTGCCTCTTATTTAAGATGTGAACTCACCAGCTTAGGACTACTATATTCGTTTATCACTGTAACTGGCTTGAAACTGGCCATGGTAACATAACAAGAACCAGGATGCCAAACCTTGTAGTACTGTATATATGAGAATTTTGTAGCCAATAGATATAATGATATGGCAAGCACTAAGTGCTATAATCGAGTGCCATCATCCATGATCAATAAGAAGAACACTGCTGTGGCACATTCTAATAAGAGTGCTTGCCTCCGCAGCCTTGAAAAATGAAAATTGGGGAAAATACAGATTCATTTCCTATTTGTATGAATGTTTGACATGTTTAGCCAATTGAGCTTCTGACCTGTACCTTTGTGACAGTGCATTATAAATTTATGATTGTTAGTGAACTATTTATATTTTCTACCATAAGCTCAATTAGTATTAGATTTCACCTACTTCTTTTCAAAAAGATTCTTGGTGCAATCCATGGAAAATTAAAGTACGGAAGTTCGATACATGCATGGGTCATAGCATGAGCAAGTGCAATAATTTGTAGGGGAGAAATAAGCTTATTTCCTATGTTACGGCACCTTCAAATGTACAACATTGAATATCCTAAAAGAAGAAAATATTCCAGGTCAAAATAAAAAAAGGCTGCACGCTTCTTTTTTTTCTTCGTAAACTTGTGTTTATGCTCCATCAATGTTGGACACCGGATTTGTAATCTGGAATCCTCTGTGATTCCATCGTATTTCTCTGGATCAGTAAATAGTACACAAAAATACATTATTAGATATCAAACATATCTCGCTAAAGCAAAATTAATACAATAGCAGTGGATAATACATAAACAGACTATACGATCCTTGACTACACACGGACCAATGCCAAAACCTTTGAAGAGCAGCAATGAAAATAGAAATAACACATAAGTGGGACCCTCAGAATATGTCCACAACCAATCAACTGAGGCTAGCGACATAGTTCTTGGTATCTTCATATTCTAGTCTTGTCAACAATTTTAGATGACCGCAAGGTTTGTCTTTCCCCTTCTCACTTATTGAATAATAGTAATTTAGCAACAATGAGTATGAAAGTACTTAACAAATCACCACACAGAATACAATTATAATATATGTAAGACTGATAAAGAAAGGCTTTCTTTTATTTGCATAAATCCATAATTGAAATGCAAAAAGTAAAAAGGCTAAGACTTAGCATTTTAACTAAACCATATTTTTAAACAATGTAATGTGATAATAATCTAAGCAAAGGTTCCATCCACTTTTTACATAGCATGATTACATTCACCATATGCTATTTTTATTTCTTGGGTTCTATCAACCATTTATACTCACTAGGTTCTATATCCACCTAAGGAAAATCAAGGCCGGAGTTCTATCCGCACATCATTTTTCTGTTCATCCCACCAACAAATGGTTTTTATAAAACAGAGACTAACTCGAGTAAGTTTCCATGCTCGCCCTTGACTATGAGCACAGCTGTTCGAATAATTTTTACTCTACAGAGGCCGCACACTTTACCCATAAGAGATATTCAACTTGTTATATTCTATATGTTTCCTTAAGCAAAAAGATCAAGAAGACTATTACAAGGCTTTTACAATGCATCTTCCTGACGTGACTACACCCGCTAAGGTTTCCATTACCGTGGGGTTCTGTCCACCTGCTCCGGAAATCCCCTCTTACACCATCACATCAAAGGCCTCCCTCTGGCACTCTTTGCCCATGTTCCATTGGATGGCGCATCTAACGATGGGTCGATGCAAACTAATTGGTCAAGCGACACCCATTATAGGGCATGTTTAGCAACGTCTGCGGCTTATGGCTTTTGGCTGAAATTTTTTGAATTTTGGCTGTTTACGGTACAGATTACGAAGAGAGAGATACTCACTTGCGATTTTCGATGGTACATATGTTGGGCTTTTAACGTATACATCGTTTAACTTATAGACCCCGTCTTGAGAAAATACTCCGTTTGAAAGTTAGGTACTGTAGCAAAAGCCAAAAGCCGCTAGCTTCGGAGGAAAAGAACAGGCCCATAGCTTGTGGTTGCATTGTTTTACCTCAGGAGGTCATCATAAGATTTAGTCCTTAAGATTACCTAGGTGGTTCTGTTGTAAACCACACTCTTGTGCTAGCCCCACCTACCATCCATCCAGGTATGAAACAAGTTTAGAGTTTTTGGTTCTAAAATATTCTTTCTAGTTCAAATACCAGCCACTTCCCTCCAATGGCTGTCTAAACAAAGTCTTCATGTTTGAAATGATGTTGGGGCAATTTAATGACCACATATATCTAAGCAACGCTAAGTATTGCACTTAGATATAGACTTATCAACTAGTATGTATACTATTTATTCTAAGGCGACAATGGTTTCTGTCCAAAGTCAAGAAATGAAATTTAATAATGCGAGTAGCATTAAGGCATTAAGCACAATCTAATGACAATATAACTTTAATCAAAGTATGGCATGCAATTTCATAATTTTCAATGAAATAATTTGCATTCAAAAAGTAGGTGCAATATCGTCAAAGTGATAACTTGTCTTGCTCAATTTACTCTGGGTCTTATTCTTTGTTCAAAGTCTTGGTCTTCGTCTTTTTGGGTCTTGATCACGCTCGAACTATTGCTTCTTTGAGACTCTAAATTCTAATTATGCAAAAATAATAACTGGATCCAAATAACTCCAAAAATCCAAATAAATCAGTTTGAAGTCAATTAAATTTTATTATGATTAAGTTGATGACATGAGACAATTTAGTGAGTGTTAGATGTAGACAGGGTTAAACAAAGTTTAAGCGAAGGGGAATGGAGGGGAGGAAACATGCTGGGTAGAATATCAAAGAAAGATCAAGAAGAATGAAGGAATATTCATGGGAATATCCTATTCTAGGTTAAAAAGCGGTTAGGCTAGCTCACCGACGGATACTATTGCTCGAGTACTAAATTAATGATTTTTTATTATTTTCTATTTATTAAGGAAGTTCCATGAGTTATGTAAGACCTATGGACATATTCATGGGTCTACACGGTGTATTAGGCAATATTCACCAAATAATATTACCTAAGGATCACGACGCGGGCTCTACATGCGATAGGTATAATTTTAAGGCTGCTAATATAACAAGCAAAATAAAGAAATAGGTGAGTCAGCGGTATCACTCCTATGGCATTGCAGTTTATATGACTGATTTAATGCTTTATGAAGTGTGAATCTACACAACTTCTTATCTTCCTTCTATTTTCGATGATTGGATTGGATTTGCATTTCATCCTAAGCATAAAGCCATTTTATTCTTTTTTTTGTTCAGGTTGACCTGTACACGAGTGCAAGGCCATTCCAGAAAGTAAAGCGTTTGCCAGCCTCAGTACCTAAAAATATTAACGTTCATCAGGGCCGGCCCTGGGCCTGGGCAACAAGGGCAACCGCCTAGGGCCCATGAAAACTAGGAGGCCCTAGTTCAAGCCCATGTATATATACATCATTATTCTCTAGCCCTACCGTTCTTTGATTGTGAATTTGTCATTTGTGAATGGGCCAGCCAGCCAGCGAAGGCAACAGCCCAATCGGCGATCGCTAGCCAATCCATCCGAGACATTCAGATTTCAGACGCATCGCTCCATCGACGACCATCGAACGGCCAGAATCTCAGCGCTGAGAGGAGAGACCACGCAATACGCATCGATGCCAATCTTTCTCAGCGATTGCAGCCAGAATCCCCATTCCCCAATCCGCTCGCCGCCTCCGATACGAGCAGGCGATTCACCACTCACCAGATCCGGAGATCCCCAGTCCCTAATTGCACGCCGCCGTCACCGCGTCGCCGCCTCCGATACAAACAGGCGATCCATCAGATCCGGAGATCCCCAATCGCACGCCGCCGTCACCGCCTCCGATACGAGCATGCGATTCACCAGATCCGGATATCCCTAGTCCCCAATCGCACGCCGCCGCCTCTGTTTGCTCATAAGTCGTATCCTATTCCTCTCCTCGCCGCCCGCCAGTAACCCGATTCGCAGATCCCCATTCCCCAATCCGATCTCGCCATTAATGGAGGAGAAGAGGAAGAGCCCGATTTCTTCGGTTCCCAACCAATTCGTCTTTGATTTCTTCGCTTTGCAACGGCTCTACTTCAAATCCAGGCATATAGCCATTGCATCGATTCAAGACGCATTTGCATTACATCGGTGGTGGTGTCTGTCTCGTCTGTGGTCATTCGCAATTCAAGATCCGGTAATGTACCAAATTGTTTATTTCAAAATTTTGGAAAAAAATTAAAATATTAAATTAAATTAATTTGGTTTAAAATAAAATAAGAGTTTTGTTTGTGTGAAATTTAAATTTTGTTTTGCCTTGATTTTCTGTTTTTATGAAAGCTGGATTTGAAAAGTAATTTAAAGTAAAAGCCGAAAAATAGTATTAAATAAAATCATATTTTTATTTTTTGTAAAAATCCTATGTCAAATTAATTATTTGGATTTATTTGGCTTTTATTTGTTTTTCTGAGTTTCCCGGAGTTTTAAAATCTATTTTGAAATTAAAAAGTATTTTAAAGTATGAAAACATAATATCAACTTTAGTTGGAAATAATTTTATTAAGTCTAAAATATCTCCAGGAACTTTTGTGAATTTTTCTGGAATTTCTGGAATTTATTTCATATTGTTCTGAGCTTTATTGAATTTTCTAGGCTTTTCTGAAAATCCTAAAATTAAAACGAAAAATAAAAATCCCAACCCCTCCCTCCGGCCGACACGTGGACGGCCCAGATCCGCCCACGTCGCCCCTGGATCCGATTTTCCCTCCCTTGGCCGACGCGTGGGCGGCCGATTGCCCACGTTGCTCGCTGCCTACCATCCAACATCGCCCTTCCTTCCTTCTCAGCCGTCCGATCCGCCCCTCTGATCTCCGGCCATCCCCTCCCACTTAACTCCCTCAGCCGCCTGATCTTCCTCCCCGTCGCGCGTCGCTATCCGCACCGCCCGTTTCTCCCTCTCTCCTCTCTCTGCGCCGCGGGACCCACCTGTCAGGGCCGTCGTCCCCGCGCGCTTTCCTTCTTCCTCCTGCCGCGCACCCACGCCATCACCGCCGCCATTTCCTCCGCCCTTCCTTTCTTCCCCCGCAACGGCCGATTTCCCTCTTTTCTCCCCCCCGCAAGCTCCGCGCCATGCCTTTTGTCTCCCTCCCCCGATTTCCTTCCTTCGGCGGCCGCACTTTCCCTCCTCACCTTCCTTTCTCCGGCCATCATCTCCGGTGAGAAATCCTCATCGCCTCGCCCCTCCCCGATGCTATATAAACCCCTCCCCACCCCTCCAAGTCCCGCACCACCTCCCTTCGCTCTCCCCCTCCCTTCCCGAGCTCCCGAGCGCCCCCGCACCGTGCTTCCCTTGCCCGAGCGCCGCCGCCAACTCCGACGAGCGATCGCCGGCGAACGAAGACCTCCCGAGCCTCGTCGTCGCCTCCTTCAGCTTCCCCGTATCGCCGTGAAGCCCGTGCGCCCCTCGGCCGGATCTCCTCGTCGCCGGGCGTCGTCGCCGCCGAAGCCGAACACCACGGCCGCTGCTTGCTTGTCGTTGGCCGCCTCCTGTGCCCCTCACCGTCGGCCGCCGCCCGCCGGAGCGCCGGTGAGCCCTTGGTCCCCGAGCTCAGCTCCGGCTGCCAACGCCACCTCAGCGCGGAAGCCGATGTGGCTGCCGTGTCGTGCCCAGTGGCAAGCCACGCCCGCTCGAACAGCGCCACACCAGCGCCACACCGCTCGGACAGCGCCACCTCCCCCTTTGGCTGCGTGGATGCCACGTGTGAGGCCACCTCAGCGGACCCGACCCACGTGGCAGCCACGTCAGCGCCACATGGATGCCATGTCAGCAAAGTGGCCTAGTCAGCTGACACCTCAGCACCATGTCAGAGCCCCTGCCACCTCATCCTTTCCTTCGGTCCGTGGACCTGGTCCATAGACCCAGGCCCACTGTCAGTCGGCCTACCCCTAGGGCTGACGCCATAAATCCGATTTTTCAGTTTAGAAATTCCTCTACGGACGCAATAATTTGATTTTCCTTTAGAAAAATAATTCCAAAAATCCAGTTTATTCATTTTCTCTGATTTTAAACTTCCGAGAGCTCGTTCTCGTTCATCCTAACTCCGATTTCTGCCATCCTTTTAAATATTTGAAATTTATTTGGATTTTCCAAATTTAAATTTCAAATTCCAATACCCGGTTCATTTTCAAAACCTCAGTTCCATTCCAAATTTTCTGTGTAGTTCTAAAATTCAAATTCAAACCCTGTAAATTCTTCATAAAATTCATTCTATTTTTCTTGGTCCAAATATTCTCTATTAATTTCTTTTCCAAGCAATCTTCCAGATATTCATTCTCCCTCGTGTGAACCCCGAATCCATTGAAAATTTCTCCTAAATTGATATAAAATTATAAACTTTCTTCCAGTAAATATATTATACTTTTTGTAATTTTATTTGTATTTATTTGTTCGTTTGTGTTATCGTCTTGCGCGTAGAACCCGACGTTGTCGAAGAATTCTCAGATCAGTAGCAAGAAGGTCAAGATATCGCACATGAAGGCAAGTCTCATTTGAACATCTTGTACCTATGTTTACAAAAATCGTTTTATTATTTTAAATTTAATGCATTTGCTATGTTACATAAAATGATAATTTCTGTTGTAAGAATAATTGTTAAACCGATAATTGTTACGCCCTCATTTGATATTGACAACCATGTACCTTTGTCACCCTAGGTTTCCCTTGTCTCAGTATTGAGATTATTATATGATTGTTAATTTTAGAACGGTAGTAATTTGCTTAGACAAGCTAGTCGGTCAGTATAACCCTTTGGGTGGGAAATTGATATGAATGATTTCATTTTTTTAATTAATGGCAATAAGTATTGTTGTTGTTTTTAAACTAAAATAAAATGGTGATAGCTGTTTTAGACTTGGGCGGATGTTAAGATTGGATTGGTGCGGATTTAGCACGAGAATTTGCAAAGTGTATGTTCTGCCCTAGTCAATTAAGGACCGACGTTTGTGTTTGTCCAAACTGAGTACTACCATACAACCACATGTCTATATGGGTACGACCTACCTGATTAACTTACAATAGTCTAGTTTAGGTACCACCAGTGAAATATGGGTGCCAGGGATTTACTGGTTGCTCACAGTGAGGGATAGGGATTTATTGTACTCATATGGCGCAAGAGGGGGCTTCTGTCTGGGTGGATTTAACTCTTCAGCGGTGAAACCTCAGCGTGTGATGACTAGCTAGACTAGAGTAAGGTAAAAGCTTTGTGATATTTTATCTAGGTCTCATGCCTAAGTAAGCATGTTGGCTATTAAGATGACTTATCTCTTGTGGGTAAAGTTGTACAAATTCTGTAGAGTGTTAAAACTATTCGAATAAGCGTGGCCACGGTCAAGGGCGGGCAAGGAATCCATTCACATGGTAGATCTTTGGTTTTGGTTTTAAAGTAAAAGTTTTGAAAACTAGAGAGTGGGTGGAACTCTCGGAATTGTGTCCTGGCGGATGGAGCCAGTGTGGGTGTATGGAACCCGTGGTTTTGAACCTTGGCGGTTGGAGCCAATTAACTAGTACTGGTAGTTGGAACCTTCACTAGAAAATCACTGATGGTTTCTCTTAAAACAAATACTTTATTAAATTAATGGCTTCGAAAATATTTAATGGTATTTGAAATAAAATATTGCTTTGTGCAAAAGAACCATATAACCTTCCTTTATTAAGCCCTGCATCTACTGCATTTTCCCGAGACTTGCGGAGTACTTTATGTACTGGCATGCTACACTTAAAACAAAATCTCAGAGGAATATGAAGCTCAAGAAGGAGACTTCGACTACGGCGCCTATGGATTCGATGAAGGCTTTCCAGAGTACTAGGTTGCGCTTCCTCAGTCAATTACCTGTGGCGTATTGATGGGTCTTCGCCAGAGTTTATTTTGCTTCCGCTGTAATAAAAAAGGCCTTTTGGTCTGTACTCTCTATTATTGTAATAAAGCGTTGTTGGTTATGTAATCATCACTGTTTGACTGTGTGCACTAGTTTTGATCTGGGACTAGTGCTGTAATACACAGAGGGTTCGGATTCGGAAATTCGGGATCCCGACAGAGATGGTATCAGAGCCAATTTGACTGTAGGACGTAACCTAGTTAGAATGGTCGTTAATAAAAGAGCTTCAAATTTTATTTTATAAAATAAAATTTTAATAATGTGCTACCCTTGTCTTTTATTGTCTTTCTATCCTTACCTTCGTCATGGTATTCTTCCTTCTCTATCTGCTTATTTCCTTTTTGATAATTGCATCCCCTTCCCTCTGTAATTTCTATAGTTGGCTCAATGAGGTTGCATCTGAGAAGCACCTGGAGAAACGCGTCATCATGAAGGAGCGAGGAGTAGTTCTTTAGCTGTAGTACCCAAGTAAAATCCTACGATTATAGAACGCTTATATATTACTTGTTTGTGTGCTAGATGGACTATACCAAATGTTTGTATACTTGTAATACAGTCATCCTTAAAAACTATTTTAATTTCAAGCTAAGTTTCGTCCAAGCTGATGTTTAGTCGTTCCCCTAATCTCTTATCTATGCTACTTCCCTCTTATCTTTTGCTAACCCTGATTCAGAATAAAGTGCAAGCTCCAATTCTTTCACTGCAATCCAAGTTTGGAGAATTTTTGGAGACCAAGAGTATATGGAAGACAACAAATTTATGGAAAGTACTCTTGTCGGGAAAGCTGTCATAATCCGTGGGTGTCAAGTTAGGTGATTTGGATAATAATTTCTAGCGTGATATATTTGGATATAGAATTGGCAAGATTAGATAATATTCGAGAGGATTGAGATAAAAAGGTATATTGTGGATACCAATTGATTATAAGTAAATCTAAAGAGTGTCATCTTGGTGGATTGACTAGAGAATAAATACAAAGTTGAACTTAGAGGAGCTAACTAGATTATGGGAAAAGTTTAAACTTTGCCTTGGATTTATTATCTAGGATTGAAAGGAGCAATTGAATGTAAAACAAGATTTTTGTTGAAGGGATTATTTGTGATCGTTGGAGAATTAGTATTAAGAGATTGATCCAGTAAAGGAAGAGATTAAAAGATTAAGAAGTTGAATTATCATAAACAATTCATGATATCTATTTTGGGTGATTTGGCTGAATCATGAAGATTGGATGAATTTTATGGAGTTAATTGAATATCAGAGTTTGATGGACCTATTGATGATAAGTGGATACTAGTGGAATTCTAGAAGATGATACACTTAGATATTTTGGTGGATTAACTTTATCATTGCAAAGTGGACTTTGATATGTCAATTTGAATTTGGTGGATTTAATAGATCATTGCTAGATAATCGGATTTGAACTAATGGGATTAACTAGATTATTTAAGGATGTTCAAATGGATAATCTGGAGGATTTAAATTAATTATGGGAGATAGATTGAGAGATTGTTCGATAAGAATTAATTGAGGTACTTGAATTCATTCAAATTTGGTGGGAACCGAAATGATGATTATCAAGAGATTGATGTTGGTGGATTAATGAATATTAAATTATTGCTTAGATTATCATAAAAATTGATTGATGATTACTAAAAGGTTAGATTAATTTGATCAGAGTTATGGATCTGTTGGATTAGATAATGATCATAAAGCAATTGGTGCACATCACAAATTACAATGTTATTGGATTCTTGTTAAAAAAATTATATGGTTGGCAGTCGATTCAAATTAGAGCAAAGAATGAAAGTCTATAGGATAATTTGCTGAAATAAATAAGGTGCATTTGTGGTACATGATATTGGAATCAAGCATTTTTTGAAAAGTTAAAATAATTATGTCGTTCTCGGAAGAACGCTTACGGAAGTTAAGCCCTTTTTGGTGGAATTCTGAATTAATCGATAAGACAAGGGCAATTAAAGTTAACCTAGAGTTTGCAGCCGACTAAAGATGTACCACTCCGATTTGTTGTTGTCTTTCGTATTTCTCAGTTAAAGGAATATTTCATAATACCAAAAACAAGTTAGAATCATGAAGCAAGCTGAACATGACAAAAGAAGCAAGACCATAAAGTTCCATAAAGTGCAGAGGAACTACCAAACAGAATCAGAAGCAGCTTGAGAGCACAATAAGAAACCAAGAGCGGCATTTCCCTCTCATTTCTTTTTCCCAGTCCGTCCGAATCTCGGGGACGAGATTCTTTCTAAGGGGGGTAGTTTGTAACAGCCCAGCTATTTATTTCAAAATTTCGAAAAAAATTAAATTATTAAATTAAATTAATTTGGTTTAAAATAAAATAAGAGTTTTGTTTGTGTGAAATTTGAATTTTGTTTTGCCTTCATTTTCTCTTTTTAAGAAAGCTGGATTTGAAAAGTAATTTAAAGTAAAAGCTTAAAAACAGTATTAAATAAAATGATATTTTTATTTTATGTAAAAATCCTATGTCAAATTAATTATTTGCATTTATTCGGCTTTTATTTGGTTTTTCTAAGTTTCTCGGAGTTTTAAATCTATTTTGAAATTAAAAAGTATTTTAAAGTATGAAAACATAATATCAACTTTAGTTGGAAATAATTTTATTAAGTCCAAAATGTCTCCAGGAACTTCTGTGCATTTTTCTGGAATTTTTGGAATTTATTTCATATTGTTCTGAGCTTTATTGAATTTTCTAGGCTTTTCTGAAAGTCCTAAAATCAAAACGAAAAATAAAAATCCCAACCCCTCCCTCCGGCCGACGCGTGGATGGCCCAGATCCGACCACGTCGCCCCCGGATCCCACCTTACCCTCCCCACGGGCCGACGTGTGGACGGCTAGATTGCGCCCACGTCTCCGCCCCGGCCCATCCAACAGTCCGCCCGCCCTTCCTTCTCAGCCGTCCGATCCACCCTCCGATCTCCAGCCGTCCCCTCCCACTTAACTCCCTCAGCCGCCCAATCTTCCTCCCCGCTGCGCGTCGCTATCCGCACCACCCGTTTCTCCTTCTCTCCTCTCTCTGCACCGCGGGACCCACCTGTCAGGGCCATCGTCCCCGTGCGCTTTCCTTCTTCCTCCTGCCGCGCACCCGCGCCATCGCCGCCACCATTTACGCCGCCCTTCCTTTCTTCCCCCGCAGCGGACAATTTCCCTCTTTTCTTCCCCCACAAGCTTCGCGCCATTCCTTTTCTCTTCCTCCCCCGATTTCCTTTCTTGGTACAGATCTTCCCTTTCCCCTTCACCTTCCTTTCTCTGGCCGCCATCTCCCAAGAAGAAATCCTCATCACCTCGCCCCTCCCGATGCTATATAAACCCTCCCCACCCCTCCAAGTCCCGCACCACCTCCTCCGCCTCCCTCCTTCCCGAGCTCCCGAGAGCCCCCGCACCGTGCTTCCCTTGCCCTGCGCCGCCGCCAACTCCGACGAGCGATCGCCGGCGAACGAAGCCCTCCCGAGCCTCACCGTCGCCTCCTTCAGCTTCCCCGTGTCGCCGTAAAGCCCGTGCGCCCCTCGGCCGGGTCTCCTCGTCGCTGGAGTGTCGTCGCCGCCGAAGCCGAACACCACCGCCGCTGCTTGCTCGTCGTCGGCTGCCTCCCGTGCTCACCGAGCCTCGTGCCAGGTACCTTCGGGTTCCGCTCGGTCTCCTCTCCTCCTCCGCCCCTCACCGACGGCCGCCGCCCGCCGTAACGCCAGCGAGCCCTTGGTCCCCGAGCTCGGCCACGACGACACCACCTCAGCGCAAAAGCCGACGTGGCTGCCGTGTGACGCCCGGTGGCAAGCCACGCCCGCTCGGACAACGCCACGCCGCTCGGACAGCGCCACCTCCCCCTTTGGCCGCGTGGATGTCACGGTGAGGGCACCTCAGCGGACCCGACCCACGTGGCAGCCACGTCAGCGCCACATAGATGCCATGTCAGCAAAATGGCCCAGTCAGCTGACACCTCAGCACCATGTCAGCGCCCCTGCCACCTTCCCTTCGGTCCGTGGACCCGGTCCATATACCCGGGCCCACTGTCAGTCGGCCTACCCCCAGGGCTGACGCCATAAATCCGATTTTTCAGTTGAAATAAATCAGCCGAAAAGAGTTTCCTCTGCTGACGTAATAATTCGATTTTCCTTCAGAAAAATAATTCCAAAAATCTAATTTATTTATTTTCTCTGATTTTAAACTTCCGGGAGCATGTTCTCCTTCATCCTAACTCCGATTTAGCCCATTCAAATTTCTAAATTCATCAAAAATTCCAAACTATCCATTTCTACCATCCTTTTAAATATTTGAAATTTATTTAGAATTTCCAAATTTAAATTTTGAATTCCAATACCTAGTTCATTTTCAAAACCTCAGTTCCATTCCAATTTTCTGTGCACTTCCAAAATTCAAATTCAAACCATGTAAAGTCTTCATAAAATCCATTCTATTTTTCTTGGTCCAAATATTCTCCAGTAATTTCTTTTCCAACCAATCTTCCAGATATTCATTCTCCCTCGTGTGAACCCTGAATCTGTTGTAACTTTCTCCTAAATTCATATAAAATTATAAACTTTCTTCCAGTAAATATATTATACTTTTTGTAATTTCATTTATATTTATTTGTTCGTTTGTGTTATCGTCTTGCGCGTAGAACCCGACGTTGTCGAAGAATTCTCATACTAGCAGCAAGAAGGTCAAGATATCGCACACGAAGACAAGTCTCTTTTGAACATCTTGTACCTATGTTTACAAAAATCATTTTGTTATTTTAAATTTAATGAATTTGCTATGTTACATAAAATGATAATTTCTGTTGTAAGGATAATAGTTAAACCGATAATTGTTATGCCCTCATTTGATATTGACAACCATGTACCTTTGTCACCCTAGGTTTCGCTTGTCTCAGTATTAAGATTATTATATGATTGTTAATTTTAGAACGGTAGTAATTTGCTTAGACAAGCTAGTCGGTCAGTATAACCCTTTGGGTGGAAAATTGATATGAATGATTTCATCTTTTTATTTAATGGCAATAAGTATTGCTGTTGTTTTTAAACTAAAATAAAATGGTAAAAGTTGTTTTAGACTTGGGCGGATGGTAAGATTGGATTGGTGCGAATTTAGCATGAGAACTTGTAAAGTGTATATTCCGCCCTAATCAATTAAGAACCGATGCTTGTGTTTGTCCAAACTGAGCACTACCGTACAACCACATGTCTATATGGCTATGACCTAGCTGATTAACTTACAATAGTCTAGTTTAGGTACCACTAGTGGAAAGTGGGTGCCAGGGATTTACTGATTACTCACAGTGAGGGACAGGGATTTACTGTACTCATATGGCGCAAGAGGGGGCTTCTGTCTGGATGAATTTAACCATTCAGCGGTAAAACCTCAGCGGGTGGTGACTAAGACTAGAGTAAGGTAAAAACTTTGTGATATTTTATCTGGTTCTCATGCCTAAGGAAGCATGTTGGCTATTAAGTTGACTTATCTCTTGTGGGTAAAGTTGTACAAACTCTGTAGAGTGTTAAAACTATTCGAATAGGCGTGCCTATGGTCAAAGGCGGGCAAGGAATGCATTCACATGGTAGATCTTTGGTTTTGGTTTTAAAGTGAAAGTTATGAAAACTAGAGAGTGGGTGGAACTCTCGGAATTGTGTCTTGGCGGATGAAGCCAGTGTGGGTGGATGGAACTCGTGGTTTTGAACCTTGGCGGTTGGAGCTAGTTAACTAATGCTGGTGGTTGGAACCTTCACTAGAAAATTACTGATGGTTTCTGTTAAAACAAATACTTTATTAAATTAATGTCTTCGAAAATATTTAATGGTATTTGAAATAAAATATTGCTTTGTGCAAAAGAACCATATAACCTTCCTTTGTTAAACCCTGCATCTACTGCATTTTCCCAAGACTTGCGTAGTACTTTATGTACTCACATGCTACACTTAAAACAAAATCTCAGAGGAATATGAAGATCAAGAAGGAGACTTCGACTACGGCGCCTATGTATTCAACGAAGGCTTTCCGATGTACTAGGTTGCGTTTCCTCAGTCAATTGCCTGTGGCGTATTGATGGGTCTTCGCTAGAGTTTATTTTGCTTCCGTTGTGTTTCGTGTGTTGCGAGGTCTTGAAACCTCAGTTGTAATAAAGAGGTCTTTTGGTCTGTACTCTCTATTATTGTAATAAAGTGTTGTTGGTTATGTAATCATCATTGTTTGACTGTGTGCACTAGCTTTGATCTGGGACTAGTGCTGTAATACACAGAGGGTCCGGATTCGAAAATCCGGGGTCCCGACATCCCGCATCCCCTTATGCCCTTCCCCTATTCGACTTGCTATTCCCCTATTCGGCCATTGCTGCATTGCATACGCCAGTCGCCGGTGTGGCCATTGCTACGAGTTTATCCAAGAGACCAAGACGCAAGACCGCAAGAGCAAAGCTGCAGAGGGGTACCGGACCGACTGGTTCATCAAGACATCAACGAGCTCAAGGTAAATTTCTAATGTAAATTTCATTCTGCAACCACACATGTTCATTCAGTCATTCTGCAATCTGCATTGTAAATTTCTAATATTTTGCTGGAATCTGCAATCTGCATTCTAATGGTAGAAATCAGATTGGAGTCTTGGAGAAGCCGAGAAGGGGCAGTCACAGACTCACAGTCAGCCTGGGGCAGCATAGCTACAGCCTATAGCAGGGCCGTGGTAAGATACTAAGATGTCATCTAGAAAGTATTTATCTGGGAGTGAAAATAGGAAAAAAAGAAAACAGGTAGATGAGTTGATAGAATCCCAAAAAGGATCCATTGACAAATTCTTCAGGATTAATACAGGTTCTTCTAGGAATTATGAGGAATTGGCCTTAGTTACTGTTGAAGAACAACCTAATGAAAATTTAGGTCAGAATGATGATATCAAAGAGGATGATAATAATTTGAATGGGCATGAAAACCTAGCTGATTCGACTAATGTAGAAACTGCAAGTGTTGATGAAGAACCACATTTTACTATAGATATTTATGATCCAAGAAATTGGGACAACCTTGATAATAAAGCAAGGGACATTTTAGTGGAAAAGGGGCTTATAAGAGAAGAAAATATTGTATTCCCTTTAGATAATCTCAATAGGCATTTTTCATGTGCTTATTATTATAGAAAAATGAGCAATGGAGAGGTACACGATAGAAAATGGCTAGTTTATTCTAAACACGTTGACAAAGTGTATTGCTTTTGTTGTAAGCTTTTCAGATCTAATAACAACATGAGTTTCTTAGCTGCTGATGGATTGAGAGACTGGAAACATCTTAGTGGGCGGCTCAAAGAACATGAAAGTAGTGTCGAGCATATTACAAACATGAACACTTGGAATGAACTAAGAATTAGACTTCGTAAAAATCAAACAATTGACAATGATTTGCAACAACAAATCACTAAAGAGAAAGAACGCTTAAGACAGGTTTTAGTTAGAATAGTTGCCACTGTGAAATATCTTGGTAAACGTAATTTAGCTTTTTGAGGGTCAAGTGAGAAACTTTACGAAGATAGTAATGGCAATTTCTTAGGATGTGTTGAAATGATTGTAGAATTTGACGTGATAATGTAAGATTATCTTAGACGCATTCAAAATAATGAAATTCATCATCATTATCTTAGTCATAAGATTCAAAATGAGTTAATTTCTATGTTGGCAAGTAGTGTTACAAGTTCTATTATACAGATTGTTAAAAAGGCCAAATATTTCTCCATAATCCTTGATTGCACTCCAGATGTGAGCCATCAAGAACAAATGACTCTAATTGTTCGATATGTTAATATGTCAAACAACAAAATAAAAATACAAGAGCTATTTCTGGGATTCCTGAAGGTGGATGACACATCTGGTATGGGGCTTTTTAATGAATTGCTTAATGAGATGGAGTCTTTTGGTCTTAATATTGATGATATAAGGGGTCAAGGTTATGACAATGGTTCTAATATGAAAGGTAAACACCAAGGGGTACAAAAGCGGTTGCTTGATATGAATCCAAGAGCTTTGTATATGCCATGTGCTTGTCATAGTCTTAATCTTACTCTATGTGATATGGCAAATTCTTGTGGTAAAGCTATTTCATTTTTTCGAATTGTGCAACGAATATATGTGTTATTTTCAAGTTCTCCAAAAAGATGGAAGGTGTTGCTTGACCATGTTCCAAAATTAACTATGAAACCTTTGTCTAGTACTCGTTGGGAGAGTCGAATCAACAGTGTTAAAGCTATTAGATATCAAGCTCCTCAGCTAAGGTTAGCTTTGTCTGAATTATGTAAAACTTGTGATGATCCGAAATCAAAGAGTGATGCACAAAATTTATTTGATGTGCTTGGTAGTTTTGAGTTTTTACTTGGTATGGTTATTTGGCATGATATTTTATTTGCTGTAAATATGGTGAGTAAGAATATGCAATCTCCATCCATGTGCATTGACTCTACCTTGCAGCAGATTGAAGGTATAATGCAATATTTTGATAAGTATAGAAATGAAGGTTTTGCATCTAGTTTGGCTATTGCTAAAGGCCTTGCATCTGATATGAATGTAGATCCATCATTTTTGATAAAACGTCATGCTATTAGGAAAAAGCAATTCGATGAAAGTGATCACAATGAAGAAATTCTATCGGCTGAGAAAGCTTTTGAAGTTAATTACTTTTTTGTTACGGTGGATGTGGCAAATGTTTCATTGAAAAATAGATTTGAAGAACTTAAAGTGTTTAAAAGTATATTTGGATTTTTACTTAACTCAAAAAACATGAAGTCATTGGATGATGTTGAACTAAGAAAGTGTTGCATTAAATTTGCAAATACTTTTTCTCGAAATGATTCATTTGATGTTGAGTTAGATGAACTTTTTCTGAATTAAGAATGCTGCAAATGACTTTGCCAGATGTGCCAATGTCTGCTATTGAGATTTTTGAGTTTGTTAGAGATATAGACTACTATCCAAATGTTTCAATTGCTTATCGAATCTTGTTTACTATTCCTATGACTGTAACATCAGCTGAAAGAAGCTTTTCAAAGTTGAAATTATTGAAAAACTATTTGAGGTCATCAATGTCACATGAAAGGTTGAATGGTCTAGCCACTTTATGCATTGAGAAGGATATGTTGGATCATATCGATGTTGATACTATTGTCAATGACTTTGTGATATGGGGAGGCCCGATCTTCTCAGTGAGGAACCGTGGATAGTTGATGCGAAGTAGACGATGTCACTAGTTGAACACTCGCGCCAATGCACGAACCCTCAACTCTTCGGGACACGCCCAAAACACACCGGATAATGGTTCGTCGCGAGACCACAAACGACGAACGCCAAGTCCCCAATTCCCAATGGAACGACGGCTTGAAGGGAATTGCAGAACGAACAATGGATCGTCTATTTCTCTCTCAAAGTCCTCGCATGAACTTTGGTGTTGAAAGAACAAGCAATAGCTATATTTCAATCTTATGCATAAAATTGGTCGCCCTTAAAATGGGGGTCTAACCCTAAATATATAGTACCATGTCCACCTCATGGCTGGCCAAGAGGTTCTAAACCAACTCCAACTCATCCTTACATGTATTTGGAAAAAAAACTCACACAAAAGGAAAAATCTAAAATTAAACTATCACCATGTTTCGGTCTTAACTTTTTATCTGTAATGAATTTGAAGGTGGGGCCAGATGCATTGCGTAGCCCTTGAAATTATCTTTCCAATGAGTACAAGAACACCTGAATCGGACTCCGTTTGTGAAAGTTATGACCTTTTTAGTAACTGCACGTCAGGCTGTCCCGAACCGAATCCGAATTGAATCCTGAGTTGAATCCGAGTTTGAATTGGATTGAGCACGTGGGAGGTCCGAATTTGGCTTCAAAATCTTATCCAAAACTTATAGTTTTAGTCCTGGGCTCCTCCCTTTTGCTCTCCCATCAACCGGGCTTCTTTCCTCCTTGATCAACTGCATGGGCTGTTTGATTTTCTCCTTGCCAACTGTTTTGGCCTTCTTATTCTTCATTGCTATGCAGCAAATATAGGTACCCTCTTTCTTGTGCTCCTCTATTGTTTTGGCTTCGGCCTCCCTCTCGGTTCTAAAGTCTTAAAGCTTGTCAAACCTGAGAATGCACAAAGTATTGCTTTTATGTAGTATACAATTCTCACGGAAAACACAAAGAAACTTGTTAAGAAACAATTGCACCTGTTGTTTGAGAAGTATAGATCGTGCTTTATAAACAGCGTCATAAGTACTAGGGATATCCTCATCACTTTGCATCTAGAAATGTTAGAACAAACTGCTTTATATGACTTTGTATTTTGTGATGTACTAAGTCTAATATCATCAATAAATACTTTGCATTTTGTGATGTACTAAGTCTTATGGTTATTGTATTGAGCTTTAGCTTTTGCAATTGAAACAAAAGGTATTATTACATATTTACATTAGAACGATAGGCCTCCACTTTTATTACGCCCTAGGGCCCCCTAAATTACAGGAACGGCCCTGACGTTCATGATGTAACTATGAAGGAGAGCACTCATGGTGCATTGGAAACCGAAACTAGAAAAACATCCAATGATGTTCAACAGATAAGCAAAGGTGATGGGGATCATCAAAATATAAAAATGAAATCACCCTTGACTGGGGACCGAATTGTTAAACACAAATAAACATCGACATTCATTGGTGGCCCATCAAATTGGTAGTTATTGGAACGTTGTATTTGTTTTCTAAATCCTAGCGTTAAATATTTGATCGACACAAGTTGTGCCAACCGGTCCTAATTTTTGCAACGTAGGGATCCATACTCTAAAGGAGTTCCATTAAGCTCCCTCAGAATCTCGCTTGGTACTGTTAATTTTTTTTCCTGTCATTCTTTTTTTCAAATTGTATTCAGTGCATGAACATATAATCTTACTAACTATGAGAAACCTTCTTAAGGAAATGCCCCAAACATATAATGTTCTTGGTTTGGAATCATGCTTTAGTTGGCATTTGTAGTGCGTAGTGCTCACTAACCATGAAAATACCATGTTTGTCAAATGGCTCAAACACATAATGCTCTTTGTTTCTAAACATGCTTCGCTGAGTGAACCAATATTTAGGTTTCTCTATGGCTGAGCGAACTAATATTATCTGTTGGCATGATTCGTTTTAAATTTTGACATGTATAGGTCTGCCTCCTGCTAGTCCACCAATATCCTTCTAGTTGTGTCCTTTTTTATTAAACATAGTAATTACTAAAAAAATGTCCAAAACCAGGTCATGTTACATTGCTCTATTCATATAATGTAGATCTAATTTTGTAAGCTATTTACCACCAGCAGAACTACGGAAAGCTTCAGTCTTGAGGAAACTTTTATTCTCTTAACTGGGACAGGAATGATTCCCATATGACATGCATACCTTGTAAAAGAATAGGATAGAAGATAGATTGATGAGGTGTATTGCAATCAATGGTGCACTGCACAACCCATTGCTGCAGCTCTGTATTTATACCTGGTTGTCATATGGTGAACAGTACAAGGGTTACAACGGCTAGCAGATATTCAGATACAGATATTCTGCGATTCTATTCTACTTGGTTACAATAAGAGATTTGATTCTATCTCTAGATAAAGATAAGTACGATTACTTTAACATCCTCCCTCAATCTTAACCGTGAACTACTACATTAAGATTGTGGCGCAAAGTGCTGAACTACTGGCCTGACAATGGTTTCATGCGGATATCAACAAGCTGATCACTAGAGGCAATGAACTGAATATCCAGCTCTCCTCGCGCAACACGTTCTCTCACAAAATGAAAATCAACCTCAATGTTTTTGTCCTTGCATGAAACACTGGGTTTGCGGAGAGATACGTGGCGCCCAAATTCTCTCACCGTAACATAGATGAGTGGGACTGAAAAATGCCAAGTTCAGAAAGCAGAGATTGAAGCCAAACCGGTTCTGCCGTGCCATTCGCCGATGACTTGTACTCAGCCTTCGTGCTTGATCGCGAGACAGTGGCCTATTTGTGTGAGCTCCATGACACCAAATTAGAACCAAAAAAAGATGGCGAAGCCTCTTGTAGATCAGCGATCATCTGAACACCCAGCCTAGTTAGCATCAGTGAAAGCACTTAGAAGCATGGACTGCGATTGTTGTATGAACAATCACATATCTTGAGAAAATTTCAGATAGCGTAGGATACACTTTACAGCAGTCCAATGACAATCAGTAGTAGTATGAAGATAATGTCATACTTTGTTGTGTTGTACAGACAATCAATCGAACATCTCCGTGACACCTAGCCAAGCTTTCCTGATTGAAGGATCTTCCTCGGGAGTGGCGTAGCACCGTGCATTGGGTTCGTGTTTGTCTTCTGTGCTTACCGTTGTGACAGAAATGAGCAGTTAACACTGGCAAATTTTGTACAAGCTATAGAACACTGCTCTAGAAATGGCTTTGAATTAATTTTTAGATCAAATTTATAACGCCCCCGCTTCCAGGGGCGCGTACGGAAACGGTGCTCCGCAACTATTCACGCATAAACAGTTATGGAGTGTCGCGTAAGAGTATACCATTGCATGCTTACAACAAAAGTCCAGTATATATTTCACATATGGATTAACATCCAGTTTTCAGCAGCAGGTGTGCAAGCCCCAAATTTAATTACATCACAAAAGACTCCAAGATCCGCTTGAGCGCGGCGAAGACCTAAAACCACGGATCCTCGTCGAAGAAAAGACCCTCTGGGACTTCCTCAATGGGGAGACCTTCACCTTCGTCTTGATCTTCTAAAGAGGGGATTTAGCAAGCCGTGAACCAACAACCAGCTCAGCAAATCACAAAGGGAACCCTATCTTACTACTTACATGGTTCAACAAAGGAAGGGAGTATAATTTGTTTATTAACTTTGAGTGGAGGCAGTTTTGTTTGTAAACATTTTGGAAAACTAGTCGAACAAAAATTAATCCTTAATCAATAGGGGTTTTCATGAAGAGTTAATTAACCAACTAGTCAGATTAAAACATTTACAAAACTACTTAAGCTTTGCTGCTGGAGTCACCCAAGTGGCACAGCTCCATTAATCGGGAGCACGACGTATTCGAATACCATTAATTTGACTCTGCGGAGTTTGTTGAGCTTTACTCACACGATTCCTTAACTCCCGCGACAGAGTTAAGAATGCTAGGTCGTTTCACTGCTCAATTCTTTATATAGGCTCTACCCGGTAGAATCCACTCGGGTCTGGCACATGAAAACTTCCGTCCGCTTCTAGTGAACTCTACCATTGTTAGGTACCCGCAGCGCGGCATACCTGACCTACTACCCAACCTCCTAACTTCTCAACACCTGTAGAGTTTTAATCGAGTTGAGCAGCTACTAAACCAGTGTTGACAAGTCAACTCCTGTGATTGAGCGATCACTATGACATTTGCTCAGCGTAAGGGTTTCAGTCCTTATATTTTCACATGGTCCGCAACCTCACCAGGTCCGCGACCACTAACCTAGGGTAAGCGGTGGGCGCTGACCGACTCGCGGTTCCCCACAACACCCTTACCCTAACATCAATCCTAGGGTAAAAGAGGGGCGAAGACCGTCTCGCGGCTCTTTCCCAACACCCTTACCCTACCTTGTGCACGCCGGCACTCTCCGCTCTAGAGCACGGTGTCCCATACCACCCTACCCTAGAGTCGAGTTTTCCAAATTCTATTGGCCCGCAGCCACGACCTTATTAGTGTAAGACTTTGCGTGATAATAATAACCTACAGTTATCTAGATTAACAGATAATCATTTCTAGGGTTACAAAGGCATGGCTACAAGTTTAGCATGGCATGTGTCGGTGGTAGGACTTATCTATATAACATGTCATTCTAAACATTTTATTTTACTTTGAACTAGTATTTCACAACTAGCATAATGCAAATAACATAATAGCATAATTAACATCATGGGGTACAATATGGTCAAAGGTTTTGCGACTTACCGTAAATCTGGACGATGTCGGCTAGCTCGAATGTAGAGGCACCTGGATCCTAGGACTGCACCTGAACCTCTGGGATCTCTGAAACTAGCGCAAACACATAAAATAATTAATTCCAGCTTGAGACTAATCAAGCGAGGGAAAATAAACTATTTAAAAAGGAGTAAAATGCATAAATCCTCAAATTGGAATTTTTAGAATTTTTCTGGGATGAATTTGGGGAAATGGAGGTCAAAAGTGGGTTCATGACATTATTTGGAGCAAAGTGGTGAAATTTGGGAATTTTTGGGATTTCTGTGATTTTTTAGAATTTATTTGAATTTTTTGGATTTTAGAAAATTAATAAATCTCTGAAAATTCGATGAACAGTGTCGGGCCGGCCCAAAGTAATAGTGCGGTTGGCACTGTGGCGGCCTGCACTGCAAGGCCAACGCGCCCATGCGGCGCGGCCATGCCCACGCTGCCGCTCCTCCCGGGCGGATGGCGGACGCGTGGCCGGGCGTCCGGTGGAGATGGCGCGGAGCGGGCGGTTCGAATGGACCGGGTAAGTGGGATCGAACGGCATCAGGGAGGGGGTGGTGGATCGGGCGGTGGGAGGGTGGTGTTTAAGGAGATCAGACGATTGTGAGGGAGTGCCATCCGACGCACAGGTTTAAAAGTTAACGGTTGGAGGGACGGTGAGGATATGGCCACGTCGGTCATCGTCTTCCTCTCGCCGGGCACACGCAGCAGAGAGACAGAGACAGGGGTGTCTCCGCTCTCCGGCGACTACGAGGTCCCCGGCGGATGTGGAGGGTACCACTGGGTAAAGCTCGACGTGGGGAACCCATTTTGGGGTTTTGGAAGGCCGGTGGGTCAACGGGGAAGGCAGGAGGCAGAAGGGAAAGGATCGGCTTCCCGGTGGTGAAGGAAGGATGCCGGCGGCGATCAAGCCAAAACGGCGGTGATTTCACGGTCAGGGGGTTCTGGGGCTCATGTTGGTTGAGTTGGCTTCAGCTCGGAGGCTCCCTGGAAGGCTGGCCACGGAGAGGCTTCCGCGGCCGACGGCGAGCTACGGTGCCGGAGTCCCACAGGCGATCACCTGGCCAGAGGAGTGCACCATTGAGATTAGAGAGCAGCAAGGATGCTCTGAGAGCAAAGAATTGGAAAATGAGGGAGATGAGAGGGAGATCAGCTCACGGGGTCGCCGGCGCAGGGAGAGACGGCGGCGGAGCTGGAGGCGGCGAAAGTTCAATCAGCTGCTCCAGGAGGTTCCTGGGAGGGGCAAGAAGCGAATGAGAGGGGCAGGGAGGCTTGGGGAGCACGGGCGCACGAGGGAGTCGGGGGGGTTTTATGCTTCGGTAGGGGAGAAGGAACCCGAGGGAGAGGGGCATGGGCGCGGCGCCGGGGTCAACAGAAAGACGGAGGACAGCTGGAGCGTCGTCTCCGCGCAATGGGCCGGCTCTGAGCGGCAGTAAAGACGGCGCACGGCCACGGGAGCAGGTGAGCGGCGGCATGAGCGTCGGGCTCCCGTGCGGAGGAAGGAGCCGGGCGGGGAGGATGACAGGTGGGGTCCAAGGGGAGGAAGCGGCGACGCGTGGCGCGGAGGCGGTCTTGTCTTGGACCGGGCGCGAGGCGCAGAGGCGGTGCGAGCGCAGCGCAGGCGCAGCGCGCGCGAGAGAGGGAAGGCGGGAGAAAGAGAGAGCGTCGCGGGAGGGAGAGGCGGAAAAACCGAAGGCGCCCGTACGAGAGGAAAGGCGGGCGCTAGAGAGGAAAGAAAATGGGGAGGGGAGCGGCGCCAACAGGAGAGGGAGGCGAAATGGCCGAAAGGGGAAGCGGTGTTCCGGGGGACTTTCCAAAAGGGAAAGTTTTCAAAAATTCATCAAAAATTTAGAAAAAATTTGGTTTGAAAATTTGGGGTCTTTCAAAATTATGTTACCAGTCTTCCATTGCTTATTGTGTCGTTCAATCCTTTGAATCTAACCAATGACAACACAAAAAAAGAGAAGAAAATTCCACGGATCAATGTCAATTGCGGTGTGTGCTTGAACTCCAGTTCGATCGATCTGGGCTGTTCTCATGGAATCCAATTAGAAGATGACCTGATTTTTGCCCAATCCATACATACAGAATCCAATTAGAAGATGACCTGCCTGGGCTGAAAGCTTGGGTGGATGAACCAAGCTTTTTCCAAAAACCATTTCGATTCTCTAGGATCGGTTTGCAATTTTGCATGCAGGTGTCTATTGCATGAGATAACAGCACCAGGAACTTTCTGAGGGCCTTTCAAGGTCATAGTTTGTTTTTTTGCATGCAGGTGCAAAGTTCAGGAGTGATCTGAACTTATTGTACTAGCAGCCTCTAAAGCCATGCCAAAATTAAGTTTGTGTCAGATCATTCTTGTCCACATTTTCTGAGGGCCTGCTGTTTCTTCCTGTTTGCATGCATTCATGTCAAAAGAATTTATCGACTGAATGTGTTTTGCATGCATGTAGCACACTAGCAACGCAGTTAGTATGCCTCCCACTCCCTTGAGACCCCTTCTATGCTTCCTATATATATATATATATAGTAAAAATAACGAGTGCTCTTTGGTGCTCGGGCACTATAAATCTAAAATAAGTATGTATCATATGCGAAATTTTTTTAAATTTCTTGGATGTCAAGTTTAACTAGTTTACTAACTAGTTCAAACAAGTTTGACCTAAATTTCGAATTGTAGTTATCTTTTTAATGATAGTTTGATTGTAGGTATATGCTGATTATATATATAAATCAGCAAAGTATGTGATATATATATATATATATATATATATATATATATATATATATATATATATATATATATATATATATATATATATATATATATACATGCTTGCACATATGGTTGATGATCTTGAGTCCTGTTTATGAAACCATTTTTTCCAAAGGTTTTACCATGCATATTAATTTTGAAAAAGGAGGCTGGTTTTGATGTGAAATTTTGGTATATTGGAGGAAACAAAAATGGGTGTAGCGCCATATTGCAAGAGTGCATCAATTCAGCAGGCTGTAGCCTGCGGGAACCTATATGCAAGTAACTATTTTATGTTGCCATGCACAGTAGTGCGTGGATTTGGAAAGACTTGTTTATTAGCCTTCACTCACTTATAAACTCGAGACAAATTAAGGCTCCGGAGCAGAACGACAGCAGTACAGTAAGTGTAGGTAACGCCTTATTGGCTTGAATGTTCATGAGACAATAGTGCTGATGAGATGTAGATACTCTGCAGTAGTGTGTAGACAAGAGGGTAAACCTGCAGCAAACATCATATAACGTAATCTTCGTAGCGTTTCGAATGCATCAACTGTGGAGTCTTACATGGAAACGTATGATTAAATAAATCTTGGAAATTTTCCTACCACGTCGTCCTCTTTAAATCAATAAAATTCCGTCGGCTTATGCACGTATGTACTCGTTTGATCACACTACTGGAAGACATACTCGTTTGGTGAGAGCTATATATATATTGTTGAGTTCTGAAGGGCATTTTGGTAATTTCTCAATTTGAAAAGAAAAAAAAGAGAAAAAGAAATGTCGGTAGGGCCCACCTGTCGGTGGGCCAAATGAGGAGATAAGGAGAAGACTTCGTCTCCTCCCGAGAGGCCGGTGCGAGTGGGCGCGACTCGATCGGATCTGGCGACGGCGGCGGTTGGGTCATGGGGAGCGATGGCATCGTAGCCCGCCGTTCCCCTCCTCTCTCCGCTTTGCTATAAAGCTCAGGGCTTCTCCTCTCCTCAGGGTGGGCGAAAACCAGTGAGCTCTCTTCCCCTCCTTGCTTCAATCTCCATCGGCGATTCTTGGTCTTTGGGCTGTTGGCCGGTTCTCCGTGCTCCGCAGGCAGCCGAGGGACTTGACCCTTGTTTAGGGTTCTTGATCTGAGCTTGGACCGAGAAAATCACTGAGAGATTTGGAGCGTTGATTTGTGTGTTTGAAGTGTTCATCGTGTACCGGTGAGTAGTACTTAGCTCCGGAACTACCGGTGGTCTTATGCGGAACTACCGGCGAGCGGTACTTGGCCAGAACTACCGGTGGTCTTGTGCGGCATCCCTGTACCTCGGCTTCCTTCTTGGCTTCAGCTGAGAAAGGGAGAGCGGTATTGTATCTCCGTGAACCATCTTCCTGCTTGACAGTGGGTTGATAGGTTTTCTGGGACAGCGATTTCATCGTGCCTTGCTATCTTCGGTTTCTTCAAGTGATTTCGAATATCACTGCACAGTGAGTGTCATCTATTTTCTTTCAGTAATCTACTGTAGAAAGAGATGCTTGTGGGCATATCATATGCTCGATGAGGATAACTATGGTCTAATACTGAAATTGAATGATCAAATTTGAGTTCTAGATATTTGTTTTTAATGTCATTGGTTTACCTGCTCTACAGTTTGATACTTTCGGTATTTGGTACATGCTGTGATCTCTAATCTATGTTGGCAGCACCTTGATTAGTCAGTTCGGTTTGCTGTTTAACCTGTTAAAACTGTGATTCCAAAATGTGAAATCTGATCAAATTGATTGACTAATTTTAGTACTGCTTTGTGATCACTTGATATTGTTCCTCTGCTGGCCGAAAGTATTGGATGATGACAGTCTAAAGATAAGTCTGGTAAATTGATTTTTAGAGCTCAAAATTTGAATCTTTCTAGACATATTCAATTTAGGAAGAGTATAGACCAAAGTAGCGGGGCAGCCAAGATTGAAATCTTGTGCAACCCTATATCTGAGAGCAATTATAATCAATCAAACATGCTGATTTTAGTCATTTGTGTTTGGCTATATTTGATGGCAGCATGTTATTATCTTAACTCTGAATATATGTTTGTTTTGGTCATATATGTTAAGTCTTCAATAAGATTAGCATGTAGATACATTAACATTCTTAATGCCATGCTAATTTTGAACTCATATATAACATTCATCTTGAGTATATATTCATTTTGCCATGACTTAATTGATTCTTATGTCAATATGTTGTATAAGTCATTTATATGTCATGCTTGGGTGTTTATTATTATTGGAATTAAAATGAAAAATATGCTTATACCGTAAATCTTACAACATATATATATACACACAGACGATACCCTACGCTGCCCTTGTTTTGTCTAGACCACGATGGGTGGATCCTTTCCCATTTTGATTTTCATTGCTATAGTAACTAGATTCTAAATGATATATTTTTTAAGGTGGGGTCTTTAAGTAGATTATAGTATACATTGTACCGAGCTCAGTTGTACCAATCAAAATAATATGCGTTTTTTCTCTCTTCGTACCGTCTTTCACGAACAGTCAGAATTCAGAAAACTTAAACCAAAAACCAAAACCACAACAAAAAAACCCACCCAATGTGTGTTACTGTGTCAGTGTTATCATTATAGATTAGATGAGTTTGTTGAATGGATTCTTTAGAAAAGAGAACACTTAACTTCTTTTTCTTCCTTCCTTCCCGTTCTTTAAAGAGCGAATTTTTCATACGTAATCTTGCCATTGATCTCTACACGCATGCGTGAAAGCAGCCGTGTAGCAGCAGGCAGCAACAGCAGCATATGCTACAGGAAAATGGTTGGTTCGGTGTGGTTCTCCTATCATATGTAGCACGGGTGCGGGGTGGCCACCAACCAGCTGCAGCAGCTCGTGCTTCTCCTTTTCTTTTAAGAACAACTGGTCATATATCTCTACGTTGCAATAAAATTTATTAAATGTATAGATAATCATACTATAGAAGAAAGTTACTCTTATCGGTTGCAAAGTGAAGAGTTGTGTGAAGTCAAAGAAATATGATGATGCCAGAGAACAGACTACAACCACCAACTCGTTTTTTTATAATAGTAATGAAAAATAGCTTAAAGCTAAAAAACGGGGCCTCAACGATCGGCCCGATCGGATTAGATTACCGCTAATCAAATCGCCGTCCATGTCAGTTGCACCCTGCGTTGCGTTTAAGGATGCAAACGGATCGAATACGGACGGATAATACCTCTATCATATTTGTTTTCATATTTTTTTCTCGAATACGGATACGAATACGGATAACTCGAATACGAATACAAATACAAATAATATCGGATACAGATACGGAGCGAATACGAATCGAAACGAATACAGTTACGAATATTTATCGGAACATAAAAACCCCTTAAACTATACATCTGGGTCAAGACCAAGGAGCTCCTCATCTGGGTCACGCTCGCGCGGCCTGGACTCGTCACGGAGACGCAGACTACGGACTGCAGCCGGCGGTAACTCTAAATGCGATCGCCTGGTAATCTGATCGACGACTAGATCGCGTGGAGTGGGAATGGATGTGGAGATCATCTAGTCTATTTTTTATTTTGAATCGTCGAACACAAGCATACCCAAGTTTTGAGGCAGCAATTTTTGCCCAACAAATAATGTACTTACAAAATAGATCCAAGATAGAGTTAGCTTATGCCACCTAGAGTTATGTATCTTCCCCCTTCTCTGGAAGTGTAATGTTACTCCTATGTACAGAAAAAAAATATTGAGATTTACAAGGAAAATAGCCATGTTACCCATATATGACACTTCTATACTCTTTGGCCAACTTGTTGTGCAGAAATACATTTTTTAACTGAACTATGAAGAAATTCTTCTCTTTTTTCAACAATATTTTTCTTGTCTCTTGCTTCAAAAAGGAAAATACTTTCTATTGTTCTCTTCTTAATGCAATGACGCTAAAAACTTTTGCGCGTTCTTGAAAGACAATTGTTTTCTGATCATATTTTTTTGGTGTTTATCTGGGTTCTGAATTCTGTAAAATCTGTTAGTAGTAAGTCGCAAAGCAATTGAAAGACCCCAAAATTTCAAACAAAATTTTTCCTGGTTTTTTCCTGAATTTTTGGTGAATTTTTGAAAACTTTCCCAATTAAACCCCTAGAAAGGCGCTTCCCCTTCGCCGAGCGCCTCCTTCTCCGTTGGCGCCCCTCCTCTTCCGCCTCCCTCTGCGCGCGCTCCCCTCCACTTTTCGCCTTCCTCCTCCCCGCGCGCCCATGCTCCCTTCCCATGGCGCCTCGCCTCCCCGCCTTCTCCCTCGCGCGCACGCGCGCGCCCGCACCGCCTCATCCCCCTGTTCGGACAGTAGCGCCCGCGCGCCATGGTCCGGAGGGAGCTCGCCAGCGCCACGCGCCGCCGCCTCTTCCCCTGTGGACCCCACCGCCACCGCCCCTCCTTCCTTCCCCAGACGGGAGCCGGCGCCCATGCCGCCACTCGCGCCCACTCCGCCGCCTTTACTCCCTGGAGCCGGTGGCGCCCACCTGCTGGAGAAGACCCCTCACCGACCCCGTCCACTCGGCCGACTCCACGTGCGCGCCGAGCCTTCTCCCCACGGCTCTCCCTCCCCTCCGCGCGGGTATAAAACCCCCCTTCGGCCCCTGCCTTCTCCTTTGCTTCCCGAGCTCCCCGACCACCCCCATTCTCCTCCCACCACTCCTAGGAACCTCCCTGAGCAGCCGATTGAGGTCCCATCGCCTCCAGCTCCGTCGCCGTCCCTCCCTGCGCCGGCGACCCCCGTGAGCTGATCTTCCTCTCCTCTCTCTCATTTCTCGATTGTTTTCGCCCAGAGGACCCTCACTAACTCCTGATCACTGTGGTAACCTTATCTGGCCAGGAGAAACCCCGAGGCGCTCCAGCACCGGAGCTCACCGTCGGCCGAACCACCCTCTCCGTGGCCAGTTCGCCAGGAGGGCTCCGAGCTTTGGCCACCAGCACCAATGTGAGCCCCAGGACCCACTGGCCATAAACCCACCGCCGATTTGGCCTGATCGCCGCCGGAGACCCTCCTCCACCGCCGGAGGCCGATTCTTCCCTTCGGTCTCCTGCCTCCCCCGTTGGTCCTCCGGCCTCCCAAGGGCCCGAAATGGGTTCCCCACGTCGAGACCTACCCGGTGGTGCCCTCCCTGGCCGCCGGGGACCTCGCCGTCGCCGGGGAGCAGAGCCTCCCCCTTTCTTCACTCCTCTGCCGCGCGCGCCGGCGAGAGGTTGAAGACGACCGACGTGGCTGCATCGTCGCCGTCCCCTCCAACCGTTATCCTTTAAACTCGCGCGTCGGATGGTCGCATCCTCGCTGCCGTCCGATCTTCTTAAACACAACCCTCCTCATCCGTCCGATCACCCCATACCGCTTCGCCCGCCCACCTCTAATCCCAGCCATCCGATCTTCATAAACCCCGTAGATCCGAGCCGCCCGCTCCCGCGCCATCCCCACCGGACGCCTGGCCGCACAGTGCCAGGCCGCACTGTAGCCAATGGGCCGGCCCAGCACTGTTCACCGAATTTTCAGGGATTTATTCTTTTCAAAAAATCCAGAAAACCCAAATAAATCCTAGAAAATCACAGAAAATCCCAAAAATTCCCAAATTTCACCACTTTGCTCCAAATAATATCCTGAACCCAGTGGTGACCTCCTTTTTCCCAAATTCATCCCAGAAAAATTCTCAAAATTCACCAAGTTGTTATTTTATGTATTTTATTTCTTTTTCTTTATTTTTAATAGATTATTTTTCCTTGCTTGATTAGTCTCAAGCTGGATTTAATTATTTTATATGTTTGCGCTAGTGTCGGAGATCCCTAAGCTCGTGTGCAGTCCGGTGATCCCGAAGTTTCTTCGTTCGAGATCGCCGAGATCGTTCCAGTTCACGGCAAGTCGCAAAACCTTGATCATATTGAATGACATGCTTCGATTTATGTTATTATATTATTTGCACTATGTTAGTTGTGAAATACTAGTTTAAAGTAAAATAAAAAGGTTTAGAATGACATGTGATATAGATACGTCCTACCACCGAAAAATGCCATGTTTAATTTGTAGCCACGCCTTGTAACCCTAGAAATAATTATCTGTTAATCTAGATCACTATAGGTTACTATTATCATGCAAAGTCTTACACTAATAAGGTTGTGGCTGCGGGCCGTTAGACGTGAAAACCCGACCCTAGGGTGGGGTGGTATGGGACACCGTACCCTAGGGCGGAGAGTGTCGGTGTGCAAGGAAGGGTAAGGGTGTTGTGGGAAACCGCGAGTCGGTCGTCGCCCACCGCTTACCCTAGGTTGTGGTCGCGGACCTGGTGAGGTTGCGGGCCATGTGAAAATATAAGGACCGAAACCCTTATGCTGAGCAAATGTCATAGTGATCGCTCAACCACAGGAGTTGACTTGTCAACACTGGTTTAGTAGCTGCTCAACTCGTTTGAAACTCTACAGGCGTTGAGAAGTCTGGAGGTTGGGAAGTAGGTTAGGTATGCCGTGCTGCGGATACCTAATAACGGTAGGGTTCACTCGAAGCGGACGGGAGTTTCCATGTGCCAGACCCGAGTGAATTCTACCGGGTAGAGACTATATAAAGAATTGAGCAGTGAAACGACCTGGCTTTCTTAACTCTGTCGCGGGAGTTGAGGGATCGTGTGGGTAAAGTTGAGCAAACTCTGCAGAGTCAAATTAATGGTATTCGAATACGCCGTGCTCCCGGTTAATGGAGCTGTGTCACTTGGGTGATCCCATCAGCAAAACTTAAGTAGTTTTGTAAATGTTTTAATCTAAGTAGATGGTTAATTAACTCTTCATGAAAACCCCTGTTGATTAAGAAGTAGTTTTGTCGGTAAGTTTTACAAAAAGGTTTACAAATAAAACTGCATCCACTCAAAGATAATAAACCCAGTATATTCCATGCCTTTGTGAATCCGTGCAAGTAGTAAGATAGGCTTCCTTTGCGATTTGCTGAGCTGGTTGTTGGCTCACGGCTTGCTAAATCAATTCTTTAGAAGATCAAGACGAAGGTGAAAGTCTCCCCGTGGAGGAAGTCCCTGAGGGTCTCTTCTTCGACGAGGATCCGTGGCTTTAGGTCTTCGCCGCGCTCAAGCGGATCTTGGAGCTTTTGTGATGTAAATATACTTTGGGCTTGCACGCCCCGCTGTCAAACTCTGGATGTTAATCCATATGTGAAATATATGCTGGTCTTTTGTTGTAAGCATGAATGGTATACTCTTGTGCGACACTCCATAACTGTTCATGCGTGAATAGTTGCGGATTGCCGTGTCCATACGCGCCCTCGGAAACGGGGGCGTTACAAGAAGTGGTATCAGAGCAGGCTCTTTGACCGTAGGTTAAGACCTAAGGCAATCTAGGAAGCGATTTTATCGCAAAACCTAATTTAAGACATAAAAAGGGTTTATGAAAAATATAAGTACTACTGTTGTCTTTACCTCTCTTGTTTCTACCTTATCTGTCTTAGTTTACTTCTGCTTAAGTTTTGATTTATGCAAATATTTACTGTCTCACTTGTCTAACTTCAAAATTTCCGTTTCCGGCAGATGGTGCACTTCGTGTTTTCCCGCCCCGACCGCATGGATGGTCGGCCCCACAAGTTGTGGGAGATTCAAGATGATTTGGGAGCCCTTGGGTACCACGCCCGGTTTTCCACGCAATCGGACGGTTTCGCCAAAGCCCGGCCACGAGTGGAAGGCATGGTGACCTCACACCCTTGCTCGTCCGCCCGACCTCGAGGCGCTTCATTGCCGGGAGGATCGACAAGGATGATGCAGTGCAGGATGCAGCCCAGAATGCTGCACTCTACCTCCGAGACTACTACGACCTAGAGCTGGCAGAGTCGCCCTTTGACCTAATCCCGCAGCAGCGTAGTGGAGGCCTTGCAGTGCCTCAGTTCCGTGAGGAGGACGACCCTCGCTTGGCGGGTGTCGCCGTTCTCATGGCCCAGCAGGTGATCCACTACGACAGGGCAGTGGAGGAGTCCCGTTCACTGCAGCGCTAGCTCTGGGAGGCTCGTCAGCAGGTCCAGCAGCTTCGAGGGTCTCTTGTCCGCTTCGAGGCAGTCGAGGCGGGCGAGGCCTCAGAGTGTGGAGAGTTGCCAGCTCTCTTCGTGTGCCTCTGCAGGTCTCCGTTGAGGCGCAGCCCGTGTTGCTCAGGCGCGAGTACTGTGCTAGGTTCGCCCGCAGCTCCTCTTGCCCTGCCAGCTCCAGAGGCCATGGAGGAGTAGCAGCTGATCGCTAGTTTAGTCTGACCTTTTGTTGTAGTAGCAGTACTTTTGTATTGTAATGCAAGTGTAACCATGAACCCTAAGTGGTCTGTGTACCACCTGCATATTGTAAATTTATGTTCATTAATCTTTATGTTGCTTGTTTAATTATCAATATTTCCTTCTGTGTTCAAAGCTTTCTCCTGTCCCCTTTCGCTCTCGTTCTTACCTTTTTCGTCCTATACTTGCCTTGAAAAATTCGAAATCTTACTTATCTACTCTTGGTTGCCAAAATCGCTGCAAAGCTAATTCCCAGTTCCCAATTGGCAGATGGACCCAACACAGAGTGGAGCGAGACCGGTAGGCGTGGTGCACCTGCCACAGATCAAGCGACACTTGCCAGCGTCATAGCAATGCTAGAACAGAATCGCTATCAAGGGGAACAGAATATTTTACGGGTACTTGATCGGCGAGGCCGAATCTTTGGAGCAGATAGCAGCCAGATCTCCAGGCTTTCAAGGTGGAGGCAATGTCCCTCGGGATGGTGCACCAGTTTCCTCCCGATGGGCAGATTTTCTAAAGACCCGTCCGCCAACCTTTACCACCTCGGCTGACCCCTTAGTGGCTGAGGATTGGCTGGTGGACGTGGAAAGAAAACTTCAGACGGTGCAATGTGATGATAAAGAGAAGGTGTTGTATGCATCCCACCAGTTGCAGGGTGCTGCTGCAACATGGTGGATCAATTACCAACGCACCCAAAGAGACCGAGAGATTGACTGGGAAGAATTCTCAAAAGCTTTCCGCAAGGCCCATATTCCTGATGGCATTATGGAGGCAAAATGCCGAGAGTTCTTGGCAGTCAAACAAGGAGGTCGCACAGTTATGGAATACCAGATCAGTTCAACCATCTCCCGATTTGCCCTCAAGATGTCGATAAAGAAGAGAAGAAGATGAGCGATTGTGGTGGACTACGCTAGTCCTTGAAGTTCCACATTTCAGCTATCAAATTCAAGGACCTGAATGACATGGTGGACAGCCTCATTACCTCAGAAGAAGCTCGTGGTGAGATGGAGGATTACAGGAAGCGTAAAGCAACACACAAATCACAATCCTCCTCCCATCAAGTTCAACGAAGCAAGACTACGGGATCGTCATCATTTCGATCCTAACCTACTCGGCAGTTTGTGATGCTACCGAAGAGTCAGTCAGGGCAGTCACAGCAATACAACTCCCCTTCTCCTTTGGCAATCAGATGCCCCACTTGTGGAGGAAATCACCTTGCTAGTAGCTGCCCCCGCAGATCAAATGCTTGCTTCCACTGTGGCGAAATTGGGCATTACAGAGACCAATGCCCTAGGAAGAACTTGCCCTCTGACGCGGCAAAACTTCAAGTTCATAACCAACAACAGCAAGAGTCAAAATCACAAGCAGGCCCCAGCACCCCCAAAGGAGGATACCTTCAGATCAAGGCGTAGGACCGCAATCACTGCGGGGCGGCAAACTTCACTGCAGCGAGGCAGAGGCGTGCTGACCCACCTTTTATGCAAGGGTGAACCACGTATTCGCAGAAGATGTCATGGAGCGGTGATATCATTGCCGGTATGTTCCCAATCAACTACATACCTGCACTGATTTTATTTGACCCTGGAGCAACACATTCATTTATCTCGAAGAGTTTTGTCTCGAAAAACCAGTTGCCATCAGTTTCTTTGCCAAGACCTTATGTGGTCGAAACCCCTGGGGTTAGAATGGAGTCCCACGGTGGGTGTGTTGGACTCAGTATAAACATCCAAGGGGTGGATTTTAAAGCAGATCTACTACAATTAGATATGTCAGGACTAGATGCCATTTTGAGCATGAACTGGCTAGCCAAGAACAAATGCAAGGTAGATTGTGAGGCCAAGACAGTGTCGATGCTAAATTCTGAAGACCAGAGAGTGGAGATAAAAACAGATCGAGAGGTGTTGAAAAATGCAAGAAAGCGCATGATCAACATGTTGGCGGTCACACCGATCAAGTGCCAGTGGTGCAAGAGTACCCGATGTATTTCGGAAGAATTTCAGCGCACCTCGACAGCAGTGTGTAGAGCTTGCTATAGAATTGGTTCCAGGCACGAAACCAATCGCCAAGCATCGATCGGATGTCACCAATGAGCTAAAAGAACTCAAGAAACAACTAGATGAGCTGCAAGAGAAGGAATTCATAAGACCAAGTGTTTCACCTTGGTCGGCTCCAGTCTTATTTGTGAAAAAGAAGAATGGAGAACTGAGGATGTGTGTAGATTACAGAGGTCTAAATACTGTCACCATCAAAAACAAGTACCCGTTGCCAAGAATTGATGATTTGTTTGATCAACTCAAGGGTGCCAAAGTATTCTCCAAGATCGACTTGCGCTCAGGTTACCATCAACTCAAAATCCGAGAGCAAGATCGAGAGAAGACAGCCTTCATCACTCGTTATGGATTGTATGAATTCACGGTCGTACCATTTGGTTTAACGAATGCACCGGCTTATTTCATGAACCTTATGAATCTGGTGCATATGGACCAATTGGACCGATTCATGATAGTCTTTTATCGATGATATTCTGATATATTCAAAAAGTGAAGAAGAGTACAAAGAGCATTTGCACATGGCATTGACCAGACTGAGAGAGCATCAGTTGTATGCCAAATTCGACAAATGCAGTTTCTGGCTAAGAGAAGTAGCTTTCTTGGGTCACATTATATCAGAAGATGGTGTCAAGGTTGATCCAGAAAAGATCGCCGCAGTTATGGAATGGCAGCAGCCCAAGACCGTGATAGAAGTAAGGAGTTTCCTTGGATTGGCGGGCTATTATCGTCGATTCATAGAAGGATTCTCAAAGATCTCTCGTCCCCTCACTCAACTACTGAAGAAAGACAAGCCTTTCCTGTGGACAGATGCCTATGAAGAGAACTTTCAGTTACTAAAGACCAAGCTAACAACGACACTAGTGTTGATTCTACCGAACCCAGAGAAAGAATTTCAAGTCTATTGTGATGCCTCAAAACAAGGTTTGAGATGTGTACTCATGCAAGACAGAAAAGTGGTCGCTTATGCCTCAAGACAGTTGAAACCCCATGAAGAAAATTATCCCACACACGATTTAGAGCTAGCAGCCGTAGTGCATGCACTCAAAATTTGGAGGCACTACCTGCTAGGGAATCGTTGTGAGATATTCTCAGATCACAAGAGCTTAAAGTACCTCTTTACACAGCCAGAGTTGAATATGAGACAACGAAGATGGCTAGAACTGATCAAAGATTATGATGTTGATCTTCAATATCATCCGGGCAAGGCCAACGTGGTTGCCGATGCCCTTAGTCGGATGGTTCGACAAGACAAACCAGCCACCGCAGAATATCCGCCAGAATTACAGAAAGAGATACTGCGACTGAATTTAGTGATCACCGAACAAGGCAGTATGGCAGCTCTAGAACTTCAGCCGATGCTGACAGATCAAATAAAGGCAGCCCAAGATGAAGATGAAGAGATTCAAAAACTGAAAAAGAGAGCCCAAGAAGAAGATTCATCAGAATATGCAATAGACGAACATAGAATCCTTACCTTCCGTGGTCGCTATTGCATACTCAACAAGAAAGAGTTGAGAGAATTGATCTTATCCGAAGCTCATTCTTCTCAATTCTCGATCCATCCAGGAGGCACAAAGATGTATCAAGACTTGAAGAAAAAGTATTGGTGGAACCAGATGAAGAAAGAAGTGGCAAAATACGTAGCCAAATGTGATGTCTGCCAGCAGATCAAGATTGACCACCAAAAACCCTCAGGATTGTTACAACCCTTACCGATTCCCGAATGGAAATGGGATAGTATCGGCATGGACTTCATTACTAGACTTCCCAAAACTCGTGAAGGATATGACGCTATCTGGGTCATAGTTGATGATCGACCAAGGTGGCTCACTTCCTCCGATCAAGCAAACCTATGGGAAGGATAAACTTGCCGAACTATATTTGACACGAATCGTGACACTCCATGGAGTACCCAAGAAGATTGTGTCAGATAGAGGAGCCCAGTTCACATCCAAGTTCTGGGATAAATTACATGAGGCGATGGGCACCGACCTAAACTTCATTTCAAAGATACCACCCATGATCGATGGACAGAAAGAAAGAACAAATCAGATTTTAGAGGATATGTTGAGAGCTTGCGATATTGTGTATGGAGCAGCATGGAATACTTGCCTGCGTTTTGCTCAATTCTCCTACAACAACAGCTACCAAGCTAGCATCCAGATGGCCCCATTTGAAGCTTTATATGGAAGAAAATGCAGGACACCTCTGAATTGGTCAGAAACAGGAGAATGACAACTCATTGGACCCCAAATCTGTCAAGATGCAGAAGCACATATCAAAATCATCAGAGACAGGCTAAAGATCGCCCAAGACCGACAAAAGAGCTATGCAGACAACCGCAGAAAAGACTTAAGCTTTGAAATCGGAGATTTTGTGTATATCAAAGTGACACCTTTCAAGATCGTAAAAAGGTTTCAAGTCAAAGGCAAGCTGGCCCCGAGATACGTGGGACCGTTCCGAATCATTGGAAGAATTGGAGAGGTAGCTTACCAAATACAACTACCGCCCAATTTATCCAGAATCCACAATGTGTTCCACATCTCACAGCTCCGAAAATGTCTACGCCAACCCACAGACGAAGTGCCTCATCGGATGTTGAGTTCTGGGATGTGGACTTACCTGAAGAACCTTTGCAAATACTTGAAACGTCCAAAAGGCAGCTTAGGAACAGGAATGTCAGATTTTGCAGAGTGCAGTGGAGGAATCACACGCCAGACGAGGCCACATGGGAAAGAGAATCGGATTTGCAGCGGGATTTTCCCAACTTACTCCTCGACCAAGTTAATCTCGGGTCGAGATTCTTTTAAGGGGTAGGTTGAAAGACCCCAAAATTTCAAACCAAAATTTTCTGGTTTTTCCTGAATTTTGGTGAATTTTGAAAACTTTCCCAATTGAAACCCCGTGAAAAGCGCTTTCAACTTTACCGAGCGCCTCCTTCTCCGTTGGCGCCTCCTCTTCCGCCTCCCTCCTGGGCGCCACTCCCCTCCGCTTCCGCCTTCCTCCTCCTCAGCGCGCGCCGCCGCCTCATGGGCGCCCGCCCCCGCCTTCTCCCTCAAGACGCAGACGCGCTGCGCCCGCGCCCGCACCGCCTCATCCCCTGTTCGGACGGTGCGCGCCCGCGCCTGCGCGATCAAAGAGAGCCTCGCCTCGCGCCACGCGTCGCCGCCTCCTTCCTGTGGACCCCGCCGCCGCCGCTCCCTCCTTCCTTCCCAAGACGGGAGCCGGCGCCCATGCCGCCACCGCGCCCACCGCCGCCTTTACTCCCTGCGGAGCCGGTGGCGCCATCGCTGCGAGAAGACCCTCACCAGCCCCGTCCACTCGGCCGACTCCACGTGCGCGCCGAGCCTTCTCCCCACGGCTCTCCCCTCCTCCGCGGGTATAAACCCCTTCGCCCCTGCCTTCTCCTTTGCTTCCCGAGCTCCCGACCACCCCCATTCTCCTCCCGCCACTCCTAGGAACCTCCCTGAGCAGCCGATTGAGCTCCCATCGCCTCCAGCTCCGCTAGTCCCTCCTGCGCCGGCGACCCCGTGAGCTGATCTTCCTCTCCTCTCTCTCATTTCTCGATTGTTTTCGCCCAGAGGACCCTCACTAACTCCTGATCACTGTGGTAACCTTATCTGGCCAGGAGAAACCCCGAGGAGCTCCAGCACCGGAGCTCACCACCGGCCGAACCACCCTCTCCGTGGCGGTTCGCGGGAGGGCTCGAGCTTGCCACCAAAGACCAATGTGAGCCCCAGACCCATCGACCATAAACCCACCGCCGATTTGGCTCGATCGCCGCCGGAGACCCTCCTCCACCGCTTGGAGGCCGATTCTTCCCTTCGGTCTCCTGCCTCCCCCGTTGGTCCTCCAGCCTCCCAAGGGCCCGAAATGGGTTCCCACGCCGAGACCTACCGGTGGTGCCCACCACCATGGGGACCTCGCCGTCGCCGGGAGCGAGCCTCCCCTTTCTTCACTCCTCTGCCTTGGCGGCGAGGTTGAAGACGACCGACGTGGGCGCATCGTCGCCGCCCCTCCAACCGTTATCCTTTAAACTCGTGCGTCGGATGGTCGCATCCTCGCCGTCCGATCTTCTTAAACACAACCCTCCTCATCCGTCCGATCACCCCATACCGCCGCCCGCCCACCTCTAATCCCACCGTCCGATCTTCATAAACCCCTCAGATCCGAGCCGCCCGCCTCGCGCCATCCCCACCGGACGCCGGCCACGCGTCGGCCATCCGCCGGGAAGGCGGCGCAGCGTCGTGGCGTGCACACACAGATGGGCGCGTTGGCCTTACGTAGCGGGCCAAGATAAAGGCCGAAGCCAGATCAGTAGCCAATGGGTCGACCAAAGCCTTTGTTCACCGATTTTTCAGGGATTTATTCTTTTCCAAAAATCCAGAAAACCCAAATAAATCCTAGAAAATCACGAAAATCCTAAAATTCCCAAATTTCACCACTTTGCTCCAAATAATATCCCGAACCAGTGGTGACCTCCTTTTCCCAAATTCATCCCAGAAAATTCTCAAAATTCACCAAGTTGTTATTTTATGTATTTTATTTCTTTTCTTTATTTTTAATAGATTATTTTTCCTTGCTTGATTAGTCTCAAGCTGGATTTAATTATTTTATATGTTTGCGCTAGTGTCGGAGATCCCGGAAGCTCAGGTGCAGTCCCAGGATCCCGAAGTTTCTTCGTTCGAGATCGCCGAGATCGTTCCAGTTCACGGCAAGTCGCAAAACCTTGATCATATTGAATGCCATGCTTCAATTTATGTTATTATATTATTTGCACTATGTTAGTTGTGAAATACTAGTTTAAAGTAAAATAAAAAGGTTTAGAATGACATGTGGTATAGATACGTCCTACCACCGAAAAATACCATGTTTAATTTGTAGCCACGCCTTGTAACCCTAGAAATAATTATCTGTTAATCTAGATCACTATAGGTTACTATTATCATGCAAAGTCTTACACTAATAAGGTTGTGGCTGCGGGCCGTTAGACGTGAAAACCCGACCCTAGGGTGGGGTGGTATGGGACACCGTACCCTAGGGCGGAGAGTGTCGGTGTGCAAGGAAGGGTAAGGGTGTTGTGGGAAACCGCGAGTTGGTCGTCGCCCACCGCTTACCCTAGGTTGTGGTCGCGGACCTGGTGAGGTTGCGGGCCATGTGAAAATATAAGGACCGAAACCCTTATACTGAGCAAATGTCATAGTGATCGCTCAACCACAGGAGTTGACTTGTCAACACTGGTTTAGTAGCTGCTCAACTCGTTTGAAACTCTACAGGCGTTGAGAAGTCTGGAGGTTGGGAAGTAGGTTAGGTATGCCGTCTTTGCGGATACCTAATAACGGTAGGGTTCACTCCGGCGGACGGGAGTTTCCATGTGCCGGACCGAGTGAATTCTAGGGTAGAGCCTATATAAAGAATTGAGCAAAGAAACGACGGCTTTCTTAACTCGTCGGGAGTTGAGGGATCGTGTGGGTAAAGTTGAGCAAACTCTGCAGAGTCAAATTAATGGTATTCGAATACGCCGTGTTCCCGGTTGTTGGCTCACGGCTTGCTAAATCAATTCTTTAGAAGATCAAGACAAAGGTGAAAGTCTCCCCGTGGAGGAAGTCCCTGAGGGTCTCTTCTTCGATGAGGATCCGTGGCTTTAGGTCTTCGCCGCGCTCAAGCGGATCTTGGAGCTTTTGTGATGTAAATATACTTTGGGCTTGGACGCCCCATGAGAGACCATGTGGAGGTCATCCCGTTGTGTATGATGAGTAATTGACATCGTTTACGAAAAGTCGAGTTTGAGTCGGTTGGTTCGGACCCTGACGTTGCGTGGCGTAACGGACTCGGTCGGACTTGGTCGAACCTAGTCGTTTGGGTTTAGGTTGCATATTCTGATGACTCGACAGGTTTGATCTCTATTTACGCTTTCATGTATCGAGCGGTGCTATTTGACGTGTTTTCTTGTCTGTGTGTCCGCAGGAAAGCGAGGCGGAGTCGTGGCGAGGCACGGTGGACCGGACTAGGCGTAGGTGGCGTTGAAGTCAGAACGGTCATGAGGTGTCGAAGACGACGTGGACTCGACGTGTTGCGGGCGTGCGAGGCAAGGAGCGGAAGCTTCCGGAAGGTGCGGGGAGGCGAAACGGGAATTTCGCAAAACTGCAAAAACGGGAGCGGGCGCCGTTGGATTTAGCGGCCGTAATGGGGCGGAGACCCGTTAGCCAAGGCTATAAATAGAGGAGAGGGCTGCATACCCGTTCATTAACTCAATGGATTTTAGAGGGAATTAGGGTTAGGTCTAGTCAAAAGAGGCTTTGGGGGTTGTTTTGCTTTGTGGCTTTAGTTGGCATGAGTTGGTAGGAGTGGCAGGAGGTTGTTTGAGCCCTTGCTGTGTGTTTCCTGCATGAGTGTCCACCGTAGCCTTCTTCTGGTGATGCCTCCGTGACTCTGTTCTTATCTCAGTGCTCATATGTTCTTGAGTTTGGTGTTCTTGAGATGGACAGAGAGGGTTGTAATTCCTATGTAATCATTCATTGTTCTTCCTTTCTATTAGTACAAGAATGATTTTTGTTGGCTAGTCTTATTCCCCGTTTCATTTTTGAGATGATCTTCATGGTGCACCCTCTCTGTTCTTCTTTTTCAGATTCTAGGGTTTGAGTTTATTTCTCGTTTTCTTTTGTGAGATGGCATGAAATTTGATATCTAGAGTACTAAGACTATTGCTAACATATCCTCAAAGTTTCATGTCCAAAAGATCAAAGATTGAGGAGAACTTTGAATTTTTGTCTCTATGTTCATCATTTCTGAAAAGCTAGGGTTTGGGTTATCTTTTGATTTCCTTTTGTGAGATGGGATGAAATTTGAGATGTTGAATGCTAAGGCTATTGCTAACATATCCTCAAAATTTCATTGCCATGGGATCAAGGATTTGGGAGAAATTTGGTTTTTCACTTTGTCTCTGTAACTTTTCAGTTTTTATCTAAAATCTGAAATTCTTGATCTTTTGCTGATCTCTCTTGTTGATTATTGTCTCTTTGCTATTTGTTTCTCTTTTCACTTGTTAGCCTTAAGAAATTTGAGCAAGAACTCATCAAATTGACAGTTTTCGGATTGCTGCAGTGAGTACAAAAATTGCTGAAATCTTCAGTCTCTGAAGCAGTTTTCAGTTTCTCGACTGCTGCAGTTGGCTGCCGAACTACTTCTTTTCTTTCTAGAAGTGCTGCAGTTTGTTACACTCTGATGCATGGATCATTCAATCATTTCTCTGCTATTTTCTTTTGCTGGCTGACTGCACAAAGAATAGCAGAAATTTCAGTACTGCAGTCCACTGCTCTTTGCTGTTTTTCTTGCTACTATCGGGTATACTACTGCAGGCTGTCCAAATTCTGAAATTGCAGTTTTCAGCTCTCAGTTTACAGCCTGTAAGTAGTAGTAATTTGACTGCAGATTTCAGATTGCAGATTGCTGCAGTTTTCAGTTTTCAGAGTCTGCAGATTGTTGTTTTCTGTGTGCAGATTTCAGATTTCAGTTTGCAGCAGTTTTCATTTTTGAGTTCTTGCTGCCCTCAGTTTTGAGACTGCAGTTTGGTCTACTGTTTTGGTCTGAAAAAGAGGAGATTCAGCTGCTGCTTTTAAACTACTTCCTGCTGCTATTGTTGTCACTTTTGTGCTGTTTTAGTCTGTACTTTTCAGCAGCTCCAGCAGTTTCTGAATTTCTGTCTCTCAGTTTGTGAATTTTCTCATGCTGCCGATGGTTGCAAGCGGCTGTACCTACTGTTCAAGTATTGTGTATTGTCGGCCAACAGTTTAGTCTCAGAATCGGTTCTCCGGTCAGACCGAAGTTCTTTTGACAGTCCGACAGATCTTTTTCTTTTAGCATCGGTTATTAGCTTGAATCCCTATTCTCTTGTGCCTGAGAAGAGCAACAAATGGTTGAGTAATTCTCTGTTTTTAAGCCCTTTTGGTATTTTACTGCGTAGACTATTTTCAGTTCATTGGTATCAGCCGGCAACTAGTTTCTTGGTCTAGTTGTTTGTGTGCCATATGCTATTTCCTCTCTTTTGTTAGCTGTGCCTTTTAGTGATCTTTTCTCAGACAAGTTTTCCTTTTCTTTGAGTGGATACTTAGGGGAGATTTTTAAAGGCACCATTCACCCCCCCTCTGTTGCCATTTCCGATCCTACAATTGGTATCAGAGCCGGTTAGCTCTTTTCTATAGATCTTAACCAGTCTGCGAGCCATGGCGATAGACAAGTATTCCACCAAGCCGCCCATCTTCGATGGCCTGGATTACCCTTCCGAAAAGCCGAATGGAAACTTACATCCGTGCTCGGGGTATGCCATCCGCGGAAGGTGAAGATTCGCTTTGTTGTTCCGCCGATGAGAACATCAATGCCGAGAATATGGTCGATGTTGAGGCGAATGCTAAGGCAAGGAACATCATCATTCGGGTTGAGAGAAGCGAGTTCGATCGCATCTCTCACCGTCGTCCGCCTACGACATCCGGGTGACCTCGATGCATACCATGAGGGCACCACCCGATCAAGACGGTTCGACAAGACCGGTTCAGCGAGAATCTGATGAAATTCGAGATGCTTCGGTGAGTCCCTTGACGAGTGCTTTTCTCGCTTTCACAAGATTTTGAGCAACCTCCGAGCCGTCGGTCTCACATACTCCGACTCGGATAACGCTCGTCAAATTCTTTCTCGCACTCGATCTTAGGGTTTGGGAGATGAAGGTGACTACCATCAAGGACACCACGGACCTCTCGACCTTGACTCTTGATGCGCTTTACTCGCGCCTCAAGACTCACGAGATTGACATAGTCTCGCGTCGGTCAAGTCTCGGTCGATGGCACTAGTCACCGACCCCGCTCGGATCCACTTCTTCCGAGCCATCTTATGGATTCTCCTCGCTCTCTCGTGACATAAGCGATGATCGAGATAGAGCGACTTATGGATGAGCGACTAGCCCTCCTCGACGGAGATTCTCCCATGCTTACAAAGGAGGAGGGACGGAAGGAAAAGAGGACCGTGATTTGTTTGAGTGTGGTGGCCCCAACCACATCCGAGCAAACTGTCCCAAGCTTGGGAAGGGTAAAGGTGACTTCGGCGGTTCGGGCAAGAACGACAACATCGACAAGAACCGCAACTCGAAGCCCTCAAAGACCTACCTGGAAAGAAGAAGTTCGCGACCTTGGGAAGGCCAAGAAGCTCTTCCACCGCGTTCTCGCCGCTTTCGACGACCTCGACCTCACCGAGGTGGAGGGATGTAACATCCCAAATTTTGAGTTTTGAAAATTTTAAATTCAAATTAATTATTTTAAAGTAATTGGCTTTTATTTGGATTTTTCTGGGCTTTTCTGGAGTTTATTTCAAAGTTTAAATCAAGAAAATATATTTTAAATATTTTATAAAAGCCAAAAAGTGTTCATTTTATTTTTCCTAAACTTCCCAGAATTTTGAAATAATTTTTGAGAATTTTTGGAATTAAAATTAATTTTAAAAGATAAAAGGAATTTTATAAAATTATTAAAAGCAAATCTGAAAATAAAATATTTTTATTAAGTCTAAAATGTTTCCAGGAATATTCTATAATTTTTCTGGAATTTTAGATATTATTTATTATTTTCCAAGCAAATATATGGTTTCTAGTATTTTCAAATTCTAATCCGAAAATAAAATCAATTAAATCTCAGGCGCCACGTGTCGCTCATCCGACGGCCGATACCCCTTCGTTGGATTTAATCCAAGCCATTCCTTTCATTTAAATCCAACGGCGCGATATGTTCACTTGCCACGTGGCATCCATCCAACTACCTGCACCCTTCATCTCTTCTCTCTCACCGACAAGAGGGCCCCACTTGTCATCTTCAACCTCACCTTCTTCTACCTCCATCCCTCTCTCTCTCCTCCATTGTTGCCGAAAATAAAAGCTTTGATTGCTTGGTGTTTAGCTCGCTTAAACTCCCTGTAATTAGGGCATTAAGACCCCAATCAACCCTCCCTAATGCCGACTAGTTTTCCCAATTTAATCCCCACTCACTAAAATTTTCGCCTTCTCTTTACTCCTTGTCACGCCTTCCACCTCCTTCCTCCCTATAAAGCCCCCGACACTCTTTTCTAAGACCGCATCTCTTCCCTTCCTTTCCCCACGCACGCCGCTCTTGGGCTCTTCCTCGCCGTCATGCCGAGCTCCACCACCGCTGGGTCTCTCACCGCTCTCTGCCCGCCCCGCCACCCCGGCCCCACCGCCGCCGGTGAGTCCGCCGCCGCCCTTGCCCCGCCGCCATCGCCGACCGCCGCCGCCGTCGTCGCCTCAGGCCTGCCGCTCTTGTCTTGCTGCCGCGATGGCGCCATGTCACCGACCGAGGCAGGTGTGGGCGATGCGTGGCGACGCGTGGCGCCACGTCGGCCGAGTCGCCACGTCGTCCGTCTTGGTCGGTCCGTGGACTCGGTCCACGGTGGACCGGGCCCACTTGTCAGAATTTTCAAATTTCAAATATTTGCTGACGTCAGCATGACGTCATAATTAAATTTTTTCAGTATAAAAATAATTCGGGAAATCGGCTCTTTTCTTTTTCTTTCAATTAAATCTTCCCGAGGTCATATCTTTTTCGTTTTAACTCCGATTTGACCCGTTCAAGTTTCTAAATTTTTCTAAAATCATAATCTATTCAAATATACATTCTTTTCAATTTTGAATTTTATTTGATTTTATGTGTATTTATTTGCTTTGTTGCTTTGTCTTTTTCCGCGTAGAATCCGACGTCGCCGAAGACTTTGCCGACCTGCAGCAAGACAATCAAGAACTCGCACACGAAGGCAAGTCTCCTTTGAACATCTTGAACCTATGTTTAAGAAATGTTTTAATTATTTTAAAATTAATGCATTGCTATGTTACATAAAATGATAATTCTTGTTTTAGAAATATTAGTTAATCCAACTATTGTTATACCCTCATTTGATGTTGAATGCCATGTACCATTGACACCCTAGGATTTCCTTTGTCTCAATAATGAGATTATTATATAACTTTGGTAAATATTGAATCGGTAGTAGAAAGCTTAGTCATGCAATATAAACTTTTGTAACCTTGGATTGGGAAAATATTATGTCTTTGATTTAGACTTTGTGTAGAAATTTAGTGGCGATGGATGTTGCCACTGATCTTTAAAATAAAATAAAATGTGAGAGTTGGTTTAGACTGGGGCGGATGGTAAGATTGGTTTGGTGCAGTTAGCACGAGAACTTGTAAAGTGTATATTCCGCCCTAGTCAATTAAGGACCGACGCTTGTGTTTGTCGACCGAGCACTACCGTACAACCACATGTCTATATGGGTACGACCTAGCTGACTAACTTATGATAGTTTAGTCTAGGTGCCACCAGTGGAAAGTGGATGCCAGGGTGTACTGGTTATTCACAAGTGAGGGCGGGTTTCTTGTACTCATACGGCGCAAGAGGGGCTTCATGTCTGGTGGTTTAACCCTTCACGGTGAAACCTCGGTGGTGGTAATCGGCTAGACTAGAGTAAGGTAAAAGCTTTGTGATAATTTATCTGGGTCTCATGCCAAAGGAAGCGTGTTGACTATTAAGATAACTTATCTCTTGTGGGTAAAGTTGTACAACCTCTGCAGAGTGTAAAACTATTCGAATAGCCGTGCCCACGGTCAAGGGCGGGCAAGGAATGCATACACATGGTAGATCATTGTTTTGGTTTTAAAAATAAAAGATTTGAGAACCGGAAGTGGATGGAACTTCCGGGTTGTCTGGCGATTATAGCGATGTGGGTGGTGTAACCGTGGTTTTGAACTTTGGCGATTAGCCAAGACTTCAAGTGTTGGTGGTTGTAACCTTCACTATTTAACTTGATAGATTTTATTGAAACAAACACTTTGCTAAATTGATGCCTTTAAAGATAACTAATGGTATTTGAAATAAAATGCTGTTTTGTGCAAAAGAACCGTATAACCCTCTTTTGATTAAACCCTGCATCTATTGCATCTTCCCAAGACTTGCGGAGTTCTTTATGTACTCACATACTACACTTAAAATAATACTCAGAAGAGTATGAAGCTCAAGATGGATCGTTCGACTACGGAGCTTATGGATTCGACGAAGGCTTTCAGGAGTTCTAGGTCGCGCTTCCCCAGTCAATTGCCTGTGGCGATTTGATGGGTCTTCTCCGCTGGATTTACTTTTGCTTCCGCTGTGCTTTATCTTTTGTGTGAGTGCGAGGTCTTGTAACCTCGTTGTAATAAAGGTCTTTCGACTGCACTCTCTTTATTAATGTAATTTCGTTGTTGGCAATGTAATCATCATCGCTTAACCGTGTGCACTAGCTTTGATCCGGGACTAGTCTTTGTAATACGAGGGCTGGATTTGGAAATCCGGGTCCCGACAAGGGATGGAGCGACGACGACGGGACCGGTGACCAAGACCCCAAGGGCGACAGCGACTTCTCCGGAATGTGCTTCATGGCCCTTGAGGGCGAACTGAGCGACAGCGATCTCTATTCCGATTCCGATGAGGTTCGCCGGGCATGGAAGGGAAAGGTTTGGCTTGTAGACTCCGGGTGTTCACGACACATGACCGGAGATTCCCGTTGGTTTTCTTCCTTGCCGTGCTCCGGTGATGAGACTATCACCTTTGGAGACTCTTCGTCTGGACGCATCATCGCCAAAGGTACTTGTATGCGTTAATGACTCATTTGTTTTAAAAGATGTTGCCTTGGTGAGTAAAGCGCATTACAATTTGCTTTCGGTTTCTCACCACCGATGACGGTTTTGAGGTAAGTTTGAAGAAAAACGCCAAGAAATTGTTGATTCTTCTGTAGTCCGGTTTATGGATTTCTCGTTATGGGAGGATCTTTGGTGCTGATTTTGTTGAGTCTTCTGGTGATCCTCTCCGGTGATTGGTTGCTTCTGAGTCCCGCGACCTTTCCTTCTGGCATAGGAGACTTGGTCATATTGGATTTGACCATTTGACTCGAGTTAGCGGCCACGATCTCATTCGTGGTCGCCGAAACTCAAGATGGTCAAAGATTTGGTTTGTGCTCCATGCCTTGCACGGCAAGATGGTTGCCGCCTCTCATCCTGCGGTCACAGCGGTTACTATGACCGATGCACCGGGACAGTTGCTCCATATGGACACAGTTGGACCAGCTCGAGTGCAGTCAGCAGGAGGGAAGTGGTATGTTCTTGTCGTGGTCGATGACTTCTCGTGGTATTCTTGGGTATTTTTCTTGGCCTCGAAGGATGAGACGTTTACACATTTCCGAGGTCTTTTCAGTAGGCTTTCTGTTGAGCTTCCAGGTGCCTTACGAGCGATCCACAGTGACAATGGCACGGAGTTCAAGAATTCCTACTTTGAGAGTTTCGTGGTGAGGCAGTGTAGAGCACCGTTCTCTTCTCCATCGTCCCTCGGCAGAATGGCGTTGTGGAAAGGAAGAACCGTACCTTGGTCGAGATGGCGTGACGATGCTTGATGAGTACTCTACACCTCGGAAGTTTTGGTGAAGCTATAGCCACTGCGTGCCATGTTTGAACGAGTTTTCTTGGGCACACTTGCACCGCACTTCTTATGAGTTGAGATACGGGCGAAAGCCCAGCGTTTCTCATTTTCGTGTGTTTGGTTGCAAGTGTTTTATTCGATGTCCGGAACCTAGATAAGTTTGAGTCACGTTCTGTGATGGACTCTTTCTAGGCTACTCGACTTCTTGGCGGGCCTATAGGGTGAGGCTGCGAGTCTAGCAAAATGGTAGAAACACGTGAGGTAACCTTCGATGAGGCGGTCAGGGACTAGGCTCGATATCTCGTGTTCACTAGAGCGATCGAGACCATCTTCGTGGATGATGAGGATGATGGAGATGAGGGTTGTCTACCCGATCCAGTTCCTCCTCCACCCCTTGAAGTGCCTTCTTCTACCGCACCTCGAGGTGATCAGCCCTTACCTTCTACTTCTTCTGGAGCTAGTGGCTCTGTTCCTACCCCGTCAGGTAACGAGGTAGAGGCCACTTCTTCATCTCATCCAGGACCTCCAAGATATATTCAAAAATCTCATCCTTCCGAAAGAGATGATTGGAGATCTCTTTGAACGAGTCACACGCTCCAAGTCTGACGTGTCACTTTTCTGTCTCCACTCTGCCTTCGTAGCTTACTTTGAGCCCAAAGACGTTTGTCATGCTTTATCTGACGAGTCTTGGATCAATGCAATGCATGAGGAGTCGGAGAGTTTCGAAGAAACAAGGTCTGGACGCTTGTTGAGCTCCCTCGAGATCACAATATCATTGGAACCAAATGGGTGTTCAAGAACAAGCAAAGTGAGGATGGGGTAGTCATTCGAAACAAGGCTAGACCGGTTGCTCGTGGGTACTCCTGTGTTGAGGGTCTAGACTTGAGGAGACCTTTGCCCTCAGAGCGCTTTTGAGGCCATTAGAATTCGCTTGTCTTTGCGACTTCTAAGGGCTTCAAGCTTTACCAGATGGATGTCAAGAGTGCCTTTCTCAATGGCTTCATTGAGGAAGAAGTCTATGTCGACGACCTCCAGTTCGAGAACCCCAAATACCCAAGCCATGTCTCTGAGCTTTCCAAAGCTTTGTATGGACTTAGCAGCCTCCGGGGCTGGTATGAGAGGCTTAAGTCCTATCTGTTGAGTCATGGTTTCGAAATGGGTAAAGTTGACAAGACATTGTTCATCCGCCGGCTAGGCACCGACTTTCTGCTCGTCGTCGGTTATGTGGATGACATCATCTTTAGCGGCTCCTCGCATGCTCGCTTCCAGTTTTCCGATGTCATGAGCTCGGAATTTGAGATGAGCATGATGGGTGAGTTGAGTTTCTTCCTTGGCTTCCAAATTAAGGCACTGGAGGGTACTTTCTTGCATCAGGCAAGTACACTCGAGACCTCCCAAGCGCCTGATATGAGTGATGGGAAGCGGTGTCCACTCCTATGGCTACATCAATTCCACTCGACCCGGATGAAGACGGTGAGCGGTCGATCGAAGGAGTATCAAGTATGATCGGCTCCCTCTTGTACCTCAACGCCTCGAGACCGGACATACACTTCTCTGTGTGTCTTTGTGCTCGGTTTGAGCTTCACTCGCGTATCTCACCGCCAGCGGTGAAGCGCATCGCCGGTACCTTCGAGCTACCATTGACTATGGTATCGGTACTCTTCCTCATCCTGTCTTTCCCGAGCCTACTCGGATGCGCACTTTCTTGGTCAGGATAGATAGGAAGAGCACTTCGTGCACCGCCAATTCATTGGCACTTCTCTCGCTTCCGGTCCTCGAGGAAGCGGTCCGGTGCACAGGCCCACCGCAGAGGCCGAGTACGCGTTCTTTGCGGCCGGTTGTAGCCAAGTGCTTTGGATGGTCTCGACCTGCGGGACTTTGGGTTAGTTATCGGCGGTGTTCCACTCCTTTGTGATAACACTTCGCAATTAACATTGCTAAGAACCCGTGCAAGATTCTCGGACCAAGCATATCGACATTCGCTTTCACTTCCTTAGAGACCATGTGGAGAAGGGTGACATCGTGCTCCGGTTGTGGAGGGTGACCACCGGTTGGTGACATCTTCACCAAGCCTTTGGATGGCTCGAGGTTTCAGCTCACGGAGAGCTTGGGGTGGTTTGTCCTTACGGACTGTTGTGAGGGGAGCTTTGGGCTTTACCGCTTTATCATATTATTTATGCTTCAGATCCTTCATCACTGCATTGCATCTGAGGGTGCATTGGGTTTAGTCCTTCTAGCATAGGTTAGAGTGTGTCTCTTGCTGAGTTGGTTAGACTTCTTGCTCTTATCTTGTGCTTTCAGGATGCTCTATTAGTTGTTTCTTATCTCACTAGATTGAGCTCACTCACTTCTTGCGATCTAGCGAGGGTCGGGCCACCTTCTGCAGCAGTGCGTGTTTGCTCTCTAGTGTGTGTTTTACTGAAGCTATTAGTCCACGAGTCATATGGGGTAGATGAGAGTCGATCGAGCCATAGTATCCTCTATATCTTATCTATGCTTTAAGGATCGCCTGTTTTCTTTGCCGACTTCTCGTTTTATTGCTTTGGTTCAAGGGAGTTCATTTGGGAGCTTCGAATGTAATATTGACTTAACTCAACTTGAACTAAAAGTTGCATCACATGTTGAGGGAGCTGGATTTTTCTGCATGTTATTCTACATTGTAATATAAATACATTGAGCCTTGATTATTATCCGGTTATGACATGCTTACGATGCTTTACATCTTGCCATGATTTATGCTTATTTGCTAGATTTATCATGACTTCATATGTGTAGACTAGCTTATGCCATGATGAGTTAATTAAACTTGCTCAATTTACACTAAAAACTTGTCATGATTAGCACTCGAGTTTAGTCTTTCTTGAGCTATCCTTTTATGATTCATGCCATGTCAAATAGGCTAAGTTGAGCGTTGAATCTCTTTTGAGCCTTAGATTGAGTCGTCTTAAACTCTTGATGTAACATGAGTTAGTACAACTTGTCAAAAGCAAAAGATCTCTTTGTGCGAAAAACCGATCTCACCAATTCTTTCTCATGAGACGGCTTGCCATTGCACTAGGCATGAACTTGGGGAGTTTTGGATGACCTAGACTATCTTCTTAAGCTTTTTGCTTGGAGTAGTCATGACATGGCTTGAGATCTAGCACATGATAAAAATAGTGGTTGAAAACAACCATAAGCTTCAAAAGAAAAATATCACTTGTGCTCAATTTGCTTGAATTATCAAAAGAATCAAGTACTTGAACCATTGTTTCACTCTTGAGAATATAACACTCTATTTGGGCTCAATATTAGATTCTTGGTTCCGCTCAGCTTGATTGACATGGCTTGCATCATCCTTGGATGTCTCTAGCTAGACTTTGCTTATTGATGACTTGACATGCTCATAAATGCACTAAAATTCAGATTGTCATCTAATTGCTTCTAGCTAGCTTATACATATCTGTCATGATCTAGATAGCGTTCATTGAGTTATGGCTTGGTGTAATACATTATGGTCATTATGGATAATTCTCATGGCTCTAAAAGCTTAGAATAAACAAACTTCAGCCATTTTCATCTATCATCTTGACTTATTCTCTCTTTTGCATTCTTGATGTGTTTATTGCCAAAAGGGGGAGAATAGATTAGAGAAAAAGTCTTTTGGGAATCTAGAGCTTGGAGAACAATTTACTCTTTCTTGAGTTGCTCTAGTGATTCCTTCTGTCGACATGGTCATGAGTTTCATTTCTTTCTTTAGACCATGTTGGACTCTTTAAACTCAACTTCTTGTTTTCGGGTTTGTCAATATACTCATCAAGGGGAGATTGAGAGACCATGTGGAGGTCATCCCATTGTGTATGATGAGTAATTGACATCGTTACTTAAAAGTCGAGTTTGAGTCGGTTGGTTCGGACCCTGACGTTGCGTGGCGTAACGGACTCGGTCGGACTTGGTCGAACCTAGTCGTTTGGGTTTAGGTTGCATATTCTGATGACTCGATAGGTTTGATCTCTATTTACGCTTTCATGTATCGAGCAGTGCTATTTGACGTGTTTTCTTGTCTGTGTGTCCGCAGGACAGCGAGGCGGAGTCGTGGCGAGACACGGTGGACCGGACTAGGCGAGGTGGCGGCGAGGTCGAACGGTCATGAGGTGTCGAAGACGGCGTGGACTCGACGTGTTGCGGGCGTGCGAGGCAAGGAGCGCGGAAGCTTCCTGGAAGGTGCAGGAGGGGCGAAACGGGAATTTCGCAAAACTGCAAAAACGGGAGCGGGCGCCGTTGGATTTAGCGAGCGTAATGGGGCGGAGACCCGTTAGCCAAGGCTATAAATAGAGGAGAGGGCTGCATACCCCTTCATTAACTCAATGGATTTTAGAGGGAATTAGGGTTAGGTCTAGTCAAAAGAGGCTTTGGGGGTTGTTTTGCTTTGTGGCTTTAGTTGGCATGAGTTGGTAGGAGTGGCAGGAGGTTGTTTGAGCCCTTGCTGTGTGTTTCCTGCGTGAGTGTCCACCGTAGCCTTCTTCTGGTGATGCCTCCGTGACTCTGTTCTTATCTCAGTGCTCATATGTTCTTGAGTTTGGTGTTCTTGAGATGGACAGGAGAGGGTTGTAATTCCTATGTAATCATTCATTGTTCTTCCTTTCTATTAGTACAAGAATGATTTTTGTTGGCTAGTCTTATTCCCCGTTTCATTTTTGAGATGATCTTCATGGTGCACCCTCTCTGTTCTTCATTTTCAGATTCTAGGGTTTGAGTTTATTTCTCGTTTTCTTTTGTGAGATGGCATGAAATTTGATATCTAGAGTACTAAGACTATTGCTAACATATCCTCAAAGTTTCATGTCCAAAAGATCAAAGATTGAGGAGAACTTTGAATTTTTATCTCTCTGTTCATCATTTCTGAAAAGCTAGGGTTTGGGTTATCTTTTGATTTCCTTTTGTGAGATGGGATGAAATTTGAGATGTTGAATGCTAAGGCTATTGCTAACATATCCTCAAAATTTCATTGCCATGGGATCAAGGATTTGGGAGAAATTTGGTTTTTCACTTTGTCTCTGTAACTTTTCAGTTTTTATCTAAAATCTGAAATTCTTGATCTTTTGCTGATCTCTCTTGTTGATTATTGTCTCTTTGCTATTTGTTTCTCTTTTCACTTGTTAGCCTTAAGAAATTTGAGCAAGAACTCATCAAATTGACAGTTTTCGGATTGCTGCAGTGAGTACAAAAATTGCTGAAATCTTCAGTCTCTGAAGCAGTTTTCAGTTTCTCGACTGCTGCAGTTGGCTGCCGAACTACTTTTCTTTCTAGAAGTGCTGCAGTTTGTTACACTCTGATGCATGGATCATTCAATCATTTCTCTGCTATTTTCTTTTGCTGGCTGACTGCACAAAGAATAGCAGAAATTTCAGTACTGCAGTCCACTGCTCTTTGCTGTTTTTCTTGCTACTATCGGGTATACTACTGCAGGCTGTCCAAATTCTGAAATTGCAGTTTTCAGCTCTCAGTTTACTGTAAGTAGTAGTAATTTGACTGCAGATTTCAGATTGCAGATTGCTGCAGTTTTCAGTTTTCAGAGTCTGCAGATTGTTGTTTTCTGTGTGCAGATTTCAGATTTCAGTTTGCAGCAGTTTTCATTTTTGAGTTCTTGCTGCCCTCAGTTTTGAGACTGCAGTTTGGTCTACTGTTTTGGTCTGAAAAAGAGGAGATTCAGCTGCTGCTTTTAAACTACTTCCTGCTGCTATTGTTGTCACTTTTGTGCTGTTTTAGTCTGTACTTTTCAGCAGCTCCAGCAGTTTCTGAATTTCTGTCTCTCAGTTTGTGAATTTTCTCATGCTGCCGATGGTTGCAAGCGGCTGTACCTACTGTTCAAGTATTGTGTATTGTCGGCCAACAGTTTAGTCTCAGAATCGGTTCTCCGGTCAGACCGAAGTTCTTTTGACAGTCCGACAGATCTTTTTCTTTTAGCATCGGTTATTAGCTTGAATCCCTATTCTCTTGTGCCTGAGAAGAGCAACAAATGGTTGAGTAATTCTCTGTTTTTAAGCCCTTTTGGTATTTTACTGCGTAGACTATTTTCAGTTCATTGGTATCAGCCGGCAACTAGTTTCTTGGTCTAGTTGTTTGTGTGCCATATGCTATTTCCTCTCTTTTGTTAGCTGTGCCTTTTAGTGATCTTTTCTCAGACAAGTTTTCCTTTTCTTTGAGTGGATACTTAGGGGAGATTTTTAAAGGCACCATTCACCCCCCTCTGTTGCCATTTCCGATCCTACACCCCGCTGTCAAACTCTGGATGTTAATCCATATGTGAAATATATGCTGGTCTTTTGTTGTAAGCATGCAATGGTATACTCTTGCGCGACACTCCATAACTGTTCATGCGTGAATAGTTGCGGATTGCCGTGTCCGTCGCGCCCTCGGAAGCGGGCGTAAAGAATCGGTGAAGGAGAGCCTGGATCCAACTAAAGATGAGCCTAGCGAGTGGGAACAACTTTTTTCTTCCTCGATGCTATGAGGAGCTCCATTGATGGTGCCTAGCGAAAAATCTCTCGCCGAGAACTTCCTACGAAATTAGACGGTGATTGCAACGCCACGTGGCAATGCTTCTCCACAGCAGGAAGGCCAGGCCGTGCCGTGGGCCTCGTGGCGAAACCACCAGACCTTCCCATAGTGTGGATCGCGCGTGGAGTGGGAATGGGTCGTCTGGGCTTCTGGCATTATGGGCTGGGTAATGGTTATTGGGCTAAAATCCTGGATATCCGGTTTTGTATTATCCGGATAATCTGTATTCGTATTCGTATTTGACGGATACTAGGTTTACTGTATTCGTATTCGTATCCGATAAAAAAATCTGTATTTGTATCCGATCCGAGAATTATCCAAAGAAAATCCGATCCGACATAATTCGTATCTATTTTCGTCCGGATTGACCGAAAACTATTCCATCTATTTTCACCTGCGTTGCCTTGCACCGGGATATCTGAAAAAAAACGAAAGAAAAAAAAGGCTGCGGCCTCATCACAGGTCGCTGCGCTCTCCAATAAACACGAGAAAATATTATATCCACTCACGTGTGGCAGGAAAAAAACTATTTTGAAAGAAAAACGCCGTGGTGAGGCGATGGCTCACGCGCTAGGGTGTTGGCTTTGGCGTGTGGACACGGCGTAGCGTGTCCCGCGTGGTCGCCGCCGAGCGAGCCAACCACCCACGGCTCGCTCAGCCGAGCGGCTCGCGTCCACCGGCTGCAGCCGGTGCCGTGGGCCCACGTGCCACGGCTACTGTTCCAGTAGCTCGCTCACGGCTGCAGCGTTTGATCTGCACCGTTCTTTCCCAATCAAGCAGCCAGGAACCATCCAAAATCATGACACGTCCGTTCGTGCTAGTACGTACGTACACGTACGTGCTACTAGCTATACTTATTAATTTCTTTCCGCTTTCCCCGGGATCAAGGCGGTAAGTTTAAGGCTACATATTGTACTGGTACTAATCAGGCGTGCTTTCTGCCAAAAGAGCGAGATTTGAGGGTTAATCCGGACAAAAAGTAAGCAATCAATCGCAAATCATCTCTCTCCGGACTGCAGTTTGTCCGTCCTCTCTTGCCGCGGGATTATAGGCCTAGTTTTTTTGAGCTATAGTTTATTCTTTTTTAAATAAATAAATAAAATAATTTTTTGTCGTCGTTTTGAAACTGTTTATCGGTATAGGCTTTTTGAAACGGTTGAAACGGCTTATCCTCGTTCACGTAAGCATTCGTATTAGAGACAAAAACTATAAACCACAAACATAAGCTATAAACCGCAGCAAAAAAACCCACCTATAATCCATTAAATTTTGCTCCTTCACACTTTAGCCTATTTTAGGTTTGTCTCAACCGTCATATTTACAATCTGTATAAATCTGAAGCAAGTGGTGTTTCTATTCTTTTCTCTCCAATAAAAATAGTACTAATCTCGAAGGAAATGAATAAATAATTAATATATATCCACCATTCATTATTCTTTAAGAATAGTATTAATTTCGAAGCATATGAATAAGTAAGTAATATCTATCCATAATTTATTATACTTTAAAAATTGTACAAGTTACTATTGAGAAAAAATGTAAAAACATCTCCCATTTGAACGTATGTACCTTGGACATTGGGGGAGTGCAATCACTCCCTAGTTTTCACTACGTACAAGTCTATTTTCTTCTTAATGGGACCGTTGTACAAAATTCTCCATCTCCTACGTCTACTTTTAAGTTGGGAGAGAGAATTGAGTAGCTGAAAACAATTTGTTCGTCTAATAAGGCTAGCCAAGAAAAAAACATAGTAGAAATAGTCTTCTCTCCAAATTCTCCCCTACCTGTTTGGTCTGTCTATATCCTAGTCAAAAAAATATTATGAAAGGAAAAAAAAGATTTCTTGTGATACGTAATATGGTGTAGGATCAGAACGGAAACGGAGCATCTCTGATTGCACTCCTCGAGAAAGCGTGGATAATGGGACAAAAAAGAACTATTCCAGCAATTGACGCAAAACAAAAAATACCAAAACAAGGGCGACCGTGCATTAACTGTTAGAATACAACCTGTCTTCTGTGCCAACCTGCAGCAGCCTGCATGTTCGATAAACTATCACATTGTTCTTATTATTTTTTGTTGGCAGCAGCCTGCATGTTCAATAAACTATCACATTATTATTATTATTATTATTATTATTATTATTATTATTATTATTATTATTATTATTATTATTATTATTTGTTGGAATAGTCCACATTGGTTGTGGAAGGGAAAGTGAACTAATTTAAAAGTGGAGGAGTTCCTCACCTCATGAGCTAGCTTTTGGAGTGAGAAGGCTCTTACGATTCAACAAATGGTATCAGAGCCCGGTTCTAACATCTCTTGCCCAGTGGACACTAATGTGTGAATGCCTGATGGACTGTGACCCTGAGGGACCGTCGGTGTACGGTGAAGAGGCAGTGAAGAGTTAAGGGACACCAATATGTAAAAAGAGAGATCTTTGGAATAGTCACATTGGTTGTGAAGGGCAAGGGACCCAATTTAAAAGTGGGGGAATTTCTCACCTCATTTGTTAGCTTTTGAGATGAGAAGATCCTTACGATCTAACATTATTATTATTATTATTATTATTATTTCTTCGTTGTGTGTTTATGCGTGTACTCGTGTTTTGTTGGCTGAAAAGCTGATATGATACTTATAAAAACAAGGAATCCCGAGAAAACAATTCATATTTTCTTCCTGATTTCCTCTCACGCGTCTAGATACATCATGCATGACAACACACCATGACCCCCCCGGCCAGATCGTTGGCCATGCTTTTGCTTTCTTAATGGATTAATTAGCGCAACCTGGCAACGTCGCACGCAACGTCGCTTCACGCTGAAACTATGCATCTAGATCCAATATATAGAGCGAGATAATCTTCTCTCTGTTTAATAAAGGAGAAAAGGAGCAAAAGAAAACCTTCTCTGAAAAGATCTTTAAGCAAAGTCAGAATAAATATTTGGAGTGGTATACACCCACTTTTTTCATTGGTACAATAGGTGGGTTCTCGAAGATTATGATTTACGACTTAAAATTTTAAATTATGACTGCTCGTAAAAGAGAATATAAAGAGAGATACTCGTGTGTAATTTTAGTCCATATAGATAAAGTCGGGATAATATCTACTATAATTATCTTATAGCTCCATCTAAAAAAATACTCCGTTTGAAAGTTAGTTACTGTACGAAACAAACTACAAGCCTAAAAAAAACTACAAGCCTAAAAGGACTATCAATGACGTAAGGTAGAAAACGGATGTAGATTCAGTGAACACGTACAGTCGATCAAACTCAAATTCTAATTTGTTATGGCAGAACGAGTCCTCCTTGAAACTTGCTACCGCTCGAGGTCAATGCGTAATGTTTATAAGTAAACCTGATAAGCGATGACCACAGGCATACTATTGGGAAAACAGTTGACCTAGCGTGGATTTTTTGACTGTATGGTTTACAAATTTTGGTTCTAACACGAATATTTGTATAAACGAACTGATGTTTTAAAAGGTCTGTTTCAATAAAACACTTTAAAACAATGATAAAGAAACTGTTCCTTTTAGTTATTTGAGAAAACCTATAAGCCAAAAGCAACTCAAGCCACAGATCGTCTCTATGCCCAAGCGTTTTTTGTTTGGTTCATAACTTTCACCGGCATACCCGATGCCGCCTAGCACTAATTTCTGAATTTGACTAGTTAGGCTGAGGCATATATACTGTAGTTGTCTCAAGTCTTGAGGACTCTTGCTTGTCAGGTTTGATTTACACAGTGCGCTTGGCAACTTGCGCATCAAAATTTATTCCACTAATTCGTGCGAAATTCTTTGATGAGGAAGGCTCGTTCTTTTGACTCTTTTAATCGGTTTGTGTTTTTAGCTTCTATCAGTCGATACTATTTATTAAACCTATCAGTCATAACTAAAAGTCATCAGATATATCACAAAAGGACGGGATCAAAAGCTTGGTAAAGAAATCCATGGCATAGGGGTTTAGCAACGTATTATTAGCAAGAAAACGAACCGAGGCACACTAAGAGCTTGTTTGGAAGCCATGGGAAAAACCTATGGAAGCAAATCCCACATGGGAATTTTAAGGGCACATGAAATCCTCGTAGCCTTTGGGAAATATTTGTTGTTGGCATTTGGAAAGGACAGGAATAAAAATCTCAGCCATCTAAAAAATTTCAAAAAATCCAAAAAAATAAAAACAAATCAAAAAACAACACCACAATTAAAGAAATGCCTAAAGATGGACCAGTTAAAGCACAAAATAATAACATATCTTATATGAATAAAGTAAACACATGAACAAGCATATATATTGTACTGACTGTACAAACACCAAGTAATTTTGTGGAAGAGTTTTGTATCACAGTGCCCTTCCAAACACATCATTAGCGTGCGACTTTGTAGCATATATCTTGTATTGAATTTTGATAGCATACGATAACAAAATAACTACAATCAAACCAAGATTACACATGGCTGAGCAATAACTATATGTCATACAGATAGCATGCGACAATATATTAATACCAAGTCATCAACACTACAATCGTAGCTCAGAAGTGCAACAGCAAAGTCCAACAAACCCAAACCTCTCCTAGCATCCCCAAAGCAAAGAGTTCATAATTCTTTGAAAACTATCACCATAAACTTCATGATTCTTTGAACTATCAGTCAACTTTGAGGAACCTGCAAAGCAAAGTGTAGATAGGCCACATTAGAAAATTAGCACCGCTTTTATTTTAATGTCTTGATTTCTTTCTTCTTTTTACTAGGCCACAAATGATGACGGCGCACCGACAATGCACACAACCCATGTCCGGTGGCTCTATGGATGAAATAGAGGTATACTGTAAACATGTCCAAATGGGACGGCTTGTCTGAAACAGCCCTCTGCCCGAAACCGCCGAGCATGCCATCACCGGTCGGCCACCACTTTTCATCCGGCCGCTTCTCGCAACAACCATCATCCCAGACACTCAACCGCGGTCGCCGTGCCACGTCACTGCCCACGTGCACCGACTCACCACCGGCTGCACCCGGGAGCCAGCCAGTAAGCCCTTCACCCCTCCCCGCCAAAACCCACCTCCTCACCGTCACCCACCTTCACCGACCAGCGGTCCCCAGCTCCCCGGTCCCACCCGCCATCCTCTGGGAGGTGGCTTTGTTACGCGCCCCCCGTTCGGCGCCAGCCGAAGCCCTCTCAGCCGCCGGCGACGCCTCCGCTGCGATATAAATACGCGCACCCGCTCGGCGGGCTCCTTTTCCCCACCTCCCCATCCTCGAGGTTCGCGCGGCCGTGTTGAGCCTGCGCTTCCGTTATAGATCTAGCGCTCGCTCGCCGGCGCTTGGCCTAGATCTGGTGCCGGAGCGAGGGGGGCGCGGGCCTGCCGGAGATCCGTGAGGGGAGGGGGGAGCCATGGAGCTGGCGGTGGGCGGCGGCGGCGGGGGCGGGATGCGGCGCGCGGCGTCGCACACCTCGCTGTCCGAGTCGGACGACTTCGACCTCTCGCGGCTGCTCAACAAGCCGCGGATCAACGTCGAGCGCCAGCGCTCCTTCGACGACCGCTCGCTCAGCGACGTCTCCTTCTCCGGCGGCCACGCCAGGGGAGGGGGCGCCTTCGACGGCATGTACTCCCCCGGCGGTGGCCTCCGCTCCCTCGTCGGCACGCCCGCCTCCTCCGCGCTCCACTCCTTCGAGCCCCACCCCATCGTCGGCGACGCCTGGGAGGCGCTCCGCCGCTCCCTCGTTTTCTTCCGCGGCCAGCCCCTCGGCACCATCGCCGCCTTCGACCATGCCTCCGAGGAAGTCCTCAACTACGACCAGGTAGCTTACCGCTGCTCTCGCTAGTTGCTACTACTGCAAACTGTTTGAAATTGAATCTAAAATTTTCAAATTACATTTTTTTTGGACGCGTTCTTATCTAATTTGGGGGAACTTGGGGCCAGGTGTTTGTCAGGGATTTCGTGCCCAGCGCTCTCGCGTTCCTCATGAACGGCGAGCCATTGATCGTCAAGAACTTCCTGCTCAAGACCCTGCTGCTGCAGGGGTGGGAGAAGAAGGTCGATCGGTTTAAGCTGGGGGAGGGGGCCATGCCGGCAAGCTTTAAAGTGCTTCATGACGCTAAGAAGGGTATTGATACCCTGCATGCAGATTTTGGGGAGAGCGCGATCGGGAGGGTTGCACCGGTAGATTCGGGGTTCTGGTGGATCATACTCTTGCGGGCCTACACAAAATCCACCGGGGATTTGTCGCTCGCAGAGACGCCCGAGTGCCAGAAGGGGATGAGGCTCATACTGAGCCTGTGCTTGTCTGAAGGGTTTGATACCTTCCCGACATTGTTATGTGCTGATGGTTGCTGCATGGTAGATCGCAGAATGGTGAGCTCTAGACTAATGCTCTAGCTTTCAGTCTATAATTAGCGTTTCTATTACATTCTCTTGTTAGAGAGCAAATATCAGTGCTGGAGTTCTCTTAACGCTTCCGATAAAACGTTTGGCCTTTTATCTCCATAGCCATGATATTTTATTCTCAGATTTAGTGATCTATCATTTGCGCTTAAATCATGTAGGATTTCAGTTATTCTGATGATGATTTGCTTGCTTTCTATGATATGTGTCTCGAGCATTCTTGGCATTCATGATGATGAATAGTTACGGTCTGTTCATATTGGCTTGTGCTACTGGCTTCAATATGAACATCGGGCTTCCTGAAGCGGCTCCTCACTCCACTTGCTCCTGTCTTACTCGGGGATAAGGCGGGGGTCACGGGCTCATCACTCACCTGACTCCTCTTGCTCCCGTCTCGCGCACGCATTTCTCCTTCACTTTCCCCACCGCTCGTCCCCTCCTAAAAGCCACTTTTTTTAGCCACTACTAATCATTCTCGGCCAAAAGCGCTCAGTCATAGCCAATGGCCCTGTTCTTTTGGGCTGCAGCTGGTAGGTCTACTGAATAGTACTGATAGAAGCCGAAACCAAAAGGTGGTTGAAAAGCTGAAAAGAACAAAGCCATGAACAGGTCCTAACTTTTTGCTAATAGCTTTGTTGCGGTTTCAATGATTACATATCTTCATATAACTAAAACATGGCAGTTTAACACTATTTTCTGACTGGGATAGGGGCTGTTTGTTCATTCTTGTGGACTTACAGATTTCAGTTGTTTGGTAAAGTAAGGATACCATACAAGCCCAGGTTCCTTTTTTGGGGGGTATGGATTCTGAATTCCAGATGCCTTTGTACATTTGACTTAACTCTATCAATCCCCTTAGTCTGAATTTGGTGCTGTGCTGCAATTTCCATGGATCTACATCGAATTAGAGCATACTAGAGAAAAAAAATATGATGTCAAATGTCTTAGACTTAAATTAGTTGGTACAGCTCATTCCTGCTGTTACATATGCAGGTGAACAACCTTGCATGACACAAGGACATACACAACACTGTACTTTAAGCCTGCTACCTGTCTCCGTCTGTGATATGTGAACTCACAAGTTTTACTTTGGTTCCTTACAAGTGCTAAATAGAATGATGACAAATACTAAAAGACCCATTTCCTTGTAAGCATTTCTTGAATGATATTTATTGATCTTAGCCCTCGTTGTTGCTGGTTTCTGCATATGCATTTGTCCTCTGTGAGTTGCTGATGGATATGAGTCCTGTATTGCTTAGTTAAAATGCAATATTGGTTTCTATCTGAGCTTTCTTTGCTCATTCCTATTATTAATCTTTTTTTTGTAGGGTGTGTATGGCTACCCCATCGAAATTCAAGCCCTTTTCTTTATGGCACTGAGGTGTGCTCTTCTGATGCTTAAGCATGATGCTGAAGGGAAGGAGTTTGTAGAGCGGATTGCAACTCGTCTTCATGCTTTAAGTTATCACATGCGGAGTTATTTTTGGCTGGATTTCCAGCAGCTAAATGATATTTATCGTTATAAGACGGAAGAATATTCCCACACAGCTGTCAACAAATTCAATGTTATTCCAGATTCTATTCCGGACTGGCTATTTGATTTTATGCCTTGTCAAGGTGGTTTTTTCATTGGTAATGTCAGTCCGGCAAGGATGGACTTCCGTTGGTTTGCACTCGGAAACATGATTGCCATAGTATCATCTCTTGCTACACCTGAGCAATCTATGGCCATAATGGATCTCATTGAGGAGCGCTGGGAAGAGCTAATTGGTGAAATGCCTCTGAAGATATGCTATCCTGCTATTGAGAACCATGAATGGCGACTTGTGACAGGCTGTGACCCGAAAAATACCAGATGGAGTTACCACAATGGAGGATCTTGGCCAGGTTAGCAAGCTTTGTGTTACTAGTTTTTCTCTTTTGAATTATTTCTAGTTTTTATACGTGAAAAACCATCCCACTTTCCTTCTGTACTTGTATGATTTGGATGCTAAATTAAACTAAACGATAACCATGACAACACAATCTTTGAGCAATTAACGAAGGAACAGCGTGTCAACTTGATGATTTACGTCATTTCATATGTTCTGTTCTTAAATGATTTCTTTTATGTGTTGATAAAGAGTACAAGACCTCTGTTTAGTTTAATTTAGCACGTATTGCATGTATTGCATGTGCACATCAAATCTCCATGATTATGCAACCACAGAACTCTTGGTCCTCTGATCTTTTTTTTATTAATTTTTAATTTTCTGATCTTTGTAGTACAGATCCATAACATGGCATATTGAATACTTTCATCATTGATTGAATACGACCTGTTTTCACGCATTAAATTTCACATTTTTCTCCATTATTTCTGCAGTACTTCTATGGCTGCTCACCGCAGCATGCATCAAGACTGGACGGCCGCAAATTGCAAGAAGAGCAATTGACCTAGCTGAGAGAAGGCTGTTGAAGGATGGCTGGCCCGAGTATTACGATGGGAAGCTTGGAAGATATATTGGCAAGCAGGCGAGGAAATTTCAGACTTGGTCCATTGCAGGGTATTTGGTCGCCAAGATGATGCTGGAGGACCCTTCGCATATTGGCATGATATCCCTGGAAGAGGACAAGGCAATGAAGCCTGTTCTGAAGAGGTCTGCCTCATGGACAAACTAAGACGATGACGAAAACTTTTAGGGAAGCAAAATCGGTTTGAAAACTATGAATTCTTCGGATAGCACTTCTCTGCTCATCCCTTCCTTTGACTTTCCTAACGGGAAAGGTTTGTTTTCTCTGGATTCTTCGGCTGTGCAATACTTAAGCTCATTTCGTGAGTTGAAAAGGAATCAATTGCGGAAATGGGCGTTTTGGTTTTATCCCCCTCAATCCCTCGTTGTAAGAAGCTACTCTTGCTTGGGCCATCCAAAAGCTATGAATCCTTTTGGTTGGACTCAACTTTGTTGTATTAATTGACTATACGGATGGTTAATTACGCTGATTCCAGCTTCCCTGTGTTGAACAGAAGTGCTATTCTAACGAATAAAGATTCGCTCCTTTTTTCTGCATTGCTACGTGCATACATTTCAAATCCGTCTGGTTTGCTGCCTATGTCCTATGAAGACAAGTCATCCAAAGCGCCGCGTTGTGTGTTTCTTATAAATTTGAAATTGTGTTCAACAAAAGAACATATCTTTTTAAATAAATTTGAATACAAAGCAAGAGCTCCCCGACATCTCTTGCTGTTGCCGTCACCTCTCACCACTGCTCACCAAGGACAAAAAAAACCGTTTCCGTTTTATTCTAATCTGCAATTTTTTTTCCGATTCTATATTTACCCTCGAAGCATTGTGTTTGATTGGTCTACTGTAAACGTGACGTTTATGGCACAATACCTATGCTAACGTGGCACTTACCAGTTTACATGTGATTTGCTGCAACTTGTATTATAATAAAATAAGAAAGAAGTCCAGCTTAGGCACCGCTCAATATGGCTTGAGCTTCTGGCTTCTGGCTTATTTTTGTACTATTCATAATTTCGTCTTTTTCTGAATTGTTGGCTTTTTTTGAGCTTTTTTGCCGGTTCTTTTTTTTTCCCGTATTCGTTTGCGTTGTCTGTGATGGGCTAACAAATTTTTTATATTTTTCAATTTTTTTAAATTTAATTATGTTGAATAAGCCTCTAAACTTTGGTATTATAGGCAATTAATCGTAAACTACAAAACCAGATTTTCTAAACCTAAAGTTCAAAATCGGACCAAATAACTCCTAAGGTAGTTTTAGAGATGGTTTTTGCCATGGTGGACGTTGACGTGGCGATTACCCATAAAAGGAAATACAAAAAATCCCTTAAACTCTTGGACTCATGTGTCAGTGAGTGCTACTCTTCCCACGTTTTAGCTTGTGGGCAATGTTGACGGCTGGGCCAGGGACGATGAGCTTGAGGTTGCCTCAGGAGAAGCAGGAGAGAGGGGGCAGCGATGGGGGAGAATGACGGGTTGTAGAGAGACCGGGGAAGGTAGCACTCACTGGCAAGTGGCCCAAAATTTCTATTTTTATTTGCCGAGTAATCAACGCGTCATCTCCGTGTGGACATTCAGGTCCTGTTTGATATGACTGTGACTTATAATTTTTGGCTAAATTTTTTGAATTTTATCTGTTTGCGATAGAGATTATGGAGAGATACTCTTTTATGATTTTGGTTGATACAGATGTTAGGCTCTTAACATGTACTACAGTTAACTTGTAAACTCCGTCTTGAGAAAATATTCCGTTTAAAAGTTAGATACTGTAGCAAAAACCAAAAGTCACTTTTAGAAGCCGTTAAAGAACACGCCCTCATATTGGCAAAACCGCCTCCTAAACCATATGAAGGGTCATTTTTTATCTGGTTTTAGAAATTTAGGGGAGAAGATACTCGGTTTTGCATGTTAAGTCCTCTTTCTTTTTAGCTTATACCGTATAACTTATGATTTATAGTTTTCTTCATATAAATAAGCGGAATGACTTCTTGTTTTCAAACGATTGGACAATCTTTTGAGCGTCTTCAAGCATTCGATTTGTTTGCATAGGTACTCGCATTAGGGCTATAAATTATCAGTCGTAGCCATAAAGCCATCAGCCTACAGTCAACCGTAACAGAAATGAGTACAATTAAAGGATGGATTCTTTTAGGCTGTGACTTATGGATTTTGGTTTATGGCCTTTGAATTCTGGTTGTTCGCGAGAAAGAGTACGAAGAGAGAGACAATCACATACGATTTTGATCGGTATAGTTAAAATTAGTATAATATCTATTATAATTAATTTGTAGACTTCATCGTATACAGTTTAAAAACTAAAAGCAAAAAACAGCGAACCTAAACCCACCCATCGATGTCAGAGTTTTGGGGGTAACAAGGCCGGACTCAAAATAATCCACGAAGAAAACACGAGCGGTAAAAGTAATTGAAGGCCCGAAGTCCACAAAGGTACACATAACCCAGAGCCCAATAAGATTGCGTACAATTCCAACCCACTCGACCGACCAGCCTCCACCCGTGCAAGTCCAACGCCGGCCTCCTCCTCCGCCTCCGCCTCCGTAACCCCGAGATCTCGATCCCACCATGGCCACTTCCTCTCCTCCGCCGCCGGCTACCGCCGCGCCCGACCTCTCCATCCCCTACGACCTCGCCACGCGCGGGCAGTGGCAGGCGCTCCTCTCCCACCTCTCCCACCCCTCCCACACCCACAACCTGCACTACCGCCTCCTCTCCGCGCTCTGCCTCGCCAAGCTCCGCCGCTTCCCCGACGCCACCGCGCTCCTCGCCTCCCTCCACCCGGACCCCGCCTGCCCGCCGCCGCCCTTCCTCCTCCGTCTCCTCCACGCCCTCCTCCCGCTTTTCCTCCCCGACCGCCCCCTCGCGCTCGACCGCCTCTACACCCTCCTCTCCTCCGTCCGAGCCCGCCACCCCGAGTGGCGCCGCCGCGACGTCCTCGTCGCGTCACTCCTCGCGGCCGACCACCTCGCCCATCGCGAGTTCGACGTCGCGCTCGCCCTCCTCGCCGACCTCGCCGCCCGCGAGCCGGACAACCCTGTCCTCCTCTCCCGCCTCGCCTACGCCCACCTCCAGATCGGCAACCTCACCGCCGCCTCCGCCGTCTTGCGCCACGTGGAGTCCGTCGCGGCTGACGATCCCTCGCACGCCAACCTCCTCGCCCGCAACCGCGCGCTCGAGTGCATCGTGGCCAAGGACTATGCAGCGGCGGTGCGGGAGTACGAGCGCTGCATCGAGGCGGAGCCGGCGGACGTCATCTCCGTGAACAACAAGGCGCTGTGCCTCATGTACTCGCGGGACCTCGGCGACGCCATCAAGGTCCTCGAGGGCGCGCTGGAGAGGGTGCCCACGGCGGCGCTCAACGAGACGGTGGTGGTCAACCTGTGCAGCATGTACGAGCTCGCCTACGTCAACCACGGCGAGGTCAAGCGGACCCTCACCGACTGGATCGCCAGGGTCGCGCCTGACGACTTCGACACGTCCTGCACGCGCAGGTAGGATGTACTGGTTACTGGAATTCAGCTTTGAATCATTTAACCCTGCTGCTACGATCTGTTCTGTGGCAGACAGATTGGGTGTTGCTATAGTTGTTCCACACACACTGGAATTTGATTTTCCATGTTTCCATGGCATTTATTGATTTTCTTTGGTAGCAATGGATGTTGTGAGGTTGTAGTAATTTGCTCAAAACTTGAATGTACATTGTGGTATGTGGTTAACAAATACTGGGTAGTTTGTAGAGAATTGTACTTTGCTGCTTGAAATGCAATGATCATACATGTTTGGAATACTCATACATACATACTTTAGATTGTTTTAGTGTGGGGTGAAAGAATGAAGCTATATCATGTGGAATTCATGAGGTTTGATGTTTGACTAGGAGTTTGTTGCCATTGTTGTACATATTGGAACTTGGAAGCAATTCTACAAACATTATTATAGTGCTCTATAAAGGATTTCCCTCAGTGGCCTGATAAACTAGGAGTATAACTTTGTGATAAAAATGCAAAGATTGAAGAATGCCGAATACCTGAATCAAAGCCCGAAATATGGCACATACAACACAAATATTGTCTTCACAAGAATATTCTGGACTGGTGAAATATATAACATTTTCCTTGGTGCTAACAATTGCACCCTCACAATCCAATGGTGTGGAATATGGAAAGGGAATTTTTTATTTGTCGTGGCTACAGACCTGCAGTACGAGGGGAAGTCCCTTCGCTTTTGTGGAGTCGTCCCCGCCTGCGGCTTTGATGGTGGTCTCGTACACGCGCACGAACTCCTGGGAGTCAGTGTCGCCTTTGTACGGCTCGATGATGTTGGGGAACGTGAAGTTCTCTGGCCACGCCGACTGCTGCAGGCCCGCGGAGAGAGGGGACTCTGGATCCATACGTTGAAGCGGAGCGCGACTGGATGTAGGGGCGTCGTGGTTGTCCACCCGTTCTGGCGTAGACTCCGCCGCCATCACCGGCGGGGTCTGTTGGTTGCGAGCCTCTTGTATCTCCTGCACGACTCCGGCAGGTCGTCGCCGGCAGCACCAGAACTAGGACGAGGAGATCAACTAGCCGCCGCCGCAGCGACAGCAGCGGCTTGCCCACCGCCATGCGTTCGCTCGATTCGATCTCGCAGTTGCAGGCTCCTCTTGTTTTCTCAACTGCTAGTCGCTGTACTAGCACACCCTACACAGTTCACCATGCCACGTAGCAAGCGCCGTCGAGATTCGACAAGGCGTCAGGGCGCAAGTGCGATCGAGAAGACGTAAACTTGTGGGATAAATAGAAAGGGCTTATTCCATGCAAGACTCTGGCATTTACACTGACCAACTCATCAAGTAAAAATGATATACAGCTAAGCACCATAAAGGGGCATGTACGTAGAATGTTAAGACCATCATTGAAATTCCTGTGACTTTAGTCAAGCTTGTGATTTGTGAACATCATAACAGTTGTACCTTCTGCATTCCAAGCAAAAACAAGCTACCACCATCGGAACCCCAAAGCTCCAAGAGGATCATTACGAATTTATGATGTAGGATACGATGTTTGACTTGCCAGAACAACCTTTTGAGGACTGAGGACTCATCAGCCATCTCGTCTCCTCCATAGAGCGGCAACAATTCAATGGTCCTACGCCACAATTCAGAATACAGACCACAACAGTCACCGGCAGATGTGATATAGTTAAGAAGCCAATGTGACAAGGAAAAGTGGGCAAAGACAACAATAGAACATCTGACAGTATGGTTTCTCTTTCTCCACAGCTCGGGAAAGTCGAAGCTGTCATATTATTTGACAGGAAAAAAACAGTATTCCTACATCAAAAGCCAAGAAACAAAGTATCAACCTGTGGAAAGAAGGTAAAAAACAAACAATGACCAGCGTAAAACTGAAGCTCCAGCCTGAACTTCTCAAAATGCTACTGAAGAGAAAGAAATCTCATGGACAGGTATTTGAAGTTGTGCTGTCTGTCTCTGGCATTTAGCTTATGCAGAGGCCGTCTTCTTCTGCTGGAAAATAACTGCATACACAGGGACTGCAATGCCAATGCCGACCGCAGCCACCACAGAGAAAGTCACCTTAAGCTGCTGATGCTTCGTCATGTGAAGGTTGTACATGTGCTTGGCGTGGAGGTAGTATGGCTCATCATGCGCGTGCGCTCCCATCCTCCTCACACCATTGGCATGGAATCCATGGGAAGCTGAGACATGCACCGACGGTCAGGAAAGTACAAAAAAAAAAGGCTACTATACAGAAGGACATAAAAAAATTATGAATAAAATGAACATCAAAACGATATCAATCTGTATCCACAAAAAGTGCAACCAACATGGTCATGCTTGCAAGATGCTTTGCCAAACTCTAATAATGTTATGCAATGATATTTAAGAAATGCAAACATTCATTTCAAGAGTTCATGATGTAATATGCTTAGCATAGTCATATTGGTTTGCCTACAAGTTCTTCAACATGAAAATTTTGCGCGGAGTTAATATGACCGATGCAGTTATAAATTGACAGTCTGACAGAGGATCTTGATTAACTACATGACTAATGCAGTTATACGTTGACAGTCTATCAAAGCATCTTGATTAATTATATGAGGAAAACACACAGTCAATTGTAACAAGGTAGCATGTTGGTGCTTTCCAAAAGAAAACAACATTACAGAAAAATATATGGTTCATTTGGAGTGGTGCAAAACTATCAAAGTTTCATGTGAGGAAGGGTATATGTACTAATGTCCTTTCAACATTTTTTTTTCTATATATCACAACCAGCAGCTATAACTATTCCACTCCAAGTCTCCAATATTATGTAGTGCTATATTTATCCATTTTTCCTGATTGATCACGTTATAACTAAAATATCCACCCCTTGCAGCACCTCACCTAGAGATTTCAAGTTAAAACAAAGGTCCATGGATGATGGCCCTACCAATGGTTGACAATTTTTTTTTAAAAAATACACACATAGATGAACAATATGAAGAACAATATTAACAACTATCAAGGGAAAACAAGAAACGATAATACAATCATACAGCTATCATCCACAGAATTTACCGTTCGGTTGGGCTGAAAAATAGTAGCTTATGGCTGAAATTGTACTATAACTAGTTAAAATTACACTGTAACTGAAGGTGGTTTATTTGACATAATTAAAATTAAAAAATGTAAAAATAAAAAAATATGTTAGCTTATTATGGATAACACAAATGAATACAGGAAAAAAAGAACCGACAAAAAAGCTCTAAAAATTAAAAATTCAGAAAAAAAACGAAATTTATAAATAGTGAAAAATAAATTAAAAGTCAAAAATTCAAGCCAAAATGAGCGGACCGTCAGAACGCATGGAAGACAGCGTTTTCATTCCGATGGTACCGTAGTAGTATTTGCCAACATTATTAACAAGCTAGGACAATGCAAGCACCCTCTGAATTGCCAATCAATAAAAAGTAAAAATGATGAGCGAAGAAACCTAGGCAGTTTGAAGTCAGCGTTCCACAGAACTGTAGATTCCAAGGAGTCTGATTCTGACCACAAAGACTAGGCCCCGCTCAATATGGCTTGAGCTTCTGGCTTCTGGCTTATTTTTGCACTATTCATAATTTCGTCTTTTTCTGAATTTTTAGCTTTTTTTTGAGCTTCTTTGCCGGTTCTTTTTTTCCCGTATTCGTTTGCGTTGTCTGTGATGGGCTAACAAATTTTTTATATTTTTCAATTTTTTAAATTTAATTATGTTAAATAAGCCTCTATGAGCTACAGTGTTTTTTTCAGCCAGCTACAGTGTTTTCAGCCATAAGCCACCAAAAATAAGCCGAACTGAAACTAATGACAACCAACGTGCCCAAAGAAAAAACATGTTCACCAAAATCATTATCCTTGCTGAAAGAAAATGAGTGCAGACCCTCATTTGTTCACATAAATACATAATCCTATTGCTTCAGATCAAATGGCAGGCTACCTCTAAGGCTCTAATGGACGTCAATTCCACGATAAATTCCAGTGTCCATACTATGTAAATAGCCGTAAATTTCTGCCAAAATTTAACGAACATTTGCAAACGTACAGACATCTTGTGCCCAAATCGAGCACCACGCCACCACGAAAAACATTTCGTCGACAACTCTAACATTCTTTTCCGGAAGAACAAATCAGATCATCTATTCTTTTTCTTCGAAGCTGACGACTTTTAGTTTTTGCTATAATACCTAACTTTCAAACGGAGTATTTTCTTAAGACGGAATCTACAAGTTAAACGATGTATACGTTAAAAGCCCAATATCTGTACCATCTAAAATCGCAAATGAGTATCTCTCTTCATAATCTGTATAGTAAACAGCCAAAATTCAAAAATTTCAGCCAAAAACTATAAGCCGTAGCTGTTACCAAACAGACCCTAATACCGTCACACGCATTAGGAGCAATCCAAACGACCAAGAGCAACAGCGAGAGCGACGTGATCAAATCGCACCACTGAAAGAAACCCCGATCGGATCGTGATGTCGCGACGCATCCCTCTAAATGGAGTAGTCTTCGTGGAGAGGTGTAGTTCTTCCTGACCAACCATAAATCTCGTCCAATTTTGTTTAAATTTGCCTATGAGAATTGCCATTTCAAGAAGGAAAAATTCGAGGAACGTAGCATTTGTTCTGCGGAATAGCACGAGGTACTTGCCAGTTTTATTGACAGAAGAACATGAAACAGTAAAAAAATTCGATAAACTGCAATACTAATTTCAGAAGCTGTACACCAGCTTGAACTCATAGATTTAGAGTAAATTGTCAGTTAAGTGTGTGATTGAAAGACCCCAAAATTTCAAACCAAATTTTTTCTAGATTTTTCTGAATTTTTGATGAATTTTTGGAAACTTTCCCTTTTGGGAAAGTCTCCCCTCGCTGCCGCTTTCCCTTTTCGGCCGGGCGTTTTCCTTCTCCTCCGGCGCCCCGCCCTTTTCCGCTTCCTCCCTTCCCCGGTGCCTCCCTCTTTCCTCCTCTCGTTGGCGCCGCTTCATTCCCCGCTTTTCTTCTCCCTGGCACCCGCCTCCTCCTCTCTCGTGGCGCCCGCCTCCTCCCCCCCCACCTCAGACGCTGGCTGGCTGGCGCCCGCCCCGACCGCCTCTGCGCCGCGACCGCACCCCGGTTTTGGACCACCACCCCGCTCCTGCCTTGGTCCCACCTGCCAGTGGCCGCCTCCTCCCTCTCCCGCGCGCGGACGCGCCTCCGCCCATGCCCGAAGCTCACCTGCTCCCCTCTCCCGTCCATCGCCATTACTCCCCTGCAGAGCCGGGCGTCACCCCCATTACGCGGAGGAGACACTCCACCAGCTCCCGTCCACTCCGGTTGACCCCAGCGCCATCGCCCGTTCCTTTCCCCGAAGGCTCCCTCTCCCTCCGCTCGGGTATAAAAGCCACCCCTCGGCTCCCTCTTCCTCCTTTGCTTCCCGAGTTTCCCCACCGTCCTCAATCACTTCCCACCGCTCCCAGCCACCTCCCTGAGCCACCGATTGAAGCCATGCCGCCCGTAGCTCCGCCATTGCCGTTCTGTGAGCCGGCGACACCCCGGAGCCGATCTCCCTCTCCCCTCCCTCATTCTTCAATTGCTTCTTCCCAAAGCAGCTCCAAGGTGTACTAATCGCATTGGTGGGTTTCTTTGGGCAGGTGATCGCCTGTGGAGCGCCGCCGGCCGAACCACCCTCTCCGTGGCCAGCTCACTCCGAAGCTCTCCAGCTAACGCCACCGCCGCCAATGTGAGCCCCGAGACCCCCTGAACGTGTAGCCACCGCCGATTTGGCCCATTTTCCCCGGTGACCTCCCTCGCCGCCGAAAAGCCGAAGCACTCCCTTCTCCCTCCTGCCTTCTCTGTTGATCCTCTTCGCTTTCAAGCCCCAAAAATGGAACCCCTTGTCGCCCGCACCATTGGTGCCTCGCTGCGCCTGTGCATTGCCGCCACCGTAGCCCCGCCTGGGAGCATCAGTGGCTACTGGAGGAGGAAGAAGACCCCTTCCCCACGACGTGGCCCCTCCTCCTCCGTCCATCGCTCCCGTCGCCATATAATCTTAGCCGTCCATCTCCGCTGCACTGCTGCCGCCTTCCCGCTTCTTGGTGTCCGATCTTCGTAAACTTCGCTCTCCGCGTCCTCCGATCCACCTTACCGTTTCGCCCGCCTACTCCTCCCCGCAACCGTCCGATTTCCCCACTCCAATCCGGGCCACCCGCTCCCTCGCCATCTCAGCCACCCTCCGAATCCACGCGTCGGCCATCCGGGTCACGTGGGTGTGCGTTGGCGTGGGCGTCTCCACGGCTGCCCGTCGTGCTGCCAAGCGGCTATGGGCACATGAGAGCACCGCCGTGGGCCACGTTGGCCGTCGGCCGCACGGGACGTTTCACCGGCCAGGCTGAACTGTAGCTCGGGCCGACCCGTCACTGTTCACACCGATTTTTTCCCTGATTTATCAATTTCTAAAATCCCAAAAAATTCAAATAAATCCTAGAAAATCACAGAAAATCCCAAAAATTCCCAAATTTCACCACTTTGCTCCAAATGATGTCCTGAACCCATTTTTGACCTCCACTTCCCCAAGTTCATCCCAAAAAATTCCAAAAATTCCAATTTGAGGATTTATGCATTTTACTCCTTTTTAAATAGTTTATTTTCCCTCGCTTGATTAGTTTCAAGCTGGAATTAATTATTTTATGTGTTTACGCTAGTTTCGGAGATCCCAGAGGTTCAGGTGCAGTCCCAGGATCCATGAGCTTCTACGTTCGAGCTAGCCGAGATCGTCCAGATTGACGGTAAGTCGCAAAACCTTTGACCATATTGTATCCCAGGATGTTAATTATGCTATTATGTTATTTGCATTATGCTAGTTGTGAAATGTTAGTTCAAAATAAAATAAAGTATTTAGAATGACATGTTATGTAGTTAAACCTACCACCGTCAAATGCCATGTTAAATTTGTAGCCATGCCTTTGTAACCCTGGGATTAATTACTCGGTAACCTAGATAACTGTAGGTTATTATTATCACGCAAAGTCTTACACTAATAAGGTCATGGCTGCGAGCCAATAGAATTTGGAAAACCCGACTCTAGGGTAGGGTGGTATAGGACGCCGTGCCCTAAAGCGCAGAGTGCCGGCGTGCACAAGGTAGGGTAAGGGTGTTGGGGAAGAGCCGCGAAACGATCTTCGCCCATCTTTTACCCTAGGATTGAAGTTAGGGTAAGGGTGTTGGGGGGAACCGCGAGTCGGTCAGTGCCCACCGTTTACCCTAGGTTAGTGGTTGCGGACCTTGCGAGGTTGTGGGCCATGTGAAAATAAGGACTGAAACCCTTACACTGAGTAAATGTCATAGTGATCGCTCAACCACAGGAGTTGACTTGTCAACACTGGTTTATTAGCTGCTCAACTCGATTGAAACTCTACAGGTGTTGAGAAGTCAGGAGATTGAGTAGTTGGGTTAGGCATGCCGTGCTGCGGATACCTAACAACGGTAGATTTCACTCGAAGCGGACGGGAGTTCTCATGTGCCAGACCCGAGTGGATTCTACCGGGTGGAGCCTATATAAAGAATTGAGCAGTGAAACGACCTAACTTTCTTAACTCTGTCGCGAGAGTTAAGAGATCGTGTGGGTAAAGCTGAGAAAACTCTGCAGAGTCAAATAAATGGTATTCGAATACGCCGTGCTCCCGGTTAATGGAGTTGTGCCACTTGGGTGATTCCAGCAGCAAAGCTTAAGTAGTTTTGTAAATATTTTAATCTGACTAGTTGGTTAATTAACTCTTCATGAAAACCCCTATGGATTAAGGAGTAGTTTTGTTCGGCAAGTTTTCCAAAATGTTTACAAACAAAACTGCATCCACTCAAAATTAATAAACCAATTATACTCCCTTCCTTTGTTGAACCACGCAAGTAGTAAGACAGGGTTCCCTTTGTGATTTGCTGAGCTGGTTGTTGGCTCACGACTTGCTAAATCCCCTCTTTAGAGAATCAAGGCGAAGGTGAAGATCTCCCCGTTGAGGAAGTCCCAGGGGGTCTCTTCTTCGACGAGGATCCGTAGCTTTAGGTCTTTGCCGCGCTCAAGCGGATCTTAGAGTCTTTTGTAATGTAATTAAACTTTGGGCTTGCACGCCCCGCTGTACAAAGTTGGATGTTAATCCATATGTGAAATATATGCTGGACTTTTGTTGTAAGCATGCAATGGTATACTCTTACGCGACACTCCATAACTATTCATGCGTGAATAGTTACAGATTGTCGTGAACCTGACGCATACAGGCGGGGCGTTACAGTGATACTAATTCGTTTGTCATATTCTTTTATTAGTTTTATGTTTGTTTATGTAGTTGCTCTTTTTTTTTTGTTTTGTTCACAAAAATGTAGCCTTTCTGTGGAAATCTCCTAATGCTATTTTGATTGTACTAGTCATCAGGGTTTATTCAGCACTGCAAGTACATCAATTGTTTCTGGTCGGGTAGAAAGAGAAATGACTGATTCAGAAAACCGTATAAAAATGATCATCATCCTGTGCTCACCTGTGTTGCGCTGTTTAAGTTTTACAACACTTTAAAGTATGCATTTTCCAAGTGGTGCTCCACTTTGTGCTAAACTGTAACTATCGATCATGAGATATTTCCACTGCAATTGTAAAACCGTAAGGAACTGATATTTGTCCACAGGAATCATTTACTCCATTGCAGATACTGGTTGTCTTTGTGACAATCCAAAATTTTCAAAAATTGAATTTGAAAGCCTAAATTGTCTTGACAATCCAAAATCGACAAGAATGAGAATGTGTTCTTTCTAAAGAGGAGATGTATAGAGTACACAGGAACATCACCAAATAAATTGTCTTGATTTTTCTCCTTGGGCTTCCTCTATCGTAGGTATCAATCCAGAATTGGGCGCGTGATATAGATAAGGTAACAGTTTCTCCTTTCTTCCCTTTTAGGTACATGATTCTAGTCGATACTTGACAGCAATTAATGGGGTATGTGAATAGTACAAGGATTCGTATGGTTGACATTCCAACTTCCAGGGCACCCAACACTCCTGAATCCTGATGAAGAAGCTTGCAGATAACTTTGTTCTGATAGCTTAATTGAATTCTTCTATCATTGCAAGGCACTTAGCAGATGAGTCCATGTCCATGCTGACTATATGTGTACTTCTGAATTATTCTGTAGCTTCCAATACATCATGCATGTACCATGTCCTTTGCCATATTGCCTAATGCCTTGATGGCTAGCAAGTTAAATTGTTGCTTGCTGCTTCCATGCTTGAACACCATTTATGTCTATACCTAACTGTATTTAGTTGGCACAACTTGGTCTGTTAGGACTAACTGTATATAATAACTGTGTTCCTTCTCTCATATGGGTACTTGGAAAATTCATTGAGGATCAGCTAATCACAATGAGGTGGTAAAACCTGCAAAATACACATCAATAGACCACTTCCATTGCTTAAAATACACATCAACTGTGGTAAAGCACTATTATTCTATCTGCACAGTAGGGATTCCTACCTTTAAATAGACCACTTCCATTTCTGAACTGTGGTATGCAACATGTTGGTTAATTCAAGGAATGGGTGCATGGGGGTCCTCCATTAGCAGTTGTTTTCTCTCCCTTTTTATTTCTGTTGGACTTGCTAAGGACATGTTAAGAATAGAATAGGAAATAGATTATTTGTTTCCTTATATGCCTCATATTCCATATCTGTACATGGCATATTCCCCTGTATATCCCCCTTGTACTCTCTATATATATTGCCCTTTGGACCTCATGAATATATGCACAATATTTACAACATGGTATCAGAGCCAGGACTCTGAACTATCTCCGTTGCTCCGACGTCGCTCGGGTTGTGCCCGGGCCGTCTCTGTTTTTTGAGCCGCCACTGCCGCCGTTGCTGGGGTCCCGCCGCTTCTGTTGCCGGCCGCGGATCCGCCGCCGCTCTTGATGTCGCCACCGCCGCCAGATCGAGGCCGCCGACGCCAGATCTAGCCCGCCGGCCGCCGCCGGTCGTCCCGTTCTTTGCCGCCGCCACCGCCGCTTCGTCGGCCGCCGCTCTCGGTCCGTCGCCTCGCCGCCGCCTTGTCGTCCCGTGCCGCCGTTGCCACCGCAGATTCGACGCCGCCGCCCGCTTCCGTCGGCCGCCGCTCTTGTTGCCGTTCCGCCGCTCGGGTCCTCGTCGACCCGTTGCCGCCGCCGCCGCTGTGTCCGGGTCACCGCCTTGTCCACCGACGCGTGCCAAGTCGCCGGGTCGCCGCCTCGCCCACCGCAGATCCGCTCTGCCGGCCACCGCCGTCGCTCCGCCGGCCTCCGCCGGCAGCCGTCGCTGCTCCGCTGTTTTTCTCTTCCTCTCCGTGTTTTTTCTTGCGTACGCGTGAGTCTGGTTAGAATCGGTATTTCGGCCGGATATATCTAAAAAAAAATAAAAAAAACATTGATCTAACCGCCACACCGTTCAGCGCCACCTGTTAGACTTCGTTGCCTTGGTCGTCGCGCCGTCCAGCGCTGCCTACCGATGGCTTCCGTTCCATCTGCTGCGATCCCATTTTCGGGAACAAAGCTCCATGGAATGAACTACATGTTATGGTATTCTCTTATGGAGATCACGCTTGATGGTCTCCGCCTTTGGGGACATGTTACCGGTGCTCGTCTTTCTCCGTCGCCGCCGGTCCAGCCTCCTCCTCGACAGTCTACTTCCATACCTCCTGGAGCAGATGAGGCTATGAAGAAAAAGGCAGAGGATGATGCTGCTGCTGCCGATGCTGCTGATGAGGCTTTTCAGTATGCCATTGACGCTTTTGAGCGCTAGTGTGCTGATGAAGCCCGTGTTTGTGCCATCCTTGTGGTCAGCGTCGATGACTCCATTCAGCCAGATATCGTTGGTCTGTAGTCTACTCAACAGATCTGGGACTACTTGCGTGAGCGATACCAGCAGAGCAGGGTTCTTTTCGCTTCAGCGTGAGTTGGAGATGCTTCGCCAGGGAGATTCTTCCGTCGATGACTTCTTCTGAGCTCTGGCTAGTCTCTGGCGACAGCTAGATGAGCTAGCTTCTCCACTGTGCCAGGAGTGCCATAGAGTTCAGAAGGCGGATCATAATCGTCTTCGTCTTTATGATTTCGTCTGTCGTCTTCGCTCAGAGTTTGAGCCTGTCAGAGCTCAACTGCTGAGTCGCTCGCCACGACCAACTGTCACCGAGGCTCTTTCGACACTTCGAGCTAAGGAGCTTCATCTTGGGTTAGCAGCACAGTCTGTTCCAACTGTGCTTGCTGCTCCTTCTTCGACTACACCGATGGTTCCTGCTACGACTACAGTTCCGTCCCAGGTGCCTGTTTTCGCTCCTGCCTTTGCACCAACTGGAGTTCAATGCAACTACTACAAGAACTTCGGGCATGACTACCAGAGTTGTGCGGTGCGAAAAAAGCGGAATAAGGCACGTGGGGTGGACGACCAAAGGGGGGTAGGGAGTCCCTTCCTTCACAGGTGGACAGATGTGAGACCCGGATTTGTTAATCCAGAATCTACTGTGTTTGACGGCATTATTCCCTGGATCAGTAGATAATTCACATAGGTACATTGCTGTATCGTCGCAAACATCGCATAATTATGGATATTACAAACCAGAGTATTAAACTATACCACGTCACCCTTACAATCAAACAACGGAAGTGAAAGCAAAAGTAGGACCATAACACCAGGCAAGTGACTGGGGGTAATGCGTACAATATATATTATTCAGATTTTAGATAACATATAAATATACACAAGGCCTTCAGTCTATCTTGTATAGTTTCGGATAAATGAAATCGGCGGCCTAGTTTCAGTCGTCCTTCCCTCCTTCTGTGGCTTGGGAATCTTCATAGTCATACTGATCTTACGTCCCTGTTTCTGTTTTTGATATTGCGAGTGTGAGCACACCAACCACCGTGCTCAGCGAGCCAACACACATGTTCAGGGAGAGGTTCAGGTTTGATTTCCTTTTTGCCAGAAACTGCATTTAAATAAGATACTTAAAAACTCCTATGACTTAGCGATTTTGAACTAAAGACATGATATTCAGGAAAATACAATACTTCTAGTGGTTCAGATTCCATCCACCGTTACATGGCCTCTGCACCATATAGCGTATTTCAGCGTTATAGCCGCTTAACTTACCACTGGAACGACATCCAGGACAATTCCAAACTAGGGCCTTCAACTGCCCTCACTTTCCCAATTCCACCCACAAATTATTTTTGAAATATAACTATATCTGGTTAAGTTTCCATGTCCGCCCATGACCGTGGGCACGGCTATTCGAATAGTTTTGACTCTGCAGAGTTTGTACACTTTCACCACAAGAGACAATCAACTCATTGCCCCACACGATTCCTTAGTTATGTGGTTGAGCAGACCATCACAGTGACTGTTCAAAGTATCTAACTCCTTTTGTCATCTCACTTTATGGGAAACTGCCCACTTGCGGTGGGTCCCATCTATGCGCGGGATGTTCCCCACAGTTACTAACGCAGCCGGGCTTCACTTCCCGCAGCGATTAGAACAGCTGGGGAACTTCACCCTTCACCAGTGTCCCTTCAGGCCCCCTTGCCATAGCTTATCCACTTCAATCTACTACCAGTGAGATGAGCCGGGGATCTTGATAATTTTACTTAGCCAAGTTGTACTTTACAGATTTGTGGTTGCACTGTTTTACGTGGGAGGTCATGACGAGATTCAGTCCTTAGGACTACCTAGATGGTTCTACCACATTTCATCATTTGTGCCTCCTTTGCACCACATTCCAGCCCCCCAACCATCCATCCAGGTATATAAGCAACAGGGGTTTTTCAAGAGCATAAAATAGCCATTCTAACATTTTTCAGTCATTCTCCCATGACTGCCCAAATTCTTTTCATATAGGTAAATGACACTTTTGGGGTACGTAGGTACCCCAGGTTGACTAGCATGGCTAAGCGGTACAATATTTTAGGCTTACGTACAAAACTACATTTAATATAATTTTACTACGGCGACAAGGATCATTCATTTGAAAAGGTGTCAACGGTGATACTAACAAGCATAATATTGGGATCATAACTAGAGGTGAACATGAACGTAGAGCTAACACATGAAATATTGGCATGCATTCGGGTTATTTAAAAGAAACTAACTTTGCAGAAATATGGTCTCAATATGATCAAATGTTAACTCGCCTTGATCACGAAGGTCTTGGTCTGGAACCTCGGGGTCTGCAGCAGCTGCGGCTTCCTCTTCTTGTGCCTCGTACGCTATTTTACGTGCGCGAAAATTTGGATAAAAATCAGCAAAACAACCAAAATATCACAACAAAAATTCAAATGAACTCTAAAGACATTGGTTCTGGTTCCATTGGATAGCCCTTGAATTTAGATGAATTTAAAAATTTGTTTCATTCAATTTGGAGTTAAAATGAATAAGTTATGCTCATTTGAATACTTTCGGTTCAGTTAAATCCGGAAAATAATAAAATCTGACATGTGGGACCCACTGTTAGTGACCGCGCTTGAGCGGGCGCCGACACGCGGGGCCCAGGCGGCAGCGGCTCCCTCTTACGCCTCCTCGGCCCGCGGCGGCGGGGCCCGATCATCAACAGGCGATTAGGTGGTCGGCGACGGTGGGTCCCTTTGTCGGTAGGGAAAACAAAAGAAAGGCTCGACCTCGGGCGGCTGCAGTGGGGGCTCGAACGCCGAGGGAGCCGGGGAAGGAATTGGCGGCGCTAGCAGGCGGGCTCTGGCGCATCTCAACCCATAAGGGTTGATTTTACCTTTGAGGTAGCGCACGAGGGGGTGGGCAGAGGTGATTCGGGCGGAAGAAGGCGGCGGCACCGACGAAGAGGGGCCGGGAGGCGGCGGCGGTGAAAATGCGTCACGACGCCGAGAGGAAGATGATGAAAGTGCCGGCGGGGGTCGGAAGGCACCGGAGTTACGTCGGCGGCGGCGGCGGCGGCGGCAGTAAGCTCGGGGAGGCGTTTGGCGACGGTGAGCCACAGGCGCCGGGAAGCTCGGAAGGGGCCGGGGATGACTTCCCGGTGAGCTGGAGATGGTGTGGGTGCAAGGGATCGGATCCTAATGGCTTGGACCGACGGATTGAGGACCGCCGGAGTTGGGGAGGGAAACAGGCTCGCCGGCGTTTGGGGAGAGCGGGATCGATTGGCTACGGTGAGAGCGGGATTGGGGAAGGGCGGTGCGTTTGCGACCCTCATTGGCCTTTATAGGTGGCGGGAGAAAGCTGGCGCCGAAGGGGTGGTTGGCCGGGCCTGGCGACGACGTCGGCCGGCATGGCTACAGGGTCACGCCGCGACTTGACAAGACGGTTTAAATGACGCCAGAGGGGCGCTGTGGCCGATAGTGACCGAGGGCAGGTGACGTGCAGTAGGGAATGGCCGCGAGCTCCTCTGCGGCGACCGTGCGGGGAAGGCGCCTGAGGCTACGGCGGTCTGGCGATGACGCCGCTTGAAGTGGCGATGAGACGGTGTAACATCCCAGTTGTTATTTTCAAAATTTCAGAAATAAATATATAAATATATATATATATATATATATATATATAAATAATTAATTAATTAAAATTAATTTAATTTAAAATAAAAATAAGTATCCTTTAGTTGCTTGAATTTGAGAGATTGTGTTTGCCTGTTTTTAGCCTTTTTCAAATTTTTTTTCTTAAAAGCAATTTGACTAAAAACATAAAAACTATTGTCAAATAAAATGGTATTGGTAAGTTTCATAAAAGAAACTATTTCAAATTAAGTATTTAAAAACATATGGTTTTTATTTGGATTTTCTGTGATTTTCAGGATTTATCTGGAGTTATCTGGATATTATTTTCAAAGCCTAAAAGCAAGAAAGTATATTTTAAATATTTTCTTAAAGCTAAAAAGAATTTATTAAGCCTTTTCCAAGCTTCCTAAAAATTGTTATATTAATTTCTGAGATTTTAAAATCAGCTTTTAAAGCTAAAGGGTATTTTTGTAAAAATTAAAAGAGCAAATTTGAGTTGAAAATATTGTTCCTAAATATAAAATGTCTCCAGGAATTTTCTATAAATTTTCTGGAATTTTTAAATATTATTTGCTATTTTTAAAGTATTTATAAAGTTTCCTTCTATTTTCTGAAAATCAAAATCCGATTTTAAATCCAAAAATCCCTCGTGCTGACACGTGTAATGATCTGGTTAAATTCGGATTTCTTGATTTAATCTTATCCATCCACCCTCACTTAATGCACCGAACGGTCAAGATTCCCCCTTTGGACACGTGTCAACCATCCGGTCAACTTACCCCTTCACCTCTCTCCTTCTCTCACTTACGCGCGGGACCCACTCGTCAACTTCATCTTCTTCCTCCTCTTCTTCTACCTCCTCCCTCTCTCTCTCTACCGCGCCGCCATGGCCGCGCCCCCACCTCGCCTTAGGCCATCCCCCGCCACGGTCGCCTCCTCGGCCACCCCACCTCACCACCGCCTTGCCGGCCTGCTTATGCCGCCCGCCTTCCCCGCACCAAACCGAAAATTTCGCCGCCATTAATGCATGCCCCGAGCTCCGTGTGGCCGACTCTCTTCCCTCGCCGTCGCACCCCGCCGCCTCTTAATGGCGCCACCCCGCTCGTTTTCCCACTTCCAAACCGGCTCCTCCCCCGGGTTTTCCGGCGAGCCGTCGCCCCCTCCTCCCCTATATAAACCCCCGGGGAAGGGTTCTCCCGCACCGCACCTCCTCACCGCCTCCTTCCCCCACCTCGGCCGCCCCTCCCGCCATGGGAGAGCCGCCGCCGAGCTTCTCCCGCCGCCACCTTCTCTCCGCCACCGCCACCTCTTCCGAGCCTCATGGTGCCCATGGCCGGATCGCCGCCTTCCCCGCCTCCTCTTCCCGCTGCCCCTCGCCGGCCCGGCGAGCTCCCGAGCTCGCAAGCCCGCGGCCGAACCGTGCCGTCGTCGCGCCGCCACGCCGACCGCCACGTCACCGCTCCTTGCCGCGTGGCCGCTGTGTGGTGGCGTGGCGCCACGTGGCCACGCTGTGCCACGTCACCCCGACCGCCGTCCGTGGACCGGTCCACGGTGGACCAGGCCCACCCGTCAGCCAAAGTTTTTCCCACCCAAAAATTTCAATTTCTGCTGACGCCATCATGACGTCATAATCCGATTTTCTTTTACAAAAAATAATTCGGGAAAATGGATCCTTTTCTTTGTCCTTCATTTTTGAACTTCTGAAGGCTCGTATTTGCTCGTTTTAGCTCCAAATTTAACCATTCAAATTTCTACATTTTTCTAAAAATCTGAACTATCCATTTATGAGTCTTTTTCAAATTTTTGAATTTTATTTGAATTCTTTTTGGTTCTCACGTGTAGAATACGAGGATTTCATCGAGGACGATTTCGACGACGCTTTCAACGCAGAGCAACCAGGCAAGTTACACCATTGATCATATTGATCCCAGTATTTTAACAGTATTTATATTGTTTTTAAATTATTATGCATACGTAATTTTATTCAATTCTAGTTTAAATTCAATTTGAATGATAGTTATGCCTAATTCCTTTGTATAGCCAAATTTGATATTTCATGTCAAAATACCTTGTCAACCATAGATAAAACCTAGTTAGTACATTAGTATTAACTAGACATTTGGTAAAAAGGCTTAGCCATGCTGAGAATATTATGATTTGGGACAATCTTTCACATAAAATGATAACCTTTTATCTGGTATTCTTGACTTTGGTGAGTCAGAAATGTTTATAATATTATTTCCAAACAAAAATATGAAAACTTGGTTTAGACTTAGACAAATGGTTAGAGTGGTGGGTTCTTGCTGGCATGCATTGTCAGTTGGTGACGCAATGTTGATTGCCAGGCACAAGGGGTATGTGGTTAGTGTCTAGGTCAGTAAAGGACCGGTCTGTGAGCTACTATTGCAAAGCCCTTTAGTACTACCACAAGTCTGGTATGGGATAGACCTGGCCGAATAATTTGTGAAGTTCCAACATGATCTCGCTATAGGCTGAATGTGGGCGCGGCGTAGTCCGTGGGAAGTCTCACATGGCACAAGAGGGAGCTCCAGCATGTGGATTCATGCTGTGGTGAAACCTTAGTGGCGGCGTGATTATGTTGGCAATGGATCATTGTAAAGACTTTGTTATGATTTTCTCAGTCGCACGCCTAAGGAAGCGTGTAGTGGCCGACAATATGAGATTATCATATCTTGTGGGTAAAGCTGTACAACCTCTGCAGAGTGTATAACCTATCCTGGATAGCCGTGCCCACGGTTATGGGCAAGCTGAGTAAAGTTTTTCACAGATTAGACTTTGATTTTCAAAATATTTTGGAAAACCTTGTGGATGGATGGAATCCATGAGAGATTTTGGAAGGTCGTATGGATGGATGGAATCCGTACGAGTTGGTTTTGGAAAAGTTGGTCCGGGTGGGATGCCCGTGAATAGGTTAGTGTTTGGTTGGAGCCTGCACTAACGTTACTTATGTTGATTACAATGTTGTTTTAATTATTATAACAAATTCAGCTTTCGCACTTACTTTATGATATTTACTTCAATGTTGCCTTTTATGCAAACTAACCATAATATGCCTCCCTTTGATATTCATATGCATGCATCAACTCTGTTAAAACTCCTGATGTAACTTGTGGAGTACGTTTGTACTCATGTTGCTCTATCTAACTCTTCCAGAGGAAGTCTTCGACGACTTCGGTGAGGAATACAACTAGGCCACGTCTTACAGTCATTCGCTTTGTGGGAAGGTTTTATTTTCTTCTGCTGTTATCTTCCGCTGCTATTGTAAACTTTGGCCATCAGGCTCATATTTAGTTAAATAAAATTTATCATTATGCATGATATTTGTCTTTGTTCTGCTGTGTGCACTAAGCTTTCCTGGGATAGTGCGATTAACACAGAGGGTTTCGGAGTTGTTGCTCCGGGTACCGACAGACGGTGGTGGGGCCGGGGTGTCGCGCGCGAAGTGACGCCAGGGACCGACGGTCCGAAGGGGGTGGCGCGGGGAAGGCGGTGCTGCGGCGTCTGTCCGAGCGAGGCGGCGTCCCCCCCCGAACGCCATGACAGAGGAGGGGAGGAAAAAGGAAGGAGGCGGGCATTTGGATGGATGGGCGATCGCCTACCATAAGCCCTTTCCTTTCTTTTTCTTTTATTTATTTGTTTATTTATTTTCATATGTATAATTGCATGTATAGAATTCATATTTTCTCACTTTGCTTTCCCACCTAATTTCCGTATTGGTACTCTCTTGTCCCTAAATTTGTCCTTGCATGTGCACAGTTTGTAGTAGCACCCTTTATTTATTTTCGCCTATTGTTATTTATGCTATTCCGTCCAAGTTGAGATTTTAAAATTTTAACTTAGGTTTCTCTCCCCTTATGCTAGATCATCTTTTCAGATTCGTGTTTGAAATTTTTGTTTACTACTACTTTAATAGGTGTGCTCTTTTTCTTGAATTTTTAACTTTTTGGGACCTTGACCAACTCCAGAAAATACATTAAAAACTCAGCTCAAAATATTATACCAAAGGAAATAATCCGCAACATTTTATTTTACAATAGTTAAATTTTTAGGATGTTACAACAGATCAACAAGATCGAGGATCTCAACGAGGTGACTCGCATTCACAGACTCGCCAGCTCTACTTGCCAGCTCTCTCACACTCATGAGTTCTCGCCAATCTAGCTCAGATGTCTTCCCCAGGTACCTCTTGGGTTCTAGATTCTGGTGCCTCTTTCCACATGACACCAGATTCCACATCTCTCATTTCGGTGGGACCTCCCGCCCTTCCTATCTCTCTCGCATGCATCATGGATGGTACTTCCTTGTCTGTTAGCTGTCAGGGCACTCTTTTGACTACTGATTTTTCTGTTCCAGCTGTTTCTCATGTTCCCCAACTAACCATGCAGCTTCTTTCAGTGGGACAGCTCACTGACCTTGGTTGTAGGGTTGGTTTTGACTCTCACACCTGTTTTGTTCAGGATCGATGCATGGGGACGATACTTGGACCCGGCCCGCCGTAGGGATCGTCAGGGTCTCTACATCCTCGACCGTCTTCATCTTTCGTCCACTTCAGTTGCTCCTACCATGTCTTCAGCTACTTCGTCTACCTCCACCGCCACTGTTGCCACCACTTCTGGAGTTTTTGCGCTGTGGCATCACCGTTTAGGTCACCTGTGTGGGTCCCGTCTTTCGTCATTAGTTCGTCAGGGTGTCCTTGGATGTGTTACTGTTGACACGTCCATGTCTTGTCAAGGTTGTAATCTTGGAAAACAGCTACAACTTCCTTATCACTCTAGTGAGTCATTGTCTTCTCGTTCTTTGATTTAGTTCATTCAGATGTATGGGGACCTGCGCCGATTATCTCTAAAGACGGGCATAAATTCTATGTTATTTTCATTGATGATTATTCCTATTTTACTTGGCTTTTCCCCATGTCCAATCGTGGTCAGTTTCTTGCGATCTATCGTAGCTTTGCCATGATGGTTCGTACTCAGTTTGAGTCCTCTATTCGCACTTTTCGCTGTGATTCTGCCGGCGAATATTGTTCTAATGCGTTCAGACAATTTCTTTCCGAGCAGGGAACTCTTTATCAGTCTTCTTGTCCTGGTGCCCATGCTCAGAATGGAGTTGCTGAACGCAAGCATCGTCATCTGATTGAGACTGCTCGCACACTTCTTCTTTCTTCTCATGTTCCACCACAATTCTGGGCTGAGGCTGTTTCTACGGCTGCATATCTCATTAATATGCAACCCTCCACCGCTCTTAAGGATGTCAGTCCTATAGAGCGTCTCTACTCTAGAGTCCTCAGTACAGTCATCTTCGTGTTTTTGGCTACGCCTGTTTTGTCCTGTTGCCGCCTCGTGAGCGCACTAAACTGACAGCTCAGTCAGTTGAGTGTGTATTTCTTGGGTACAGTTCTGAGCATAAGGGCTATCGCTGTTATGATTCTTCTACTCGACGGATCAGGATCTCACGAGATGTTGCCTTTGATGAATCTCGACATTTCTTCTATCGAGATTCCGCTCCTTCCACTGCTTCCACCATCGAGACGATCTCCTGGTTGTCTCTTTCTGACTCCTCACGCATTTCCCCCCTTTCCCAGCCTTCTATACCTTCACCTCCCGTGTTGCCTCCTGCAGCACCACCTCTTGCTCCTACGGCGCCACCGTCTCGATTCTCTGGGGTGCACTACTCCAGACGTCCTCGTCCTTCATTAGATCCCTCTCCTGGTCTCTTGCCGACACCGACGTCTGATTCATCCGATGATGCTCCTCGCTACGCTCTTCGTAACCGAGCAACCATTCGGCCTCCTGATCGTCTTGTCTTTGCTTCGATAGCTCATGCTCTCTCTGTCACTGAGCCTAGTTCTTATCGTGAGGCTGCTTCTCATTCTGAGTGGCAACTCGCTATGGCAGAGGAGCTTGATGCACTTCGTCGTACGGAGACTTGGGATATTGTACCAACACCCGTGCATGCTCGTCCTACACGTGCAAGTGGGTGTACAAGATTAAGACCAGGTGTGACGGTACTATTGAGCGCTACAAGGCTCGTCTTGTGACTCGTGGTTTTCAGCAGGAGTATGGTCGTGATTACGACGAGACGTTTGCTCCTGTTGCTCATATGACCACTGTCCGCACACTTATTGCGGTTGCTTCTGTTCGCCGGTGGTCTATCTCTCAGCTGGATGTTAAGAATGCCTTCCTTAATGGTGTCTTGCATGAGGAGGTTTACATGCAGCCACCACCCGTGTATTCTGTTCCAGATGGTCATGTTTGTCGTCTTCGTCATGCTCTTTATGGCCTCAAACAGGCCTCTCGTGCCTGGTTTGCGCGTTTTACCTCAGTGATCACTGCTGTTGGTTTCACTGTCAGTGCCTATAATCATGCTCTATTTATTCATGTCTCACCTCGAGGTAGGACACTGCTCCTTCTATATGTGGATGATATGCTCATTACTGGTGACGATCCCTCATTCATCACATATGTGAAGAAGCATCTCGATGAGCGATTTTGATGGTCGATCTTGGCTTGCTTACATACTTCCTTGGGATTGAGGTTTCTTTCACGCCTGAGGGTTACTACCTCTCCCAGCAGAAGTATGTCCAGGATCTTCTTGATCGGTCTGGTCTGACTGATACTCGCACTGCTGAGACTCCTATGGAGCTCTCTCTTCAGCTTCGAGCTATTGATGGTGATCTTCTTGAAGATCCTACTCGGTATCACCATCTTGTTGAGAGTCTGGTATATCTTGGGAGCACTCGTCCTGATATTGCTCATGTTATCCATATCTTGAGTCAGTTCATGGCTTGTCCTACTCATATTCACTACAGTCATCTTCTTCGTGTTCTTCGCTACTTGCGTGGGACCATCTCTCGTCTCTTGTTTTTCCCTAGCTCCACCTCCCTCCAGCTTCAGGCGTACTCTGATGCGACCTGGGCTAGTGATCCTTCTGATCGTCGTTCTCTTTCGCCTTCTTGTGTTTTCTTGGCTCCTCTCGATTGCACGGAAGACAAAGAAGGCATCGCAGATTCCGCTCGAGTGCAGAGGCTGAGTTGAGAGCTATGGCAACTGTGACAACAGAGATTACTTGGTTGAGATGACTACTTGCAGATTTTGGTGTACCTATGAGGGGACCTACAACTCTTCTGACTGACAGTACATGAGCTATCAGCATTGCCCGTGATCCTGTGAAGCATGAGCTCACCAAGCACATTGGTGTGGATGCTTCATACACTCGCTCCCAAGTGCAGGAGGGTGTACTTACACTTCAGTTTGTGTCCTCAGAGTTACAGATTGCTAACTTCTTCACGAAGCCACAGACTAGGGCACAACATTTGTATTTTCTCTCCAAACTCAGTGTGTGTGATCCACCATGAGTTTGAGAGGGGGTGTTAAAGATATGTTAAGAATAGAATATGAAATAGATTATTTGTTTCTTTATATGCCTCATATTCCATATCTGTACATGGCATATTCCCCTGTATATCCTCCTTGTACTCTCTATATATATTGCCTTTTGGGCCTCATGAATATATGCACAATATTCATAACAGGACTATCCACATCTGCCCTTTCTTCTCCACATGCATAACAAATAATTAAGTACGATGACAATGGAGCATTGCTTGTAAACAACCAAATTAAATCAAAGGAGGAACAGTTGAATCAGATCAGTGAGTAGCGTGTGCTTAACAAATAATTATTTTTTTCAACAACTAGATGGTATGTTTCTTAATCACAATTGTGGACGTTTTGATCTGAGCAGTAACCGACAATTTGTTGTTGGAAAGTACTTCGGTGCTTTCCAAACAAGTGAAAAACACAATTTTTAAAGCGCGATGAGATACTTTTTTTTAGCCACACACTACTCCATTACTAACCGTACTGCTTTTATTGTGCTAATTTTTTAATCTGTTTATTTGAAAACGTATGATAAAACTGACGAGTCTTACGCTGGTTGGTATTGGCTTTAAAAACTGTTTTTTACAGTAAATGATTTTTCTATAATACTTAATTTTTAAATAAAATATCTTTTCAATACGGGCTCTATTAGCTAATTATAGTAGATACTATAGTGACTTTATTTATATCGGCCAAAATCGTATGCGAGTGTCTTTCTCTCCATACAACTTCTCTCAAACTGTTACTATTTATAAGCCAAAGTTAAAAACTATCGGTAAAAAACAATATAAATGGACCCTTAAACAGTGTCTGGTCCTGAGGTGGTACAAGATGGCATGCATGATGCGTCATCACACAGCAGAACTGTCCAACTTAATTGGCATCTGTAGTTCTGCATCCAGCCACACTAATTCCTCCAATAGGTCGTATAATTTCTCGTCATGTGCTTATCATTTCCTGATGCTGTGTTTCAACCAAACCTTACACCAAAGAACCACGTTTAAAATATCCATAGTTTATCTATGTTGGACAATTAGTAATTGAAAATTATGTCAAGTTGAAATTTATATTTGCGAAAGTTTATGGTTTTTCAGAGTTGCTTGCAGGAAGTGGTCTGACCACTATGCAGGTGCGGTCTGACCGATGTGCAGAACCGGTCAAATTGCTCTACAGAGCCAGTCAGACTGGCCGGATGTCACTTAGACATTTCTGCCAGGGGCGGTCTGACCGGTTTTGTTCAAGCGGTCTGATCGGTTGTAATACCCCAGAAGCGATTCGAGAGATAATCGATTAATTGGAGGGAAGGACCATATAGAAAATAATTTAACAATAATTTTTAGAGGGGGGATTTCTGAAAAATCCGGGCAACCTGGGCTTGGGCCTTGGCCCATGTGAAGGCTGGCCAAAAGGGGGAGGCGCCCCTCCCCTAACCCTAGCCGCCACCCCCTTTGCCCCCTCCTCCTTCTCCCTTGGACGCCACCCCCTCTCCTCCCTGCGCCTCCACCTCTCCCCCATTGCTGTCCCTTGGTGCTAGGAGAAAGCGAGACGGAAAGAAGAAGAAGGGAGGGAAAGAGAAGAAAGGAAGGAGGAGAAAGAAGGGGAAGAAGAGGGGTGATCCCAAGGGGATAGCCTAGGTAACTCTCCCTCATCTCAGATCCCTCTGTTATTTTCGTAATTAGGGTTCTTAGCCAAAGAATTGGTGGGGATTAGTAATTAGATTCCCCGATTAGGGAAATCCTATTGTCTGTCTGTAGATCAATCCACGCAGCGTGACTGTTTGCACAGTTTAGACCTACAACACGATTTTTTCTGCGGGTCTTCCCAAAAGAAAAATTCTAGAGGACGTCGCGACCCATCTAATGTATTTCTTTTAGAATTTTTGGCTGCGGGATTTGGGCGTAGCAGGGTCGGGAACCTCGCTGTCTCTCAGGGGTGCAGACTGGGGCAGATTGCTGTTCAGGTGTGATTACGGAGTAGTAGATGATTTTTATGTTTTTGATTACAATAGAGAAAAATGTAGAAAATTCAGTAATATAACTACTGTATAAAAATCATAATTTGTAGATCCTTACACTGTGGTTGGGATGCGTTAGAATCTGGCTGCCCAGATTGCCAGAATAGAGAACGTCCTCTGTTTTGCGTGTTAAGTTACACCTTGATAGTAACAAAATAAAAATAAGTGATCTACATCAAAAGTGAAGGTATTTAAGTGAGGAATCCAGAAATATATCTGTCTTTGTAAATGGTGTAATAATATTAAAGATACAAAAATTAAGCGGTAGCTGCTGCTGATGAGCGAGTGTAGAGTCATAGCGGAAAGGAATTATGGATTTTGGGCGTAGAAGCATGTACTTCTGAGTTGTGAATATTGTATTATGGTTTTGTGCTGAGTGGTGCCTCGTGAATAGGTGGCTTCGCTCCTGATCGTGCTTGATCCCTTCGCTCCCTCGGTAAAGGCAAGTATAATGATAGTTTAAATTGATATTATAGAATGTCAATGTTTGATTTATATTGTGAGTAATTGTGTTCATGGATGTGGTGAAGGTGTACCAGTGATGTTCATGGTTGTTTGCATGTTATGGTTTTCATAAGTAATCCTTGTGCATAGTTGTTGTGAATGCAAGTTTTATTAAATTGAGACCTTCACACATATGCATTCATATTGGCTTGCTGAAGACTTGGTCATGTGGTGACCAAACATTTGTTGAGGTGCTCGTCATGTTGATGATGGGCTGAAGGTCTCCATACTTATGGAGTATGGACAATTGGTCCCTGTACCAGATGATACATGCATAGGTGTGCATCGACGGATGCGCACTTTGTATTACCGGTAAAATGCAAAAGAGAAAGAGATAAAGATATTGTTGATCATATTTCATAGCATGTGTTTTGAAGTGACAGTTGGATGTTCTTATGGAATGGTGCACATGTATGTATATCATGTGTTCATAAGTAACTGTTGGATGTTTTTATGAAATGAGGAGCATGTATGCATAGCATGCGTTTGTATGTAACTGTTGGATGTTCTTATGGAATGATGTACATGTATGCTGTTGTTACCATTTATTATATTTGCTGAGTTGTTGGATTTACTCTTGTTGTTGTTGTATTTTTTAGGTACCTTTATGAGATCGGCATGCATGGGAAAAAGAAAAGATTAGTCTTGTCGCACTTTGCATGATCTACTTATAATGGAAAGAAAGGAAGAAAATTTAAATACTAGATGCATGAACTACTTAAATACTATTTGATTATGGTTTGCTGGATTTAAATTGTAATAAAGGATTAGAATTTTTATGATGCTCCTGTTCTTTATCTAGATATTATAACTATGGTTGTTCTAGTAACCTTTAGCCAATTTTGTTTAGTCTTGATCATAATATATGATGATTGTCTATTTTTATTAAATCTGCTTGTTGAAACATCTGATTTAGACAGTTAAATAAAAGAGGTTCTGCCGAAATTTTGTGTAACATATTTAGTTTGTCTTTGTCATACTTCTAGTTGGGTAGCATTCCAGGTTATGGCTTGGCTGTGGTGTTACAGTTGGTATCAGAGCGTGTATTAGGTCCGTGGTAATTAAATTATTAAATTGACACACTGGTGCACAGTAGGATGGGATGGGTCAAGCATTGCATTTACGCTTCCAATACGTTGTATTGATGTTTTATGTTATGAGATGATCTTTTGTGCCTATAATTCAATTATATGATTGTTATGTGCGGTGAAAGTTGATATTGAGAGGTAGAGATCGTGGTACGGCCATAGGCATGGCTAGATTATATCACTATTCGTGGTATTGAAGTGATGAAAGATTTTTCCTTGGGCAACATGGTTTCAGAGGTTAGGAATGAGTTTTTAGAAAAGTTTATCTCGTCCTTGAGTGGAATGTGGTCAATTCGTATCCTGTGGTGTAGGATGAATTTATCTTGGGTTTGTGGTTCATTGCAGTTGAGAATTTTTAATTGGTCTCTATCTGTTCCTTGAAGCAATTATTATTTTTCGGACTATTGAGACACTTTTGCTACTTGGGAATATTGTTGACTTGCAAAGTTGGTCCCTTCGTGGGAGTTTTGTCTTGTTGTGAAACATGTCTCATTTGTTCGCTTGGTATTTAAAAAAAATAAAAGTTTTATGTTGCAAATTCGTTAACATGGGAAAGCCTTGGATCTTTATATTTCTTTAGATTATTTCGCGTGTTGAAGTTTAATTTCTCTTCTTTCTGAAAGAGAGTGTTAAAATCCTTTGTGGTATTTTGCTATGCTTAAGTGGGAGGTGGAAATCATATAAATTAATTCATAAGGTATGAATTAACAAGTTGAGATGTTAGCGTGGTGCATAATTAATTTCAACTAGCATACTCAGAAGTGTAGTTGATTAATTTGATGACATCATGTAATAGTTTTTTTTTGAAGAATTGTGATTAGGAATTTGTCTCTATATGATTGGAACTCATGGAGTTTTGAAGAGTGTGCAAAAAAAAGAATTAGAATGATTATTATAATTGTTTAAATTTCTATCATGTTGGATAAATTGAATTATTTTTGTCTTCGGTAAATAATCTGACCGTTCAAGATGATTTAGTAAGGAGGTGTCGGAATATTGTCTTAGTAATATTAATCTTTAATCTGTCCTTTATTTAGATACTTTATGAGTATGTACAACTGTTAGATTCATCTATCGTTCACCATGCTAAATTGTTGAAATATGTATAAAGAAATAGATGGAGGTTGATGTATTGACTTGTGAAAACTTTGCCTTATAGAGATTATATTATTAAAGTTTGAAGATATTCCGTTCTAATTGCTGAACATAAGGTGAAATGTTGAACCTATGCCCATAACTGTTTTCGAGATTGCATGTTCTAGTACCAGTTTGTTAAAAGAGTTTTGTTTCAATATTGTGGCTTGTGCACTAGGCTTTCCCAAGATCAAGTAGTTGCAATCTTATTTAGATAATAAAAACATGATAAAGTGATATATTGTGTTGCCTTTTGGAAAAGTTTATGAAGGGATATGATGATTCTTGTTAAGAGTGTATTATTTTGATGTTAGTATGATTGTCAGTATGTGGTTTTGACGATAATGTTGAATGTTCTATAAATAAAATAATTTGATAACTTCCATGATACTATTTAAATCAAAAGTTTTGAGATTTGCGTACGTGATCTTTTCGACCTCATGACTTATGTGGTAGTTAAAATTATTTTGAGCAAAGTGATGTGTTGAGATGTTTTATTAGTTCTTAAGGGATTTTTGTGTTGTGGACTTCAAGTCTCTTAGTTGGAAATGTCATGGTAATACCGTAATCCAATGAAGATGTTGTCTTTGTTAAAGGAAAAAGTGTGGTAAAGGTATTTGAGGTTGGAGTCAAGCCGTGTAACTTTTAGATGTGTGCTTGACTTCTTATTTTTACCGCATAAGAGTTTCTTGAGTTTAAATGGCAATATTGTATTCTGATTGGTTGAGATTTGATATTTTCCTTCTTAAGAGTCATGTGCTTTCAACTGTCATCTTATCTTTTGTTTTCCAAGATCATTGCTATTTTCCTTGGTCTGGTGTCTATTGCGAATGGTAACATCTTTCCATGTGCTGAAATTTACTTCTTTTTGCCTCTTCTAAGAAAGGGGTGACCAATTTGGGTTGTAAAATCCTTTAGGATGTGTTTGGCAACTGGTTGGAGTGGTCATATGATTGATTTGGGTGGAATTGTGGGTGTCAAGTTGTTTGAGATTCATGGTGTGATAAATTGATTCTGTCGAATAATTCTCGGTGAGGATTTGTTTTAAAGAAGATGTTTGTCTTTGGAGCTAACTAGTTATACTATTGCAACTAGAAAAACCTATAGTAAATTGTGGTTCAAGAGTGTTTCGTTCATTTTGATGGAACATTAGAATTATTGAAAGTATGAGAATCTTGATCAATTTTATTGGAGTATCGTGGTTGGGTACTTTGCAAGGGTTAGTAGGAGGATTATGATACTGTAGTTAATGAGATTATAATTGTGAAGAAGTCTAACCGTTATGGGAATTATTGGGATAGTAGGGGTTGTTGAATTGTTGCCATGTATGACTTGGCTTCAGTGAGTAACCCTCCAGGAGTTAGAATCTTCCTAAAGATAAATCGGTTGAGAATATGTTTTCATGTGGTTGTTAATAATTGAGTATGTTTAGATTGTGAGAATTTTAGTTATCGAATTCGAGAGTATTCGTATCAATTATAACGAAGTACATTTATAGGAGCCCCAGAGATGGAAATTTTTTTTGGTTTGGTGTTCTATGCTAGAATTTTGGAGGCTAATGATGTTGTGTGGGGATAGTGGAACAAATAGATTCTAGATAGTGTGATGCGCCTTGATAGTATCCTTTGGGTGTAGTAACTGAGTGTGTGTGCTGGGAAGTTCAAGTTGATTATCCTTAAAGGATTGTGGTGAAATGATTGTGGGTGAAAACAGTGATGTGATGCATTAGAAATATTTATCAAAGTAACCCTGTTGGTAGAGAAGTTGGCTAGAGTATGTTATTGTGAGGCCAGTAGAGTCTCTCTACAAAGGTGTGGTGGATGCACTCGGATTGAGCATAGTGTTGATGTTGCCAACTTAAGAGAAATGAGTTAGTGTGATGAGATGATTTGGAATCTTGCGAATCAAGAGAATGTTTATTCCTAAAAAAAGAAACAATATTTTCTCGGGTAGTAAAATGCTTTCTTGATTCTTGTTTGAGCTATGTGATGGTAGCAAAAGTCTTTTGTGGTTTGAGTTGACTTTATGTTGGTATGTGTGGTTTTTTTCGGTTCAGGAACACAAAGGAAGGGTTTGGCATTGGATTGATTCTCCTTTGATTTATATGTTGTTTATTTGCAAACTACCTACTCGGAATGTGGAGAGGTTCTGATGTTGAATCCTTGATTTTGTTAGATTTGATTCTTTTGGTGGGGAGTTGGTAAAGCGTGGTTGTGATGAGAATCCTTTATTTTCAGTTGGATTCTATTTGTAAAAGAGGTTGTTTACAACGAGCCCTGTGTCTGTCCGGGGTTAAAGGAGGTGCTCCTTGTTAAGGTAAAGAGATCGACTGAGATTTGAAACAAGAGTTTCGGTTGTTGTGCAAGTTGTGTGGGTTGGCACCAAAGAGAATGATAACCCGAGTTATAATTAATCGCATCTGTTAGTTGTGAGGATTTGGAGGTTGGTGTATCGCTAGGACCGCCTTGGGTCCTAAGTGGGATGCACAACGTTTTGTATGACCCGGTGTCGAGGAGGTACCTACGAGATCCGAAACCTCACATTTCACTAGAACTGTTAACCTTTGAACATGATCTGTCCTTTGAGTCCAAGCCAGCGCGAATCCTGGAAGGATCAGAAAAAGCATTGAGGAATAAAACTATAGAGTATGTCAAGGTGCTTTGGTCGCAGCAGATAGAGAGAGAAGCCACTTGGGAATTAGAGTCTCGCATGCGTGAGTAATATCCAAAATTATTCGCAATAGGTGCGTGTTAATAGGAATAAGTTTTAGCTGTGATTAAACTTTGGGGTAAGTGTGGATAGAATTGAGGTCGAATTCCGTTTAAGGGGGTAGAATGTAATACCCCAGAAGCGATTTGAGAGATAATTGATTAATTGGAGGGAAGGACTATGTAGAAAGTAATTTAACAAGAATTTTTAGAGGGGGGATTTCTGAAAAATCCGGACAACCTACGCCTGGGCCTTGGCCTATGTGGAGGCCGACCAAAAGGGGGGAGGCGCCCCTCCCCCCAACCCTAGACGCCACCCCCTAGGGGTGCAAACGGATCGGATTCGGACGGATATTGCTGTTACCATATCCTAACCCATATTTTTTTCGGATTCGGTACCAATCGGATTCGGTGCCGGATCGGTCGGGATTAACCCGAGCCGTTTGCACCCCTACTTGTTTGTAATGAATGCATGCAGTATAACAAATGGAGTAAGAGGACGTACTGTCAAGAACTTGATGTTACTACTTAATAGCTGATGTGGAAAATTTTATTTTACCATTGCAAAAGAAAATGAAACGTCAAATAGTAGCACTAACCTGAAATCAAACTTGAAAACGTATCGGATTCGGGACGGATATTTCTGTTACCATATCCTAACCCATATTTTTTCTCCGGATTCGGTACTAATCGGATTCGGTACCAATCGGATTCGGTGCCGGATCGGTTGGGATTAACCCGACCCGTTTACACCCCTACCACCCCCTTTGCCACCTCCTCCTTCTCCCTTGGCCGCCACCCCCTCTCCTCCATGCGCCTCCACCTCTCCCCCATTGCTGTCCCTTGGTGCTAGGAGAAAGCGAGAAGGAAAGAAGAAGAAGAGAGGGAAGGAGAAGAAAGGAAGGAGGAGGAAGAAGGGGAAGAAGAGGGGTGATCCCAAGGGGATAGCCTAGGTAACTCTCCCTCATCTCAAATCCCTCTGTTATTTCTGCAATTAGGGTTCTTAGCCTAAGAATTAGTGGGGATTAGCAATTAGATTCCTCGATTAGGGAAATCCTGCTGTCTGTCTGTAGATCAATCCGTGCAGCGTGACTTTTTGCGCAGTTTAGACCTACGAAAAGATTTTTCCTGCAGGTCTTCCCAAAAGGAAAATTGTAGAGGATGTCGAGACCCATATTGTAACACCCCAGCCAAATAATGGCCTAGAATGTTACTAAACTAACAACATAACAAAGCTAAGCCTTTTACATTTTACAAAATTTCGGCAGAGTCTCCTTTGTTTATTGTCTAAAACTGAGTTCTCACAATTATAGTCAAAAGATATAATTAACCTCACTCAATGTAATCAATACTAATCAACAGCTCTAAAACATAATTAACGCGCGGAAGCAATATAGAAAGTTTCTAATCCATTATTACATTGTAAAGCTGATAGACATAATCGAATAACACATAAGCTAACCAACAAAGAATATTTAAAGTTCTTTAGTTCTTCAATGGTGAATAATTCGTGCAAGTGCAACCCCACTAATCCTTCTTTACTCCCATGCATGCTGAATTCATGAAGGTACCTAAAACAAACAACAAACAACAACAATAACAACAAGAATGAGTCCAACGACTCAGCAAGTATTACAAGATAGTAACGTGAACAATCATGAACATCAACTTAATTAAATAAACAACCATGCTATCCGTCAATGCACACCCATGCCTGTACCATCTTGTACAGGGACCAATTGTCCATACTCCACAAGTATGGTGACATTTAGCCCGTCATGACATCAACATAACGGGGACCTCGACGCTTGGTCATCTCGTGACCAAGACTTCAATAATCAGTATGATGCATGTATGTGAATTTCTAGATAAATAAACTTGCATTAACAACGTCTATGCATCATAAATTCTCATGAACATAACCATTGCATATAACCATAAGCAATACCAACTAATCATTAACATGATCATGAGCACACATTTCCATCATTTTGTAGCAATCATCAACAAGCATCATTCATACACAATCCACACTATAGTTTTAAACCACAAATATACTTGCCTTAACCACGAGAAAACGGGGGACGAGCAGAAGGTGCGGCCCCTGGTGATGCGGATACGCACAAGCTTAGAACTTTTCAGTCAAATACATTATTTCACTGGAAAGAAGTATTGAGCCGTATTAAATATTGTCAGGTGAATTTATTTCTTAAAAAGTTTCTTTTAATTGATGATGAACTTGGAATACTACATCGTGCTATTATTTTATGTATTCTTAGGTATGATTCATGTGAAGAATTTGGAGAGCAAAAGTGAGGAGCACAAGGACTTAAACTACAAGTTTTGGATAAGATTTTCAAGCCAAATTCGGATCTCCCACGTGCTCAATCCAAATCAAACTCGGATTCAACTCAGAATTCAATTCGGATTCTGGACAGCCTGATAGGCAGTTACTAAAAAGGCCATAACTTTCGCAAACGGAGTCCGATTCAGGTGTTCTTGTACTCGTTGGAAAGATAATTGCAAGGGCTACGCAATGGATCCAGCCCCACCTTCAAATTCGTCACAGATTAAAAGTTATGACCAAAACATTGTGACGGCTTAAATTTAGGTTTTTTCTTTTGTGTGAGTTTGTTTCCAAATACATGTAGGAATGAGTTGGAGTTGGTTTAGGACCTCTTAGCCAGCCATGAGGTGGAGAGGGAACTATATATTGAGGGTTAGACCCCCATTGTAAGGGAGCACGTTTGAGAATAATGAATCTACTAAAGTTTGTTCGAGTTTAGCATTGCTACCAAAGTTCCATAGGGAATTCGGAGTGATTTTCTTCAACAAAGATCGTTCAACCTTTCCATTGGGAATTGGGAGCCCGATGGAACTTCATCGGTGGTCGTGAAGTTCAGCACGTGTGGTTGGGCGAATTATAGAGTGCTAACTCTTGCATTGGCAACGGGAGATCACTACGGTTCATCAAATCCATGTGAGTATCTTGATCCTACGTCGAGAAGATCGGGCGACCCCGTATCATCTTGGTATCAGAGCGCGGTTTACTCGGCAGTTTTATTTACCCTTACTTTGAGATTGATTTACTTCTATTCCTATAGTCCATTAAAACCGAAAATTGCCACAAAAAAAAATCTAAACCCTAGTTTTTGCATCTGTTAATTTTGTGAGTTTTGTTAGGTTTTGATACATTAGAATTTTGTTTAGGTGCTGATCATTCGTGTTTATTTGCGTAGCTTAATCTTTGTGTCCAATCGATAATCCAAAAAAAAATCTTGCTGATATTTTTTTCATCAATTGAGACTAGCTGTTGAATATTGCATCTAGGGCTGCACTTGAGTATTTTACACTTTGCTAAATATTTGTGACCCACAAAAAAAATCAAAGGAACGATTAAAGCTAGTTCAGCCTTTACAAAAAAAAGGACAGCTGAAAAAAAGAAGAAAAGAAAAAGAAAAAAAACATGGCCGAATGTGGGAGAGTTTCTTGTCCATAAATTCAGATTGTGTGATTTAATTTCTTGAGCAATCTCGTGCCCTTACAATGATATCATTGCAATTGGCTAGCATCTCTCCTAATACTTGGTGTAAAACGAGCTATTAAATTCTCAATTTCAGATCGCTTCTATTTAGCTCATTCCTTTGTTGCATCGAGTCACATTGACTTTGCATGTGCGTTCATACACTTCACTTAAAGCTTTTGGATCAGCACTTAGGCAAAGTATTCTAGCTTGGAATATTACTTAACTTTACAATATCAAGAATTTCAGATTGCTAGGATATACACTTCCATACCAAGCCCCACTAAATAACCGTTGTTGTGCAATTGTGAACACTCTTAAATTCACTTGATCATCACTGTGCTGTTGTCACTTCTACCAGGTGTAAGTTTTTATTGGCTTTAATTCACTTCGGAAGGGTAAGAACTTTACTTGGGAGAGAAAAAAAACAGTGAGATTGAGTGATTTCCATAAAGCATTTGTTTCTTGCATAGCTAACCATGTCAGGTAGAGGAGAACACCATGATGAGAGTGGTGAGGCAAATGAAACTCAAGCATACGTCAAGCAATATCAATTTAGGGCACTCCATGAACACTTTCAACGTGAGCTACGCCAAGGGATCGATCAACTCCATGAAAAGCATGATGTTTTTGCTGATCAAATTGCACGAAAGATGCAAAACATGGAGATACAAGCTGATGATAATGTGCGCCAATTGCGGGAGGACATTGGAGCCCTCACTAGGCTCATACAAGCTCGCAATGGTGGCGATGAAGCAAGTGTTCAAGGAAGAAACACTGCTGCACATGTACCTCCTGAACCGCAACATCGAGTGGCTGCCAACGTGGTGCGTCCACCACATATTGGAGGACGAGGAGGAGGCCATGGAGGGTGTGGCCAAGGCCTAGGTGGTGGCCGTGGTGGTGCTGCACATGCGATGGAATGGGATGGTGATTTTGCTTTGCATTATAATGACCGCTATCGTTGTCCACACAATGAAGATGATGGATTGGGCAAGCTCAAGTTTTCCATGCCCAAGTTTGTAGGTGGAACTAATCCCGAGGAGTATCTCACTTGGGAATTGAAGGTTGACAAAATATTTCGTATGCATCACTATACGGATGAGAGAAAGATACAGTTGGCATCACTTGAGTTTGAAGGCTATGCTTTGGATTGGTGGGAACAAGTCATTACTCAAAGAGCTAAGAATGGAGCAGACCCTGTGGCATCATGGCAAGAGATGAAGCAAGAAATGAGAGCCTGTTTTGTTCCTCGTCATTACAAGCGTAATCTATTTGATAAATTGCAGAATATGAAGTAGGAGAAGAGACTTTTGGAGAAGCATACAACATAGTTCTATCCAAGTCCATCCTTCAGTTCTTATGTCGCTGCTGGTGTGTCATGTAAGAAGATGACCGAACATGGTACTTTCCCTTCGGTCAAGGAGACATGTAGTGCCCCATTGCTACAAACAACACTTGAGATGTATCAAAACCCATGTAAGGATGAGTGCCACATAGCCAAATTGAGTGAAAGTGATAAAAACAATGAGTTGTGTGATTCCACCAAACATGAGGTTGAGAGCATCCAAATTGAGAGTGAGAGAAATACACAAAAAGAAAAGAGGGAAAGAGATGATAGGAAAAGTGATATTACTTTTTATACTAACAACTTACTCTCTACTTCTAGTGTTGCTTCTCATGTTATGCAGGTTGACATTAAAGCTGAGGAGTCGAATGTTCCACAACCGGTACCATTGGAAGTCAAAGATGAGAAGATAACCACAGTTGAAGATGAAGTACTTGCTGCCCCGTTGTTACATTATGATGATTTAATACCTGCAACACCGACATCAACTAAGGAGAACAATAAAGGTAACAATATTGGTGCTGAAATTAATTGTGAAATGGTAAGTACTTGTGAGAACTCATATATACGAATGAAAATTCCATATTCTGAAATTTCTTTGCTCAATTTACATAATGTGGAATTGATTACTCATAAGGAAGTTCTTACGAGAATATCTCCTGATGATTCTTTATATTATATCATGTTTGATGATCCTAAAGAACTATCTAGTGTGCTTGAGAATGTTGCTGAAATTTCATGTTTAAAATCACTAGTTGGTACCTATGCATATACATATAAGTTCAATTTGATTGGAAATTATGGTATAAATGATAAGTTTTATGTTTACCGAATATGCATTACATATGATGAGTTTGCTGAATTGAAATTGTATATTTTGGATAAACAATTTTCTGTGCTATATCATGATCACAATGAGATGAGTGCAATCATAGTGCTGAATGTTTCAAAAGATTTCTTAAGCCTACTTATTCATCCTTTAATGTACAATTATGTACAAATAATCAGAGTAACGCAGTTGAAGCATGAAAGGAACTAAAAATTTTCTCCCCCATATTTGAACAACTTAATTTGGTTTGGCCCATTAATGACTTGTCCATATGCCTAGCAAAGTCGAGGATGACTTTTTCTCATGGGAGAGAGAATGATATGAAAGACAATGTTGCAATGTATACATCTTATGGTTGTCGTTATATTAATTTGTTTGTGTGGAACAACGAGAATGACACGATAATTGATGCATACATATACCATGCATATGTGTTGTCCTTTTTATCTACTACGCCTTCAGATGTTCTTGATATGCTAAGCAAAAGAAGTGTTGATGACAAATACATATACCATGCATATACGTTGTATTCTTTCCTTAGTACAATTTCAGGTAACCAAAAGCCGAGGACGGCTTTTCTTGAAGAAGGGGAGGATGATGCGGATACGCACATGCTTAGAACTTTTCAGTCAAATACATTATTTCACTGGAAAGAAGTATTGAGCCGCATTAAATATTGTCAGGTGAATTTGTTTCTTAAAGAGTTTCTTTTAATTGATGATGAACTTAGAATACTACATCGTGCTATTATTTTATGTATTCTTAGGTATGATTCATGTGAAGACTTGGAAGAGCAAAAGGGAGGAGCATAAGGACTTAAACTACAAGTTTTGGATAAGATTTTCAAGCCAAATTCGGATCTTCCACGTGCTCAATCCAATTCAAACTCGGATTCAACTCAGAATTCAATTCGGATTCGGTTCGGGACAGCCTGACAGGCAGTTACTAAAAAGGCCATAACTTTCACAAACAGAGTCCGATTCAGGTGTTCTTGTACTCGTTGGAAAGATAATTTCAAGGGCTACGCAATGGATCTAGTACCACCTTCAAATTCATCACGGATTATAAGTTATGACCGAAATATTGTGACAACTTAAATTTAGATTTTTCCTTTTGTGTGAGTTTGTTTCCAAATACATGTAGGGATGAGTTGGAGTTGGTTTAGGACCTCTTAGCCAGCCATGATGTGGAGAGGGAACTATATATTGAGGGTTAGACCCCCATTGTAAGGGAGCACGTTTGAGAATAATGAATCTACTAAAGTTTGTTCGAGTTTAGCATTGCTACCGAAGTTCCATAGGGAATTAGGAGTGATTTTCTTCAATAAAGATCGTTCAACCTTTCCATTGGGAATTGGGAGCGCGATGGAACTTCATCGGTGGTCGTGAAGTTCAGCACGTGTGGTTGGGCGAATTATAGAGTGCTAACTCTTGCATTGGCAACGGGAGATCACTACGGTTCATCAAATCCACGTGAGTATCTTGATCCTACGTCGAGAAGATCGGGCGACCCCGTATCACCTGGGATCCGTCCTCCTCCTGAACAATAATTATAATAATTGCTAAGACAACAGTAACGGGTCTCTAGATGAAATAACAACACCCCCAAACTAACCCAAAACGTTTAGCATGACTTAACTCTAACTCCCTTCCGCCAACCTCTGCCCTTCTAAGGACAGCCACACTGAAAAATTCATAACTTTTGATACAGAGATCCAATGGGGCGTTCTCAGATTCTCTAAAAATATAATTAAATTATCTAATAAAACCTATTTGGTGAGCCTCCCAGATTCATCCATCTTCTACCCGCACCAACCCATTTTCTAAAGCATCAACAATCCCGGCTGCTTCTCTGGACAGCGCACTAAAATGGCCATAACTTTCGCCCCGAAAGTCGGAATCAGGACCTCTTGACCTTTATGAAAATCTTCGAAAATTATCTACAACTTTCCTAATATGAAGATCTTCTGATTCGCCCGTTTTATAATTAATAAAATCCATCTACCGAAACCCGTCGGGAAATCCTCCGAGAAACAGAATAGTCATATTAGAAAAATCATAACTTGTGCTAAACAAGTCCGAAATATGCGTTCTAGGACTTCATGGAAAGATAATGTCGTTCTCTACAATGCTCTAGGAGATGTCCAGACCTGATTCCCCACAGATCTATCCCAAAACAGCCGTCTAACACTGTCTGTCATAGCAATCCAGATTTACGACATTGCTACCATGATCAAAAATGTTATCCTATTTGGGGAAACAGGGATTACCCTTGTCAAATTGATGAAGAACACGATGAACTCCCCACGAATTCCTCCTCTTCTCTTTCTCCTCCTTTTCTCCTCTTGATCTTCCCTTCCTTCGGATCCGATGCTTGACTTCTTTGTCAATAATGGAGGAGGAGCTGGAATTTCGCAAGGGAGGAGATGGGGAAGTGGGGCGCAATTGGGGAATGGGGAGGGGTGGCGGCTGCTAGGGGGAGTGGCAAGGGGCGGTTAGGGTTGGGCGCCTCCCCTTGGCCAAATTTTCCACAGGCCAAGGCCGAGCCCAGTTGTCTGAAAAAATCGAAAACCCCTCCAAACTCGTTAATTTTAATCTTTACTTTAAGGTCCTCCTCTCAAATAAATTGCTTAACTAAAAAATCTTTCCCGGGATATTACACATCTACTATATGTTATTTAGAATTTTTGGTTGTTGGATTTGGGCGTAGCAGGGTCGGGAACCTCATTGTCTGTGCATCTGGGGTGCGATCGGGCGGATTGTTCGGTGTGATTACGAAGTAGTAGATGATTTTTATGTTTTTGGTCACAATAGAGAAAAATGTAGGAAATTAAGTAATATAACTACTACATAAAAATCATAATTTTTAGAGTCTTACACTGTGGTTGGGATGCGTTAGAATCTCCCAGATTGCCAGAACAGAGAACGTCCTCTGTTTTGCGTGTTAAGTTACACCTTGATAGTAACGAAATAAAAATAAATGATCTACATGAAAAGTGAAGGTATTTATGTGAAGAATCCATAAATATATCTGTCTTTGTAAATGGTGTAATAATAATAAAGATACAAAAAAATTAAATAGCGCTGCTGCAGCGGGCAGAGTGTAGAGCCGTTAAGCGGAAAGGGAATCGCGGGTTTTGGGCGTAGAAGCATTTACTTCTCAGTTGTGAATACTGTATTATGATTTTGTGCTGAGTGGTGCCTTGTGAATAGGTAGCTTTGCTCCTGATCGTGCTTGATCCCTTCGTTCCCTCGGTAAAGGCAAGTATAATGATGGTTTAAATTGATATTATGGAATGTCAATGTTTGATTTATATTATGAGTAATTGTGTTCATAGATATGGTGAAGGTGTACCAGTGATGTTCATGGTTGTTTGCATGTTATGGTTTTCATGAGTAATCCTTGTGCATAGTTGTTATGGATGTGAGTTTTATTAAATTGAGACATTCACACATATGCATTCATATTGGCTTATTGAAGACTTGGTCATGTGGTGACCAAGCATTTGCTGAGATCCCTGTCATGTTGATGACGGACCAAAGGTCCCCATACTTGCGGAGTATGGGCAATTGGTCACTGTACCAGATGGTACAGGCATGGGTGTGCATCGACGGATGCGTACTTTGCATTACCGGTAAAATGCAAAAGAGAAGGAAATAAAGATATTGTTGATCATATTGCATAGCATATGTTTTGAAGTGACTGTTGGATGTTCTTATGGAATGGTGCACATGCATGCATATCATGTGTTGATAAGTAACTGTTGGATATTTTTATGAAATGAGGAACATGTATGCATAGCATGCATTTCTAAGTAACTGTTGGATGTTCTTATGGAATAATGTACATGTATGCTGTTGTTACCATTTATTATATTTGCTGAGTCGTTGGATTCACCCTTGTTGTTGTTGTGTTTTTAGGTAACTTTATGAGATCGGCATGCATGGAGAAAAGGAAAGATTAGTCCTGTCGCACTTTGCACGATCTACTTATAATGGAAAGAAATGAAGAAAATTTAAATACTAGATGCATGAAATACTTAAGTACTGTTTGATTATGGCTTACTGGATATTGTAATAAAGGATTATAATTTTTATGATGCTTCTGTTCTTTATCTAGATGTTATAACTATGGTTGTTCTAGTAACCTTTAGCCAATTTTGCTTAGTCTTGATCATAATATATGATGATTGTCTATTTTTATTAAATCTGTTTGTTGAAACCTCTGATTTAGACAGTTAAACAAAGGAGGTTCTGCGGAAATTTTGTGCAACATATTTAGTTTATCTTTCAGCATTTGGACACCAAACTAATGTGTAGAAGTGTATTGGGATGTCTTTGCACTAAGAGTCACCTCGAATGGAGGTTTGAGTTAAAACTAGAGAGCAATTTTTTGAATTTCCAGATAGGGTCGATCTAGTGCTCTGCCCTGACGGTTAGACTGGCTTGAGAGAAATAGTTTGACCAGGCTAGTGGTCTGACCAGCCACACAATGGCGGTCAGACCGGCCATGACCAGTTCTTGGCCGAGAGGGGTTCTGGAATTATGGGAATTTGGTCGTGGGTTATGTTTCGGGTTCTAGGTCATTGTATTTATATTGTATGAAGCATGTTTGGACTAAGGTAGGTCAAGTTCTGAAGAATTTATACCTAGATATAATTTCTTAGTTATTGATGTGCAGGTGCTTAGAGGCAACTATGGTCGACAGCGTGGACCAGGACTCAGCTCGGGACGAGCTGAGGTATCATCAAAGAAGCCGGGTAGGATGGTTGGGCTTAAGCATGTCACAGGAGAAGACAAGTGATATTGAAGGGAAGATTCGAATAATGGTTCATTGAATAGTGCGATTGGTGCAAATGAGGTGTAGTCAGAGGGAACCGACATGGAGACATTTGCCGATGCGTGAGCCATTGGTGAGCCTACACATTGCAAGCATGGGATTGCTTGCAAAGGAGGAGATGACCAAGGACTAGGCTCGAGGAAGAAGTGAGGTCCACGATCAAAGCAAGTGTATTTTTGCGAGGAAGCCAAAATACTGGAAATGGCGAAGGGACCAAAATTGCGACGCTTGGAGGGCATTTGGAGAGTAGTTTAGTTCAAAAAGATGCTGAGGAGGCCAATTTGATGGAAGCTTGATCCTTAGCGGGTTTGGGCTATAGGCTTTGAAAAACGTGCATAAGTCTTATGTGAGTGTAAAATTTGGTGTGTGTGGGGTTAACGAGTTTCCCTGATTGTGCTAATAGATAGTATCTATTAGGGCTAGGTATGAGATGGTTGCTCTATCTATTTGAGTGGGTGTTGTTGGTGGCTAGGGTTAAGGAGAGAAAGAGGAAAGCAACTAATCACTCCTTCTAGGGTTTTGGGTGAATGCTCTTGGGTGAGGGATCTTAGTCCTCCATAGTGGAGTGGTTATAAATCAAACATCTACAAGTTGCAATAGATCAGTCATGTTCATCCCTCATGTTGTGTTCTTGATCTTGTTGGTTTTGCTCTAGTTTTGGTTGATGTTTTTACTCTCTGTCCTTCCCTTTTGATCTTGATAGTTCCAAGGATATGTAAGAGATGAAAATACTTCATGAGGATCATATGCCATCTATCTATGGACTAGCTGTAGCAAGATCTTAAAGATTGCTTGGTTTGGTTCGATTGGAGCCTTTCTAGCGAAACCGTGCCTATAGGATTTTGGTCTTAAATCTTTAAGTTCCTTGCTTGCTATAACATGTAGGAACATATCTAGAGCCATCTTGGCCAAATCAAACCCACGAGCAAGACATATCTCAAGTTGTTGAATTTTGTCTGATTTTGGTGTAACCTTGCTTGTCTCAAGGAATATTGGAAATTTAGTTAAGATCCATACGATCTTAAGATGAATATTGGTGTAGCATTTCTTTGCCATATTATGGTGGGTTTTTCTTTTCCCATATGTGCACTGTGAAATGGTTAAACTGCACCCTGGCCACTTGTTGATGCTTTATACTATTATTGTGTCTGCATATAGTAAACTGCAAAGAATCACCAGTACCAAGTGGACACCTCTTTGTCAGTAATTTTGTTTTATATGTACATTCGATCAGGAACACTTTTCTTTTACTGTGTGATGAAAACTAATTTTTTTGTAATCTGAAATGCGAAGTGAAATGTTGGATTTGATGGCAAAACAATCTCGATCAGGATCTAGTAAGAACCTGTCCATCAGAACCAAACCGTAGTTTTTTTTGCTATCAGCCGAATTAGGTTAGGTCAGTGTGCATGTAATGCCCCACGTTTTCTAACTAATCTAACCATCGTAATTAGTGTTACTAATAACGATTAAGCTCTTTAAATTCGGTTATCACCAAGAGAATTCAACTTAACAAACGCAATAAAAATAAACCAACGACAACTCACTTATTCATTAGCACAATTACAATAGAGAACCAAATTACAAATATAAATCCATATTGTACATGTACAATTGTATCCGTACCAACAGAGAATAGAGATTGCATTTGGATTGGAATACATTATCATCTGTACATCAATAATAAAAGGAAAATGAAGTTACACTTAGGTCATTGCATACGTGAGAATCCGTCGTCGAACCAACACCACATCGCTATCCCATTTGTGAGCGAATCAGTAATTAAAACACCGAAAAGACCGAATAAAAGAACAAATAAAAATAAGCGAAGCAAGAAAAAAGATAGAAATTACCGTCAGAGCCCTAGAGGTTAAGTTCGGGTGGGGCAGTCCGTTCACAAAGATACCTGACCATCCGAGGGCCAGTCAGCACCTCTCACAACTATAGGATCATTACTTGGCATAAACAAACCTGACATTGATCCAAATACCACAACAACCTGCCTAACCCTAAAATATCACTCGGCCACCACCACCGTGCTATAGTAAAAGGGATAGCACAGCTTATCTGGGCAACCCAGCCACAGAAAGGACAGCAAGGCATCGAGAAGGAACAGCACGGCCACAAGCCAAAGACCACACACAGCCAACCGAGAAGAGAGAAGAAACACCATGACACCAGCAAACCATCACTATCTCTCATTCCCATCACCAAACCCTCAAACACCACAGAGCACCGACCACCACCAGACCAGCATCAGGATCCGCCAACCAGTAGCAGGAAGGTGGCAAGGAGCCAAATCAGACCAGCAAGCCGTAGGCGGAGGAGACCACTGCCAAGGCCAGTCAGCACGCCAGCGACCAGGAAAGCGACCGCCAAGCACCAGTCGCCATCCTCACCCACAGCAACCCAATCAACAGGCAAAAGTAGCTAACCAATTGCCCATAGTATTAACATCAATTTCTCAATAGTAAACCTTGCATAGCCTTACACAATAAGCCACCATTCATTTGTCACCGAGCACCACTAGGGCACCATGGGACCAACACAAAGAGCACCAACCGGAGGTAGAGGCAGAGAGCAGAGGGAGCAAATAGTACCAAGGAGGTGAGCCACCGTGGTGTAGGAAGGGCACCGCGCACCCGACGGCCATGGCATGCTCCCCCGGCGCATAGCATGACCTCGAGCCCCACCGGAACCACCGAACAACCACCCTCGAGTAGATCCGAAAATCAAAAAGGGGCAAATCAAAATATAGTATCAAATTGAATAAATAGAGGGGGAGGGAGTAGAAGAGGTGAGTCAAGGGGGAAGAAGAAGAGCAAACCGGAGCCACCGGGCGATAGCCCCGAACCTAGAGTCAACCTATGGTTACCGATAATGGCGCGAGGAGCTCGGGCGGTGAGAGGCCAGAGGAGTAGTAGTAGAGGGGAAACCGCAGCATCAGTTGAGAGGGCAGCCGAGGCGAGGCGCCGGCGGTGGAGGCGCCAGGAGGTGATGCGGAGTGACATCACCACGGCGTAGCCGAGATGAGGGGAGGCGGTGCATGGAGGAGCCGGAGGTGAAGGTGCCAGGGCCGGGGAGAGGCTGAGGCGACGCGGCGTCGAAGAGCTGGATCGGGAGAGGAGGAAGTGCAAGGAGAGAGAGAGAGAGAGCGGAAGGAAATGAGGGTGCCGTGGAAAGAAAAAGAAAAAGAAAGGAAGAAAAAAACAAAAATAAAAGGGAAGAAAAAGGGAAAATAAAATAAAATAGGCAAAATAAAATATTGCAGGCTAGATTTTGCTAAATTTAGGGATACTCGCTAAAAGATGTATAATATAAAAACCTCATCATATAAGAGTTATCGCAAGTAAATAATTAGATATACTAAGAATTGCGTAAGTGAATGTTAGCCCCATAAAAATGATAAAAATTCTTTTAGGAACCATCTGAGACCTAACCAATTCCTCCGTGTCAGCGTAATATTCTTAAAATTTCTACGCATGTAAATAACATCAGTCGAATAAGGGCGATTGTGAGTTGACCAATCAAACTCAATAAGGAAACCTAAGAAATGATTATAAGTGAAGCGAGAAACTAGAAACCCCCGCAAGCATACTTAGTATAATTCGTTCAATTAATTAGGCCTTGTTATCTTTTCGATGTCATAGATTAAATTATAGTATAATCTGCAGGCGAAGTACTGAATCTTCAAATGGAATTGTATTAGGGTAGCGTGGAGACTCAAAGCTTTATTGGAGACTTCGGCAAGCATTCCTTTGAGCAACTATTCTGCGCATATTCCATAAAACAAGTATTTCTATATTAATTCAGTATCACTGTGCATCAAAACTGTGAAAAGTATTTAACTCAAAGAAAGAAGACAAGGGAAAGATATAGATGGCAACTGACGAAATAGTTGGCCACTTAGATTAATTAAGAAGGTGGACAGAGGCTATCTTGGCAGGTAAAAAAGAGGCAGATTTAGGACCTCTGCATAAGAATATAATATAAGAAGTCACAAACTTTATTTGTGTGAATAGACCGTACTAAAATGTATCAACCAACATCTCGTTCGAGGATGGACAGACTAGTAACTTTATCAAAGTATTATATTCTCCACATGGGTAAGTATGAAGAACTCACAAGATCCGGGCTAGTGGTAGGTGCTAGGTGGAGGATCCACAGCCGCAAGAACCCAGAACTAGTAAGTAGGCCAGAAATGGGGGATGCAGATCGCAAGAACCCATACCAGAAGCAGAGTACGCGAAGGCGATATATTACGCAGTTGGGTGTTGGGTGAATGTCAGAAATCGCCCCAGCCAACAATTATGTTGCTTTTGGTGGGTCTGAGTGAGGGTGGTACACCGCTCCAGGCTGTCGCTTGTGAGTAACTGGGTAGAGATATAATATACTGAGATAGATGTAAATGTACTATACTCTGATCTGAGCACCGCATCTAAGGAAATGCAGAGATTCGGGATCCACCAGGGTCAGAGTGGTGATGGATAAAGTGGTACAAGCTTGCGTAATGCTATCAAAATCATGAATTCATGCCTGTATCCGGGAAAGGAGAATTACAGAAACTTAAAGGGGTTTTTGCTGTTCATGCGTATGTTCAGTAGTTTTCCAAAGTAATGAATATGGAATCTTTCACAACCTAAAACCATTATTTTCTATAAATCTGAGATTAAGAATGGGTATAACAATGAAAGGGAACAATAGAGGTAGAACAGGAGCATCCAGTGCATATTTGTTATATAAGCTTGTTGAGTACTCTGTACTCACCCTTACTATTATTTCCTTTGTTTAGAGGATAGTCAGCTGGGTTCGGGCGAAGATGAGACCTATAACGAGGAGCCTTACTCCATGTGGGAGGAAGGTTGTACCGAGATCAAGCCGTATGAGGGTTACACCGTATATGAGGATTGGGATGACTAGAGACACATGGACAGCTCGGACTCTATCACTAGGGTATTTGTGCTATTAGTATATTGTAATTGTATTCTCTCTTGTATAATTAGAATCCTGAACTAGACTCTTTTCTGGTATTGTAATATCGTAACTGACTAAGTTGTATGAACTTTAGCCCTGCGTGGCGATGTGGATATATGTAATCTTCTATCTCTAATGATTGTTTTGCTGTAACACTCTGATGGACTTATTATTTTATCGGCTAAAACGATGTTTTATCGGCTAAAACGAATAATAATCCGTTGGCTAGCATTATTACCATAGGGTAATAATGCGGGTCGCCACAGTGCACCACATGGCTCGTAGACATAGTGAAAAATTAAGATGAAAGTGGAAGAAGAATCACCTCCAATTTCCATGAATTGAAATTTCTCTCATTAATTATTTATTTGTTTTTCAGGCGTTCCAAGACGATTCATGCCAGATACTACAAAACACAGATCCTTTTATCTCAGGCAACTTCTAACTTGTGATCTTGCTGTTGTCCGTTGCGAGATGAAAACACCCTCGTACTAGAACCGATGGAAACGACATGCATATCATGTCTGACAGAACCTGGAGAATTCAGCCATCAATCAACATCGATCTACGGAATTGCAGGCAGAGGTTGCGTACAACGAGATATACATGCAGATGCAGATAGATGTGAGATGATCGCTGGAAAGAAAGCATGCATATATGCGCTTTCCTGGCTTTCGGTTCCATCTCTCTTTCGGTTCCTTTTCCAGAGAGAGAGGTACCCCGTTTGCTTTGCTTTCTGGGTATTTTTTGCTCTCCGACGCTTGCTTTGCTTTCTCCTCGTCAAGCTATGTCTTGTGTTGATGGCGAAATGCATACGGTTTGTTTTGTGTTCATGGCGAAATGCATACGGTTTGTTTTGTGTGTGTGTGCTTGTGTTGGTTTTGCTAACTGAAAAGGGAAGAAAAGAAATGGGATGAGATGGGGAGAATGTTTCGGCGTAAGCCAACAGTCTTTTTACCGTGGACGCTTTGGCACTTTTTTTTTTGATTTTTTGTAATCTGCCTGCTTCACTAGCTCAGTAAAAAAAAGATTTGGTATATATATACTTCATCTGTTCTTTTTTAGATATTGTTTTAGAATACGTGCAGCCAACCTTCAAAAACTTTGACCCTTAATATGAACAAAAGTATTTGGATTTGTATCATGAGATTGGTCAACAAAAATACTTTTCATATCAATATATTTTTAATAATTTTTACTAACATATAACTAGAAAAAGTAGTAGTTAAATATGTGTATTGAAGACGGTGTCGATATCTAAAACCGTAAGTAAAAAAAACAGATGTACTATTAAAGATTGTCACTTTATAGATATCTTTGTTGTTTCGCTTGCCATTATAAATGCAACATTGCTGGGTGTGCGTGTTTAATTTAGCTAAAGAAATACAAAAGGAGTGATATCAAACATAAGTACAATTTTGGGGCATGAATTTAGGACAAGCATGATCGATCCTTTTACATTCCAGACGGAGGGTCTGTTCTTTTTCTCTGAAGCTGGTGGTTTTTTAGTTTCGCTATAATACCTAACTTTTAAACTGAGTATTTTCTCAAGATGGGATCTACAAGTTAAACGATGTACACGTTAAAAGCCCAACATCTGTACCATCCAAAATCACAAGTGAGTATCTCTCTCCGTAATCTGTACCGTAAACAGCCAAAATTCAAAAATTTCAACAAAAAACTATAAGTCGCAGCCGTTGCCAAACAGGTCCGGAAGGTGACAATTCAAAGATAAGCTAATTAATATCTTAGTATCGTACATGCTAAGAGATAAAAAGTACACTGTAAAAGCGCTGGAAGTATTACTTATATCGTCGTGCCAAGATCAGTAGCGTGTCATTTGATTAGCTACATAGCATCTGCTGCAACCTTAATTTTTTTTATCAACTCAAGCAGGATATAGCAATTAGCAAATAATGAACAGACACATGATCGATCGATATCTCAGTGTAGTTTGGCAAGGTACGTATTTAAAGGGGAAAACGGGTGAAATTAAGTAGTGTCACTGTCGCCGTCTCACGTACAAGTGGGGAGCGAGTCGTACTAAAATACTCGCTTGCTCCTAACTACCTTCGCTGTCCATGCAAAGCTCGAAAGAAATGTGATGCAAACGTATCACCGGCTGAACCTCAATTTGCAATGAAATATATGGTCTTTTTTCGGGTTATGATTTATAGATTATGATTTCTTTCGAACAAACAAACAGAACGGTTTTTTTGTCATCTTTTCAAAACAGCTTATCGAGACAGTTTTTCCAAAGCTATCGACGATTGAGTCGCTGATTTTACGAAATAATATGAGAAAAATGGTTAAAATCCTTGGACGACAACTTGGATGCTCTTTATTGCTATGGAGTGGTTACAAAATGCCTTCAACAAGGTATGACACTAGCCATAATTACACTAAATTGAATTTTAGCGTAAGCCAACAGTCTTTTTACTGTGGATGCTTCGGTACTATTTTTTTAGAATATTTAAATTTGCCCGCTTCACTAGCTCAGTAAAAAAATATTTGGTATATATATACTCTATCAACTCTTTTTAGACGTCGTTTTAGAATACATGTAGTCAACTTTTAAAAACTTTAATTCTTAATATGGGCAAAAGTATTTGGATTTGTATCACTAGATTGGTCATTAAAAATACTTTTCATATCAATATATTTTTAATAACTTTTACTAATAAATAATTAAAAAAATAATAATCAAATATGTGTATTAGAGATCATGTCAATATCTAAAATGGCAAGTAAAAAAGAACGGATGTAGTATTAATGATTGTCACCTTGTAGATATGTTTGTTGTTTTGCTTGCCATTATAAATGCAACATTGCTGGGTGTGTGTGTTAGCTAAAGAAATACAAAAGGAGTGCTATCAAACATAAGTACAATTTTGGGGCATGAGTTTAGGACAAGCATGATCGATCCATTTACGGTGTCGCTCAGTTGGACTGAAATAAGGTAGTTTATAGTTGAAATTATGCTGTAGCTGGCTCAAATTACACTGTAGCTGATGATAGTTTATTTGGCATAATTAAATTTTAAAATAGAAAACATGTTAGTTCGTCACCGACAATATAAACGAATACGAGAAAAAAGAACAGACAAAAAAGCTAAAAAGGCTAAAAAGCCTCAAAAAATGAAATTTAGAAATAGTAAATAATAAATTAAAAGTTAGAAGCTGAAACCGAAATAAGCGGGTCTACATTCCAAACGGAAGGTGACAATTCAAAGCTAAGCTAATTAATATCTTAGTATCGTACATGCTAAGAGATAAAAAGTACACCGTAAAAGCGCCGGTATTACTTATATCGTCGTGCCAAGATCAGTAACGTGTCATTTCATTAGCTGCACAGTTCCTTGCATCTGCTGCAACCTTAATTTTTTTTTATCAGCTCAAGCAGGATGTAGCAATTAGCAAATAATGAACAGACACATGATCGATCGATCTCGGTGTAGTTTGGCAAGGGGAAAACGGGTGAAATTAAGTAGTGTCACTGTCGCCGTCTCACGTACACGTGGGGAGCGAGTTGTACTAAAATACTCGCTTGCTCCAAATTACGTTCGCTGTCCATGCAAAGCTCGAAAAGAAATGTGATGCAAACGTATCACCGGCAGAACCTCAATTTGCAATGAAATGTGTGGTCCCTTCTTTCTCGGTTGCTTTTTCAAAATAACTTATCGAGACAATTTTTTCAAAGTTATCGACGATCGAGTCATTGATTTTATAAAATAATATGACAAAAATTACTAAAATCCTTAAGAGACAACAGAGATACTCTTTATTGCTATGAATTATTATAGAATACCTTTAACAAAGCGTGACACTAGCCCTAATTACACTGGATTAAATGATATATGAATTATCTTCATCTTTCAACCTTGAATACCAACGAAGAGACGTCAATTATCCATCGGGAAAGATGCCTTGTGGAACCAGCGGGTCTAGTGAGAGAGGCAGTTATTGTCAGAGAGAGAATGTTTGATCGTCAGTTGTTGCCAGCAGGAGACGAACGTGGATAACAACCGCATGACAGTTATTGACAGAGACTCAGAGCCGAAGTATCGTGCTGTTTGGAGTGGACAAGGCACATGTTCCATCCATCACATGAAAGGAATATCTTAGAATTGGATCCAGGGACCAGTTCATAGACTTTCCGAATAGTCATCCGGTCGGACAACACGCACAATGTTTCTCCAACCAGGGTATTCGAGGAGCAACCTCTCGAGGTTTACAATCATGGGGTTCCTTAGGGATTTATTCAATCTTCGTCAGAAGTGGCTTATCAGTATTCGATATATTCACACAAACGCATGTTAAAACCAAAAACCATTAATGAAAGTCTAAAAGAATCCACCCTGCACCTTCTACGAGTTAGGTGCAAAAAAGTTCAATTTGCAATATCTTCGTGCTTGCCATCTCACTTTATTTCTACTTTTAGATAAAGCAAGAGACTAGTTTCACACACAACTTGTCGTACTGCACAAACCATGGTCGATATCATAGAGCTAGCCATGCGTTTGGCCGTATGATCGACAATCCATCCTTCGTGTTTGATTGGAATTTGATAACCCTTCATCTTTGAGTCAGATCGGGACTAATCTGATAAAAATTGGTACGACCAAGATGATGGCAGTCTACATGACTAAACTGCACTCCCTCTCAAAAGGAAAAAAAAAGACATTATCTTCTTCAAAGTCCCCCTTGAACCAGTGATAAACATAAAATTAAATGGAGTGACTATTGCATGTGTGACTGAAATTTTTTTCTCTTAGTCACCTAAAGTTACACTCTCAATTAGCCGAAGTTGCAGGTGATTTTTTCAGGAGGCTGCAACTTCAGTTGATTGAAAGTGCAACTAAAATTGCACTCTGAATCATCCGAAGTTGCAGGTGATTTTTTTGAAGATGGGCTGCAACTTCAGTTGATTGAGAATACAACTTTAGGTGACCAAGAAATAAAAAATTTTCAGTCACATGTTCAATAGCAAAACTGAAAATTAAAATGTAGGTGGTGCTCACTAATGAGTTTCTATTCACCAGCGAGAACAGATGATGGCCCCTCAACAGTGGCTGAGCCACCTCCCGGCAAACCATCGTTAAGGAGCAGTGGAGCTTCTTTGCGGTTGAAGAAGTTGAAGTGGTGTTTCCCCTAACAAATGCTCGTCGTAGGCTTAGCTGGGTTTATTGTGGATCATGCTTTTTAATTTAAAGCTACTGCATGTGGTCCTTAACTTTGCTTTGTGTGATATGTATATGAACTTGTTCATGTTTATTAAGGTATAGTTGGGTTTGCTCGAGCTCTAAAATTTTTGTACCTTCCAGACAAGCAATAGATGGAAAGATGCATGTTCCAACAACACGACTGAAACATTCGAACCTATTACGCTAAATCGCTCTAGGTATGGTAGTTACTCATGGCAATCAGCAGAAGCGGAGCCACACCTCGTACAGGATAAATTTTATATCAGAATATGAAAAAATATCAAATGTACAGTTTAAATAAATTTAATCTAATTTAAATAATATTTTTATAATTTAATCTAAATAATCTAAATCATTCACTGCTGACCAAATCTTGAATGCGTCACTGGCAATCAGTAGCGTCCCACGTTGCCGACGCACATATAATTCAACTCCAGACCGCGCCGTCGATCGCCAGGGCCTCCACACCCAAACCCGCGCCCGCCGCGCACCATAAAACCCGACGACCCCAGCTCAGCTGCTGCCCCCACTCACACGCACCCCGATGCCCTCCTCCTCGCCTCCCTCGCCGCCGGAGCCGGCTACCTCCGTCGCCGCCACACCTCGCCGGCGCCGGCGCCTCCGCCCGCCCAACTCTTCCACGTCGTCCCCCTTCTCTTTCCCGCCGTCGCCGTCCCCCATCCACCGGTTCCTCCCCTCCCCGCTCCGGGCCTCCTCCGTGCCCTTCTCGTGGGAGCACCGCCCGGGCATCCCCAAGACCCCCGCGAGGACGCGCTCCTCCAAGGCCGGCAAGCCGCTCCCACTCCCGCCGTCGCTCCTCTCCAGGGTCGCCAACCCCTACGCCTCCTCCGTCGTCCCCGCCGAGTACGCCGATATGCCGCCGCCGGAGCACCGCGGGCGCCAGCTGGGGAGGGTACGGGTCCCCCGCCGGAGCCGTTCGCGGCCGCGGGTGGCCGACGCCCTCGCCGAGTGGCTCTCCGTGCTGAGCCTCTACCGCTCCTGCAAGCGAGCGGCCGCGTGCTTCGCCTCCAAGCGCAACTCAGCGGCGGCGTGAGACACGTGCCAAGTGCGCGCGCGCTCGGGCCATCTCTGCGTGTTAATTTGCGTGCGTGTTCATAGCAATATTACGTTTGGTGTAAATTAATTACTAAGAGGATTTCGTACTACTATATATGGAGTACTCCACTTTCGTATATGCATGTCCTTGATTATTATTGTTGTTGTCCTCCCAATAATTCGGCTACCATTAGCTCCAGTCAAATGTTGCTGCTACTACTGCGCTTCATGACATTTGTAATTAATAATACCATTTAAACTGTTCCTTAGCTATGCCATTACAGAAAATTCTTACGTAGAGAGGAAAGAAGGTGAAGAAAAGAGAATGTACGGAAGGTGAAGAAAAGAGGTAAAAGAAAATTTGAGCATACAAATCAACATAAATAGTAATGAAGTGTAAAGAGAAATATGATGAAAATAATATAAAATAGTATTGAAGAAAAGACAATTTGATCAGCATGCATGATGTAAGGAGTATACATATGTAGCATGCCATATATATATATATATACCCATCTCAATTCTCAAAGAAAAGACAATTTGATCAGCATGCAGGATATGTATGTCCTTTAATTAATTTATGTCACTTTATCGTGTGATGCCTCCCCATAGATAGTACTGCATTATACGTACTTGAATGACAGGTGACAAAGCATGCATGATGTATGTATACTAAGCATACACTATACTTGATTTATGTCACATTGAGACCTCACGATTACTCTCCAGCTCAAGCTCATGCATGGTTTAATTTCTGGGCTCATTTCTCATCGTTTTTACCCCTTCCTTGTTCGACACTAAGGTAATTATGGTTACATAGCTTAGGGCACTCCCAGTGCAGACACTGCTATGCAGTGTGTATAGTTTGCCACATCACATAAACATAAAACTAGAAAAGTCTTTCCAATGCATAATGTGTAGCAATCACTACACTCAATTAATTTCTTCTCTCTTATCTCACATTCTCTCTCTTTTCTACCAATTCCCATGCTCTGGTTTTCTTGGTGGCAATTCTTGCATGAGACTACTATCATCTCTTTCTTCTTTAATTACCCTCCCACATTAGCTTGTTGCTTACTTGGCATGTTATGAACACTGCTTACATCACCCCATTGGAAGTGCCCTTAGAGGCAGCAGCAAGGTAATTATGGTTACATAGCTTAGAGGCAGCACAAGGTAACGACACTTTAAATAGTGCACATCGGCTCTCAAAACTCAAAAGTCAAACTCGTGGTGCTTCAACTGGTTTATGGTTGTAACTTTTGGTTTATGACTGAAATTACACTATAGTGACTATTAGCTTTTTTTGAGAAAAAAAGAAGAAATAAAAATTGAAAAAACCGTTATATCGACACGGTAATGCAAATTTGGAGCGAGACCAGTACGTCCCCGACTGATTAAACTTGAATTTTCCTTGCCTTTCTGTTGCACTAGGCACATGTGGCAAGCATGGCCTTTCCGTTATACATATAGGGCCTATTTTTTAGACTACGACTTATTAGTCTAATGAATAGTGATTGTCGAGAGAAACCAAAAGTTGTATATTTGTTTTGTCTCCGGCCCTGTCTAGCTAAAATTTCCTATAAAAAACACTAGAAATACATACATACATACATACATACATACATACATACATATATATACATATATACATACATATATGCATATATACATATATACATATATACATACATATACATACACACACATATATATATATATATATATACATACATATACATACATATATATATATACATACATATATGTATACATATATGCATATATATACATACATATATGTATACATATATGCATATATATAATCAATTAACAAATGTAGCTAAAATAATTTTGAATCCATCTAAAGAGCCCCACTAATAAGCTCCCACTAATAAGCTCTTTTTCCACCTAGATGGATCCAACCGTATCTAGGTTTGGTGACGAGAGAACACCACCGTTGCATTGCATTACATCAAGGTCAGAGTGCTACAGAACCGTGCCCATCGCACACGTCCACGTCAGTGGGATCACGACGAGATTATTGTTGTTGTTGTCTGATTGTTGCGCACTGTCATCTCACTCCGATTTGCCTCGCTATTTGAGGCCTGTTTTTTTTTTCTTTCTTTAGTTTATGATTTTTGGTTATAATTTATATCTTTTAGATTATTTGTAAGAAAGAGTAGAGTAACAAAAACTCGTATACGGTTTTGACCGATATAACTAAAGTTTTTATAGTGTGTACTATAATTAATTTATAGACTCTATTTTAAAAAGACACTCTGTCTGAAAGATATTTATTATTAAAAAATTAAAAAAAATAAAATCGTAAAGAGCAGATCCGATTCTTCTCCCCTCGCTGTAGCACCTGGAGGGGAATTTAATTAATTCCTTGGGGTGTCGTCGTTAGCCAATAGTGGATGGAACTTCACACCAACTAGTTACGACCTGCTGATAGTTCATTAATTAGTAAATCTTAATTAGTACAACGCAATCTTTTTTCAGTTGAGTGGGTCTTTCGTATGTATTTTCCAGGATCGATCGTACGAAGTCTTAAGATTGCTTTACTCCTCTCGATACTAAATCTTAAGATGGCTTTATTAAATATTACTCCCTTTGTTTTGCATATATAGATTCTTATTTAGAAAACATCATCTCACAATATAAATCTATTACGAAAATTAAAAGTGTAATTATTACAATATTTCTATCATATATCTCTATTTTAATGCTAAAAACAAGTAAATAGTTATAGTATGCCATTCAATAAGGACATGCATGATTTAATGGTATTAATTTTGTTCTTAATTTAATGTTTTCTTGGTTTGTGTACATGGTGGACTTTGGACTTATATTGTAGGTGGAAGGAATTAACCAACTCGTCTTTTTTTCCCTTAATAAAGATACTATTAATGGGCAGCTCTTCCAGCTCCTAACCTAATTCCATTATTTCGGTAATTAAGTCTCTAACTATAACGCATGTATTCCTCGTGATGGCGCGTTCTAATTGTCGTTTGTTGATTATTTAACAGACTATATCTAGTGGTATCTTCATTTAACAATTATTTAACAGACTATATCTAGTGGTATCTTCATTTAACAAAAGAGTACATACTACTTTGCATTCCCGGACAAAAGGTGAGTGAAAGAATCATCCTATAGCTTGCTACCACCATGCGTACCAATTCAATTATTCTTTGCGGAAAAGTATGGAGCGTTTCCTCGCTAGGTTTGGTATGGCAATGGTATATGCATGCGCATGGGACACGGATATGTGCAAGCGGTGACCTGCACCGTAAGCCAAGGGGACGTATCACAAGCTAAACTTGATCCAGTTGAAAAGCAAGAGCTAGCTGCAAGAAATTTTTTTGTACGAATAATCTATTTTTTATTCGAAATTACAGAAATATATTTGTGAATTTTTTTTTACAAAAATAGGCTCCAGTCGCCCAATAGGGAGGACGACTGGAGCCTATTGTCCCACCGGGAGACGACACATGGATAGTATGTGAACTGTTAGGCGAATTATTGCTGTCGTCCGAATGTTGGGCGACTGGAGTTTCAGTCGCCGTACGGTTGGGCGACTGGAGGTCCAGTCGTCCAATGCCCGGGCGACAGGGGGGTAAAATCCGGGCGCGTGCTCGGCCACCGCCGCACTGTTGCCATTTGCATCGCACCGAGCCGAGAGAAGAGAGGAGAAGAGGAGAGGAGAGAAACGAGGGGAAGAAGAGGAGACGGAGAGGAGGAGGAGGAGGAGACGAGAGGGAGGAAGGAGGATCTTCAGATCTAGGAATTTTTTTAATATATTGTATTTGTAGTATATTTTTTATGAAATATTTGTGATAGTAAAAATTATAGATGTAGAAAATTTAGTATGAAAATTTTAGTACAATTTTTAGTATAGAAAATGTGTAGTATATATTTTTTAGAATAGAAAATTTAGTTAACGTAACTATAAAAAATTAGCAGGCGTAGAAACGGAGAGGAGACGAAGAAGTAACTGTAGGTGTAGATCTAGATAAAAATAGTTAAATATTTGTTATACTAAATTTATTAAACATGTAGTTTTACAAAATTAACAGCCGTAGAAGCGTGTAGTTCTGTATAATTTAGGGAACATAGATTTAAAAAATTAGCATAAGTACGAAATCTGCATGCATACGAAATTGTAGTTTAGAAATTTCATTCACCGTAACGTACAAATTACAGGTATGGCGCGTGATGGTCATGACTCCGACTGGCGGTATCCCCTATTGGACAAGCACGCGGACTACGTGCATCGCGCTTCCCGTCGTGTGCCGCCACCAGGGAGCGCGGACGAGCCGGCTGAGTTGGGAGTGGTCGAGACACGCACACCTTGTGTGTCCTGAAGACTCGACCCTTGTTGGACAGTTAGGTTTGCACTTCGTCAGCATTTTAGTGCTGCCGTAAGAACGTTCTGTGCTGACCTTCACTTTGTTTGCAGGCTGCGGGATGCCGGGCTACTCCCTCTTGCCCGGATGGTGCAGTCTACGGACGAGGATGGACTCGCCATGGCCACGGGCGGGGACGACGTCGTGGAGCGATCACGACGCTTCCCATTCGACCGTTCCCTGCTGACAGCTTTGGTGGACCGTTGACAGCCTGAGACGCACACTTTCCACCTCCCATTCGGGGAGATGATGCCGACCCTGCAGGATGTGTCTCTACTGCTTGGCCTTCCGATTGTGGGAGGCGCTGCCTTCCTACCGGAGGCCCCGACCGAGTGGCGCGCTGACCTGCTCGGTAGATTTGAAGGGTCCTTCCACCGGGTGCTGCCGATGACTACCACATGTTCCCGGCGAGTCAGACCCACGGGCCGTCACTGGGGTGGCTCACACAGTTCCGGGTACGTGGTCTTTACAAATCGATCGTGTCGTCGAAGCTCTTATTTGCGCTATTACATACTAATAACGTGTTGTTTGCATTCAGGTGGAGCGAATGGATCCAGAGGCAGACGATTACCAGGTCTCGCGCCACTTGGAGGCGTACGTGCTGTGGCTATTTGGTTGGGTGCTCTTCTGAGAGACCATGTGAGGTCATCCCATGTGTATGATGAGTAATTGACATCGGCTTAGGGAAGTCGAGTTTGAGTTGGTTGGTTCGGACCATGTCGTTGCGTGGTGTAACGGGCTAGGTCGGACTTGGTCAAACCTGGTCAATAGGTTTAGGATGATTATTCTGATGATTTGACAGGTTTGGGCTTAATATTGTGTCACTGATGCTAGTTATGCTTTCATGTGTCGTGCGGTGCTATGTGACGGTTTGCTTGTTTGTGTGGCTGCAGGACTTCGGAGCTAGGTCATGGTGAGGCGTGGGAGGACCGGGACTAGGCACAAGAGGTGTTGAGGTCCAGACGGTCCGAGACGTCGAGGATGATCGAGGCTGCTGAGGTGGTTGCGAGCCGGGAGACGAGGAACCAGAGCTGGAGCTACCGGAGGTGGACACGACGTGCAGGACATCGAGGCAGAGTCGTGGCGAGACACGAGGTGACCGGACTAGACACAGGCGGTGTCGAGGTCAGAACGGTCGGATGTGTTGAAGACGGCGGAGATTCGATGTGGTTGCGAGCCGTACACGACAAGGAGCGCGGAAGCTTCCCGGAAGGTGCAGGAGGGGCGAATCGGTAATTTCGCAAGGCTGCACAAGCGGGAGACGGCTCTGTTAGGGTTTAGCCGGCGTAACGGGTTGGAGACCCGTTAGCCAAGGGCTATAAATAGGTGTTGGGGGCTGCATACCCCCTTGAGGGTTTTTGTGCATTTGCTCTCCATTTTGTGTGTGTTCCTCCCAAGAAGCATGTGTGGCTCTTGGTGTTTTTGAGGATTGAGAGGGAGAGGATGGATTGAGAGTCTTGTAATCTTTCGTGGATATGAATTTATCTGAGATGCTTTTTGAGATAATCTGATTTTCAGTCTCCTCATGTGTTTTGATTTGGTTCTCTGTTCTCCACCCTTTATGTTTCCTTTTCTTTGGTTGATTAGAGTTTTGTTGAATGGAAGTGCTGCAGATTTTGAGAGAGAGAGGCAGATGGTTTGAGAGAGGGTTTTGGTGCTTATGTTGTTCATGTATGAGTGTGATATCTTTCTTCTCTTAAGTATCCTTCTTTTGGTTGTTCCCTCTTGATCGTTTTCTGATCTTCTTTGTGGTGTGCTCTTCTGTGTTGAAGTGCTTTGTTCAAAAAGCTGCACACTCATTTTTGCTCAGTTTTTTATCTAGGATGATATGCGGCAGGTAAAAACTGCACTCAGCCTGCAGAGAAAACTGATTTGCATTTTCAGATTTCGGTCATGGTGGCAGTCCTAAATTCAGATTTCAGTTCTCTGGTTCCTTGTTTGGCTTCTTCTTGTTCTTGAGATTTATCTGCTATTTGGGTTAAGGTCCAAGTCTCTTGTCCTGAAAAGAGCATTTTTGCTTTTAATCACTTTCTCTGTTTTTAGCTCTATCTCAGTATTCACTGTTTCAGCAGTTCTGGCCGCCTCTTTATTTTTCTTTGGTTCTGCTCTCTGCCGAACTACTTCTCCTTGGTTGGGTCTCTCTTTTCTGCAGCATTCGACAGTAAGCACCTGATTCGGCTGCAGCTCTATTCTTTGGTTTGAAAAAATGCAGTCCTTGAGGTTTCCTTCAAGTTTTGGTTCAGTTGTCATGTGTATGCAGTCTTCCCTGTTTATTTTCATCAGCCGAAATATTTTCAGTTTGCTGTATTGGGTACAGTCAGACAGGCTTCAAAAACTGCCTTCGGCTGTAGCTTTTCTTGCTGTTTTCGGCCAGCAAAACTGAAACCGTGGGTACTACTCTGTACCGTAGTTCTTTTCTTGTCACATTTCTTGGTTTGCTTTCTTTTTGTGTTTCCTTTCTCCTCTTATTTCCTTTTGGCTTTTCAGTCCATTGCCTTCAGTTTTCGGCAGGGACAGCTAGCTCTCTTTTTCTTTTGCCGTGGCAGTAGTTTTCAGCAGCTTCTTTGCCGGTAGCAATTTTTAGCAGCATTTGATTTTCAGGTCTTTAGTTTTTGGTGTCAGTGCTCCTCTCGGCTGGCAGCAAAAATAGCCATTTCTCTGCCGTGGGAGCTGTGGTAGCTGATCTGCTTTGCTGTGGCAGCCGATTCCTCAGTTTCGTTGACATGACAATGCATTAAGCTTTGTTTCTGCCGTGACTTTGTTTTGAGCTTAGTTGCCTTAATCTTGTTAGCGCTCGTTCTTTTTCAACTTCATAGCTACCATAGCTATCAGAGTTGAATTTTCTCGGATACTTTGGGGGTCATTTTTTTAGGGCACCATTCACCCCCCTCTGTTGCCATTTCCGATCCTACAATTGCTATCAGAGCCGGTTAGCTCTTTTCTATAGATCTTAACGGTGCGTGAGCCATAACAGCGGACAAGTACTCGACCAAGCCCCGATCTTGATGGGATGGACTATCCCTTCGGAAGAGTCGGATGGAGACCTACATCCGGGCTCGAGGCTCGCCATCGGCGAAAGGTCAAGGTTCGGTTTGTTGTTCTGCCGATGAGGGCGTCAATGCGGAAACATGGTGACGTTGAGGCAAACGCTAAGGCAAGGAACATCATAACCCAGGGCCTGAGTCGTAGTGAGTTTGACCGCATATCTCATCTTCCGTCCGCCTTCGATATTTGGGCAACCCTCAATGCTTACCATGAGGGCACCACCCAAATAAAGGCGATGCGACGAGACCGATTCAAGCGAGATTACAACAAGTTTGAAATGCTGTTGGCGAGTCCCTTGATGAGTGTTTTCGGCGTTTTCACAAGATCTTGAGCAACCTCCGGCGGTCGGTCTCACGTAGCCCGACTCGGACAACGCTCGTTAGATGCTCACTACACTCGATCTACGTGTTTGAGAGATGAAAGTGACCACCATCAAAGACACGACAGACCTCTCGACCCTGACTCTTGACGCGCTGTACTCATGTCTCAAGACTCACGAGATTGACGTTGTCTCTCGTAGGTCGAAGTCACAGTCGATGGCCTTGGTCACCGATCCCGTTTCTTCTTCGGGCCTCTCTTCTGATTCAATTTGCGGTTTCTCCCTGGCTGCTCTCTGTGACATAACTGATGATCAGTTAGAGCAGCTTGCGGATGATCGATTGGCTCTTCTTGCTCGCAAATTTTCTCATGCTTACAAGAGAAGGAGGGACGGAAGAGAGGAGGACCCGTGATTTGCTTGAGTGTGGTGGCCCCAACCACATTCGGCAACCGCCCCAAGGCGGAGAAGGGCAAGAACGACTACGACGGTTCGAGATAAAACGACTACCGACAAGAACCGCAACAAGAAGCCTCCGGCTCGGGCGCAAGGCAAGAAGAAGTTCGCGACTTTGGGAAGGCCAAGAAGCTTTTCCACGCGTCCTCTCGCGTTCGGCGACCTCGACCTCAGCGAGGTGGAGGGATGGAGCGACGACGACGAGACGGGTGACCAAGACCACAAAGGCGGCGACGACTTCTCGGCATGTGCTTCATGGCCTCTCGGTGAACGGCGACATCGAGCTCTACTCCGACGAGGTATACCCATCTTACGACCACTTAATGATGCCTTTCTTAAGCTAGGTAAATTTCATGCTAGATCTAGAGCTAGATTTAGCGAGTTGGATAAGGAAGTAGATAGGTTATCACGGGAGCTTACTTCACTTATATCTGCTCCCTCCTGTGACGAATGTGATACATGCCCTGCTTTGATTGGTGATATGGAGAAGTTAAGGACTTCTTATGATAGTGTGACCTCTGAGCTAGATATTCTTAAGGTGGAGAATGTTAGTGCGCTTTGAACTAGAAATGACTAGGATTGTTGTTCCTTCATCTACTATTGAGACTACTCCACGCACCTCATGTGAGGATAAGGACAATGCTTTTAGAGGTCTTTACACTATGCTTCTCGATCTGCCGAGACTTGTGAAAGTTGTAATAATTTGAAGATGAACCTAAAGCAGGCGGATCATAAAATTCTTTGAATTACAAGCTTTTCTACTTGAGCCTATTGCTTCATGTGTGAATTGTCCTAAACTGACTGCTGAGCTTGAATCTGTTTCCAAACAGTTTCAAGAAATGATTGACAACAATAAGAAAATGGCTCAGTATGCTTCTAAGGACCCTGTTAGCTCACCATGCAAAAACTGTAACAAACTAAAATCTGACTTGATTGCATTAGATGAAAAATGTGTGAAGCTAACTAAGGACCTACTAGAGAAGCCTCCTTCAGCGTGTAATGTGATTGCTGATAAGGGGGAGGAGCCCCAGGGTAAGGTAGAGACGCTTAGCGACGTGAACCAACTGACTAGTAGTAGGACTGTCCCTTCAGAGTCGGCTGTGCGTGCACAAGCCATTCTTTCCTCTACTGTTGGTTCTTCTTCTGCTCCCTTACCTTCTGCTGTCTCTTCTCCTCCCTGCTCTTCTTGTGCCTCTCTCTTTCGGGAGTGTTAGTACCTTATGAACACTCTCGAGAAATTTGTAGGCGGCAAGAAGAAGTTCAATCTTATTCTAGACCAATCTAAAATCTGCAGATTTAATCAGGATCTAGGATATGATTTCTATGATAACAGAAGGAAGCATCCACCTGCCGTGCTCAGACCCATAGCACCAGGTGTGATCGAGACTAAGCCCAGGACCGAGAAGGTCAAATTCAAGTCAGCGGGCTTTGTCCAAGGGATTTCTGATAGTAAGGTGATTTCACCTGCAGCTTTGGCCTCTCGGAAGGCGAAGCCCCATCATGCTACTTCCGCCTCTCAGAAGGCGAAGTATCATTGCACCTTCTGTCAGAAGGATGAACATTTGATCGATCGATGCTTCAGGCGCGCCAAGATTGAACTAAGACCAACACGAGGCCTCTCAGAAGACCGTGTTGCAGCTCTTAGGCGTATTCAGGGTCAGCCCCAGACCTTGAGTGCACCTAAGACCAACACGAGGTCTAGGTTTGCCTCAGTTGCTTTTGATGGTTTTGGACAGCATCGAGGACTTGGTTTTTCTGAGTCTTCTGGTGTTGGTCCTCGTGCTGCTCCCGGTCGTGACTTCCGCCGTCCTAAGGGTAGATCTTGTTTCCCCCGTCGAGATGGCTACCCGCGGCGAGATCAGCGTGTTGCGGTGCTTGACTCGCTCTCCGTGCGATCGGACCCGGCCAGCGACTTCGAGTCTGCATTCACGGACCTTACGCTTCTTTGAGCGACGGAGAGCGTAGAGTAGTTAGAGGTCAGTCGTGTGTGACTACTTCTTCTGCTCGACGTGTGACTCAGTATTGGGTTCCAAAATCTATTTTGATTTATCCCGATCGAGACTTTGCTCTCTTGTTGACTCGGGCTCGGGCGGGGAAGGGAAAGGTTTGGCTCGTAGACTCCGGGTGTTCACGGCACATGACCGGAGATTCCGTTGGTTTTCTTCCCTTGCCGTGCTCCGGTGATGAGGCGATCACCTTGGAGATGCTTCATCCAGGCGTGTCATCGCCAAAGGTGCGATCTTGGCGTTAATGATTCTTTCATTTTGAAAGATGTTGCCTTGGTTAGTAAGCTGCGGTATAATTTGCTTTCCGTTTCTCGACTTACCGATGGCGGCTTTGAGGTGGGTTTTAAGAAAACAATTGTAAAATTCTTGATTCTTGGTGATACGGTTTTGGGATTTCTCGTTTTGGGAGGATCTTCGTGCTGATTTTTACGGGTCTTGGTGATCCTCTCGGTGTTTAGTTGCTTCGAGTCCGCGACCTTTCCTTACGGCATAGGAGACTTGGTCATATTGGATTTGACCATTTAACCCGAGTTAGCGGCCACGATCTCATTCGTGGTCTGCCGAAACTCAAGATGGTCAAAGATCTTGTTTGTGCTCCATGCAAACACGGCAAGATGGTTGCCGCTTCTCACCCTCCGGTCACAGTGACTATGACCGATGCAGGGACATTGCTCCACATGGACACGGTCGGACCGGCTCGAGTGCGATCTGCGGGAGGAAGTGGTATGTTCTTGTCGTGGTCGATGACTTCTTGAGGTACTCTTGGGTGTTTTTCTTAGCCTCGAAGGATGAGACGTTTACACATTTTCGAGGTCTTTTCAGTAGGCTTTCTATTGAGCTTTCGGGTGCCTTACGAGCGGTCCGCAGTGACAATGGCACGGAGTTCGAGAATTCCTACTTTGAGAGGTTCTGCGATGAGACAGGTGTAGAACACCAGTTCTCTTCTCCATACGTTCCTCAGCAGAATGACGTAGTGGAGAGGAAGAACCGTACCTTGGTCGAGATGGCGGGGCGATGCTTGATGAATACTCTACACCACGGAAGTTTTGGGCTGAGGCTATTGCTACCGCGTGCCATGTCTCAAATCGAGTTTTTCTGAGGGCACACTTGCACCGCACTTCTTATGAGCTGAGATATGGGCGAAAGCCCAACGTCTCTCATTTTCGTGTGTTTGGTTGCAAGTGCTTTATTTTGAAGTCCGGGAACCTAGATAAGTTCGAGTCATGCTCTTGTGATGGGATCTTTCTAGGCTACTCGACTTCTTCGCAGGCTTATAGGGTGCAGGCTGCGAGTCTAGTAAAATGGTAGAGACACATGAGGTGACCTTGACGAGGCCGGTCAGGGACTAGGCCCGATATCTCGAGTTCTTTAGAGCAGTCCGAGACCATCTTTGTGGATGATGAGGACGATGGAGATGAGGGTTGTCTACCCGATCCAGTTCCTCATCCACCCCTTGAGGTGCCATCTGTTTGAGCGAGTCACACGCTCAAAGTCTGGCATGTCACTCTTCTGTCTCCACTCTACTTTCGTTGCCTCATTTGAGCCCAAGGACGTTTGTCATGCTCTATCTGACGAGTCTTGGGTCAATGCCATGCATGAAGAGCTAGAAAATTTTGAGAGAAACAAAGTCTAGTCAGTTGTTGAGCCCCTCGAGGTCACAATGTCATTGGGACCAAGTGGGTGTTCAAGAACAAGCAGAATGAAGAGTGGTTAGTCATTCGAAACAAGGGTAGACTGGTAGCTCAGGGCTTCTCTCAGGTTGAGGGTCTCGACTTTGAGGAGACCTTTGCCCCTGTAGCTAGACTTGAGGCCATTAGAATCCTGCTTGCCTTTGCAGCTTCTAAGGGTTTCAAGCTTTACCAGATGGATGTCAAGAGTGCCTTCCTCAATGGGTTTATTGAGGAAGAAGTTTATGTGAGACAGCCTCCAGGTTTCGAGAACCCCAAATACCCAAACCATGTCTACAAGCTTTCCAAAGCCTTGTATGGACTTAAGCAAGCCCCTAGAGCTTGGTATGAGAGGCTTAAGTCCTATTTGTTGAGTCATGGTTTTGAGATGGGTAAAGTAGATAAGACCTTGTTCATTCGTAGGCATGGCTCTGACTTTCTGCTCGTCCAAATTTATGTCGATGATATTATCTTTGGCGGCTCTTCTCATGCTCTAGTTGCACAGTTCTCGGATGTCATGAGCACCGAGTTTGAGATGAGCATGATGGGTGAGTTGATCTTCTTCCTTGGCTTCCAAATTAAGCAGACTCGGGAGGGTACCTTCTTGCATCAAGGCAAGTACACTCGAGACCTCTGAGGCGCCGATATGAGTGATGGTAAGCTGTGTCAACTCCGATGGCTTCTCTGACTTCTCTTGACCCGAGATGAGGATGGCGAGTCGGTTGATCGGAAGAGTACCGCAGCATGATTGGCTCCCTCTTGTACCTCACTGCCTCGAGACCGGACATACACTTCTCTGTGTGTCTTTGTGCCCGGTTTCAGGCTTCTCCTTGCGTATCTCACCGCCAGGCGGTGAAACGCATCTTTCGGTACCTTTGAGCTACCATTGACTATGGTATCTGGTACTTTTCCTCTTCTTGTCTTTCCTTGAGAGCCTATTCGGATGCAGACTTTGCTGGCTGTAGGATAGATAGGAAGAGCACTTCGGGCACCTGCCAATTCATTTGCACTTCTCTCATTTCCTGGTCCTCTAGGAAGCAGTCCGGTGTTGCACAGTCCACCGCAGAGGCCGAGTACGTTCTTGCCACCGATTCTTTGCGGCCGGTACTTTGGATGGCGTCGACCTTGCGGGACTTTGGGTTAACTATAGGCAGTGTTCCACTCTTTTGTGATAACACTTCTGCAATCAACATTGCTAAGAACCCAGTGCAACATTCTCGGACCAAGCATATTGATATTCGCTATCACTTCCTTAGAGACCATGTAGAAGGGTGACATCGTGCTCGGTTGTGGAGAGTGACCACCAGTTGGCAGACATCTTCACCAAGCCTTTGGATAGCTCTAGGTTTTCAACTCTGCAGGGAGAGCTTGGGGAGGTTTGTCCTTTCGGACTGTTTTGAGGGGAGCTTTGTGCTTTTGCTGCTTTATCATGATAATTATGCTCTTACTCCTTTCTGATTGCATTGCATACGGGTGCATCGGGTTTAGTCCTTCTAGCATAGGTTAGAGTGGTTCTCTTGCCGAGGTGCTTAGACTTCTTACTCTTATCTTGTGATTCTAGGATGCTGCTTATTAGCTAGTTCTCTTCTCACTAGGTTGAGCTTACCCAACGCTTTTAGGTTCTAGCGAGGTCGGGCCACTCTCGGGTAGGCAGTGCGTGTTTGCTCTCTAGTGTGTGTTTTCCGTCGGTGATAGTCACAGGTCATATGGGGTAGATGAGAGTCGATCGAGCCATAGTATCCTCTATATCTTATCTATGCTTTAAGGGCGCCTTTCTTGATTTCTTTGCCGACTTCTCGTTTTATTGCTTTGGTTCAGGGGGAGTTCATTTGGGAACTTCTAGATCTTAATGTTGACATAACTCAACTTGAACTAAAAGCTGCATCACATGTTGATGGGGAGTTGGATTTTATTTCATGTCATTCTGCATTGTAATATAATTACATGGAGCCTTGATTATTATCCATTGATGACATGTTTAAAATGCTTTACACCTTGCCATGACTTATGCTTATTTGCTATATTTATCATGACTTCATATGTGTAAACTAGCTTGTGCCATGATAAGTTAATTAAACTTGCTCAATTTAAACTAAAACTTGTCATGTTAGCACTTTTCGAGATTAGTCTTTCTTGAGCTATCCTTTTATGATCCATGCCATGTCTAGTAAATTTGAGTTGAGCGTTGAATCTCTATTGAGCCTTAGTTTGAGTGTTTTAAGTCTCTTGATGATGCATAAGCTAGTACAATCGTCAAAAGCAAAAGATCTCTTTTGTGCGAAAAAACTGATTTCACCAATTCTTTCTCATGAGACGGCTTGCCATTGTACTAGGCATGAACTCAGGGGGAGTTTTGGATGACCTAGACTATCTTCTTAAGCTTATTGCTTGGAGTAGTCGCATAAAGCTTGAGATTTAGCACATGATAAAAATATTGGTTGGAGACGACCATAAGTTTCAAAAGAAAATATGTCATTTGTGCTCAATTTGCTTAAGCTACTAAAAGAACCAAGTACTTGAACCAATGTTTCACTCTTGAGCATATAGCACTCTACTTGGACTCAATATTAGCTTCTTGGTTCCGCTTAGCTTAATTGACATGGCTTACATCATCCTTGGATGTCTCTAGCTAGACTTTGCTTATTGATGACTTAACTTGCTCACAAATTGCACTACATTTTAGATTGTCATCTCTTTGGTTTAGCTGGCATATACATATGTTGTCATGATCTAGATAGCATATTTATGTGTTATGGCTTGGTGTAATCCTTAATGGTCATTTTGGATAATTCTCATGGCTCTAAATGCTTAGAATAATCAAACTTCAGCCATTTTATCCTTTTTCATGACTTATTTCTTCTTCTTGCATTCTTGATGCGTTTATTGCCAAAAGGAGGAGAATAGTGGTAGAAAAAGCCATTTTGGGAGTTTTGGGGAAAACTTGTTCTTTCTTTTGCTCCTTCTGTCGACATGGTCATTTGTTTCATTCTCTTCTTTGGACCATGTTGGATTCTTCAAACTCAACTTCATGCTTTTTCGGTGTTTGTCAATATACTCATCAAGGGGGAGATTGAGAGACCATGTGAGGTCATCCCATGTGTATGATGAGTAATTGACATCGGCTTTGGGAAGTCGAGTTTGAGTTGGTTGGTTCGGACCATGTCGTTGCGTGGTGTAACGGGCTAGGTCGGACTTGGTCAAACCTGGTCAATAGGTTTAGGATGATTATTCTAATGATTTGACAGGTTTGGGCTTAATATTGTGTCATTGATGCTAGTTATGCTTTCATGTGTCGTGCGGTGCTATGTGACGGTTTGCTTGTTTGTGTGGCTGTAGGACTTCGGAGCTAGGTCATGGTGAGGCGTGGGAGGACCGGGACTAGGCACAGGAGGTATTGAGGTCCAGACGGTCGGAGACGTCGAGGATGATCGAGGCTGCTGAGGTGGTTGCGAGCCGGGAGACGAGGAACCGGAGCTGGAGCTACCGGAGGTGGACACGATGTGCAGGACATCGAGGCAGAGTCGTGGCGAGACACGAGGTGACCGGACTAGACACAGGCGGTGTCGAGGTCAGAATGGTCGGATGTGTCGAAGACGGCGGAGATTCGATGTTGTTGCTAGGCGTACACGACAAGGAGCGCGGATGCTTCCCGGAAGGTGCAGGAGGGGCGAATCGGTAATTTCGCAAGGCTGCACAAGCGGGAGGCGGCTCCGTTAGGGTTTAGCCGGCGTAACGGGTTGGAGACCTGTTAGCCAAGGGCTATAAATAGGTGTTGGGGGCTGCATACCCCCTTGAGGGTTTTTGTGTATTCGCTCTCCATTTTGTGTGTGTTCCTCCCAAGAAGCATGTGTGGCTCTTGGTGTTTTTGGGGATTGAGAGGGAGAGGATGGATTGAGAGTCTTGTAATCTTTCATGTATATGAATTTATCTGAGATGCTTTTTGAGATAATCTGATTTTCAGTCTCCTCATGTGTTTTGATTTGGTTCTCTGTTCTCCACTCTTTATGTTTCCTTCTCTTTGGTTGATTAGAGTTTTGTTAAATGGAAGTGCTGCAGATTTTGAGAGAGAGAGGCAGATGGTTTGAGAGAGGGTTTTGGTGCTTATGCTGTTCATGTATGAGTGTGATATCATTCTTCTCTTAAGTATCCTTCTTTTGGTTGTTACCTCTTGATCGTTTTCTGATCTTCTTTATGGTGTGCTCTTCTGTGTTGAAGTGCTTTGTTCAAAACGCTGCACACTCATTTTTGCTCAGTTTTTATCTAGGATGATATGCGGCAGCTAAAAACTGCACTCAGCCTGCAGAGAAAACTGATTTGCATTTTCAGATTTCGGTCATGGTGGCAGTCCTAAATTCAGATTTCAGTTCTCTGGTTCCTTGTTTGGCTTCTTCTTGTTCTTGAGATTTATCTGCTATTTGGGTTAAGGTCCAAGTCTCTTGTCCTGAAAAGAGCATTTTTGCTTTTGATCACTTTCTCTATTTTTAGCTCTATCTCAGTATTCACTGTTTCAGCAGTTCTGGCCGCCTCTTTATTTTTCTTTGGTTCTGCTCTCTGCCGAACTACTTTCTCCTTGGTTGGGTCTCTCTTTTCTGCAGCATTCGACAGTAAGCACCTGATTCGGCTGCAGCTCTATTCTTTGGTTTGAAAAAATGCAGTCCTTGAGGTTTCCTTCAAGTTTTGGTTCAGTTGTCATGTGTATGCAGTCTTCCCTGTTTATTTTCATCAGCCGAAATATTTTCAGTTTGCTGTATTGGGTGCAGTCAGACAGGCTTCAAAAACTGCCTTCGGCTGTAGCTTTTCTTGCTCTTTTTGGCCAGCAATACTGAAACCGTGGGTACTACTCTGTACCGTAGTTCTTTTCTTGTCACCTTTCTTGGTTTGCTTTCTTTTTGTGTTTCCTTTCTCCTCTTATTTCCTTTTGGCTTTTCAGTCCATTGCCTTCAGTTTTCGGCAGGGACAGCTAGCTCTCTTTTTCTTTTGCCGTGGCAGTAGTTTTCAGCAGCTTCTTTGCCGGCAGCAGTTTTTAGCAGCATTTGATTTTCAGGTCTTTAGTTTTTGGTGTCAGTGCTCCTCTCGGCTGGCAGCAAAAATAGTCATTTCTCTGACATGGGAGCTGTGGTAGCTGATTTGCTTTGCCGTGGCAGCCGATTCCTCAGTTTCGTTGACATGACAATGCATTAAGCTTTGTTTCTGCCGTGCCTTTGTTTTGAGCTTAGTTGCCTTAATCTTGTTAGCGCTCGTTCTTTTTCAACTTCATAGCTACCATAGCTATCAGTGTTGAATTTTCTCGGATACTTTGGGGGTCGTTTTTTAGGGCACCATTCACCCCCCCTGTGTTGCCATTTCCGATCCTACATCTTCACTACCAACCACGGCAACACCGCGGATGCATGCCTCATCGGTCATGCTAGGGCGATCGCGGACGGCGAGGCCTCCCAAGTCAGCTGGGGATCGGCCACACTTGCCGCGACGTATCGTGGCCTGTGTGATGCGTGCTTGAGGACCAAGGCAAACTCGGTCCTCGCGGGCTGTCCCCTGCTACTGCAGTTGTGGTCGTTCGAGCGCTTCAACCTCAAACGACCTTTGCTAGATGACATGGGTCTGTACGATCCCGAAATGTATCCGGGGGGAAACTTCGACCGGTCGACAATGTGTTCTCTCTAGTGCCGTCGATGGGTAAGTCATATGTCAATTAGTTATTTCCTTTGTACTAACAACGGTCGTATGTAACACCTGTTCATCCTTGCAGGTGCAGTTCGCACATGTGTAGGTCACGCGGGCGTATCTGCCCTTTGTTGAGCAGATCGACCGCCTCACAACCGACGACGTGTGCTGGGAGCAGTACTCATATGCGGCACTGATGGACTGTGCTCTCGATGGGTTGTCGACACTCTGCTGGCACGACCGGGCTTTCTGGCTGATGCGCCGAAAGCTCGTCTACGACATCTTCGTGGAGGACTACTCGCTGCAGCAAGTGATGCGGTAGTTTGGTCTACGCCAGGCTGTTCGGTACCAGTATATCTAAACTCTATAAAACTGAACATATTTTATCACATAAAATAATAGCATGCACATGGATAATTTAAAGGAAATTAATTTGCATAAACATGGGTTCAACATGATCAAAGTGATAACTCGCCTTGGTCACGGGAGTTAGGTTCTTGGTGGTGCGGAGTCGCTAAGTCGACGGCCTCGACTTCCTCCTCCCGAGCCTCGTATGCTATTTCAACCGTATGCAAAATTTGGATAAAAAGAAAAGCAACAAATCAATTCAAATAACACCAGAAATTCAAATAAACTCTAAGAATCATGATTTCAATCCCATTGGGTAGATCTTAAATTTAGATGAATTTAGAATTTTGTCTCATTCGATTTGGAGTTAAAATGAATAAGTTATGCCCATTTTACAACTTTTGGTTTAATTAAATACTGAAAATCATGAAATCGGCGGTGGGGCCCGCGGTCGGTGCCGTTCTCACTTGCTGGCCGACATGCGGGACCCGGTGGCAGCGGCTTCCTTCTCCCCTTCCACCCCGACGGGCGGGGCCCAGGCGGCGGCACACGCGAGTGAGTGGCCGGCGGTGGGGCCCACACGTCGATTGGGAAATTAAAGAAAGGGCTCGACCTCGGTGACTGCGTGGCGAGGGCTCGAGCAGCGAGGGAGCCTGTGGGGAAAGGTCGGCGGTAGTAACCAAGTGGCGGGAGGCTTTGCCTACCCGGTGAAGTGATCGGCCCTTTGAGCCAACCCGCGGAGAGGGTCCCGGAGAGAGGCCGAGGCGGTGAGGAGCTGCGGTGTCGCCGACGGCGGTGGCCGATGACGCGGGTGAGGGCCAAAATGCGTTGCGACGTTGGGAGGGAGGCGATGGGAGTGGCGGCGGAGGCCGGAAATCGCCGGAGATAGGTCGGCGGCGTCGCGGCGGAAGCTTCGGGGTGGCGTTCGGTCTGGCGAGCTGCGGGCCGGGAGCTCAGACGAGGTGGGGTGACTTCATGGCGCGTTGGTAACGGTGTGGGTGCGGGGAATTGGGTCCTAATGGCTCGGGGTTTGCCGGGGTTGGGAAGATGGAGTCATGGGTGGCTGCGAGCGAGAGCTCGATTCGGCGGCGTGGGAGGAGGAGAAGGGTGTGGCGATGGCAATGGGAGGCCGACGGCTTTTATAGGCGGAGGGTGGTCGTGCCGTCGCGTCGGGGCGGCGGTGGCATCGAGCGGCGATGCCGGCGAGGAATCGAGGCCTTTTCGCGCGCGCGACAAGACGATCTTGCCCACGCAACTGCGCGTGCGCGGACGGCGGGGGCTCGCGCCACGTGGCGGCGGCGGCCGGGCGAAAGGAAACCGCGGGTGGTGGCGCCGCAGGGCGGGGTAGTGAAACCGAGGCGGTGGTGGTTTGCGGGCGCTCAGGCCGGTGATGGGACGGCTCGGGCAGCGTCGGCGGCCAACGAGCACGGTCGCCGAGCGGAGGGTGGCAGGCGCCGCGCCCCGGGGGGGAATAGAAAGAAAGGGGGAGGGTGAGTAGGGAAGGGAGGGGGCCACCTGCCAAGGAGAGAGGAAAAAGAGAAGAGAAGAAAAATAGGAGAAGGAAAATTGAAACACTCTCCCAAAATTTCAGATTTTTGATTTTTAAGTTTTAATTTGTATTAGAGTTTTACTGAATTATGGATTTTAACCGAGGATTAAGCAACACCGAAAAAAGAAAAATTCCCATTTCAAATAGATTATATGGCAAAGTACTCAAAAGTTTTATATTTCCAAATTTAAATTTTTGGGGATGTTACAGAGGGCCAGAGTATGCTTCGTAGGCTCGCCGCAGGTGCCGAGGTGAGCCACGAGGAGCACATTAGCGCGTACCATTGTTTCACAGAGTGGGGTAGACGTATCATCTCCCTGCTGTCCTGCATGAGGCTACCAACGACCTCCACGCCCACGTCCAGCACATGGATGGTTCGGCCACCGGTGCCGCCCTAACCGGCGCACTACTCCGAAGGTTCTTCGGGGGCATGTCCTATAGCACTTTACCCGGACGAGGCTGGAGGATCTGCCTGGGGACGACATCATACATCGCTAGGGCAGATGTTCTCGCATCCTCAGTACATCCCTGGCTTCCCCACACAGGGGGTGTACTCCACATCGTACGCCCCTCATCCAGGCGCGATGGCGCCAATGAAGGTACGATCATACGATCTCGATTTTATCACAATGCTTTACATCTAAAACTAATGATATTACTTTTGTAGGTCTTTTCCCGCCCGAGCAGCGGTTCGGCCCCTCCGCGAGCTCAGACGATCCGGACCAGTACTTTGCCGAGTGGGTCAGGCAGGCGTCTGGGTCTGCACCTCGCGGCACATCACCAGAGGTTCTCTCCGCAAGTGCCCTCCCCGAAGCACCGGAGGGCACACAGGCAGAGGTGCGGCTGACTCCACCAGCTCAGGGGCAGGTGCGACACGCTCCTGATCGTCTTATGTTGTCAGGGCGTCGTCACCTGTTGCATGGGAGGACGGCCAAGCGGGGCCGTACGGGAGGACATGGGCGTGGATACGGGGTAGGCCAGGGTGGCGACTGAGGGTAGTCCTGACTGTACACCATCTGTTCATGTACTACTTACATTTGTTATTTACGATGTGAACTTTTTAGTATTGTACCGTGCTTACTTGCATTCAATCATTCACACATCAAGTCATCTAACAATATTAATATACCGATTTTCTCCGCATACGAATTCTCGGTAACATCAAAATATCACTTAGCATCGTATGTACCGATCGTTCTACGGTCAATCGTTTCTAAAAAAAATTTCCCAAAATTTTTTACACACCTACAACATACAATGAACATAAACTTTGATTACAATTCTAGCAGATTTTTTCCCAGTTAAAAACTACAAAATTGACAAAATTTAAAAAATTCACGGGGGACTGAGTGCACTCGCCCAATGAGGCGACTACTGCGATCGCGCGAGGGTAGCGCGAGGACTCTGTCGCCCCCATTGGGCGATTGGCTCCAGTCGCCCAATGGAAGCGATCGAACCTATTTTGTAAAAAAATTCATGAGTTTATTTACGTAATTTTGAATAAAAAATAGATTATTCGTACAAAAAATTCTAGCTGCAAGGCCAAGAGTAAGAGTACACTGAGTACTTCCTTGTTTCCTCTACACCACAGTTCCAACTTCTCTCCTCACGGCCAGCCTCCCCACCCTCTCCTTCGGCCTCGACCTTTTTGTTTCTTTTCTTTGCCCAAATTAGATTGAACATAGAAACACAACCTACGGTGGTAACAACACTTGGGGCTGTATCATCCTCCTCTCTTCAAGCGAGTATTTTTAGAAGTTTTCCTTATCTTGGTTGTTAAAATATTTTCATCAACATCAATAGTTCTTTCAATCATTAGTTTCAACACATGCTTTCACCCCTTATGTACAAAGGAGCATGTATTAGATCGAACCTAATGTGTAGCGTTGTGATCATATTGTCATGGTCTTTACAAGCCCACATGCATTCATTGGAACTACGTCACAATCCACCTTGTCAACATAGTTACCAATAACAAACGGAACACACACCTTGTGAGTAATCTTTAGTCTTCCGAAGCTATGTAGCTACTCCATGTGGTGTTGTTGAGGATGCCTCCACATGGACATCTTCAAAGCTTACATCAAATCCGTGCTAATCATATTTTTGTAACTCGCACCATCTATGATCAACTTGCATGTTTTATCTTTGATTTTGCTCTCCGATTGGAAAAAAACTCTACCGCTGTCTTTTAACTTCAATCTTATCATCTTCCACCTTCTTGACGAGTATGTTTTATCATTCTAGCATTTAAATACCATCTATTGATGACCTGTTTCAAAGGTGCATAGCGAACTTTAGTGATAAGCATACATTGTTTATTTGAACAATCACGCATCATACAACATCTTTCCATGCACTTAAGTACTCAATTTCTCTAGCACAAGCATTAGAAGGCAAACTAGAATCAGCTTTAGTTGCTTCTTTACCACCATTGTTTGCCTCCTTTGAAAGAGTCCCCTTTGAATGGTTTGATGTCACCACTTTAAAGTATGAACCAACATCATCATCTTGCTATAATGGATATCTCCATGAGCTTATTTGAGTGTTGGCACGCCAACACTTGGCTTATTTGCATTTCAATTGTTATTCGGTACGTTTGGTTTGATGCACCAAGTCTTAGATATTATAGTAATGGATCATCTCCACCCTATCTTGCACATCCTCATTCAATCTATTAAAGAAGCGTACCATAATAGCCTTATCATGATCCTTCGTCCCTGTACGGATCATCAACATATCTATCTCTTTATAGTATTAATCAATAATAGAAGTACCTTGACGTAATTGTTATAGTCGATTGTACAAGGGTCTAGTATAGTGTGCTGGAAAAAATGTCACCTCAAGATATTCTTCAATTGCACCCAAATATATAGACGAGCTCCTACATGAAATAATTGGTTCCGCAAAACAAAGCGTATCCAATGAACTCAATTGTTGCCAAACAAATCTTTTATCAGGCTATCAAAAATTTGTTCAACGCACATATTCTACTCCAATACTCCTCTGGTTCGGCTTTTCCATTGAATGACATGATAGAAATTTTTACCCACCCCATGCCACCATCTATAGTAACACGTTGAGTAAAATCAACACCATCACGCATGCCTCCACCACAGGCAACACCTCTGTCATGCACGCCTCTACTACGGTAGTCCCGAGCTCAGTGCGGTTCTGGACCAAAGCCCGTTGTACCATCCAAGTCCTCCTCTTGTTTATCGTCTTTGTAGGGTGCTCGTTGTTTGAGGATATTGAGGAACCTATTCAACATGCTGAAATTATGATGTCCAGTTACGTACAGTCTCCGTCAATGCATCAATTCGTGTCCTCAAATCATTAACCATACCATCAAGCTTCCGGTGACAATCAAAGTAGTTCAAGAAGTAGTCACATGCAGCAAAGATGTCGCATATTAGGGTGCATCCTCGATTGGCTCGGAATGAGTATCAACCATCTCACTATCTTTGGTCATCACGGAGCCCGCCATCAAGAAAAGAATCGGCAACCATGTACCATTATCAACCACACTCTGATACCAAGATGGTAAGGACGCAACTAGTGAACTAGCTGTATCTTGTTGTTTTGGTCCAATTTTTCACAGTACGACAAGAACATCAGTAGATGAAAGCCTTTCTCTTGGCGCAAACAAACAATACTTCTCCTCCTTGATGTGGCACACAACTAGAGCGACACAACCTAGAAGAATTATGGAACTAGTAATTCCTCACTAACTCCAATTGCGGCAGCAGTGTTGATTCGATGGCACCTCTGTGTGCCTGTCCATGCGACAGTGGCAAGCCAATTCAATTGCCCACGCATGTAGCAGTAGTTCGCCTGGGCCTATCCTTCACACCAAACAGCAACAACAGTTCACCAACAGTGGCTCCACGTATTAAGTTTCCTAACAGAACACACACACATGTCACGCTCGGACTAGAATCCAACATGGACATGTTACAAGACAATGCGTCGCTTTCTTTTTTTATTCGATTGCAGCCAAGGAAACAAAACGACATGGGAATTAATCTCTAACTTGGCTTCAATAGATAGGCTAAGCTACTAGATCAATTGTTGATTCATACAGGAATTGATCCAATCCAAATAGAAAGAAATCTAGACTCCGAATAATGTACGCTTACTTGGCCAGCCCAGACAACACACGCCAAACACCATCTACACAACAGTTTCAACTTCTCTTCTCATGGCTAGCCTCCCCCATCATCCCATTCGGCATCGACCTTTGGTTTCTTTTCTTTGCCTAAAACAGATTGAATATTAGAAACACAAACCACGGTAGTAAACGACGCTTGGGGTCGTATTAGATTTTCTTGATTCAGTTGTTTTTGCTACGATTTCTTCGATGTTCTAGTTTACTGTGATGTGTGAAAATACATCTAAAGTTATCTTGGCCAGAAATCACTCACGAGCAAATCATATTCACTTTTTTTTGGTTTTTACCCGGTTTTAATACAAACTTCTTTCAAACGAGAAAATGTTAGAACTGTGGCAACGATTTTCTTAAATGTTGATTAAAATAGTTTGTTGACATCCTAGAGAATGTGCATAAAAAATTTAAGTGATTTGAAATTTTGGTTTGAGGGTTTGCTCAATTTGTGGTTTTAGCTTGGTTTTGGTGCACCAGAACTTCACGAACCAAAAGACACCAATTCTCTTAAGTTTCTTCCAGTTTTTTTGGTTGGGGTAGATTTTTAAGATTATGATATTGACTTGGTTCAAGTTTTAAGTCTTTTAGATTTACAGATCAAAAGTTACATAAATTTTTATATTTAAAATAGTACTGTTTTTGCTGTTCACCGGACTAAAATTACTATAGTACAGCGATTTTTGGAATTTTAGATTATTGATTTTCATAACTTCTCGTAGCTATTAAAGTGAAGAATCGATGAATATTTAGAGAAAAATTTAAAGGTACTATTCACCTCTCTATTATTGTACCGGTCCTACAACATCCTAGCTGAATTTTGTGCACTTCTGTTGGCAAGTAACCTTTGCCGCAGACTTGTAGTACCGACAGAGTAACTATTAGATATATCAAAGTGACAAAAACAAGAAAGAAATGGAGAAAGTATGTTCACTTCATAACGCTTTTATTAAGGACATACTTGGAACATAGGAATTTTAAAGGGATTCTACAGGAATTTTACGGAGCGTGAATTCTGTAGAATTCCTGTAGGATTCCCTTGTTCTTTGAATCGTTGAATCCAAAACGGGCGGCCTTGATAAAACTCGACGCGGCGGATTTGCTTGCACTGCACAGTAGTAGCACCCGTGAGAAAGTACTACCGTTCCACTAGATGGATCGGGCCAGTTTGGCGCGTAGGGGTGTAAACGGATCGAATTCAGACGAATATTGTTGATATCATATTCTAATCCATATTTTTTTCCGGATTCGGTACTAATCGGATTCGGTATCAATCGGATTCAGTGCCGGATCGGTCGGGATTAACCTGAGCCGTTTGCACCCCTACTTGTTTGTAAGGAATGCATGCAGTACAACAAATGGAGTAGAAGGACGTACTGTCAAGAACTTGATGTTACTACTTAATAGCTGGTGTGCAAGATTTTATTTTACCATTGCAAAAGAAAATGAAACGTCAAATAGTAGCACTAACCTGAAATCAAACTTGAAGACGTATCGGATTCGGACGGATATTGCTATTACCATATCCTAACCCATATTTTTTCTCCGAATTCGGTACCAATCGGATTTGATGCCGGATTGGTCGGGATTAACCCGATCCGTTTGCACCCCTATTGGCGCGGCTGCGACTTATGGTTTTTGACTGAAAATTTTAAATTTTAGTTGTTTACGACAGAGATTAAGAAGAGAGATACTCGCTTACGATTTTAGTAAATACAGATGTTAGGTTTTTAATGTGTACTATAATTAACTTGTAGACCCTGTCTTGAGAAAATATCATATTTGAAAGTTAGATACTGTAACAAAAGCTAAAAGCCGCTAGCTTCGGTCGAAACGAATGTGCCCGGATCCGTCAGCCATTGCGGTTCTCACGGTGTCGAACTGTCTTCCGCTGGAGCGGCACATCATTGCTCACCTGCTTTGCTTCCGGTTTCTGAAGCAAGCATGTGACGCAGAGACGACACATCACCAATTCACCACCACCGTTCACCGGGCTGGTGGTGGTGAATTATTGCGTTCCTTGCCTGGCCTTCCACTCGATCAGGTCCAAACTTGCTGATGATGCAGAGTCTTCTTCCTTTCCGGCTGCAGCCTGCAGCTTAGCTGTAGCATCTGGAGTGGACTCCAGTTCAGGGTTCCTTCAATACTTTTTTCTTGTGTGGAACTGGTGATTCCATGTTCTCTCTGACTGTGTTGCTTCTTGAATCTTGCCTCATGATCCAGGGACCATGTATTCACAGTTACACACATGAGAGATGTACAGGACCGGCACAGCGCAGATGCAAAAACTGACCATCCAAGAGACAAATCAGAAAGGAGAGCTTCACTATACATGTGCCCGCAGTGTTTCATCAGGCATTATGTACAGCTACTCATGCCTCACCGTGGTCTCATCGTTTCTGATTCTGTAATTTGGCTATCTTTCTTTCCGTTGAGGAACCGTCGCTGACGATCAGTCCGATCAATTTCTTTACTTATGCAAAACAAGATCAATAATAGAAGATAGGAAATAATAGATTGAAAACACAAAGAGGTAGATAGAACTCCTGATCTTTCTTTATTGCTTTCTTTCTGATTATGTATACAAAATTGTCAATAGTGCGCCCTATTTATAGTCTACTAGTGAGATGCCCACCATGCATCAAGGTTTCAAGTCCAGACCCAGGTTTCCTAACACCCCCCTTGGACACTCATCCGACACGTTCATGCCTCGTCAAAACTCCATAAAAACCCAGTGGAAAAAATTTGGAGAAAGAATACATGATACATGTTATGTTGCGTTGCACAAATTGCCTCATTAAAAACCTTGGTCGAGAAACTTCAGAAAAAATCGCCAAGGAAAAAAGAGTACAATCCACTCAATTTTATTCAATATTTAGGACTTATTATTTGGGTACTCGATCTTCATGATCAAGATTTAATAACGGGCTTGAGAAAATTCTCCCTCTGAATTCTGCACTACTCTAAGTCTTATCATTCCAATTCCTCGAACGCATCTTTCAAATTTAGATGCAGGGAGTGACTTAGTGAATAAACCTGCCAAATTCTCACATGACTTAGTATGCAGTACCTTAATCTCGTCCATCATTTGCAATTCATGAGCATAGAAGAACTTGTGGTTGATATGCTTTGTGAGATGACTCTTCACGTAGCCAGTCTGCACTTGTGCAACCCGAGTTGCATTATCTTTATAGATAATTGTGAGAGCTTGCACAATATTCATCCTACATGACTGCTGGATGTGGTGAATCATTCGATGGAGCCAAGCACATTCTCGTGCGGCTTCATACAGTGCTATAATTTCTGAGTGGTTCGTCGAAGTCGTTACAAGACTTTGCTTAGACGATTTCTAGAAAATTGCAGTTCCACCACACAAGAATACATAACCTGTTTGTGACCTTGCGGTATGTGGGTCCGACAGGTACCCAGCATCTGTATAGCTAATCAAGTCCAAATCTTGATTCTTTCTGTAGAACAATCCAAGGTCCTTACTTCCTTGGAGGTATCGGAAGATGTCCTTTATTCCCTGTCAATGCCTTTTGGTAGGTTCTGCATTATGCCTTACTAACAGGTTTATAACAAATGCAATGTCTAGTCTAGTGCAGTTTGATAAATACATAAGTGCTCATACTGCACTTAAGTACGGGAATCCCGGTCCTAGGACTTTCTCCCCCTCTTCCCTAGGTCGGTATGGATCTTTTTCCTGTAAAGACCTCTCGATCATTGGTACTTTCGATGGTATGCCTTCTCAAAACCAAACCTTTCTATCACCTTCTGGGCGTAGACTAACTGATGTACTAATATTCCTTTAGGGACATGCTCAAGCTGCGGCCTAAGCAGTATTTGGTTTTACCTAAATCTTTCATTTCAAATTCTGACTCCAGGTAAAAACTTGCTTCTTTTATGTCTTCCATTGTCCCGATGATATTTAGATCATTTACATACACTGAGATTATACAAAATTCATTTTGGGATCGTCGTATAAATACACAGGGACAATCGTCGTTATTCGTGTAGCCTTTCTTGCATAGAAAGTCGCTTAAGCGATTATACCACATCCTGCCAGATTGCTTCAATCCGTAAAATGATTTTTTGAGCTTCACACTGTACAGATTTCTATTTGCTCTGTCTTGGTTCGCGGACAGGGATATATTCAGGTACCTTCATATAAATCTCTGAATCTAAGTTTCCATAAAAGTATGCAGTTATCACATCCATCAATTTCATTTCTAAATTCAAGTTTACTATCATTGAGATCAAATATCTAAAGATAATTCCACTCATGACTGGGGAGTAGGTTTCTTCATAATCAACTCTTGGACGTTGAGTGAAACCTTATGCTACCAGCCTTGCTTTATATCTTACGACTTCATTTCTTTCATTTCTCTTTCGAACAAATACCCAATTATACCCTACAGGGTGCACATGGGGAGGTGTGCGGCATACGGGCCCAAACACCCATCTTTTATTCAGAGATAATAATTTAGTTTCTATTGCCTTTTTCCAATTTTCCCAATCTGATCTCTTCTTACATTCAGCGAGCGATGCAGCCTCTGGATCAAGATCGATGATTGTGGTAATTTTCTTTGCGAAGTAGATATCTGTAGGATCGTCGATGGCAATTAGAAGAGAGGGGTGAATGATTGCAGTCCATAACATATTTTTTTAATCTGCTAATCACAGCAAGCACACACCAAAAAAACTCTCTCGGGTACTGTAGAAAATATCAAATTATATGATGTGATTAACAGAACAATTAACTCATTGCATGTAGTGTTCATATATATGACACATGATTCAACTACTAGATAAAAATCATGTGATACATGCATCAATAATCTACTCGTACGGTCGTACCAAACACAAAGTCTCAAGTATGCATGTAGTGAGTAGGCTCACGTGATGACTATGTTATGTATGTATGGTTTGATGGATAAAATCACTTGATGCCCGTGAGAAGCAAAAAATGGAAAAGATCAATGAAACTTCCCTGTGCTTATGCTACGTAAGAACCGAGCTGAGTTGAACACGTAGCGCTGGAACTATCGTGCCTTCACGAGAGGACGGGCGCTGGACGTGCGCAAACGACGAACGTGGCGACGTGATGCACTTCTGCTGGTTGCGATCTGGCGATGCATGCGCAACGCCTGTAGACTCCACGTCGCGCACAAAACCGAGAGATGATGAAGCCGGTGTCTCACCGCACGGCGCACGAGATGAGACCAACTTGGTGAAAAACGTGCCGCCGGCCATAATTTCATCAACTCGTTTTACCCGCCGCTCGTCTTTTGCTTATCCCTCCATGCCACGTCGCCGCACGCTCGGATCCAATTTCTTCGAAATAAATCTATTTTTTATTTCTGAATCATGGTGGCTATAAAGTGCTCTCCCCTAGCATTCTAAACCCTAGCACGAAATTAATTTCTCCAAACACCACACTTCCGATCACAATTTCTGTCCCCTTTTACACAACCTCCTACGAATCCTATTCAATCTCTACAAAAAAACCCTAATACAACTCTTTCAACTAGGCTTGGGCCTTTTTACCTCAACTAGCTTTTTAGCCCACTAATTTTCAAGGGACCCGAAACCCTTCACAACACGGGTTTTTCAAAATTCCAACTTTTCTAACGTGTTACGTGTCGAAGCCTCCAGGACCGCATCTCCCGTAGCTTCTCCACGCATCATCCACCACGTGTTGTAGCCTCCCAACCGCACCTCCGTAGCTCCAACACGTATCATCCATCTCTGATCTCTATACGCCCCAAGCATGAGTCCGACCATCTTGTCACATCCTTGACCGTCCGAACGTCGGATCTCCCCATCCTAGTCCCGATCCACCTCGTCACCGATCATGATCGTCTTCATGCTCAACCGGCACATGCAAAGACCAAAGAATATTTTTCCGGCACAAGCTTGTCCCAACTTGACCAACATCAGTCCATATGCACACACGCCAACACACATCGCATAACATCGATAAGCAATATTATCAAATATTCATCATCATAAATAAACCATTGTCAATTATTCATCACCAAAATATCCTAGACCTAACCACATGGTCTAACAATATCAACATTGGTTGTTGTCCTTTCATGGACTCTCCCATATACACATAATTTATAGCTATTTATTCATAAGTTGCTTCTTCTGGAGTGTTTGCTTCTTCTAGAGCTTCTCCTTATACATCGCTTCTTCCAGTTGCGGTGGAAGGTCCCTTTAGTTGTTTGGCTCCGATGTGTGCGCACATATCCATGCCGATTTCATCTTTCGTGGGGATATTCAGGCCTGGTATGCCCTTTTGTGAAGATGTCATACTGATACTAGGTCTCAACTGGTTGCTCTTCTGGTTTTGGGGAACTTTAGTGATCGGCTGTGACAAGTCCTTCTTATCCTTCTTCACCAGGCGTCCCCGGTTACTTGGGATTCGAGAGGACGGAGTTCTCGTCCTTTTATTCTGAGGTCTCTGGACGGGATTAGGGGTATCTTCTACTTTCTTTGGTATTTCAACCCTCTCCGGTGCATTGCGTGTAGGCACATGCGACTTGGTCACGCTCTTCAAATCACTAAAGTGGTTAAGCAGTTGATTTGCTAATGCTTGCAAATCAATGATCTTCTGGACTTTTCTATTTGCTTCACTAGTGCGCGAGTCATATGCATGGATTTTCATGGCTTGCCACGTAATTTTCTGACATTTTTCATTAAGGGGCTGATTTCCTCCCCCTAATGTTGGGAAATTATCCTTATCAAATATGCAATCAGCGAAGCGGGTGGTATGCAAATCTCTTGTCATGGGTTCTAAATACCTAATTATGGATGCAGTCTCATAACCAACGTATATCCCAGTCTTACAGAGAGAACCCATTGCAGTACGCTGTGGAGGGGGTATAGGTACATAAACCTTGCATTCCTGAGATGAGAAATTTTCAGTGCTGACTCTTGTGCTAGTTGCATAGGTGAATGGATGTTGTAGGCTGATGGTCTAAAGTTGATGAGATTTGCCGCATGTAGGACTGCGTGTCCCCAACATATAGCTGGTAAATTACAATTCTGCAAAAGAGGTCGGGCAATAAATTTAATTCTCTTGATTAATTCCTCTGCTAAACCATTCTGGGATGCGGTACATAATGTTCAACTGTAATTCCCATCGCCATGCAATAATCGTCAAATGCCTTTAAAGTAAATTCTCTGGCGTTGTCCATTCTGATGGGCTTTATGTGATGACCAGGAAAAATATTTCTGATGCGAATTATCTGCGAGATCAGATTTGTGAAAGCATAATTTCTCGTGGATAATAAACCTACGTGCGACCATTTCGAGGAAGCATCGTTGAGCACCATGAAATATTTGAATGACCCTGAAAGTGGCTGAACGGGACCGCAAATGTCTCCTTGGATGCGTTCTAGGAATGTAGGGACTTCATCCTTCTCTTTCAGAGTAGAGGGTCTCGTAATTAATTTCCCAATGGCACATGCATGGCACATATAATCTTCGTGATTCAGGAAATTCTTTACATTAATATTATGCCCTTAAGAATTGTTGATTATATTTCTTATCATTCTAAGACCTGGGTGGCCTAATCTGTCATGCTAGAGACAGAAAAGTTCAGAGCTTCTTAATACTGTCTTTATGGCAGTATAGGCTGCAGGTACCTTGATGTTGGTATAGTATAGCCCAGTTTCTAATGAAGGAAGTTTTTCTAATACCCTTTTTGATTCGCTTCGTGCTTCGTGATGAGTAGGTATTTCTTACCATACTCTTCTTCAGTCTCAATGTAGAAACCGTTGGTGCCAATATCTTTAAAACTTAGGAGAGTTCTAATCGATTCTAGGTACAATAAAACTTCTTGAATGACCAAAGTTGTGCCTATTGAAAGTATAATTGTGGCTCTTTCTAAACCAATTATACATGCATCGCTACCGGCGATTGTTGTAAGGTTGCTAGCATTCTTACGAATCGACTGAAAATACATTGTCTCTCTTAAGATGGTATTCGTTATGCCGCTATCGGCTAAGCACACTTCCTCCATAGGGCGCCGCACGTGTTCTAATATAAGATATTTTATTAATATGTATTAGAAGGCGATCAACACATAAATAAAATACTTCAATATTAGAACATATCATGCCATTATAAACTGAATAAATGGATGAATTATTCAAAAAATCATCCAACCATCACGAGAAAATAAAGTTTGCTAAAGTACCATCCATGCAAGTTCTAACTTATCCTTTCACACAAAATAAATGACAATTAAAGTCTAAATGCATTCTGTGCATTAGACCGAATCTGCTAAGAAATCAGAGACTTCGTCTGCTATTTTCTCGGGAGTGATATGCTCTTCGAGAGAAATCATGGCGGTGGTAGCTTCTAGGTCAAAAGGTGATACTGCTGCTGGGATGGCTTCAACCTCCATCAGCGCAGGTAGCTGCTCAAAACTCTCCCCCTCAATAGATGCAAAGTGGGTTTCATGCTACTCTTTGCCTTCCTTCTTCTTCTAGGATTGGAAGGCATCAATGACATACTATGGTTCTTTACAGATCTGTGACCAATGCCCCCACTTACCACACTTGAAGTAGGATTGGTCCTGCCGGTCATAGGCCTTGCCATCCCGCTTTGGTTTGCTTGCCTTATTCTCACGCAGAACATCTGACTTGCCTTTCTGGGCTGCGGACTTACCATTCCTTCTCCTTTTCTTTATTAAGGGCCTTTGCACCTTGTAGCTCCCGGTGTTGGCTTCACGGCCAGCGGAGCTCCCAGGTGGTTGAGTGACATAGTTCTCGCGGAGGACTTCATCCTGAGCCTCCGCAACCTACATCATATCAATCTATTCGACATACTCCTTGTAGCCGTCTTCACGATAATTGCGTGCGGATTGCACTGCATTGGGGTGGAAGGTGGATAGAATTTTCTCAATCTTCTGCTCATTTGTGATCTGCTTGCCATAAAGTTGAAGATTGGTACAAATCCTGTGCAAGGCAGAATTGTACTCCTCGACTGTCTTGAAGTCGGCAAACCTTAGTCTGATCCATTCTTGCTCTGCTTGAGGAAAAATGGTGTACTTTAGCCTCTCGAACCGCTTCTTGAGTGTAGTCAAAAGTGCTACCGCGATCTTCTCTGTCATGTACTCATTCTTGAGAGTGAGACAGAGATGGTGCCTGAGGAAGTGAAGTGCCTGATCATTTTCCTCAAGGGGTGGGTTGGGCGTCCTGCGGTGCGCCAATCCCAATTGCAGCGTGAAGCTTCTTGGCTCCAAGTACTATCTCAACATCGGAAGCCCAAGTCAGATAGTTTGGCCATGCTGGGTGTCAGACCCGGATTTTTCAATTCAGAATCTCCTGTGATTACTGCATTATTCCCTGGATCAGTAGATAATGCGCACAGGTACATTGCTGTATCATTTCATACATCGCTTAAATAGTAATATTACAGACCAAGGTTCAAATTACACCACGTCGGGTGATAGTTTACAAAAGTGGCACTTAGGCCGAATGTCATCATTACATACAAGCAGCGGAAGAGAAAGCAAAAGTAGGACCATAACCTCAGGCAAGCGACTGGGGGGTAATGTGTGCAGTATATATTACCTAGATTTAGATAATATATGTGCACAAAGTGCCTTAGGTCTAACTTGTCTAGGTTCGGAAAATACGAACGGTGACCTAATTTCCATCGTCCTTCCTTCCTTCTGTGGTCGGGGCATCTTCATATTCATAATGATCATGCGTCCATGTTTCTGTTTTGGTAATGCGAGTGTGAGCACACTAACCATCGTGCTCAGCGAGCCATCACACAGAATGCAGTAATAACATGCTGGGCTAGTCAAAGGAAAGGCTTAGGTTTATTTTATTTTTTCCGGGAATTGCCTTTTCAATACAGTACTCAGAAATCCCTATGACCTAGCAGTTTTTGAAAGACACAAGTTTAGTGGAATGTAATCGTCTTAATAGTGGTACAGAGCCCATCCACCATTACATGGCCTCTGCACCTTATATCATCTTCCAGCATTATAGTAGATTTCCCTACCGGTTACGTTTGGAAGTCCTAGTAACTTCTGAATGGAAAGGATGTAGTAGATTTCAAAACTGCATATAATGGGATCCTTGGCCGACTGGATTTAGCCAAGTTTCTGGTAGCCATATACTATGGTTACCAAAGTCTCAAAATGTCGGGGGCAAAAGGAGTCATAATAGTTCGAGGTGATAGGAAAATGGCCTATGCATGTAATCATAAATCTCTTGAGCTGGTCGATGAATTACCGACCAGGAATGCTAATTCAACTTCAATGCAGGGAAAGCATTCAAGGCTCAATGTGGCTCCAAAACCCTCCGACCAGGTCAAGGAGATACCTCTCGACAAGGACAGGCCTTCGGAAACTGTCAAAGTCAGGATAGGACTCGATCCTTGTAATATTCTGATCGTCGTTTCGGTGTAAGTTTTAAAATAATCGCGGAGTCGCCGGTTTTTCGGTAAATCGCGGGAAGAAAAAATATAAATTGTGGAATAGTGTAAAAGGAATAAAATAAATAAATTAATTAATTAATTAAAATAATTAATTTAGATATTTTGGGCTGTCCGGAGGGGTGGGCCGGCCGTTTGGGCCGACCAACCCAAATGGGGCTGTGCCCCTCCCAAACCCTAGCACCCCTTTATAAACCCCTCCTTGGCCCCTCCCCTTTTTCCACCCTTGGGCGCAGCCACCACCCCTCCATCACCCCCCACAAGCTGCCATCCCTTGGAGGAGAAGGAGAAGGAGAAGGAGAAGAAGAAGAAGGAAGGAGAAGGAGAGGAGAAAGAAGGAGAAGAAGAAGAGGAAAAAAGTGGGGAAAATCTTCATCTAGATAATTTTCCCCCATCCCAAATCCTCTGTTTTATGGACTAATTAGGGTTCTTGGCACGTATTATGAAGGTAGTTAATAGATTAATTGCCCGATTAGAGATTAGATGTTGTCTGTCTGTAGATTGATTCGCGCAGCGCGGCTTATCGCGCGGTTCTGTCTGTCTGTAGATTTTGTCTACGGGTCTTCCCAAAAGCAAAGTTGTAGAGGACTTCCAGATGCGTCTCCTGTATTTTGTTCGGATTTTTCTACCGTGGGATCTGGGAGATACGGAGTCGGTAATACCGCTGTCCGTCAGGCGGACAGATTGGTACAGTCCGACGGTAATCCGGAGTTTAAAAATAGTAAACAAATTTTCTGGTCATGGCCGTAATTGAGAAAGTTGTAGATAATTTAGAGATATAGCTTTTGTACAAATTGCAGAATTTTGTACAAATTGCAGAATTTTTAGACCTCTGTGTTGTTGTTGGCATGTGTTTGAATACTGCTGCCCAATCTGCTAGAACAGAGTTCTTCCTCTGTTTTGGGCATTAAATTACTCCTAGCTGTGATTAAAATAAAAATAGGTGTTCTCCATGAAACTTGTAGGTTTTTAAGTCATGAATCCAAAGAGGTATCATTTACTAGATTTGGATCATTATTTTTAAAGATACGAAAAAGTGAAGCAGCGCCGCTGCAAAGAGTAATTTGTTGAATTGTTGAGCGGAGAGGAGATTGTGCGGGTTCGGGTTTCTAGCAATGTTTTATATATTTATGTAGTACTTGTATGCTGTGGTTGTGTGCTGAGAGTTCTCTTATGGACAGGTGGTCTTGTCCCCGAGCGCTCTTGATCTCTGTTGTACTTCGCTTCGTCGGATTGAGGCAAGTAAACGTAGCGGTGGTTGCTAACCTGTTGTTCCTACTACTTTCAGTTTTACATTATTATCATAATTTGATACAATTGTCATGATTGCATGATATTTTAGTTGTGGAAGTCTGGCTTAATGTTATAATGTGGAACATGAAAATAATATGTGGTGGATGTGGATATGTTGTGAGCATGATAATGCTCCTTGCGGATGAATTAATGTGATTAATGAATCATCATATCATTCATGTCATATCATGTCATTTGCATATGTGGATGTCGGCGCACTTAGCCGCGACCGTACCGATACAGCATCGTATATTGCCGTAATACGATGCACCTCTTCGACCGCGGAAGCATCGTATATTGCCGTAATATGATGAACTACAATTCCCGCCCTGGCAAGAGTGATGTTGAGCATAGCATGAAGCATTCATATGCATTGCATTGTGGAAAGATCATTTGCATACATATGCAACATATTGTGGTGATGTTATTTTGTGGAATATACAACTTTCTAGTTGTAATGTGGAATTGGCTCTTGTGAGCTATTTGTGGTATGATGATTGTGGATGTGGTTGTGGAATGGGATTCGTCCCTTGTGTATGGTAAGAGTTGTGGTTGTGGCATGAGATTCTTTTCACTTGTATTAATTGTTGATAGCAATTGTGGATGTGAGAATTAATAAAGTAGTGAGATAATCATACATATGTTTTATTGTCTTTGATGGTGATTTAAAGTTGAGGATATCACATTGTTATTTATGGAAGATTAAATGTTGATGATTAATCTATCATAGTTTAATGCTGTAATAAAGTTGAAAGTATTCTAGACCTTTGCATAGTTTGGTTTACATTATCTTAATAATGTTAAATTTGTGAACTATGTTTTAGATTAAAATGTTGGAGGATGTTTTAAATAGTGAATTGCTATCACTATCCTGTTATTCCTTTGTTGTTTATGCTTTCGCTTATACTATCTTATTTAATAATTGTTGCCAGTTTAATTTATCTTGTAAATTGGCTAGTTGTAGAGCAGTTTTAGTAGCATCCCAGGGTATTGTGGATCCTGGGGTGTTACAATCCTAAATAGGAAGAGTCTCTCATCTCCTTCCTCTGAGCAAACTCGAATGTATTCACGTGGCAAGAATCCAACATGTCTGGTGTCCTTAGAGAGGTGATCGAGCACATGCTAGCACTCTAGCCTGACAAAAACCCGGTCAAGCAAAAGCTGTAGCGTTTTGTCCCTGGTCGGAAGGAGGCAATCCAATCAGAGATTGACAAGTTTCTCATGGTTGGGTTCATTTGTGAAGTCGACCATCCTAAGTGGCTCGCCAACCTTGTAATGGTTAGGAAAAGTAAGGGAAATGGCGAATGTGTGCAGACTTTACAGATGTTAACAGAGCTTATCCGAAGAATGATTTTCCCCTTCCACGCATCGATCAACTTGTTGACTCTACCTCCAGTAGTGAGTTATTAAGCTTCTTAGATGTATATTCTGAGTACCATTAGATTAGTATGAGTAAAGAAGATAAAAAGAAAACTTCCTTCATAACACCATACGAAACTTTCTATTATGTGAAAATGTTGTTTGGGTTCAAAAACGCTAGTGCCACTTTTCAAATGTTAACGTAAAAAACCTTTAGTGCACAAATTGGTCAAAATTTAGATGCACATGTTGACGACTTAGCAGTAAAAAGTGTTAACATCAGAGACCATGTCTCCAACTTACAAAAATTTCGCTAACTTAAGAAGACATAATCTTAAGTTAAACCCAGAGAAATATATGTTCGAAGTTTTTTCTAGAAAGTTTCTTGGCTTCCTAGTCTCGGCTAGATGGATTGGGCTAATCCAGAGAAACTAGCGGCCATCGAACGGATGCGCCAATCGACCACAAAGAAAGAGGTTTAAAAACTAAACAGCTGTATGGCAACGTTAAGTCGTTTCATAGTGCGATTAGGAGAAAAAGGATTACCTTTTTTTATGTAGGATCGGAAATAGCAACAAAGAGGGGGTGAATGGTGCCTTCAAAAATTTGCCCCCTAAAAGTATCCACACAAGATCTCTTCTTCGATAGCTACAACAGCTATGAAGAACGAAAAATCTCGCTCACTTGAAATCGCAGTAAAGAGCACAAAACAGAGAGAGAGAAATCGATCAACTGCCCGATTTTAAACACAAATCTGTATTTTAGTTTTCAGAGGTCCAAACTCAGACTGCATCAATAAGTCTTGCCTAAAAACCAGAGAGAGAGAGAGAGAAGATAACGGTGAAAGCAGAGCAGCAGAGACACGAAATTTCAGAAGAAAGCTGCGGTTGTAAAGCGAACATTCGAGCTCTATTTTTGGTTCGCAAACCACAAAAGCAATCGCTGCAATCGAACTGAATTAGAGATTACAAGCGCTGCCTAAACCAAGCGCAAACACCAAAATTACAGCAAGCAGTATTTCTTGCAAAGCGATTGTTTGTCGCGAAATCGCATTTATAGTGATAAATCGGCGATTCGAATCGAAACTTGAGGAAAAGATCAAGAGCAGTTTTGTACTGAAAAACTGAACACGAGGCGAGACCAACAAGCGAGAAAAGAAGGCGGTGGTGTCGAAAATTGCAGTGTGATAATTTCTGCAGTACGAAACTCGAGAAACTGACAATCCCTTGCAGCTCAATTCAGGCCAAAGAAATCAGAGACTTGAACTGAATAGCAACTGACTCACAAGAACAATAAAATTCAGACTTAAAGCCAATGAACCGAAATCGGATAGAAATTGAGCATTGAACCGAAAATGAGATTGTTTTCAAATTACTTGTCCTTCTTGAGAAGCTTCACTCAAGCGACGAGAAAATTCGAGACAAGGTAATCGGCAGGAGGCGAAGTGCAACCGACACTGAAATCTGAAACAGCTAGGGGACAACACTAGGTACAGTAAATACAGCGGAACCGAGTGGCAGAGAAAATGCCAAGCAAATGCTGCCCTTTTTCAGACCTAATTGATGACAATTATAGACCTAATACCTTGACTGAAAATCAGAACAGATCGGCTGAGAAATTTACAGAACAGGGTGCATGCAGTGCAGAAATCAAGAGCCGAACAAACCTAGACTGAACACTCAATTCCCTACTCGAGATTAATCAACAGACCTGAGAGAGAGATCAAACGACTTTGAACAAAACAATCGGCAAAGCAATCGAAGAATAGATAAGCAGTGATTACTTTTGGTGAGAAAGCGAAAACAGGACTGCGGTCGATCGAGACATCTTTGCCGAAATGAAACAGAAAGAAAAAGAAGAAAACAGACTTTTGAACAAAAGCAAATCAAGCCTGCCTTACTGAAAAGGTAAAGTCACTCCCTCTCTTTTTCTGGCAAGAAGGTTCATGTGATTCACTGCTTTCTTGGCACAGAGAAGAGAGGAAACGAAAACCTGAAGACACAAGAGGATACAAACAGAGCTTGACCACAAGATTTCAGCTGCTGCATGAACACTACCTTTGAAAGAGAAAAACACAAAAAGAAATAACTTTCGATCGAGATTCTTGGGAAGCGAGATTCCTCTCGCTAGGATGCACAATAAACCCTAGAAACCGAGAGAGCGGAGAAATGCAGATAAGCGATTCTTGAGAGAAAACCATTCTTGAAATCATTGCTCTTGGGCATGACTAGCCGAATTGCCTTAAGGAGAAACCCAGTTCAGAGAAAAATCAAAACTCAAAAGGAAATGCAAGAATCAGAGGCAAGAAAACACACTTCAATCAGATAACCAAAAGAGACCATACAGAACAGAGAAGCTAGATAATCTTAACACATGGAGAGAATGGCTCAAAGATTGATGAATAGACATGAATGATTACATCAAGTTATCGCCTACTCTCAGCTGCTACACACATGCAGGGAGACAGAAAGCAAGAACTCACGCAGGATGGAAAGAACAGCTGCTACCCATGTCCTTGCACTCTCTCAATAACTCCAAACAAAAAGAAGGCACAAAGCAAACACACACTCTCTCACAACAAAGTAAAGAAGCACACACACATGGAGAGAAAATAAAACCCTAACTCTCTCTCAAAGCCATTGAATGGGTTCAAAGAACAACAACGAAGAACGGAAAAATTTCAGATTTCATTCCAATCAAAAACTACAAAGGAGTCCCCATACACATGGACATTAGAGCAAGAGGAATGATTACAAGACTCTCAATCCATCCTCTCCCTCTCAATCCTCAAAAACACCAAGAGCCTCACATGCTTCTTGGGAGGAACACACACAAAATGGAGAGCAAATGCACAAAAACCCTCAAAGGGGTATGCAGCCCCCAACACCTATTTATAGCCCTTGGCTAACGGGTCTCCAACCCGTTACGCCGGCTAAACTCTAACGGAGCCGTCTCCCGCTTGTGCAGCCTCGCGAAGTTACCGATTCGCCCCTCCTGCACCTTCCGGGAAGCTTTCGCTCTCCTTGTCGTTCACGCATGACCGCACCTAACTCCGACCGACTGGACCTCCGACTCCTCCTGAGTCTAGTCCCGGTCTGTTCCGTCGCATATGACCGTAACTGGTATCCGACCGTCTGAACCTCGACTCCTCCCTGAGTCTAGTCCCGATCCATTCGCTGTTGCCCGTCGTGTCCACCTCCGGTAACTCTAGCTCCGGTTCCTCATCTCCTGGCTCGCAACCACCTCAGCAGCCTCGATCATCCTCGACGTCTCTGACCGTCTGGACCTCAACACCTCCTGTGCCTAGTCCCGGTCCTCCCACGCCTCACCATGACCTAGCTCCGAAGTCCTGCAGCCACACAGACAAGCAAACCGTCACGTAGCACCGCTCGATACATGAAAGCATAAATAGCATCATACTTACTCATGATGAAGTCCAAACCTGTCGAATCATCAGAATAATCATCCTAATGCTATTGACTAGGTTTGACCAAGTCCGACTGAGCCCATTGCACCACGCAACGACATGGTCCGAACCAACCAACTCAAACTCGACTTTCGTAAACCGATGTCAATTACTCATCATACACACGGGATGACCTCCACATAGTCTCTCAATCTCCCCCTTGATGAGTATATTGACAAACCCAGAAAAAGCATGAAATTGAGTTTGAAGAATCCAACATGGTCCAAAGAAGGAAATGAAGCTAATGACCATGTCGACAGAAGGAATCGCTAGAGCAACTCAAGAAAGAGCAAATTGTTCTCCAAAGCTCTAGAAAGATCTCCCAAAAGACTTTTTCTCCAATATTCTCCCCCTTTTGGCAATAAACACAGCAAGGATGCAAGAGAGAGAATATAACACATTTTGGATAAAATGACTGAAGTTTGTTTATTCTATGCATTTAGAGCCATGAGAATTATCCAAAATGACCATTAAGAATTACATCAAGCCATAACACATAAATATGCTATCTAGATCATGACAAGATATGTATATGCCAGCTAAACCAAAGAGATGACAATCTGAAATGAGTGTAATTTGTGAGCAAGTCAAGTCATCAGTAAGCAAAGTCTAGCTAGAGACATCCAAGGATGATGCAAGCCATATCAATTAAGCTAAGCGGAACCAAGAAGCTAATATTGAGTCCAAATAGAGTGCTATACGCTCAAGAGTGAAACATTGGTTCAAGTACTTGGTTCTTTTAGTAGTTTAAGCAAATTGAGCACAAATGACATTTTTCTTTTGAAACTTATAGTCGTTTCCAACCAATATTTTTATCATGTGCTAGATCTCAAGCCTTATGCGACTACTCCAAGCAAGAAGCTTAAGAAGATAGTCTAGGTCATCCAAAACTCCCCCTGAGTTCATGCCTAGTGCAATGGCAAGCCGTCTCATGAGAAAGAATTGGTGAAATCGGTTTTTCGCACAAAGAGATCTTTTACTTTTAACAGATTGTACTAGCTTATGCATCATCAAGAGACTTAAAACAGCTCAAACTAAGGCTCAATAGAGATTCAACGCTCAACTCAGCCTACTAGACATGACATGGATCATAAAAGGATAGCTCAAGAAAGACTAATCCCGAGTGCTAACATGACAAGTTTTAGTTTAAATTTAGCAAGTTTAATTAACTTATCATGGCAAAAACTAGTTTACACATATGAAGTCATGATAAATGTAGCAAATAAGCACAAGTCATGGCAAGGTGTAAAGCATTTTAAACATGTCATCAATGGATAATAATCAAGACTCCATGTAGTTATATTACAATGCAGAATGACATGCAATAAAATCCAACTCCCCATCAACATGTGATGCAGCTTTTAGTTCAAGTTGAGTTATGTCAACATTAAGATCTAAAAGTTCCCAAATGAACTCCCCCTGAACCAAAGCAATAAAATCGAGAAGCTGGCAAGAAAAATAAAAGGCAGTCCTTAGAGCATATAAGATATAGAGAAGACTATGGCTCAGACTGGCTCTCATCTACCCCATATGGATCTAGGACTAATAGCTGGTCTACTAACACACTAGGGAGTAAACACGTTCCCTGTCTACCCAAGGGTGGTCCGACCCTCGCTAGATCGCAAGAATTGAGTGAACTCAACCTAGTGAGAAGAGAAGCAACTAGAAGCAGCAACCTAGAGACACAAGATGAGAGAAAGCAATCTAAGCAACTAAGCAAGAGAATCACTCTAACCTATGCTAGAAGGACTAACCCATATGCACCCTTGTGCAAAGCATCAGAAGGAAGTAGGAGCATAAAAGATAATGCACAAAGTACGAAGCTCCCCCTCACAACAACCTACAAGGACAGACCACCCCAAGCTCTCCTCGCAAGGCTGACAAACTAGAGCTATCCAAAGGCTTGGCACAGATAACAGCCAACTGGTGGTCACTCTCCATAAACTAGAGCACTATTCGATATGGCATGAATCAAGAGAGGATCTCTAAAGCCAGACTAGTCACAAGATTGAACATGACAAGATTTAATTCAAGTTGTTCATATTTAATTAAGCTAGTATGGCAAGAGCAAAGCAACACATAGAAGAGCATGATAAATCAAGCTATCACAAGATATGGCAAGATATAAAGCATGATATCATGTCACATAAAGATAATAGTTAGGGCTCCAAAATCTGTACCAGCATTCATGTGAATATTATGCAACAAGATACAAATGAATGCACAAGAGGTAAACTCTCCCTGAAAAATAGCCCGAATAGACAGAAAGACTCCAACTCCCCCTAGAGAAGGTAAATTGAGAAGAACCAGGAAGTTTGGCACAAAATCCAGAAATGGAAGGTTCTAACTCAAGGAGGTGATTCTCAAACACACTCTATCCTCCTCATGGTCTCTAACCTATAACCTCATACCATGGAGCAAAGGCATACTATGTCAACTCACAAGACTCTAGTGGCCAAGAAGAAAGTTCAAGCTAGGCAGAAGAGAAACCTAGAGAACCAAAGCCCAGACTAGGTAGTAAATAATTCTAGAGAACCATTTGGATGAGAGATGTGACTGAGACAATACCACCTAGAGATGGCTCTCATCTATCCAATCGGACCCTTCCTACCACTAGAATAAATAACCAATGCAAAGCCAAGTGATGGGAAGAAAAATACTAAAGATCACAAGGGAGCAAACCTCTCTCACGGTCGCTCGGTGGGGAGTCGTGATCGCAAACCTGATCGAGTATGAGTGTTGCCTTGGCCGAGGTCGAATACGAGTCCAGGACGTGGTCGTAGGTGAGTCCTAACCTCGGTCGAGTGGTCGAAGTCGTGTCCAGGTTGTCGTCGGAGTCGAGACCGTAATGTAGTCATGTCGAGTTCGCCCGAGAGTCCAGACCGCGCTCGTAGTTGCTATGACGTAGCCGTAAAGACTAAGGAGCGGTCGTAAAGGCTGTACCAGTCTCCCCCTCATTCACAGCCTGCAGGTTAAACACAGGAACGACTGGTGTCCTAGTACTGGGGTAAATGATATACAACATGGAACCAGTACTGTGACAAATGACAACAATAATAGCCACACGAGTACTAATGATAAAGAATACATGAGAACACACATCAACACAAGCTCAATCTAGCCCTCATCAAAAGCATCTAGAACACCAAGCCTAGTGCCACCCAATACTAGAAGAAGCTTGTGACCTAACCAAAGATCTCATGAAATCTAAGCAAAAGTATTGTCCAAAGCTACCAAGAGTCATACAGTTTATTTCATGCCACAAATAAATAAGATCAGGGTATACATGCATCTCAATGAATTACAACCATACACATAACAGGTGACAGGGAAAAGTCACAGAAGCATATGCTAGCATGGGTATAAGCATGTACACAAGTAAAGATAAGAAGACATGAATAAACATAGCATTATGACATAGACAACTATCCAAGATATTAATCAAGCTCATAATGTCCATACTCAAGCATACATCATTACAGAACAAAATCATGGAAAAGTATGCTAACATGGATAAATAATGGTGAATGGACATAAGGAGCAAGATATAATCAATAGACCACGATGGATATTACAAGGCACAAGGTCATAATGATACTTGACTTCTAAAACATACATTCTACTCAGCTCGTGAAGTCAGGTCAAAGTTTAAGCATCCAATTAACTAACATTTATAACCAGGTACAAGGATACTTAAGCAACATACACATAAAGGCATGACAGGAAGGTATCAAGAGTAAAACATGCCAATATGGTACAAGTGAGCACAAGAACACACACAATATGCTAATTATGATCATCATGAATATAAAAGCATGAGGGTATATAATAGCTCACAAAGTAGGTGGAGACGCAAATGTGAAAGAGTATGCCTCTTGGAGGCCATGAAGTGGAGAACCAATGAATGTTCTAGTCACGTGATGAAGCAGAAGACTAAAACCCAATCAATCCCATGTTCTCCAACCAGCGTCTGGATACCTACAAATGACAAGACCAAAGTGTCCAAGTCTTGGATTCCGAAGGGTTAGTAGACATGTACTTGGGAATTCAAGACTTGACACACAGTCACTCAGCAGAAAAGAGTGGTCGAAGCGTGCTACGACTACAGTCAAGAAGAAATGAGCATCATCGTAGCGCAAGAGGCGTAGACTTGAACAATTATAGCCAAGAGACGTGGTCGTATGAAGCTACGACTACGTCCGAGAAGCCGAAGCTGTGGTCGTAAGGCATTACGACTACAACGACGACACATCAGAGGGGCTTGGCTTTACTAAACCAAACTCTAGCAAAATCAAGCTTCTCTACACATGTGTGGTGAGTCAAAATTTTAATTTCTTATTTTCAGATTTTAACAAGCAAGTAGAGAAATTAAATTTACGCTATCTGCAGAACTAGACTCACAACCTACACATGATAAATGAGATTTCCACCTAGCAAAAACAATCTAGCATTTTATCATCTAGCCATCTCACATTCTCTCTAAGAGCAAGTATATTCATCTTGGACAAGGCCAAGGTCACAATGAGGTTTTACCTTGCTTATGATGAGTTAGCGCTTGTCCTTCTCATGATCATCTATGTGTTCTTTCAGGACTTTCTCGATCCTGGCACTTGAGCAACCAAGAAAAGAACCAACCAAAGCATCAAAGAGACTCACACCTTCTCCTCGCCGTAGGTGGTACCTTGTTTGGGCGAACGAGGTCTACCAATTAAGAAACGGCGGAAATCCTTCCTCGGGACAGCACGCGGACAAAGATGAAAATCAAAAGAAACAAGTCCGCGATGTCAAAAATGTCCATCCCTCTCACAAAATGAGCAATGGTGCAAGTGTCTACTACGAGACATGATCCAAAAGCACCATCCTTGCTCAAAAGGAGAAAATCCCTTGGAACAACCGAGAAGAGCCGACAAGAAATGCACTAGCCAAGAATAGGAGCATCTAAGCATAAGGCACAAGTGCTTAACAATAGAATTGTGCTCGCTATCAGAAAGGATCATTGCACTCCTCTCGCCGAAATCAAGCCTCTTGTCATAAATGACATCATTGGCAAAAACACCCCCAACAAGATGCTAGGGAAGGCTCACAAGATTCTCTACTAGTCGCCATGCTCAAGAGACCGGTTAAGATCTATGAGGAAGAGCTAACCGGCTCTGATACCAATTGTAGGATCGGAAATGGCAACAGAGGGGGCTGAATGGTGCCTTCAAAAATTTGCCCCCCAAAAGTATCCACACAAGATCTCTTCTTCGATAGCTACAACAGCTATGAAGAACGAAAAATCTCGCTCACTTGAAATCGCAGTAAAGAGCACAAAACAGAGAGAGAGAAATCGATCAACAGCCCGATTTTATACTCAAATCTGTATTTTAGTTTTCAGAGGTCCAAACTCAGTCTGCATCAATAAGTCTTGCCTAAAAACCAGAGAGAGAGAGAGAAGATAACAGTTGAAAACTGCAGTTGTAAACCTGAAAACTGAACATTCAGGCTCTATTTTTTTGGTTCTGCAAACCACAAAACAGACTGCTGCAACTGAACTGAATTAGAGATTACAAACTGCTGCCTAAACCAAGCTGCAAACACCAAAATTACAGCAAACAGTATTTGCTGCAAACTGATTGTTTATCGGCAGAAATCTGCATTTTATAGCTGATAAATCTGAGCAGTTCTGAACTGAAACTTCAGGAAAAGATCAAGAGCAGTTTTGTACTGAAAAACTGAACACAGGGCAGACCAACAAGCAGAGAAAACAGAAGGCGTGGTATCGAAAAATTGCAACATGATAATTTCGTGAGACAATCGAAACTTAGAGAAACTGACAATCCCTTGCAGCTCAATTCAGGCCAAAGAAATCGGAGACTTGAACTGAATAGCAACTGACTCACAAGAACAATAAAATTCAGACTTAAAGCCAATGAACCGAAATCTGGATAGAAATTGAGCATTGAACCGAAAATGAGATTGTTTTTCAAATTACTTGTCCTTCTTGAGAAGCTTCACTCAACTGACAGAAAATTCAGACAAGGTAATCGGCAGAGGCGAAGTCCGAAACCGACACTGAAATCTGAAAACAGCAGGGAGACAACACTAGATACAGTAAATACAGCTGAACCGAGTGGCAGAGAAAATGCCAAGCAAATGCTGCCCTTTTTCAGACCTAATTGATGACAATTATAGACCTAATACCTTGACTGAAAATCAGAACAGATCGGCTGAGAAATTTACAGAACAGGGTGCATGCAGTGCAGAAATTAAGAGCCGAACAAACCTAGACTGAACACTCAATTCCCTACTCGAGATTAATCAACAGACCTGAGAGAGAGATCAAACAGCTTTGGACAAAAACAATCGGCAAAGCAACTGAAGAATAGATAAACAGTGATTACTTTTGGTGAGAAACAGAAAACAGGACTGCGAGGTCGGTCGAGACATCTTTCCGAAATGAAACAGAAGAAAAAGAAGAAAACAGACTTTTGAACAAAAGCAAATCAAGTCTGCCTTACTGAAAAGGTAAAGTCACTCCCTCTCTTTTTCTGGCAAGAAGGTTCATGTGATTCACTGCTTTCTTGGCACAGAGAAGAGAGGAAACGAAAACCTGAAGACACAAGAAGATACAAACAGAGCTTGACCACAAGATTTCAGCTGCTGCATGAACACTACCTTTGAAAGAGAAAAACACAAAAAGAAATAACTTCTCAGTCGAGATTACTGGGAAACGAGATTCCTCTGCTAGGATGCACAGTAAACCCTAGAAACTGAGAGAGCAGAGAAAATGCAGATAACTGATTCTTGGAGAGAAAACCATTCTTGAAATCATTGCTCTTGGGCATGACTAGCCGAATTGCCTTAAGGAGAAACCCAGTTCAGAGAAAAATCAAAACTCAAAAGGAAATGCAAGAATCAGAGGCAAGAAAACACACTTCAATCAGATAACCAAAAGAGACCATACAGAACAGAGAAGCTAGATAATCTTAACACATGGAGAGAATGGCTCAAAGATTGATGAATAGACATGAATGATTACATCAAGTTATCTTATAGCCTACTCTCACATCATTCCCATACGCATGTACAAGGGAAAAACACACTGCTGCCTACTCTCAGCTGCTACACAGATGCAGGGAGATAGAAAGCAAGAACTCACGCCGGATGGAAAGAACAGCTGCTACCCATCTCCTTGCACTCTCTCAATAACTCCAAACAAAAAGAAGGCACAAAGCAAACACACACTCTCTCACAACAAAGTAAAGAAGCACACACACATGGAGAGAAAATAAAACCCTAACTCTCTCTCAAAGCCATTGAATGGGTTCAAAGAACAACAACGAAGAACGAAAAAAATTCAGATTTCATTCCAATCAAAAACATGGACATTAGAATAAGAGGAATGATTACAAGACTCTCAATCCATCCTCTCACTCTTAATCCTCAAAAACACCAAGAGCCTCACATGGTTCTTGGGAGGAACACACACAAAATGGAGAGCAAATGCACAAAAACCCTCAAAGGGGTATGCAGCCCCCAACACCAATTTATAGCCCTTGGCTAACGGGTCTCCAACCCGTTACGCCGGCTAAACCCTGACGGAGTCGTCTCCCGCTTGTGCAGCCTCGCGAAGTTACCGATTCGCCCCTCCTGCACCTTCTGGGAAGCTTCCGCGCTCCTTGTCGTTCACGCATGACCGCACCTAACTCCGACCGACTGGACCTCCGACTCCTCCTGAGTCTAGTCCGGCCTGCATTCCGTCGCACACGATCGGGCGGTATCCGACCGTCTGAACCTCGACTCCTCCCTGAGTCTAGTCCCGATCCATTCGCTATTGCCCGTCGTGTCCACCTCCGGTAGCTCCAGCTCTGGTTCCTCATCTCCTGGCTCGCAACCACCTCAGCAGCCTCAATCATCCTCGATGTCTCTGACCGTCTGGACCTCAACACCTCCTGTGCCTAGTCCCGGTCCTCCCACGCCTCACCATGACCTAGCTCCGAAGTCCTGCAGCCACACAGACAAGCAAACCGTCACGTAGCACCGCTCGATACATGAAAGCATAAATAGCATCATACTTACTCATGATGAAGTCCAAACCTGTCGAATCATCAGAATAATCATCCTAATCCTGTTGACCAGGTTTGACCAAGTCCGACCGAGCCCGTTGCACCACGCAACGACATGGTCCGAACCAACCAACTCAAACTCGACTTTCGTAAACCGATGTCAATTACTCATCATACACACGGGATGACCTCCACATGGTCTCTCACTTTAAACTTCTTTGGAAACATGGTAGTTTCGAATGGACTAAAGAAACTAATGATGCCTTTGAAGAAGTCAAGAAATACTTGACAAATGCCCAGTCTTAGTCTCTTCAAGATTGGGAGAATCTTTACTTTTATACTTAGCTGCTACGCTACAAGCAGTAAGTGCAGTACTAATCATTGAATGTGACAATTTCCAATGACTAGTATACTACGTAAGCGAAGTCTTACATAGACCAAAAGAACAATATCCAAAAATACAAAAATTACTATATGCCCCCTTATGACTTCAAAGAAACTAAGGCATTACTTCCAAGCCCATGACATCGTCGTGCCAACGGATACCCTCTCATTCAAGTTCTCTGAAACAGGAAATCATCAGGACATATAGCAAACTGAGAGATCAAACTTAGAGAGTTTGATCTCCATTTCATCTCATGAATAGCCGTTAAGTCCTAGGCTTTAGTAGACTTCATCACCAAATAGGCAAATCTTGAGTCTATCCAAGGGCCCAAGTACAAAAACCACGAGCAGTGGACTATGTACTTCGACGGGTCTTTGACGATAAACGGCTCAGGGCTAGGGCAGTCCTGATCTCTCCTACTGGAGAAAGCATAAAACACGCAATCCAGTTAAATTTTCTCGCTACAAATAATGTGGCAGAGTATGAGGATTTGCTGGTAGGGCTTCGAGCAGCTAAAGATCTCGGGATTTGCAGATTATTAGTGAAAGGCTATTCTCAACTAATACGAATCAAATAGGAAAAGAGTATCAATGCTGAAGTACCGTGATGTCATCTTATCTTTTTGAAGTACAAAAACTAGAGAAATATTTCTTTGGTTTCAATGTCCAACACATTCCTCGAAAGGAAAACTTATGCTTAACGATACTGTCATTCATTCTAGTGGACCAGTCTTCAATTGACTGATCCTTGGATTTACCCGTATCTTCTAGTTTTAAAATAATAGCTCCCTTAGCCTTTGCCTCCTTTTCAAGACTTTCCAATTCTGTTGACCAGGACCAGGAAGGAAATAAAAGGGTAAAGATTTAGAAGCATTAAAGGAAAACTTGAGAAGTTAACTTACTTCTCAATTGGAGATTCTTCTCCTTGGGGGTCTTGAGAAGTTGTTCATTCTCGGTCAATGTCGACTCGAGCTACTCCCTCTCCTTTTTGGAGGTATCCTCAAGCACCTTCATAGTGCTTCTTGACCTATAAAAGTGTTCGAAAATTTATGAGAGGAAAGACACTTCATGATAATAAATAATGAGAACGGAAAACTCATTAGCAGTTGTCACTTTATCAGAGGAGAGTAGCCCTTTCCTTCTCAAGGGCTAATGATTGCCTGGTAGCTTCTTCAAGCAAAGCAACTGCCTCCATCATGTGCTAAAAAAAGAAGGAACTCAGAGAAGTTTCAATCAAATCCAAAATCCAATAAGAGTGGTCTTAAGAACTTACCGATACGCTTTATTGACAGGTATAATAGAGCTCCTTGGAACCGGTCTTCAACTCAAGGTTAGATATCTTCCTCCACCAAAGATCATCAAGTCTTTGGTTCTTGAAGATATAGTCCCGATCGGGAATATCCTCGGATGAGGAGATTTGTAACATTCCAAAATTTGTGATCTTTGAAAATTTAAATTCAAATTAAATATTTCAAAGTATTTGGATCTTATTTGAAATTTTCTGAGAATTTTAAAAAATATTTCTAGAATTAAAAGAATTCTTAGTAAGAAAATATAAAAAAATTAGGCTTTGAATATTTTTATTTAAGTCTAAACTATCTCCAGTATAAAAACAATTCAGCCGAAAAAAAATTCAGTGCTAACGCAATAATTTGATTTTCCTTTAGAAAAATAATTCCAAAAATCCAGTTTATTCATTTTCTCTGATTTTAAACTTCTGAGAGTCCGTTCTCCTTCATCCTAACTCCGACTGAGCCCATTCAAATTTCTAAATTCATCAAAAATTCCAAAATATCCATTTCTGCCTTTCTTTTGAATTTTTCAAATTTATTTAAAATTTAAATTTCAAATTTCAAACACCTAGTTCATTTTCAAAACCTCAGTTCCATACCAAATTTCTGTGCACCTCCAAAATTCAAATTCAAACTTTGTAAAATCCCCATAAAATCTATTCTATTTTTTCTGAGCTCAAATATTTTATTTCCAATAAATTCTTTTCCAATTAATCTTCCAGACATCCATTCTCCCTCGTATGAGCTCCGAATCCGTTGAAACTTTTTCCTAAATACATATAAAATTATATACTTCCTTTTAGTAAAAATATTATATTTTTTTAATTTTATTTGTATTTATTTGTTTTTTGTGTTATCGTTTTGCGCGTAGAACTCAACGTTGTCGAAGAACTCTCAGACCAGCAAGAAGGTCAAGATATCACACACGAAGGCAAGTCTCCTTTGAATATTTTGTAGCAATGTTTCAGAAATACTTTCTATTATTTTAAATTTAATGCATTTGCTGTGTTACATAAAATGATAATCTTTGTCTTAAGGAATTAGTTAAATCCAATTTTGTCATGCCCTCATTTGATATTGACAACCATGAACCTTGCCACCATATGATTCTTTCGTCTCATTATTGAGATTATTATGATAATTTTAGAACGGTAGTAATTGCTTAGACAAGCTAGTCGGTCAGAATAACATTTTGGGTCGAAAAATTGATATGAATGATTTCACCTTTTTATTTAGTGATAATAAGATGTTGATGTTCTTAAACTAAAATAAAAGGTGAAAGATGTTTTAGAGTTGGGCGAATGTTAAGATTGGATTGGTGCGGGTTAGCACGAGAACTTGTAAAGTGTATGTTCCGTCCTAGTCAATTAAGGACCGACGCTTGTGTTTGTCCAAACTAAGCACTACCGTACAACCACATGTATATATGGGTATGACCTAGCTGATTAACTTACAATACACTAGTTTAGGTACCACCAGTGGAAAGTGGGTGCCAGGGTGTACTGGTTATTCACAGTGAGGGACAGGGTTTACTGTACTCATATAGCGCAAGAGGGGGCTTCTGTCTGGGTGGATTTAACCCTTCAGCGGTGAAACCTCAGCGGGTGATGACTAGCTAGACTAGAGTAAGGTAAAGGCTTTGTGATGAATTATCTGGGCCTCATGCCTAAGGAAGCATGTTGGCTATTAAGATAGCTTGTTACTTGTTGGTAAAGTTGTTCAATCTCTACAGTGTGTTAAAACTATTCGAATAGTCGTGCACACGGTCAAGGGCGGGCAAGGAATGCATTCACATGGTAAATATTTTATTTTTTAGTTTTAAAGTAAAGTTTTGGGAATCCGAGAGTGGATGGAGCTCTCGGGTTTGTCCTTGCGGATGAAGCCAGTGTGGGTGGATGGACCCGTAGACTTGAACCTTGGCGGATGGAACTCGTAGACTTGAACCTTGGCGGATGGAGCCAGTTATCTAGTGAGGGTGGATAGAACCTTTGCTATAAAAATGCTTAATAGTTTTAGTCAAGATAATTACTTTGTTTAAATTATTACCTTCAAAAATATTTAGTGGTATTGGAAATAAAATATGGCTTTGTGCAAAATAACCATATGATCCCCTTGGTTAAGCCTTACATCTACTGCATTTTCCCAAGACTTTCGGAGTACTTTATGTAGTCACATGTTGCACTTAAAAATAAAATCTCAAAGGAATACGAAGCTCAAGAAGGAGATTACGACTACTTTGCGTGTGGATTCGACGAAGGATTTCCGGAGTAGTAGGTTGCGCTTCCCCAATCAATTGCCTGTGGCGTATTGATGGGTCTTTATCAAAGTTTATTTTGCTTCCGCTGTGTTTTGTTTATTTGCGAGGTCTTGAAACCTCAGTTGTAATGAAGAGACCTTCCGGTCTGTACTCTTTATTATTGTAATATTCGTTGTTGGTTATGAAATCAACACTGTTTGACTGTGTGCACTAGCTTTGATCTAGGACTAGTGCTGTAATACACAGGGGTCCGGATTCAGAAATCCGGGTCCTGACAGAGATGGTATCAGAGCCAACTTGACTGTAGGACGTGACCTAGATTAGAATGGTAAAAACCTTAAGGATTTATATTTATTAAAAATTATATATTTAAGAAAAAGTTTCTATACCTCTTTACCTCTGTTCTATTTATAATCACTTGCTTAAAATTTCTTTACTAATCTTTTCTTTTATTTCAAACTTGTAGATGGCCAGCTCATCCTCCGTAGGTTCGTGGGATTACATCTCCCACGGCAAGAATGAGGGTGCATTTTTTGAGCTTCTTCGTCAATTCATGCAGTACCTGAAGTATCGCCAACCGCCTATTTTCAGGGGGCAGAAAGTCCGGATCATGGACCAAGATTCTTGGTCAATGGAGGTATTCCTGTATGCACGAGAAAGGGAATTCGATTTCCACAGGTACCCTATCGATTATCCTCGGACTGACTGCTCTGATGCTATCCAGGATGCAGCTCGTTTGGCTGTAGCTGACTTGTGCCAGATTCACAAGGAGACCCTGCTATAGTCACCTTACTGCTTCTTTTCATCCACTCGAGCGGGACAAAGTTATCCGCAGCCGTTCGAGATCTCAGTGGATGACCCTTGACTATCGCACCAGGTGCAGCTTACTCAAGCGATGGCAGCTACTACGCAAGCGCCTTGGAGGAGATTGGACAGCTTCGGATGCTTCTTACTTCCAGCTACCAGCACTCCGACACTCTCCGTGCTTACCTCACCTACACCAGCTGTCGTCCCCAACAATCAGGTGCCGACTCGACGCTTGGGACCCCGCACCTTGCTCACAGTGCGCAAGAGTGTGCGGCGGCCTAGTCCACTACCCGACATTAACATTGGAGATTCCAGCAGAAGACGCAGTCTTTCTCGTTCCCGCTCCTGCTCACGGTCGACTGCCTCCAGTCGTAGCCATCCTCTCTCTCGCGCATCATGCAACCGCCCCATGTGTGGTTGTAGGCAGCTCCATGTGGGCGAGTCCAAGGAAGACCCAGAGGAGGACCCAGAGGAGGATCTTGAGGAGCGCGTCTTCGAGGAGGACGAGTAGTTTATTGAGACAGTAGCATTCAAATAAATGTCTACTTCCTTAGAACGTTTTTGTATTGTATTTTGGTGTGTTAGATGGACTATACCAAGCACTTGTGCACTTGTGGTACAACCATTCTCAAAATTATTTTGAATTCAAAGATAAGTTTTTCCAAGTTGTTGTTTGTGTTCTCTCTTGTGTGTTGGTTTGGGATGTTGTTTAGTCTCCCCTGACCTCTTACCTATGCTACTTCCCTCTTATCTTTTGCTAAACCCGGATACCTCTTCAGATGGTGAATACAAGGAACAACGCCGGCAACAGTCGTGGTGCCAATGCCCAACCTGAAGGCAATGATCCAATTCCACCACCTCCTGCTCAAGCCCCTAATTTGGAGCAAATGATGGCTATGCAACTGCAACTACTTCAAGCTCTTGCTCAGAATCAAGTCCAGCAAGCTCCATAGGCACCCATTCATGCACCACAGTCCAAGCTAGGAGAATTTATGAGAACTCGACTGCCAACCTTTACCGGTTCAGTAGATCCGATGGAAGCTGATGATTGGATTAAGGATGTGGAGAGGAAACTGATTTTGGCTCAGTGCAATGATCACGAGAAAGTGTTGTACGCCGCCCATCAGCTAAAAGGGATTGCAGCTAATTGGTGGAAAAATTATTGTGCTGCTCATCAAGATGTGCAAGCCATCACTTGGGTTGAATTTGAGGAAGCTTTCCGCACTGCACATATTCCTATGGGAATAATGGAAATGAAGAAAATCAAGTTTCACAAGTTGCAGCAAGGAAACCTCAGTGTAACTAAATACCTGAATAAGTTCACCCAATTGGCCAGGTATGCACCAGAAGATGTTGCAAAAGATGCAACAAAGATTTGGCGATTCATGCAGGGACTTGATCCAAACCTCAAGGTGCAGCTGGTGTCCAATGATTATCCAACATTTCAGCATATGATAAATAAGGCTATTATACAAGAGGATGCTCAACGCCAGTTGTATGAGATTCGGAAAAGAAAGTTCCAAGCTCAACAGGGTGCAAGCAGTTCTCGTCATCGTCCTAATCAACCTCACTTCAGTAGGCCCTCAGCGCCAAGTGTGCCAAGGACACCATTCAGTGGACCCCGCCCGATTTCACAAGCTCCACGAGCAAATAATGGGGGCCAGCCTTAGCAGAACAAGACTTCAACTGCAGGAGTGCAATGTTTCAATTGCAAGAACATGGGACATTATACCAATAATTGTCCTCAAAAGCGCCCAGCTGTGACCCCTGTTTGTTTCAACTTGGGGACTACACCAGCACGAGCCCCACCTGCAGGACAAGGCCGTGGGACACCTCAAGCTCCAAGGACTCCGCAAGTGATGAATAGAGGACATGTTAATCATGTTACTGCGAAAGCGGCCCAGGATGCACCCGATGTAGTTCTGGGTAAGTTTCTTGTCAACTCAGTACCTGCATCAGTATTATTCGATTCTGGAGCTTCGTATTTTTTTGTTTCCAAAGGATTTGTTGAAAGATATAATTGGAATGCACGTTTGTTAAAGAACCATATGCTACTCCAATCACCGGGAAAAGAAATGAGGACTAGTACGGTTTGCCCGGGAGCAACCGTAGATATAAATGGAGTCAAATTCCTAGCGAATCTTATTATAATATATTCCAATAGCCTAGATGTAATACTTGGTATGGATTGGTTAACCAAGTATAAAGGCAGATAGATTGTGTCAATCGTCACATTACTCTTACCAACTCTGAAGGAATCCAAGTAGAGTGTAAGCCGAGCATATCCTCAATGAATGGATGTGTGTTGAACAGTTTGAAGGGAATAACTCTGGAAAAGGTACCCATAGTAAGTGAATATCCAGATGTGTTTCCTGAAGATTTTCCAGGAATACCGCCGGATAGAGAGATTGAATTTGTTATTAACTTAGTACCTGGTACAGCTCCAATTTCCAAGAGACCCTACCGTATGTCTGCAAATGACCTAGCAGAAGTTAAGAAGCAGATTCAGGAACTGCAAGAGAAAGGTTTTGTTAGACCAAGTTCTTCGCCATGGGGAGCACCAGTACTTCTAGTGAAGAAGAAGGATGTCAGTCTTCGTATGTGCGTGGACTACAGATCCCTGAATGATGCGACAATTAAGAACAAGTACCCTTTGCCCAGGATAGATGACTTATTTGATCAATTAAAAGGATCATGTGTCTTCTCCAAGATTGATCTCCGGTCGGGTTATCATCAAATGAAGATTAGACCGGAAGATATACCAAAGACATCATTTGCTACTCGTTATGGACTATACGAGTTTACAGTGATGTCTTTTGGCTTGACCAATGCTCCCACATACTTTATGAATCTGATGAACAAAGTGTTCATGGAATATTTGGATAAGTTTGTTGTCGTGTTCATTGATGACATTCTGATTTACTCCCAAAATGAGGAAGAACATGCTAAACATCTGAGGATAGTTTTAGAAAAGCTCAGAGAACATCATTTGTATGCCAAGTTTAGCAAGTGTGAATTCTGGTTGAAGAAAGTAGCTTTCTTGGGTCATGTGATTTCTGCAGGAGGAGTGTTTGTAGATCCTGAAAAGGTAACAGATGTGCTCAATTGGGCACAACCCAAATCAGTAACAGAGATCATGAGTTTTCTGGGTTTAGCCGGATACTATCGTCGCTTCATAGAAGGATTTTTCAAGCTTGCAACACCTCTTACTCAGTTACTAAAGAAGGAAAAGAAGTTTGAATGGAGTAAATCTTGTGAAGACAGTTTCCAAGAACTAAAAAAGAGGTTAACTTCTGCACCAGTGTTGACACTTCCAGATATTAGGAAGGATTTTGAAGTTTTCTATGATGCATCTAGACAAGGTCTGGGCTGTGTTTTGATGCAAGAAGGAAGGGTGGTAGCCTATGCTTCAAGACATTTGCGCCCACATGAGCAGAACTATCCAACCCATGATTTAGAGCTAGTTGTCGTTGTGCATGCTCTAAAAATATGGAGGCATTATTTGATCAGTAATTGTTGTGAGATTTACACGGATCACAAAAGTTTGAAGTATATATTTACCCAACCTGACCTCAATCTGAGACAGCGAATATGGCTTGAGTTAATAAAGGATTATGATGTTGGAATCCATTATCATCCAGGGAAGGCTAATGTAGTAGCAGATGCCCTGAGCTGAAAAAGCTATTGCAATAGTTTGATGATTAAAGAAAGACAGCCTGCACTTCATGAAGAGTTTCAGCGACTCAATTTAGAAGTAGTAGATGAAGGATTTCTAGCTACTTTGGAAGTTCAACCAACTTTAGAAGACCATATCAAGGCAGCTCAAATAGAGGACAATTATGTCAAAGAAATCAAAGTTAATATGAAGAAAGGTAAAGCACCAGGATTTTCAGAAGATGAAGAAGGTATCCTTTGATTTGGGAAAAGAATTCTTGTACCTGAGAGAAAAGAAATAAAAGAGTTAATCCTGAAGGAAGCTCATGAATCCGGATATTCAAATCACCCTGGAAGTACAAAGATGTATCAAGATCTCAAAGAAAGGTACTTGTGGTCAAGTATGAAGAGAGAAATTGCTAAATATGTAGCTTTGTGTGATGTGTGCCAGCGGGTTAAAACTGAACATCAAAGACATGCTGGACTTTTGCAACCTTTGTAGATACCTGAGTGGAAATGGGAAGAAATTGGTATGGATTTTATAACTGGATTGCCAAGAACAAAGTCAGGGTATGATTCAATTTGGGCTATTGTGGACCGACTAACAAAAATCGCACATTTCATTCCAGTGAAGACCACATATTCTGGAGATAGACTCGCAGAACTATATATGTCAAGAATTGTGTGTTTGCATGGAGTTTCAAAGAAGATTGTGTCAGATCGAGGACCTCAATTCACTTCAAGATTTTGGCAGAAGCTGCATGAGATTTTGGGCACAAACTTAAATTTCAGTACAACATATCACCCACAGACTGATGGTCAAACAAAAAGAGTAAATCAAATATTGGAAGACATGTTGAGAGCTTGTGCCTTGGCAAATAAAGCTAGTTGGGATCAAACTTTGCCCTATGCAGAGTTCTCCTATAATAATAGTTATCAATCTAGCCTGCAAATGTCTCCGTTTGAACTTTTGTATGGCAGAAAGTGCAGAACACCGTTGTATTGGAAAGAAACAGGAGAAGAGCAAGTGTTTGGACCTGACGTGCTGAAGCAAGCAGAAGAACAAGTTCGTCTGGTTCAGAACAGATTAAAGACAGCACAAACAAGACAGAAAAGCCATGCGGACAATCATCGAAGAGCGTTAGAATTTGTACCTGGAGATCATGTGTATCTGAAAGTTTCACCTCTCAAGGGAATGTGTCGTTTCAGCGTTAGTGGGAAGCTTGCTCCGAGATTCATTGGACCATTTCCTGTTCTAGCCAAAAGGGGAGAAGTTGCTTACCAGTTGAAGCTTCCACCTCAGTTGTCGAATGTGCACGACGTCTTCCATGTGTCCCGGTTAAGAAAGTATCTCAGAGTGCCAGAAGAGCAAATGCCCTTAGAAGAAGTGACTTTGAAGGAGGACTAAACATATCCATAGTATCCAGTCAAGATTTCGGATGAAGCAGAGCGTCGTACAAGAAACAAGAGCATCAAATTCTGTAAAGTCCAATGGAGTAATCATTCTGAGTCTTAAGCAACTTGGGAGCGTGAGGAGTATTTGAGATCAGAGTTCCCTAACCTTTCTCCCAGTCCATCCGAATCTCGGGGGCGAGATTCATCCTAAGGGGGGTAGGTTTGTAACATCCCAAAATTTATGATCTTTGAAAATTTAAATTCAAATTAAATATTTCAAAGTATTTGGATCTTATTTGAAATTTTCTGAGAATTTAAAAATCAATTTCTACAATTAAAAGAATTCTTAGTAAGAAAATATAATACCAAATAGGCTTTAAATATTTTTATTTAAGTCTAAACTATCTCCAGATTCCTCTGTAATTTTTATAAAATTTTTGGAAGTATTTTCGTATTTTTCTGAGCTTATTTGAATTTCCGGGCAATTTTTGAAAAATCTGAAATCAAATTCTAAAAATAAAAACCCCAACCCCTTCCTCCGGCCGCCATGTGGACGGCCGGATTGCTGCCCACGTAGCCTTCCCCTCTCCTCTGCCCGCCGCGTGTGTGGCCCCGATGCCCGCCACGTCGCTCCCCGAACCCATCCGCTCCGTCCGCCCCTCGTATCCCTCTCGACCCCGCTAACAGGCCAGGCCCGCCTGTCGGCTTCGCCCCCTTCCCCACCCTTCTTCCACCTCGCGCTGCCGCCGCCCACAACCGCTCCTTCGCCCTACCCGGCACCCCTTCTCTCCCGTGCACCGCCCAACTCCCTAACCGCCTCGCCTCTGCGCGCCCACGCCCCCACCGCCCCACCTCCCCACTTCCCCAAAATCGGCCGCAACCTGCCGCCACTCCTCCACTCCGGTGAGAAATCCATAGCGCCTCCGCCTTTGTCCGCCCCTATAAAGACCTCCTCGGCCTCCTCTCACTCCGCACCACCTCCCTCCACCCCTCTCCTCCCGGCCGCACCACCGCCACCGCTGAAGCCCGTGCGCCTCCGCCGCCTTTGCTCGCCGCCGGCCTTCTCGCGCGCCGAGCCCCGCGACAAGGTGAGCCACTCCCCTTGGCCCCCATCTTCCCCTTCCAACCTTTGCCGGCCGCCGCCGTGCCACCGACCGCCAGCGAGCTCTCTTCCCGAGCGTCACCACCGGCCGGACGGCCACTCCCGCACGCCATGCTCACGTGGCAGTCCATGTGGCACCCGATGGCCGTCACGTCAGCGCCAGCCCGCCACTCGTGCCACCTCGGCAAACCCACTGTCAGTGGGGTTTACCCCAAGGGCTGACGCCAGCTGATGCCATAAATCCGATTTTTCGGTATAAAAACAATTTGGTCGAAAAGAAATTCAGTGCTGACGCAATAATTCGATTTTTCCTTTAGAAAAATAATTTCAAAAATCCAGTTTATTCATTTTCTCTGATTTCAAACTTCTGAGAGCCCGTTCTCCTTCATCCTAACTCCGATTGAGCCCATTCAAATTTCTAAATTCATCAAAAATTCGAAACTATCCATTTCTTCCTTCCTTTTGAATTTTTGAAATTTATTTAAAATTTAAATTTCAAATTTCAAACACCCAGTTCATTTTCAAAACCTCAGTTCCATCCCAAATTTTCTGTGCACCTCCAAAATTCAAATTCAAACTTTGTAAAATCCCCATAAAATCTATTCTATTTTTTTAGCTCAAATATTTTATTTCCAATAAATTCTTTTCCAATTAATCTTCCAGACATCCATTCTCCCTCGTATGAACTCCGAATCCGTTGAAACTTTTTCCTAAATTCATATAAAATATAAACTTCCTTTCAGTAAAAATATTATATTTTTTTAATTTTATTTGTATTTATTTATTCGTTTGTGTTATCGTTTTGCGCGTAGAACCCGACGTTGTCGAAGAACTCTCAGACCAGCAAGAAGGTCAAGATATCGCACGCGAAGGCAAGTCTCCTTTGAACATTTTGTACTAATGTTTGAGAAATACTTTCTATTGTTTTAAATCTAATGCATTTGTTATGTTACATAAAATGATAATCTTTGTCTTAAGGAATTAGTTAAATCCAATTTTGTTATGCTCTCATTTGATTTTGACAACCATGTACCTTGTCACCATAGGTTTCTTTCGTCTCATTATTGAGATTATTATGATAATTTTAGAATGGTAGTAATTGCTTAGACAAGCTAGTCGGTCAGAATAACCTTTCGGGTGGAAAAATTGATACGAATGATTTCATCTTTTTATTTAGTGATAATAAGATGTTGATGTTCTTAAACTAAAATAAAAGGTGAAAGATGTTTTAAACTTAGGCGGATGGTAAGATTGGATTGGTGCGGGTTAGCACGAGAACTTGTAAAGTGTATGTTCCGCCCTAGTCCAAACTGAGCACTACCGTACAACCACATGTCTATATGGGTATGACCTAGCTGATTAACTTACAATAGACTAGTTTATGTACCACTAGTGAAAAGTGGGTGCCAGGGTGTACTGGTTATTCACAGTGAGGGACATGGTTTACTGTACTCATATGGCGCAAGAGGGGGCTTCTGTCTAGGTGGATTTAACCCTTCAGCGGTGAAACCTCAGCGGGTGGTGACTTGCTAGACTAGAGTAAGGTAAAGGCTTTGTGATGAATTATCTGGGCCTCATGCCTAAGGAAGCATGTTGGCTATTAAGATAGCTTGTCTCTTGTGGGTAAAGTTGTACAACCTCTGCAAAGTGTTAAAACTATTCGAATAGCCGTGCTCACGGTCAAGGGCGAACAAGGAATGCATTCACATGGTAGATCTTTTATTTTTTTGGTTTTAAAGTAAAGTTTTGGGAATCCGAGAGTGGATGGAACTCTCGGGGTTGTCCTGGCGAATGAAACCAGTTATCTAGTGAGGGTGGATAGAACCTTCGTTATAAAAATGCTTAATAGTTTCAGTCAAGATAATTACTTTGTTTAAATTATTGCCTTCAAAAATATTTAGTGGTATTGGAAATAAAATATGGCTTTGTGCAAAATAACCATATGACCCCCTTGGTTAAGCCTTACATCTACTGCATTTCCCAAGATTTGCGGAGTACTTTATGTACTCACATGCTGCACTTAAAAATAAAATCTCAGAGGAATACGAAGCTCGGGAAGGAAACTACGACTAATTTGCGTGTGGATTCGACGAAGGATTTCTGGAGTACTGGGTTGCGCTTCCCCAGTCAATTGCCTGTGGTGTATTGATGTGTCTTTATCAAAGTTTATTTTGCTTCCGCTGTGTTTTGTTTATTTGCGAGATCTTGAAACCTCAGTTGTAATGAAGAGACATTCCGGTCTGTACTCTTTATTATTGTAATATTCGTTGTTGGATATGAAATCATCACTGTTTGACTGTGTGCACTAGTTTTGATCTGGGACTAGTGCTGTAATACACATATGGTCCGGATTCAGAAATCTATGTCCTAACAGAGATGGTATCAGAGCCAATTTAACTGTAGGACGTAACCTAGATTAGAATGGTAAAAACCATAAGGATTTATATTTATTAAAAAAATATATATTTAAGAAAAAATTTCTATACCTCTGTTCTATTTATAATCACTTGCTCAAAATTTCTTTAATAATCTTTTCTATTATTTCAAACTTGTAGATGGCCGGCTCATCCTCCGCAGGTTCGTGGGATTACATCTCCCACGGCGAGAATGAGAGTGCATTTGTTGAGCTCCTTCGTCAACTCGTGCAGTACATGAAGTATCGCCAACCGCCTATTTTTAAGGGGCGGAAAGTCCGGATCATGGACCGAGATTCTTGGTCGATGGAGGTATTCCTGTATACACGGGAAAGGGAATTCGATTCCCATAGATACCCTATCGATCATCCTCGGACTGACCGCTCTGACGCTATCCAGGATGCAGCTCATTTGGCTATAGCTGACTTGTGCCAGATTCAGAAGGAGACCCTGCTACAGTTGCCTTACTGCTTCTTTTCATCCACTCGAGTGGGACAGAGTTATCTGCAGCCCTTCGAGATCTTAGTGGACAACCCCCGACTATCGCACCAGGTGCAACTTACCCAGGTGATGGCAGCTACCTACGCCAACGCCTTGGAGGAGATTGGACAGCTTCGGATGCTTCTTACTTCCAGCTACCAGCACTCCGACACTCTCCGTGCTTGTAATATTCGTTGTTGGTTATAAAATCATCACTGTTTGACTGTGTGCACTAGCTTTGATCTGGGACTAGTGTTGTAATACATAGAGGGTCCGGATTCAGAAATCTGGGTCCCGACAAGATTTCCCAATTGTCGAAGAGCTCTTGATCTGTAGTCCTCCAAGAAAGGAAGTATTTCTATTTCCTCCTCCTTGACCACTGCTTTTTCAGCAAACGTAGGGGTTTGCTGAGACTTCATTTCCACCTCTGTACTCTTTGTTATGAATATTGTGTATATATTCATGAGGCCCAAAGGGCAATATATACAGGGAGTACAAGGGGGATATACGAAAGAATATGCCATGTACAGATAATAAAATTGTATTTCCTATTCTATCCTTAACACCCCCTTCAAACTCATGGTGGATCACACACACTGAGTTTGAAGAGAAAATACAAATATTGTGCCCTAGTTTGTGGCTTCATGAAGAATTCAGCAAGTTGTAACTCTGAGGACAAAAACTGAAGAGCAAGTACACCGTCCTGCACCTGGGAGCGAGTGTATAAGCATCCACACCAATGTGCTTGGTGAGCTCATGCTTCACTGGATCACTGGCAATGCTGATAGCTCCTGTACTGTCAATCATAAGAGTTGTAGGTCCCCTCATAGGTACACCAAAATCTGCAAGTAGCCATCTCAACCAAGTAATCTCTGTTGTCATAGTTGCCATAGCTCTCAACTCAGCCTCTGCACTCGAACGGAAAACTACAGTCTGCTTCTTTGTCTTCCAGGCAATCAGTGAGGAGCCAAGAAAAACTCAGTAAGTAGAAAGAGAACGACGATAAGAAGGGTCACTAGCCCAGGTCGCATCAGAGTACGCCTGAAGCTGGAGTGAGATGGAGCTAGGGAAAAACAAGCGATGAGAGATGGTCCCACGCAAGTAGCAAAGAACACGAAGATGACTGTAGTGAAGATGAATAGGACAAGCCATGAACTGACTCAAGATATGGACAACATAAGCAATACCAGGATGAGTGCTCACAAGATATACCAAAATCCCAACAAGATAGCGATACCGAGTAAGATCCTCAAGAAGATCACCATCAGTAGCACGAAGCTGAAGAGAGAGCTTGTAGGACCGGATATGGCAACAGAGGGGGGGGTGAATGGTACCTTTTAAAAAATTCCCCCAAGTATCTACGACATTTTCTTCTCCGATAGCTAGCGAAGCTATGAAGCAAGAAATTCGCTCACTGGAAGCCGAAAACAATTTTTGCCGAAAGACCAATAAAACTCACAGAAGAGGCAGCACAAAAGTGGACTAGAGAGCTGGACACTTAGACTCAAGACTGGACTGAAAAGGAACTAAAACGTCTACCGAGAACAGTGATAATCTTGAAGAGAAAATAGAAGTAACTGAAAAGAGAGAACTGAGATTTAAGAGCGTGCAGCGTTGCAGATTTTTGACTGAATTCAGCAACCTCAAAACTGCAAAAGAATGTAGTCCGAACAGCACAAACTGCAGAAACAGTAGAGCTGGCTGTAGTTCAATAAAACAAGAAACTGAGATTTACTTTCAGCTGAACCAGGGAGCAAAGAAAACTAGAGCTGCTTGCTGCTGAAAATGAACATGATTGCATGCAACTAGGAGTCTTCAGAGCACTAAAAAGACACATGCTGGACTGCAAGTTGTTACCAAGAAAAATTCCCCAAGGAAAAACTTGTTTGGCAAAGCACTGAACTGAGAAGTGCAGTTCGGCAGCAACAGTAGTTTGAACTAATCGGCTGACAACAGGAAAGCAGAGAAAGGATGAAAGCAAAACCTGCTGCAAACCGAAACAGCACCAAAAGTATACTCGCCAAATCACTGCAGGCAGAAAAAGTATGCTGATTTTTCTGCCGAAACAGCATATGGACTGGCCGAAAAAGAAACACAGAATGGGACAACAGAAAAGATAAAACTGCAGCTGAGAAAAGAAGGAAGAAAAGCACACTTAACAGCAAGCTACAGCCGGCTGTACACTGCAGATAACATCAATTATGGCAGCAGCTATCAACAACCGAAAATGGAGGAAATAATTCTTGGCCAAAGACTGAAACGCAGAGATCACTAACCGCAGAGACTTCCTGAATAAGAACTGAAACACTTAAAGTCTGCTAGCATAACCAAAGATTCAATCAAGAAGGTTAAGAACAGAGAATACAAGCAAAAGAAGAAATCAAAAAACAAAAACTGAGAAGCATGATCTTGGACTAGTAGCTCGAACAGAAAAATGTAGGTGATGCTCAAAGCTGCCGAACTAACTGAACTGAAATGCTGAGAAGATGTAATAGATAGAGGAAAAGATCACAAACAAGAGGGAATGAAGATCAACGACAGAAACTTGATAAGAACAGAAAAAACACAAACACTCAACATAGCGAGAAACGAAGAACAGGAAAAATTCCAGATTTTATTCATGAGAGCAAAAGGAATACAGAGGAGTCCCGATACGCATGGACATTAGAACAAGAAAGATTACAAGACTCTCAATCCATCCTCTCCCTCTCAATCCTCAAGAACACCAAGAGCCTCATATGCTTCTTGGGAGGAACACACACACAAAGTGATGAGCACTAAAACCCTTGTGATACACCTTGTGATCCTCAAAGGGGTATGCAGCCCCCAACACCTATTTATAGGCCTTGGCTAACGGGTCTCCAACCCGTTACGCCGGCTAAACCCTAACGGAACCGTCTCCCGCTTGTGCAGCCTTGCGAATTTACCGGTTCGCCCCTCCTGCACCTTCCGGGAAGCTTCCGCGCTCCTTGTCGTGTACGCCTCGCAACCACATCGAATCTCCGCCGTCTTCGACACATCCGACCGTTCTGACCTCGACACCGCCTGTGTCTAGTCCGGTCACCTCGTGTCTTGCCACGACTCCGCCTCGACGTCCTGCAGCCAACACAGACAAGAAACACATCAAATAGCACCGCTCGACACATGTAAGCATAATAAAATCCAAACCCGTCGAATCATCAGAATATGCATCCGAATCCATACGACCAAGTTTGACCAAGTCCGACCGAGCCCGTTGCACCACACAACGACATGGTCCGAACCAACCAACTCAAACTCGACTTTCCTAAGCCGATGTCAATTACTCATCATACACACGGGATGACCTCACATGGTCTCTCAGAGCTCCATAGGAGTCTCAGCAATGCGAGTATCAGTCAGACCAAACTAATCAAGAAGATACTGGACATACTTCTGCTGAGAGAGGTAGTAACCCTCAGGTGTGAAAGAAACATCAATCCCAAGGAAGTATGTAAGCAAGCTAAGATCAATAATCAGAAACTGCTCACTAAGATGCTTCTTCACATATGCGATGAATGATGGATCGTCACCAATAATGAGCATATCATCCACATATACAAGAAGAAGTGTCCTACCTCAAGGTGAGACATGGATAAATAGAGCAGGGTCATGGGCACTGACAGTGAAACCAACAACGGTGATCACCAGGCACGAGGGGCCTATTTTAGACCATAAAGAGCACGACAAAGACGACAGATATGGCCATATGGAACAGAATACCCGTGTGGTGGCTACATGTAAACCTCCTCATGCAAGACGCCATTAAGAAAGGTATTCTTAACATCCAGCTGAGAGATAGACCACCGGCGAATAGAAGCAACGCAGTAAGACTACGAACAGTGATCATATGAGCAACAGGGGCAAACGTCTCATCGTAATTACGACCATACTCCTACTGAAAACCACGAGCCACAAGATGAGCCTTGTAGCGCTCAATAGTACCGTCAGATCTGGTCTTAATATTGTACACCCACTTGCACGTGATAGGACGATCGTGCATAGGTGTCGGTACAATATCCCAAGTCTCCGTTCGGCGAAGCGCATCAAGCTCCTCTGCCATGGCGAGCTGCCACTCAGAATGAGAAGCAGCATCACGGTAAGAACTAGGCTCAGTGATAGAGAGAGCATAAACTGTCGAAGTAAAACCAAGACGATCAGGAGGCCGAATGGTTGCCCGGTCACGACGGGCGTAACGAGGAGCATCATCAGATGAATCAGACATCGGTGTTAGCAAGATACCAGGAGAGGGATCTGGTGAAGTACGAGGACGTCTGGAGTAGTGCACCCCAGAGAAACGAGACGGTGGTGCCATAGGAGCAAGAGGCGGTGCTGCAAGAGGTAACACAAGAGGTGAAGGTACAGAAGGCTAGGAAACGGGGGAAATGGGTGAGGAGTCAGGGAGAGACAACCAGGAGATCGTCTCGATGGTGGAAGTAGTGTGAGGAGCCAAATCTCGATAGAAGAAAGGTCGAGATTCGTCAAAGACAACATCTCGTGAGATCCTAATCCGTCGAGTAGAAGGATCATAGCAGCGAAACCCTTATGCTCAGAACTGTACCCAAGAAACACACACTCGACTGACTGGGTTGTCAGTTTAGTGCGCTCATGAGGCGATAGCAGGACAAAACAGGTGCAGCCCAAAACACGAAGATGACTGTACTGGGGGGCTCTAGAGTAGAGACGTTCTATAGGACTGACATCCTTAAGAGCAGTGGAAGGCTGCATATTAATGAGATATGCAGCCGTAGAAATAGCCTCAGCCTAGAACTGTGGTGGAACATGAGAAGCAAGAAGAAGAGTGCGAGCAGTCTCAATCAGATGACGATGCTTACATTCAGCAACCCTATTCTGAGCATGGGCACCAGTACAAGAAGACTGATAAAGAGTTCCCTCCTCTGAAAGGAATTATCTGAATGCACTAGAACAATAATCGCCAGCAGAATCACAGCGAAAGGTACGAATAGAAGACTTAAACTGAGTACGAACCATCATGGCAAAGCTACGATAGTGAGAGACCATGTGAGGGTCATCCCATTTTGAGTGATGAGTAATTGACATTTGTTTTCAAAAGTCGAGTTTGAGTAGGTTTGTTCGGACCCTGACGTTACCTGGTGTAACGGGCTCGGTCGGACTTGGTCAAACCTGGTCAATGTGTTTAGGATGCATATTCTGATGACTCGACAGGTTTGGTCTCTATTACGCTTTCATGTATCGAGCGGTGCTATTTGACGTGTTTCTTGTCTGTGTGGCTGCAGGACGTCAAGGCGGTGTCGTGGCGAGACACGGTGGACCGGACTAGGCGCATGTGGCGCTGAGGTCAGAACGGTCGGGATGTGTCGAAGACGGCGTGGACTCGAAGTGGTTGCGAGGCGTGCGAGACAAGGAGCGCGGAAGCTTCCGGGAAGGTGCAGGAGGGGCGAATCGGTAAATTCGCAAGGCTGCACAAGCGGGAGACGGCTCCGTTAGGGTTTAGCCGGCGTAACGGGTTGGAGACCCGTTAGCCAAGGGCTATAAATAAAGGTGAGGGGCTGCATATCCCTCAGGATAAAATAGAGTGAGTTAGGGTTTTGAGAGCTCATTTATCCTTTTGTGTGGGTTGTGTTCCTCCCAAGAAGCATGTGAGGCTCTTGGTGTTCTTGAGGATTGAGAGGGAGAGGATGGATTGAGAGTCTAGTAATCATTCCTCTTGTTCTAATGTCCATGCGTATGTAGACTTAGTTTGTGTTCTTGTTTGGGTGATGGTTGTAAGAAGGATCATATATAATCATTATCTCTCAAGTTATATCTATCAGAACTTGGTTTTGTTGAGTTATGTCTTGAATAGTATCTTCCTGAGTTTCTGTGTTTGCCTTTCTTCTTTGATCTCTGTTTCCCCTGTAATCTACTCTTCCGTTGGTTCTATTTACTGTTCTTGACCTTCTGAATGGAATTCTTTGTCAAGAAGTAGTAAATCAATTGTGCTTTGATCTGAGAATACTCAAGGTATCTTGACTGATTTATATACTCGAGAGAAATCTTACTGATTGCAGTCTTCCTTTTAAATCTTATTTTTGCTGCAGCTCCCTTTGTTTTCTTTCCTTCCTAGGGTTTATTTCTGATTTTGTCTCCCTACCGAGATGCCTTTTTGACTGTTTTTGTTCACCTTGCTTGGTCTGCTCGGGTCCTCTAAATGCCAGCCGAGAGTTCTTTTGAATGGAGGACAAGGCTGTTCATGCTTTTCCGTTTCTCCTTTTTTTATTTTAGTTCCTCTGCTTTCAGTTTCGGTTAGCTGTGATCTTTTCAGTAGTGCAGTATTTTATGCTCTCCTTTTGATCCTTTTGCTTTAGTAGGTGTTTTGTCCTTTCTCGGCTAGCAGTGAGAATTACTTTTGCTCTTTCATTTAGTGTTCCCTCCCTGGCAGCAGATCACATCTCGGCAAGGATTGGTACAATAGCCTTTGGTCTTTTTCTTTTTATTTCTTTCCTGATCTTTGACGATTTTGCATGCAGATCAAACGGCAATATTTTCAGTTGAAATTTTTACTGACTACTCTCTGATTTATGCTGAATTTTTTAGTGTCGCATGCGTTCCAAATTTCAGCAAGATTAATTTTAATTTTCTGTGAGGTGCTTTGTTTTGCATCTTTTTGAAAAACAGTGTAGGAATTCTCGGGGGCGATTTTAAAAGAGAACGACATTCACCCCCCCTCTGTCGCCATTTCGGTCCTACAGATAGATTGCAAGAAACTGACCACAATTAGACATAGGGAAAAACCAAGTAAAACGGGAATAATCATTAATGAAAATAACATAGAATTTATGCCCGCCTTTGGAGATAATAGACGCAAGTCCCCATACATCTGAATGAACTAAATCAAAAGGACAAGACAAGAACTCACTAGAATGATAAGGAAGTTGTAGCTGCTTGCCCAGCTTACAACCTCGACAAAATATGGACGTGTCAACAGTAACACGCCCAAGGACACCCTGACGAACTAATGACGAAAGACGGGACCCACACAAGTGACTTAAATGGTGATGCCACTGCGCAAAAAACTCCAGGGGTGGTGGTAGCAGTGGCGATGGAGGTAGACGTGGCATGAGACATGGTAGTAGCAGCTGAAGACGTGGTAGGAGCAACTGAAGTGGACGGAAGATGAAGACGGTCGAGAACGTAGAAACCCTGACGATCCCTACGGCGCCGGCCAATCTTAAGTATCGTTCCTGTCTGTCGATCCTGAACGAAATAGGTGTGAGAGTCAAAACCAACCCTACAACCAAGGTCAGTGAGTTGTCCCACTGAAAGAAGCTGTATGGTTAGTTGGGGAACATGGGGAACAGTTGGAACAGAAAAATCAGTGGACAAAAGAGTGCCCTGACAGCTAACAGACAAGGAAGTACCATCAGCAGTTTGTACAGAGATAGGGAGGGCAGAAGGTCCTACTAAAGTGAGAGAGGTACCTGGGGAGACGTTTGAGCTAGACTGGCAGAACCCGCTGAGCTGTGAGAGAGCTACTGAAGTAGAGCCTGGTAGAGCTGCTGAACAGAGTCACCTCGCTGAGATCCTGATGAGCTGGTCTGTCCTCCTGTGAAGGAAGGGCCTCCCTGCCCCGCTTTGGATATCCACCCCCACGCGCCTTATTACGCTTTTTTCGCACCGCATAACTCTGGTAGTCATGCCCGAAGTTCTTGCAGTAGTTGCATTGAACTCCAGTTGGTACAAAAGCAGGAGCGAAAATAGACACCTAGGAAGGAACCATAGTCGTAGTAGGAACCGTCGGTGTAGTCTAAGAAGAAGCATCAAGCACAGTCGGAACGGACTGTGCTGCTAACCCAAGACAAAGCTCCTCAGCCCGAAGTGTCGAAAGAGCCTCGGTGACAGTCGGTCGTGGCGAGCAGCTCAGCAGTTGAGCTTTGACAGGCTCAAACTCTGGGTGAAGACGGCAGACAAAATCATAAAGATGAAGGCGATCATGATCCGCCTTCTGAACTTTGTGGCACTCCTGGCACAGTGGAGAAGCCAGCTCATCTAGTTGTCGCCAGAGACTAGCCAGAGCTTAGAAGAAGTCGTCGACGGAAGAATCTCCCTAGCGAAGCGTCTCCAACTCACGCTGAAGCGAAAAGAAATGAGCATCACAGCTCTGTTTATCGCTCACACAAGTACTCCCAGATCTGTCGAGTAGACCGTAGACCAACAATATCTGGCTGAATGGAGTCATCGAGCTGACCACAAGGATGGCACGAACACGTGCCTCATCAGCACACCAGCACTCAAAAGCATCAATGGCATATTGAAAAGCCTCATCAGCAGCGTCAGCAGCAGCAGCAGCTTCTGCCTCCTTCTTAGCAGCCTCATCTGCTCCAGGAGGTGCAGAAGTAGACTACCTAGGAAGAGGCTGAACCGGTAGTGGCGGAGAAGGACGTGCACCGGTAACATGTCCCCAAAGGCGGAGACCATCAAGCGTGATCTCCACGAGGGAAGACCATAACCTGTAGTTCGTCCCACGGAGCTTTGTTCCCGAGAATAGGATCGCAACTGATGGAACAGAAGCCATTGGTTAGTGGCACTGGACGACGCGGCGACCAAGGCAACAAAGTCTAACAGGCGGCGCTGGACGGCGCGGCGGTTAGATTAATCTTTTTTTGCGCTAATATAAAACAAACAGTTCTGATCCGCTCAGCCAGATCTAAGCTTCACGGGTGGACTCGAGGCGGCGAGCGACGAGACTCCGACCGCCGGACGGCGAGACCGGTCGGCGGGTCACCGGACCGCGACGTGGCGGGTGGCCAAGCGGTGTTGATCGGCGGGCGTTGAGCGGCAGGCGTTGGCGGCAAGCGGCCGGGCGACGAGCTCCGGACCGCCGAGCGTCGGAGCGGCGGGCGGCGGCGATCGGTAGTGGAGGACGGCGTGTGGCAGCCGGCGGTTGAGGGCAACCACGGAGGCGTGAGGCGATCGTGGCGGCGGTGCCAGGGCGCAGCGGTGAACCAGAGGGCGACGACGGCTCGGAGGCGGTGGCTCAACCTGGGATCTGGCAGCGTCAGGAGATGCGCAGCATGGCAGTCGGCGGTGGATGACGACATGTGGCGGCCGGCGGTTGAGGGCGTGGTGGTGAACCAGAGGATGGCGGCGGCTTGGAGGCGGCGGCTCAACCTGGGATCTGGCAGCGGTGGGGGATGTGCAGCATCGGTGCGGATAACTAGGGCTAGTGCCCTAGCTCTGATACCATATTATGAATATTGTGTATATATTTATGAGGCCCAAAGGGCAATATATATAGGCAGTACAAGAGGGATATACGGAGGAATATGCCATGTATAGATAAGAAAATTCTATTTCCTATTCTATCCTTAACACCCTTCGGTGGTATCGGAGCTACCGAAGGCTCCTTGGTCGCAGCAGTCTCTGCTCCACCAGTCAATGTTGCTACCAACTGAGGAGAAATTGCGACCGCTTCATCCCTCGATACTCCTTCAACAAAAGCACTCGGAAGGATTGCACTAGAAGTGGTAGATACGCTACAAAATTAGGAAAATAGGAAAGGGGAAAAGTAAGAAATTCAAGGCACAAAGGAATAAAAAGGTATGCCTGTTTAAATTTCCTACGGCTAGCACATACCTAGCCTTCTTTTTCTTGAATTTAAATCACCCTAAAGAATAATCCAAAGTGCTCGCTTTCCTATTCTTCTTGATCGACTTTACTAGTTGAAACTAGTAGAGCTAGTCAGACCCTTTATGTCTTTTGACTGGATGTTCTCACTTGGAATAACATCCTTGGTCGGCTCCTCCTCAGGGTGATCGGAGATTACCCCTCTGACCACCTACACCCCCTCGAAGGGTCAGGCTTCCTCGTCCACCGTATCACATGTCTTTGCTAGTGTTATGGAAATCTTGGAAGTGTCCACCAAATTATAGACCTTTTTGGTCCCGACCACCGCAGAGCTTACGATTAGTGGACCTCTACCACCGTAGCCTCCATAGTCATGACTCCACCAACTAGTGGTTCTACCTCTGCTCCCATCGTCTCGTCTCATCAACAGCGATTTTTATAGGATTTTTTCCAACTACCCAAGGTAGTGATTACAAGATTTCTGCCTAACAGGCATAAAACCCTTCAGTTTCCTTTCAGTTAGTTTTTTCAACCTTAAGTGAACAAAAACGTCTTTACTCTTTCTAAATAGTATTCCCCGACTAGTATTCCGGTTGGAGAAATTCAAGTAATAAATTCACTTAAAGTTCAGGGGCTAACTGATGAGGATTAAATAATCCATTAATATAGCTTTAATGCTCAATTAAGGCATTAGACAAATAAGGTCATGAGCTACCAAAGACTAGATTACCCGACTACCCCTGGTCGGAGGACCATTGATTATTTACCCAACCAATCACCATTCGAAAATCTTATAAACTGATACATAGGTCCGCCTCCAGGCAACTTCTCTTGTGCGGAAGGATAAAGCACGTGCTTCATCCTCCTCCTAACCGCACGATGACTCGGCCTAACATTTCTGACGATAACCGCCTTGCATTGTCCCCATGATTCCCTCTCAATAACAATAACCGAAGAGCAGTTATTGTTAAGCTTCTCTAACTAACAGCAACCGTTCGCTCGATCAAACGGGACGAATCGACAAGGTGCCTGCTCACATGGACTACCGACACCTCTTCAGCATTATATAAGGTCTGACAAGAAGAAGACAGGAAAGAAGACACCTAGGCACAAAAAATTATAGAGAATCAGGGAAGATCTCTCGACCAGATAGTAGATTACAGAGGCAAGAAGTAGCGATCTTAGGGCTAATAGCATCCTTTTGTAATCTCTCTTCAAGAACATCTTGTAATCAGTTCATAATAATAAAGATAGTCCCCATTTTTCTTCTAGATCATTTTGAGAGACTTAGCTTTTTCCCACAATTCATAAGATCGACGATTTAATCATCGACAATACTTTTTTAGAAGATATGTAAAACATACTTAAGCTGCTAGTTTCAACATAAACCAGCTATTAAATCCTATGAAAAACAAACATAGTTCACCCAAAGTAGATTACTTTAGATCATGTACCATTTATTCTCAACATGAAGTATTCAATATATGTGGTAAATAACCTGAAGAAACTTACAATATTATCAATCTGTGAAATGATATTTGCATAGTGCAGCGACAGGCCAGCTGACCCTAACGTCTGACGGCTCTCTGAGGATTCATTCGATTGTACAACTCTATCTGCAGGAACAAAAAAAAAACGCACACAAGTCAATATTAATCAGGTGGTAACTATGGTGAATTGATGAGTGATAAGAGTGGGCAACTAGACATACCATAAAACCCAAAAGCATCTCGAATCTCAACATGTAAGAAATGGACAATATCTACAAGCTTCTCCATGACCTATAATTAAGGGAGAAATTGCATGATTCAAATTACCATTAAACATAGATAACTGGAAGGTTGTCATTATCTATATACTTCATCTTATGCTAAAATACAGTACAAATTACTTACATCTTCGAGTATCTTATACCAAAGAGACTTTTTCTTCAAGTTCTGTACGTGCTTCCTTTGGCTCTTCAATTCTTGTCTTATAATCTGAACAGTATCCCCTGATCATACATTGCACTCAATCATAAGTTCAATTGGGAAAATACTACCGTCTTGGTTGTGAAATAGCATCTCAAGCTACAAGGGTGGGAAATACGGATGATGATAGACATACCTCTTTCAAATACAACTGAATTTTTCTCTTCCTCCAATTTACGGCGATAATCTTGCTCGAATCTATCTAATGCGTGCAATTCATGGTAGAGATCCTACGAGCCAAAAAAATGAAACAGCAACTGAATCAGGAAAAGCTAGAATGAATAGTTAGACAGAGGGGAGATTGGAGCATTTGCCCCATACATAAACATGGAATTTGATGATTTGCCCCATTTGTCTCATTGACATGTGGGCCTTGGACCCACATGTCATTGAGACATCACAGAGCAAATCATCAAATGCAATGAAAGGTGTGGCAAAAGATCAATTACCTCTAATAAATATCACCAGATTCAGTTTTCCATTCAGTCCAACCACTAAAGACATATTTTGTTGATAGGCCACTAAAGACATATTTATACTAACTTTGTCGCTGAGTAATTGATAAAGCTCTCTTTCTCTAAAAAAAAGAGAGGCATGCTTATACTCACAGCTGTGTGTCGAACAAGGGTCATCATTTGTTGCATCTCTGCTTTTGCTATATCTTTTAAGTCTGGTTGTGGTGTAATTTCCGATTCTAGCCTGGAAACGAACGCAAGAACAAAACTGAGTTCATCATACCCTGATATCAATTATTAAGGCATGTAAAACAGTTATAACCTACATGAAAAAATAGCGATCTAGGTTGTGCCACTGAAGATCTTTGCAACGATTGCCAAATCTGATCACCTCTCATGAAAACACTCTCAGCTCTTGCCTGTGAAGAGGCAGCCAGAATGCGAAATTTTCATTTCCTTTTGGAGCATGGAATTAAGCTAGAGCAACTACATCAGTACATCCGCTAAACTGTAACACAAAATCCAAACATCTCGATGCAACAGTTGCAAACCTCTTGTCCGCTGCAGCAATCCTCATCAGCTCGTCCATATCGCTAGAAACTAGGCGCTGTACGACGTCTAACCGGAGGACGGTCTCCCTCAAATATTTCAGGTTCTCTTTGGACAAAGACTGCATGAGGCTCACGCCCTTCGCTGTCGTGTTCTGGGATGCCCCGATACGCGATACTGGTACGACGATACGGGTACGGCGATACGAAAATTTTTAAAAACAAGGATACGTCGATACGGCAATGTATATATAATATATATGAAAAAAGTAGCAAAAAAAAGTATTAGTGAACATTGAATAACTAAATAACGGATCATGGAGAATTAGCCAAATAGGTAACATTCTATGCAACATAACATAGCATAGGTTGATAGTTGATAAAAGATAATAATAGATTACAACTTGCGAAAGAGGAGACACAAGGCTAAATTTGACTAAATTAAACTAATATTTGACTACTTCAACTTGGATGCTCATTGCCCTCCCTCATCTCAACATATGAACCCCTCAAATTCTGGCTCATCTAGAGAGAGATCAGCTGCTTCAAGAATGCCAACACCATCAAAGGATTCAAAGCCATCTCCTCCAACATCCCACATTCGGGTTGGACCCATGAAATAATCATTAGAGTTTCTTGAAAGGAGATGCAAGTTGTTATGCACAAACACTAAATCCTCAGCACGTTCAGGTGTAAGTCTATTTCTCCTTATGCTATGGACAAAACCATAGGTACTTCAATTTCTTTCACAACAAGAAGAAGAAGATGGCTGTCCAAGTAACTTGAGAGCTAATGCTTTCAACTCAGGGGTCCTAACTCCATAAATGCCCCACCATTGCTTTGGTTCAAGATGGGCTCTATCTTCAATTGAGTCGAAATCATCGTAGCTTTTCCCAAAGAGGGAGAAATCAGCAAATTGTTGCTTAATTTTTCTCAGGTCCTCCACAATAGGAAAAAACTTTCTAAAGCATTTGTTCCTCATTTATGAAATTTCAATGTCCTCATGGGGGGGTACACAGTTAGAATCTTGAGAAAGCCAACTTGGACTATAGTACCTATGAATGAAGACATGAATGTCAAATAAAATGTCAAGAAATCAAGAAACTGGGAATAAAATGAGAAGGAAAGAATAGTGTGTTTTTACCTCGGATTTAATGAGTGTGCCAAACAATGAAGAGGTGTATTGCTTTTGCCCCATCGATCTACTAAAATAGCATGAACAATATTGTAAAAGATAGAATGTTCATGCAGCTCCTTTCCTTCATATCGATAAATGCTAGCTTTCACCTTCTCTATCATGGTGTCCCACATCTCATATATCAAATGGAGACATGGATTGTTAGTGTCGGGTACTCGTAGCATTGAATAAATGGGCTCAGTGAAATCCAGGATGAATTTGATTTTATCCCACCACACATCATTAAGAACCTTATCTTTCACAAATTGTGCTTTGCCTACATCATCCTCCCTATATGCAGCCCATTTGTCGCTAACAATCATTAGCACAAGTGATTCCTTGAGAAGAAGAAATCTCTTTAGCATGACAATCGCGGGAGGGAGACGGGCGACGGCCGACGGCGCGGGAGGGAGACAGGCGACGGGCGACGGCTCTGCTCTGCTGGCTGCTGCTCTACAGATCTAGGGGCTAGGGTTGGGCGTTCGGCTGGGTTTGATGTAGGTCACGGTGGGGGCATGGGCTGTGGGCTGACTTCTTCATGGGCCAGAATTTAATTGGGCCAACGTATCGCTGCCGTATCGCAGCGTATCGGTGCCGTATCGGAGTGTTTTTGTTTTTTTTTCGACTGAAATTCGCCGATACTTCGCCGATACCGTATCGCCGCGTATCGGAACGTATCGCCATATCGGATACGTATCGGACACGGGTATGGCAGTTTAATGGAGTATCGGTGTTTCTTAGAGCCGAACAACTGCAAGATGCAAAATTGAGGAGGGATACGCTCAATTCCAACACCGGCGATGACAAAGAAGTAAATAGATGCCGCGAGCGAAGATCAAACCAGACGGACCTCACGCAAGTCTCGGCGTTGACGAGGCGGCCAGAGACGACGACAACCAACCAACGCAAAGAAGACGACCACCAAGAAACCAAGCAAGGGAAGGAGGCGCCCTTTTGAGCACCAAACGAGGGAAGACGAACAGCAACAACTACCCGCTCATGTACCGAATCGAAGGGAAGAAGACTAACGCAGCCAAACGAAGCGAAAATTCTCCCGCCGATTAGTCAAGAAAGCCGGCGTCAGAGAGGGAGAGGGGGGATAAAAGGTTAGAAATTTGACGCGACCCAACCGCCCAAGACACCGTACAAAACAGCACGATGGGAGGAGGAGGAGGAGCGAGCGACCCGCAGCGCGGCGACCGGCACCTCCCACTCGCGGTGGCGGCCGAACGGACGGGGTAGGAATCTTGTGCATGCTTGCGCTTGCGTTTGTTTTTATTTTTTGTTTAAAATAAACGAAAAAGGAGGGAGGAACGGGCAAGTCCACGGTTGGGAGGGGCTTATTAAATGTACGGCCCGTCAGCCGCCACAGCATTGACATTGTGCCCGGGTTTGACTTTGCGCCGACTATCCCATTGGTTCATGCAGCGCCGGCTTCTCCCTCTCCCTCTCTCTTGCACTATGCACCCCAACATTATTTCATTTCTTTCTAGTTTTTTTGACATTTTTGGGCTATTTTACTTTTCTTTTTTTCATATTCGTTTGCATTGTTCGTGATGGGTAACATATTTTTTTATTTTTATTTTTTAAAATTTAATTACGCTAAAAAAGCACCATCAGCTATAGTGCAAAATAAATCATAAGCCAACTTATTTCAGTCGAACTGAGCGTTCCCTTGGTAGGCTTCCGATAAATCAGGAATTTAGGATAAAGATTTTTGGTGGTGCATCACATGTAACGAGGTTTTTATGTTGAAATTAATCGTACCCATTAGATCTGATTAGCGGACAAGTTATTAACTAAACTCCTCACTACATGTCTTTGAATGATCATGTGACAAGATTCTAAATTATGTTACAGCATACAAAGTACGACTTAATAATTAAAGACGTCGCTAGAATCCCGAACCCGCACAAACTTCTCTCCGCTCAACAAATCAACAAACTACCCACTGCAGCAGCGCTGCTTAATATTTTCGTATCTTTAAAAATATTAATCCAATTACAGCAAACGATACATCTCTGGATTCATCACTTAAAAGCCTACATTTTTCATGTAGATCACATATTTTTATTTTGATCATAGCTATATGCAACTTAATGCACAAAACAGAGGAATTTCTCTGTTCTGGCAGACTGGACAGCAAGATTAAAACGCGTCCCAACAACAGTACAACGGTTCAAAAAATATAATTGTTATACAGAAGCTAGATTAATGAATTCCCTACAATTTTCTCAATTTCGACCATGATCACAAAAATCAATTACTACCCCTAAATCACAGTTGAACAGCAGTCTGTCTCAATCTGCTCCCCTGACAAACAGCGGTATTACCGACCCTACTACGCCCAGATCCCACAGCTAAAAATTCTGAAAACAATACAAAATATGGGTCTGGAAGTCCTCTACAATTTTCCTTTTGGGAATATCCGCAGGAAAAATCGTTTGATGGGTCGAAACCGCGCAAACAGACGAGCTGCGCGAATCAATCTACAGGCAGACAGTAGGTAATCTCTAATCGGGCAATTAATCTATAATCTCCCTTCAAATTCTGTGCCAAGAACCCTAATTACCCTATAAAACAGAGATTTTGGGATGGGAAAAATTACCTAAATGATCCCTTGGGATCATTCCTCTTCTTTCCTCCTCTTCCTCTCTTCTTCTTCCTTCTCTCCTTCTTCTCCTTCCTTCACCTTTCTCCTTGGCTCCAATGGTAGCGGCTTGTGGGGGGAAGATGGGGCGCCAACCAGGGAGGAGAGGGGCGGCCAAGAGGGTGGAGAAAGAGGGGGGAGGTGGCGGCTGGTCTAGGGTTAAGGGAGGAGGGGGTGCAGCCTAGGGGGGTGCGGCCACCCCCTTGGGCCTTGGCCCACTCCCCAGGCAGCCCACTCTAGGTTTTTAATTTAATTTTTAATTTATTTTATTCATTTTATACTGTTCCATAATTTGTATTTTTTCCTTCCCGCGATTTACCGAAAAACCGGCGACTCCGCGATTATTTTAAAACTTACGCCGAATTGACGATCAGGGTATTACACATCTTGATCACCTCGAGCCACATGAAATGGCTATGATCATCCACTATCAGCAGGAAGTAGCGGCCGCCTCCTGGTGTGGCTGGTGTAATCGGGTTGCACAAGTCGCCGTGAGCTAGCTTAAAGCCATGCTCAACATGGTACATCGAGGTGCATGGGAACGACGCTCAGCGCTGCTTGTCGAGTGCGCACCCATCATAGAATTGTTCCAGTCATTCGACGAAGGGCACCCCTCGACCTCTTCTTGGCGCTCAGGTCGTACAGGGCACAAAAACTGAGATGACCATAACGCGCGCGCTAGCGCCACGCCGCCTCGTTCACCTTCGACATCAAGCATACGGATGCAGTCAGATTCAGGCCAAGAGTGTACAGCCTGTTTCTTGACCGACGCACCTGTGCTAGTAGCACTCGTTCCTGGTCGAAGATGATCAGCTCGCCGTCTTTGATTACAATTTTGCATCCACCCTCCTTGAGTTGGCCAAGACTAATGATGTTAGACCGTAGTCGAGGGATGCAGTATACCTCCATGAGCGCCCGATGCTCCTGGTTTTTGCATTGAAGCAGTATGGAGCCTTTTCCGCAGATGTCCATCGTTGAGCCATCACCGAATTTTACCTTTCATGTGATCATCACCGAAGGAACGTGGTCGAACTCATTTACGACCATAAAGGACCGTGGTCAAACTTCGGCTATGGCCACGAGGAGTCGACTACGACCACGAAGAAATCTGATCGAACTTGTCTACGACCACAAGAACGTGATCGAACTTATGACCACGAGGAGTCGACTACGACCACGAAAGAAAGTGGTCGAATTTGGCTACGACCACAAGAACTGTGGTCGATCTCAGCTACGACCACGAAGGAACGTAGTCGAAACTCGTTTACGACCACGAAGGAATGTAACGACCATGAAGCAATCGAACACTCCGGAATGCCTGTACACACACGGGAATAACACACAGTTGCTTTGTTGTTGCTCGACTTCTTATTGTAGCGTTTTCTCTGTTGATCTTTTATACTGCAAAAAAACAAATAACTGACCCGACATACCCGCCACGTCTAGCTCTTCATGATGCACCATCCCACGTCCGAGCTATTCACGATATTCATGAAGTTACAAAACACATGTACTAATACTCTTAACGCACTTGCTAACTCACTTAACACACATACTAACACAATACGACTATGACCACTGTAACGTCTCGAGCACATAATGCTGGTGCCAGTAGTTAAATCCAACATAATATATGTTATCATACAGAATTCAGGTGGGCCTGCGATGAACCGCAATTCACTAGGAGATCATCCCCCTAACACAGTGAAATCTTCGGCGACACCACCAGCTCCGTCGGTGTCTGCCCTTACGATGGTTGTGCCAAGGCATACACACTCACGAGTACAAGCTTAACCTCCATTTGAACAAAGAGCATCCCACCAATCACTACCAGGACGCCAGTGCTCAAGCTGCTTCTTCGAAGGGCACCATGTCGAAGGATTCCCACAGAAACAAGTCGACCCTCGCGGCCAAGATGCCACCGCCCAAGATCCCTAAGCGCAGAGGATACACGGCACCATCTCCAGCTGTCCATAACCCCGGGGAGCACCAGTGGCCAAGGAAAGTGCCGTACGAGGATGATAGCGAGGAGACTGAGGAAGAGGGAGATAATGCTGAAGAGGGGGGATGGAGATACAGAGCTGCCAGCAGCGACGATGACGAGACTGAGGACGGAGATTGAACCGCCTGGTGATTTGTCTTTGGGTAGTTGTGCATAAAATTTATAAGCTTTGGGTTATAGTTTTGCATAACTGTACAATATTCAAATAAGACTGGCAAGTTAGGCAGGAGAAATGAGAATTGACCACTATCTTTTTAATTAGGTAGGTGCCTCTTCCAGGTTCAAGATGTTAGGCTGTTGACTTGAAAAGATAATAGATCATTCATTGTTTGCATCCATATATGTCTATGGCTGCGTGTTAGATTCTGTGGTTGTTTGGTTCTGTCATGGTGCAGAATGGTATGGGCAAGTGAAAAGCCCACTGATAACCCTCCTGCGTCCAGATTCCAGACAGCTTTGAAAAAGTGAAAAATAGAAAGCACAGGCCTAGATTGATGTTGAGTCAAGTCTTGTAACACCCCAAGATCCACAATACCCTGGGATGCTACTAAAACTACTCTACAATTAACCAATTTACAAGATAACTTAAACTGGCATCAATTGATAAACAAGATAATACAAGCAGAAGCATAAACAATTAAGAGATAACAGAATAGAAATAACAATTTAATATTCATAATCAACTTCAACATAATAACCAAAGGAACGGTTCTGAATTAAACATTAAAAGGTGAAACATTCATCAAGCAAGATAGCTAAGCAAAGACTATAGTTCTTTTAACTTTATTTCAGCATTAAAACAATATCCAGGTGAATCAATTTGGTGCTGCTCTACCCTTCCCAATGCATGCTCAAAGTCCATCTGTAGGAAGGGGGAAACAAGGGTGAGATAAAAATCTCAGCAAGCAAACTGTTTAACAGGCTATTCAAACTACAAACAATTATACATCATTATTTATAAATTCCATACAACTACAACCACAATTCATAACAACAATTATTAATCACCATAAACTACCATGAGTCAGACCTCTTCAATTTCAGATTTTAATTGGCATATGAATACAGTCATTTTATCCATAATTAAATGCAAATGAAACATTTAATCTTCCACAACTACAATAGATTAATCATCAATATTTAATCTTCCACAAATAACAATGTTATATCCTCAACTTCAAATCACTATCAAAGACAATAAAAACATATGTATGATCATCTCACTACTTTATTAATACTCACATCCACAAATACTATCAACAATTAATGCAAATGGAAAGAATCTCAAGCCACAACCACAACTCTTACCATATATAAGGGACGAATCTCATTCCACGACCATATCCACAATCTTCATACCACAAATAGCTCACATGAACCAATTCCACATTACAACTAAAAAATTGTATATTCCACAAAATATCATCACTACAATATATTGCATATGTATGCAAATGATCTTTCCATAATGCAATACATATGAATGCTTCATGCTATGCTCCACATCACTCTTGCCAGGGCAGGAATTGTAGTTCATCGTATTACGGCAATATACGATGCTTCCACGGGCAAAGAGGTGCATCGTATTACGGCAATATACGATGCTGTACCGGTACGGTCGCGGCTAAGTGTGGCGACATCCACACATTCAAATGACATGAATGATATGATAATTCATTAATCGCATTAATTTATCCACAAGGAGCATTATCATGCTCTCAATATATCCACATCCACCACATGTTATTTTTATGTCCACATTATAACATTGGGTAAGAATTCCACATGTCTACTAGCATAATATCAACATATCAATTGATAAATATTTGCTACCATCTCCATAATTAAAATATCATGCAATCATGGCATAATATATCAAATTAAGATAATAATGTAAATTACAAGTAGAACGAATAACAAGTTAAACGGTAGCAACCACCGCTACGTTCACTTGCCTCAATCTGACGAAGCGAAGATCAACAAAAATCAAGAGCGCTCAGGGACAAGACCACATGTCCATAAGACAACTCTCAGCACACAACCACATCATGCAAGCATGACATAAATATATAAAACAACGCTAGAAACCCGAACCCGCACAATCTCTTCTCCGCTCAACCATCCAACAAATTACCCTCTACAGCAGCGCTGCTTCACGTTTCGTATCTTTAACAATAATGATCCAAATCTAGCAAATGATACCTCTCTGGATTCATGACTTAAAAACCTACAATTTTTATGGAGAACACCTATTTTTATTTTAATCACAGTTAGGAGTAATTTAATGCCCAAAATTGATGAAGAACTCTGTTCTGGCAGATTGAACAGCAGTATTCAAACGCGTGCCAACAACAACACAGAGGTCTAAAAATTCTGAAATTTGTACAGAAGATATATCTATAAATTATCTACAACTTTCTCAATTACGGCCATGACCAGAAAAATCTTTTACTATTTTTAAAATCCAGATTACCATCGGACTGTACCAATCTGTCCGTCTGACGGACAGCGGTATTGCCGACTCCGTATCTCCCAGATCCCACGGTAGAAAAATCCGAAAAAATACAGGAGACACATCTGGAAGTCCTCTACAACTTTTCTTTTGGGAAGACCCGCAGGAAAATTCGTTTTCTAGATCAAAACCGCGCGATAAGGCGCGCTGTGCGAATCAATCTACAGCCAGACAGCATCTAATCCCTAATCGGGCAATTAATCTATTAACTACCTTCATAATCCGTGCCAAGAACCCCAATTATTCCTTAAAACAGAGGATTTGATATGGGAAAAAATTACCTAGATGAAGATTTTCCCCACTTTTTTCTTTCTCTTCTTCTCCTTCTTCTTTCTCCTCTCCTTCTCCTTCGTTCTTCTCTTTCTCCTTCTTCTCCTTCTCCTTCTCCAATAGATGGCAGCCTGTGGGGGTGATGGAGGGGGTGGTGGCTGCGCCCAAGGGTGGAAAAAAGAGAGAGAGGCCAAGGGAGGGGGTTTATAAAGGGGTGCTAGGGTTTGGGAGGGGGTACGGGCCTCTATTTGGGCTGGCTGGCCCAAAATAACTGGCCCACCTATCCGGACAGCCCAAAATATCTAAATTAATTATTTTAATTAATTAATTTATTAATTTATTTTATTCCTTTTACACTATTTCACAATTTATATTTTTCCCTTCTCGCGATTCACCGAAAAACCCACGACTTCGCGATTATTTTAAAAACTTACGCCATAATGACGTTCAGGGTATTAAAGTCTACTACACTGTCTCAGCCCAAAACGTATGCCCTACACTGTCTCAGCCCAAAACGTATGCCCGTGACGATGATGACCTGATGATGTCCAGACTTGCAGTTCGTACAGCCTCTGGCTGATATAAATTTGTTTCGTAACAGGAAAGAGATGTCAGTGAAGAATCTGGATGGAAGCTTGTACATGGGGATGTTTTTCGGCCTCCTCGGAGCTTAGCTCTTCTTTCAACCTAGGTTTAGGAACACTTCGCTGTAAGCTATTTATTCTGCACTAACAGCATGCACAAACCTGAGTATTGGATGGTTTCAATTGATACTGCTTGGGATTTTGATCTAGGTGCTGTAGGATATCTTGGATCAACATTGTTTGTGAGAAGGATCTACAGGAACATAAAGTGTGACTAAAGATCAACCTCAATTTAGACAGCTGGGGAGAAAATGTATGTGAATGCCTTGTTTCGTCGAGCGAGCAGCGTTTCTATGGCCAACAAACTAGGGTAGTTTGTGGAATCTGATCATTCTTTGGCGACGAAGCTGGGAAGCCATGGTTTTTGTTTTCTTGTACTTTTTGTTCTCCTCTTTGATCCCTCTTTGGGGCAACAAATTTTCATGTTGGATTAGCTATATACACATGATCATAGTTGTTGAGTAGTAGATCTCTAGTATATACCACAATTGTTATTCATGAAACCAATGAGACCTACATTGCTTCGTATAAATCTGTAAGATCGATGACATTTGTTGGATGTTTGATGATGATTGATGATGAACACAGCTACGGCAGAATGGTAGACATTTTCATGCTTGTGCTTTCTGGCGGGCAAAACTATAGAAGCATAAGTGATACACCGATAAGATGGAAAATTGATTGAACACTTAAGCTTTAAAATCTGTTGAATCCGATAATTGGACTATTATATAGCAAAATTAAGTGATTTTTTTTTGAAAAAATTCCCCACAAGTCATAAGTTTTTTTAGAACCAAGTCACGACTCGTGAGCTTTGAGAAACACCATCACAACTTGTTTTGTGCCATAGATTTTATCACATCCCCCTACAAGTGATATAAAGGGTAAAACACTCCTGCATTTACATTTGCATCAAATTTTAAAGGAAGACATTAAACTATTTTTAAATTAAATTCACTAACACTTGATTGTTGTCCTAGATTACTCTCTTTTATTTGGAACAAAACTTGTTATCTAAATTAAACTGTTTCTTTTTTCGCATGTGCAGTAAACATTGAAAGTCCTGTTTGAAATGCAGAAGTTCCAAAAAAAAAAATTTATCGCGGAAACTATACTATTTCCTGCAAAATTCTCATGAAATTCCTTTGTTTCTGCGAAGGTAAAAACACTCATTAAGGAGGAACGTTAGCCAGAGTATTTAGTACTAGCCGCAACCTGCAACCAAACTCGAGGTGGTCGCTCGCTCTCGCTCCCATGCCCGCCCACCCCCGTCGCCTGCGCTCACTCCCCAGACTTGGAGTCTCACTCGCCGCCGGCGCCTTCTTCTCCACGGCGCCCTCCATCCACTGCCCGCTCCACGCCGAGCTCGCGCGCCGCGGGGCCCCCGCGTCCGCCTCCCTCGCCCTCTACTCCCGCATCCGCGCCGCCGCCCCTCCCACCCCCTTCACCTTCTCCCTCCTGCTCGCCGCCCTCGCCTCCTCCCCATCCCGTTCGCCCTCCTCTGGCTGCACCCGACTCGCCGCCGCGTGCGTCGCCCACGCGCAGGCGCTCAAGTGCGGCGCGCTCGCGCACCCCGTCGTCACCAACTCCCTCCTCAAGCTCTACTGCTCGCTGGGGCTCCTCTACCACGCGCGCAGGGTGTTCGACTCGGGTACCGCGCTGGACGTCGTCTCTTGGAACACGCTGGTGTCCGGGTACGGCAAGAGCGGCGACCTGGCGGCTGCGCGGGAGGTGTTTGGCAGAATGCCGGAGCGGAACCTGGTTTCTTGGAGCGCGATGGTCGACGCGTCCGTGCGTGCCGGGGAGTTTGGCGAGGCATTGAAGGTGTTTGATCGGATGATGGGGGAGGGGTTCAGGCCGGACGCGGTGGTTCTGGCCAGTGTGCTCAAGGCTTGTGCACATCTGGGCGCGGTGGAGAGGGGGCGATGGGTTCATAGGTATTTGAAAACGGAGGGGTTTGGGGGGAAGCAAGGGAATGTCATACTTGCGACAGCGCTGGTGGATATGTATTGCAAGTGCGGGTGCATGCAGGAGGCATGGTGGGTGTTTGACAGTGTTCGGGCTGGTGATGTGGTGTTGTGGAATTCAATGGTTGGAGGGCTTGCGATGAATGGCTATGGTGAGCGTGCACTTGAGTTGTTCCGAAGGATGTTTGAGAAGGGCTTGGTGCCGAATGAGTCAACATTTATTGTTGTTTTGTGCGCGTGCACCCACACAGGACGTGTGGATGAAGGGAAGGAGATTTTTCAGTCAATGCGGGACCGTGGTATTGAGCCACAAAGGGAGCACTATGGGTGCTTAGCTGATCTCCTTGGGCGTGCAGGGCGTGTCGAAGAAGCTGAGGCTGTGTTACTGGATATGCCAATGGAGCCTCATGCTTCGCAATGGGGTGCACTGATGTTATCATGCCGGATGCACAACAATATTAATGTGGGCGAACGTGTAGGGAAGCGGCTCATTGGGCTAGAGCCAGACCATGGTGGGCGCTATGCTGTTCTGTTCAACCTATATGCAAACAATGGTCGATGGGAAGATGCACGGGCCATTCGGCAGATGCTGGAGGAGAGGGGAGCCAAGAAGGAGACGGGTTTGAGCTTCATAGAGTGAAATGGTTGGTTCCATGAGGTCATGTCTGGGGATATGAGACACCCACCCCCTGGCAAGGCAGATCTATGCACTATTGGAAGACAAATGCTTATGGACATGGATGATAAGGAAAGTAAGGGCAATTCGGGTGTCTTCTAGTTGGTGTACTCAGATTGATTAGTTAGTTATTCCGCCTTGGCGTGATCAGGGTGAATGGTTTTGCATTGGTTGTTTACTTGTTTCGGATAGGAGCTAGCGTGTGGGTTTGGTATCTCCCGATTGGGTGTTTGGATGTGGCGTGCTGTCTTCGCATTGATCGGGCTTGTGTTGGGATGGAGCAATTTGTAGTCGATTGGTGCACTCTGCAGGTGGTAAAGTTTTAGGCTCCAATGAACGCGTTAGGATACACTCCACGTTTGATTCTGGGGAATTCAGTTGCTGCTGTACTGCTGTTGCGTGAGTGACGATACGGACTGTTTCAGCACTCTTGAGGTCAAAATCATGGGTTGAGTAGTGAATGGAGTCCGGTGTGGATTAATTGGGCAAGGTAATCTTGTGATCTTGTTCTTAGGTGTGGGTGTTCTAGTGCTGCAGTCTTGTTTGTAGCTTGCAAATGAAATTAGGACGGCAATGATGTGCTGAATTTGCACCCAGCCATGCATGATGTGCTCTGACATTGAGCAATACGGTTAGATTCACAAGATTGTATTAGTTTTATCAAGAGAAACTTGTCAAGTACTCTTAGCTGATGGTACAGAAAGCATAATGTATGCACATTACTTGTGATTATAATTTATGCAAGTATACATGAGTTAACCTACTTAACTGTTGTTAGGGCTGCAAATTCACTTGATCGATAATAGGAATTGAACTGTTGCTTCTATTACTGATGACGCGACCTATATTGAATAATTTGTATACCATTTGCTACTTTAGTATGTTGGGTCCTGATTTTGCATGTATATAGGATATAGCGCTTCACAATAATCCATTTTCTTAGCTTAATGCTCCTGCTTTCCATGTTACAGAAATTTGAACAAATGTTTGGTTTGACCTTCATTCTGTTCATTTCATCAGGCACACTTTCGATGTAGGCATATGAGAGGCATGAAGAAAACTGCACCAAGCATTGTCGCTATGCCTATATACACTAGGCAAATGACTACTGTTTGGTTCAGATAGATGTGGGAAAAGATGTGAAATTTTACGAATTTTTTCGATGGTTGCTGGACAAGGGATGCACTTGAGACGAACCATTGTGCATCAGTTTTCTGTACCAGTACCATCTCTGTTACAAAAGCATAATTACATCCATGAAGTTCTATTCACTGTACCATGCACATTTCGCTATTCCTACTTTACTACTATTTCAATAAGCTAGTCCAAATATAGAGGTTTCAGTAAGTTGATTTTGATTTGCAAATACTTAATTTTTGGCTTTTAGGCAACAATTTTTCACTGAGTGCCTCTGTTAAATACTTCTTGGTAGCAGTTTTACTTAGATGTGTTATAATAGAAGCAAACAGCGTCACAAACTCATGTTTGGTTCCCTTGCTAAACAAACGGCATGACTTTCCTACACATCCAGGAAGAAAATAATCATGTCTAGGAAGAAAATAATTTTTATAGGTAATGGGACATCCATTCCCACTGGATTTTTATACAAGATTCTGGTAGATTAAATCAAGGGAATAGTTACATTTCAATTATAATTTGGACACAAACATTATACTGAATAGTATGACATATTCTTTTACTCTGTTGTTTTTTCTTGTAGGGTCTAATTGTGGATTTAATATAAAAACATCTTATTTTCTGTTGTTTTTATCAACTTCCTTTCTTCTCTTTCTGTAGTTACAGTAAGTGTCTTCATGTTCTGCACCAACATGATCTTATTACTCTTTAAAATTATGTTCTGCACCAATATTTACGTATATACCGAGACAACAAATTATGACATGGTACCAATTGAGCATCTCCGTAGAGAACCAGAGATGACATGAACCAGTATTAATCTCGATATCATTACAATAGCTAAATTTATGTTGTTTTTATCAACTTCCTTTCTTCTCTTTCTATAGTTATAATAGGATTCTCTAGATTTATTTCATTGACTTCGAACTGTTGAAATCCTACATCTAGAATTTTGCATAAGAATCTGGTGCATGTATTCACTATTCAGTATTAATTTCTATATGTAGCAAGCCTTTGGTACATGGTTTGGACAGAGAATGTCGGTAACAGATTCTTGCCTTACACTCGCAGGACTTTCAGATTGGAGAGTTTGGCCAGCTTGCTAGGCGTTGATCTTGAAGGCTTACTAATGCAGCATTGGTCTGATTCATGAGAGCATTGTATTACTAAAGCAGCATTGCTAGGGCTTCATAAGTGCTGCTTTCGTGATGTTTTTTGGTTCACCTCCATTTTCATGTTGTAAGCTTTGTATCTAGGTGATGTCATGCTTTAATAGTTGCAACACGGTAATGAAACTGATTCTACCAGATCTCTTGTGTTCTGTCTTTCATATCTGGCTTAGTTTTCTACAGTAACTACTAACTAGCTTTAAAACGGAGTGTCTTTTCAAGACAGGATTTACAAGTCGATTGTAGTAGATATTGTCTTGACTTCACCTATATCAGTCAAAATCGTACACGAGTATCTTTCTATACTTTCTCTCACAAACAGTAGCGTAGCCAGGATTTGTAGCTATGGTGGTCTGTTGTCTAAAATTTATTTAACCACTATAAATTTAACATGTCGGTACACAAATATATAAATTACGAAATGCAATTAAGGTAAAAAGGACATACAAACTTCATAAAATAGACGAATATAGCTTTCTTAACATAGAATTAAAATATTACATACCTAGAGTGGCGGATCCAGGATTGAAGCACGCCTCGGGCTAAATTTAAATCAAGTAATAGTCTAGCATACTATAAATTTAGAACTATATTATGATATAAGGAAAAATATGTCATAAATATATCATTGATATGAAAATTTTGCTTAACGTTCAATACTTAAAGAGTTCAAGTTTTCAACATAAATCATAATAAAGAAAGGATATGAAATCATACAGAATGTAGCGTAATATAGATACATCAAGTACCTCAAATCCTAAATGAAGATTTGCTCACTATTTTATGCGGCGATCCCACCATTTCCTCATCAATAGTAGGACAAGAACTAGAACCTACAAAGACAACATAAAAAATAAAATAAAATATAGATGTTCACCTATAAATCCTCAGACTCGGTTCCGCCCCTGGCGCCTTCCTCGCCGCCGCCGCCGCGCTCGTCTTCTCATGTACGGTCCTGTTCCATTTTTTCTCACGAAATTCTCGGGCTTTTCTTCGTGCGGGGGAGGAGGCCTCGTGGTAGCTTGTTCCTTCCCCGATCCGTCCGGGTAAGCGGGGTTTCTGCTTCCTAGGATGCTGCTCGTTCCATTCGTGAGGCACTGGTGGTTCCAGTTGCTCTGATCTGACGTAATTCGCGAGCTGCTTGCTCCATCCCGACCTAGATTTGGTTTGCTTGCAAATTGGAATGGCCTGATCTGAACAACACTTGGGATCCATGCGATTGTGACGAGATCTGCCCCCTCTCGGTGTCTTGCAGCCTTGCAGGCATGGGGGCCGCGTACGGGACAGCCAAGAGCGGCGTCGGCGTGGCGTCCATGGGCGTGATGCGCCCCGAGCTCGTCATGAAGTCCATCGTGGCAGCAGGGTGGTCCACGGCCCACAGGGACCACCCTCTGCTCACAAACAGATATAATTTAAATTTTAAATCAAAAGTTGTAAGCCCAAAAAAATCCACCATCAGCTTTGATATGCTCATATGCTATCTTTTCAGTTGCCATGTGCATGACTTGCAATGTCAGAAAGAAGGGAGCAACAGTTACTTCAGTTATGAATTTGATTCATCAATTTATCTCTCACCTGTACGATTTCATTTGGTTAATATGCATCCTGAATCCTGATAGTATTTTTTTGCTTTGTTTAAGACGTGTGGATGAGTGAACCAAACATTGGTTTACTTCATATGCATGTATAACGATTGCTGTCCTATGCTACGCCCGTTACCTAATACCTCCTAATACGTAAGACCTATATTATCAAATACAAAGGAGTAATACAGCTTCGACCTCAAGCTCTGCTCTGATCGTTCTTCCTTCCCACGGCCCCAACCACTCCACCTCACCCGCTTCACCGATTGCTACCACCTCGCTCTGATGGACTACTCGGGCGGCGGGCCGGCGCCGGTGAGAGCGCGGACGCGGTGGTGCTACTGCCGCTGCTTCTGCTACTGCTGCAACTCCTTCCCCACCCACCCAGGACGACCTCCGCGCCGCCGCCACCTCCTGAATACCCACCCCACCCTCTAGGGTCTCCCAGGTGCGTCTCCTCCCGCTTACTCGCCTGATTCACGCGCTACGGCGATTCGGGCGTCTTCTAGTTGGTGTACTCGGCATGATTATTCTGTTAGTTATTCCGTGTGCTTGGCGTGATCAGGGTGGATGGTTTTTTATTCTGTTAGTTATTCCGTGTGCTTGGCGTGATCAGGGTGGATGGTTTTGCGTTGGTTGTTTCGGATTGGAGCTAGCGTGTGGGTTTGGTATCTCCCGATCGGGCTTGTGTTGGGATGGAGCAGTTTGTGGTTGACTCGTGTACTCTGCAGGTGGCAAAGCTTTAGGCTCCAATGAACGCGGGAGGATACCCTCCACGTTGCATTCTGGGGAACTCAGTTGATGCTGTACTGCCGTTGCGTGAGCGATGCTACGGACTGTTTCAGCACCCCTGAGGCCAAAATCATGGATTGAGTAGTGAATGGAGTACGGTGCGGATTAATTGGGCAAGGTAATCTGGTGATCTTGTTCTTGGGTGTTCTAGTGCTGCAGTCTTGTTTGTAGCTTGCAAATGAAATTAGGACGGCCATGATGTGCTGAATTTGCACCCAGCCATGCACGATGTGCTCTGACGTTGAGCAATAAGGTTAGATTCACAAGATTGTATTAGCTTCACAATAATCCATTTTCTTAGCTTAATGCTCCTGCTTCCGTGTTATAGAAATTTGAACAAATGTTTGGTTTGACCTTCATTCTGTTCACTTCATCAGTCACACTTTCCATGTAGGCGTACGAGAGCCATGAAGAAAACTGGGCCTCTTGGCTTTTTCGGCCGAATGTGCCACCGAAACACCAGATCTGACCTATTTGTGAGAAATTCCATTTTTGGCCCCATGTGGCCGGGAGGGCGCGAAGCCCCCTAATGTGCCCCCCCGGACACGTGAAGTAGCAGGCGCGTCCGGGGATCGAGTATTTTCTCAAGATGGGATCTACAAGTTAATTGTAGTACACGTTAAAAGCCTAACATCTGTATCAACCAAAATTGCAAGCGAGTATCTCTCTCTCCGTAATCTCTGTCGCAAACAGCCAAAATTCAAAAATTTCAGCCAAAAGCCATAAGCCGCAGCCAAAAAGAACAGGCCCTACGCTCCCCGGGCGCATTACCTTCCCTGCCGCGTGAGGAGAGCGGCCAGGTCCATGCCGGGTGTGGTGCTTGCGCCTCGGGCGGGCCATTTGGTAGATGGTCGATCACGACAGCAGGCCGGGCAAGGCGTCCGTCACCTTTGGCTACCCCCGGCACATGCAGTGGCTCCACGGGCAGTGGCGGACGCAGGAATTTGAGAATGGGTGTTCGGAGTTGTAAGAATATTTTTCAGTACAAAATATAAAGATCTATAGTAGCAATAGTTAACATACAATTGTTCGCACTAGGGATAATATCTTTAAGAAAAACTTGGAACAGATTGGGCCCAACTTCAAGACTTAGGTAGATAAATGGCTTTTTAGGTTGGTAGATTGACATACTTCTAAGGAAGAAAAGTTGGATGAAATGTACATACCACCTCAATAACAACTCAAACTGATCACAGTTTATATTTGCATTATATCATCTAATCAAATAATAATACACATGGTGGCCATCTCCAAAAGATCTAATAGTATATAGACGGAAATCCAACAAGCCTTGGAAAATGACTATACAGACAACATAGATCACATTATTCAATTTAAAGTTCACGAAGGAAAAGGTAGAGCATACCGTTTGCTAATTCAATAGAAAAAAGGGGTGGGGGTTAGTACCTGTCTCAAGTACAGCATCATAATGCCCCTTGCCAATTGATGCTAGCATGCGTAAGAAATAGTGGTGTAGGACCGGATGAGGCAACAGAGGGGGGGTGAATGGTGCCCATAAATTTTTCCTCTAAATATTCACATATTCCTTATTCTCCAATAGCTACAAAGCTATGAAGATCCAAGATATGAGGTCTAGTAGAAGACAGAGGAATTCAGACTATCTAATGACCAAATCGAGCCTTGTGTGGTTAGATTACGACCACTTGGCGGAAGCTCAAACGTAGTCGAATACATCCACTCCGCAGAGAGGCATCGGTAACAAAGCGACGTTTGTTGGGAAGACAACGTGGTCTAGACCGACACCATGGTCGAAACCGACAACTTGGTTGATAGCACATGCGATGGTCGTAACTTTGACCACTCGGAGAAGAGCATCTTGGTAGGCAATCGATGATCAAGCGAATTCAATGAAGTCGATAGCCACCAAAACAAGACTGACAAGATCGAAAGATGAGTCCGGTCGGAACCGTCGTGATCATAAGCCAATGGCATGGTCGTACGATCAACATGGTCGAAGACCGACTTGCACCTATAACCGACTGCGATCGCAGACACCTCATGAGACCGTGGGGGCACACGACTACGAGATCTACGACCATCAAGCACTCGGAAACCAGTGCAAAAGAAAGCAGATGATCTATGTCTTGGCTGGTCGAAAATCAGAGAAGAGCAGAAGGCCAAGACTTCGTGATCGCAAGTCGTGGTCAAATCTCCAAAGGAAAACCGGTCGACCGATGAAACCCGAGAAGACCAGTGACTTCACACTAAGTCTTTTCCATGATCGATACCGACCGGGACCGAGTCACTTGACAACAGAGAACCGAAAATAGAATCGGTCGTGAGGTCTTAGCGTGGCGATCGCCAACTTGTGGTCGATAACCAAAGCCGAGAAGATATCTGCAATCGAATCCGACCGTCGCCGACCACACAACCGAAAGACTCGATTCAATGACCTTGGTCGTAAAACCGAAAATCGGATGACGAACGTTGAATACTCTATTTTGTCGGTATACGACCGCAGAGCAAAATTTGAGGAATCTTTTGCACGAGGTCGAAACCAACTGAGACTTGAACTCTAACTTGTATATGATCTCTAGAAGTGAATTTACCAAGAAAAGGAAAGTCTTTGTTTCGCCAAAGAAAATTGATGCGATCGAAAAATAGAACAGAGACTCATCGGCAGATCGAAAGACACAGGATTTTTCCAAATCAACTTCCGCTCTCGGAATGAAGCGCCAACTAGCCTTGAGACAGATTCCCAGTTCTGAGCAAAACAAAAATAAGCCAACTCTCAAAGGAAATACTGAAGGAACTAAGAATGAAGAGATGGCAAATAAATCAATGAAAACATCTCAAGAACAGCCTCTCAACCCAGATCACAAACACAGACCCATCTCATAGATAAACTCTAACAAGTACAGAGAGATGAGTCCTCTCAAATCATAACACGGGAGGTTTCTGCAACCACTCCCCCTGGGAGGACAAGCTCTAGCCCTAGAGCACACACACAGATACACTCCCAAGGGAGGGAGAGGCGGCTGCCTCCAAGGCCTAGCCGACCAACTCACTCAGAACACTTGCCTCCCTCTCCCTTTTATAGCCTCACACGAGACTAACCCTAATGGATCCATCCATTAGTCCATACTGGGATAACCGAAAACCCCATCTAACACCGGTTTTAACACTCACTTTGCCCGCTAACTCAAATGCTTTGCCTGCTATCCCAACAGACCCGCACTTTGCCCGTTAGCGCCAACAGAATCCACTTCTTTTCTCAGGTGCTTTACCAGAGGGACAGCTTCCCCCGCAGCTTTGACATTTCTCCAAAATGCCCCTCCGCTGCCTTCCAGGAAGCTTCCTCCACCGCTTTATTGTCCATCTTTGTCGCCCCACCCGCACGACACGACCTCTTCGGCTTTTCCACGTCGTTCTGGACCTCAACAACTTCCTTGTCTAGTCCCGACCTCCTAAGCCTCACCAAGACTTGTCTCCAGGATCATGCAACCGACCGATCAGACCTTCGACTCCTCCAGAGTCTAGTCTCGGTCTATTCCACCGCACACGACCGCACCCAACCTCCTGACCGTCTGGACCTCAGCTCCTCCCTGAGCCTAGTCCCGGTCCTCCTCGTTGTTGCCCGTCGTGCTCGGCTCTGGCGTCCAGCTCAGTTCCTTGTCTCCGGCCGCAACCACCTCACCACCTCGATCATCTTGGCGTCTCCAACCGTCGGACCTCAACACCTCCTGTGCCTAGTCCCGGTCCTCCCACGCCTCACCATGAAATAGCTCCGAAGTCCTGCAGCCACACAGACAAGCAAACCGTCACATAGCACTGATCCATACTCTGCACAGCTCACAGAGCTCAAGTCTCTTTTCCACAGAAATTAGACTTTACCAAACCTTGTCAAAACGTAGAACAAACCAGTCTACAAGGTCCACAACATCACAAAGAACCCAACCGACCAAACCTCACCGTAATCGGACATGAAATGCACCTCACGACCAATTTTAGTGATCCCGCACGACCATGGTCATCCAATCGATAACGTGGTCGAACGCGGTTTCGACCACGTTCAATTCTCGCTAACGTGGTCGTAGCTCTCCGAGCGCATAACGCGGTCGCACCACCGAAAGTGCCACAACGTAGTCGTGGCTCCTTTCCCACAACGTGGTCGAGGCCTCGAGCTCCCACAACGTGGTCGTGACGCCCACCGACCACGGCCAAAGTGGTCGAACGCCCGACCGCCCAACGTGGTCGAGGCTCCGATCCCACAACGTGGTCGTAAACCCTAGCGCCGAGTGCCGACCACGGTCAAATCTTCGAGGGCTCCGCAAGCGTGGTGAAGCTCGAGCGCCACAACGTGATCGAACGCTCCCAATTGCCAACGTGGTCGTAAACCCTTCCGACCACGCCAAAGAACTCGTGACGTTGCTCGGTTGGAACCCGATGCTCGCAACGTGGTCGACGCCACCGATATGCGCCAACGTGGTCGTAACGCCCCGACCACCGTCGGTTTGCCGAGAACACCTCAACGTGGTGTACGCTCCTGAACGAAATTCGACCACGACCAAACGTGGTCATATGGCATGCTACATGGTCGTACGAGCCAGGGACAAGTCGGACACGACTTCATTTCGACCAGAATTAAGACTTTGCAATAAAAGTCCAAAACAAACTCAATTTTCCTCAAACAACGGTCAAATACTCATCACAAAGATGGGATCATTTCCACATGATCTCTCAATCTCCCTTGATGAGTATATTGACAAACACCGTAAAATATGAAGTTGAGTTTGTAGAAGGCGACATGGTCCAAAGATAGAAAATGAAATAATGACCATGTCGCGGAAGGAACACTAGAGCAATAAATAAAGAGCAAATTGATCTTCAAAACTCTACAGTTCCCGAATTCGAGAAAAAATTCTTTTTTTTTCTTTTTCTCCAATCTATTCTCCCCCTTTTGGCAATAAACACATCAAGTATGCAAGAGAGAGAATAAGTCATGATGATGGATGAAATGGTGATTTGATTATTCAAAGTATGCGAGCCATGAGAATTATCCAAAATGACCAAAATGTATTACACCAAGCCATAACATACAAGTATGCTACAAAGATCATGACTATGTATGTAAAGTGAAGCTAAGCAAAATAAGGTATATTCTGAATTTTAATTGAAGTGCTTAGCAAGTCAAGTCAAACAAGATTTTAGTCTAGCTAATGATATCCACAAATGATGCAAGCCATGTCAATAAGCTAAATGGAATCAAGAAGGCGGTGTTGAGCAAACTAGAGTGCTATTTGTTCAAGAATGATACAATTGTTGAAGTACATTGAACATTTTAGCAATTGAGCACATTTGATATTTTTCTTTAGAGATCACATGGTTGTTTTCAACCATCTTTTATTCACCATGTGCTAGACCTCAAGCCTTATGCGATCATTCCAAGCGAGAAGCTTAAGGAAATGATCTTGGTCATCCAAAACTCCCCTGAGTTCATGCCTTGTGCAATGGCAAGCCGTCTCATGAGAAAGAATTGGTGAGATCGGTTTTTCGCACAAAGAGATCTGTTTGCTTTTAATAGATTGTACTAACTTATGTGTCATCAAGAAACCTGTATAGCTCAATCTATTGCTCAACTAAGATTCAAGACTCAACTCACCTATTTGACATGGCGAGAATCATAAAAGGATAACACAAGGCTGACTAGTCTCAAATATGAACATGACATGAATTATGTCAAATTTGGCATTTTAATTAACCTATCATGGCAAAGACTTGACTACACATATAAAGTCATGATCAGACTAGCAATGGAGCACAAATCATGGTAAGGTGTAAAGCATTGAAAGCATGTCATAACCGGATAATAATTAAGGCTCAATGTGGTTATATTACAATGCAGAATGCAATGGAAAATCCAGCTCCCCTTAACATGTGATGCGACTTTTAGTTCAAGTTGAGTTAAGTCAAAATTAAGCTCGAAGTTCCCAAATGAACTCCCCCAACCAAAGCAATAAACAAGAAGTCGGTAAAGAGAAGAGAAAGCAGCAGTCCTTAAAGCATAGATAAGAGTAAGAAGTCTAACTAGACGAGAGAAACGCCTAATCTATGCTAGGAGGACTAACCCAAATGCACCCGATACACGGTGCAACAAAAATGAGAACAGAGCAAGATAAATGAATAAAGCAAAAACACGTAAACTCCTTCTCACAATAGTCCATAAGGACAAACCACCCTAAGCTCTCCACGAAACATAGCCGAGCAGATGTAAAGACTCCAACTCCCCTAGAGAAGACAAATTGAGAAGAACCAGAAAATTTGGCACAAAATCCAAAAGGGGAAGGTTCTAACTCAAGAAGGTGATCCTCAAACACACTCTATCCTCATGGTCTCTAGCCTATAACCTCATACCACGGAGCAAAGGCACACTATGTCAATGCAAAAGACTCTAGTGGCCAAGAAAAGTTCAATCTAGGTAGAAGAGAATCCTAGAGAACCAAAGCCCAAACTAGGTAGTAAATAATCCTAGAGAACCATTTGGATGAGAAGTGTGATTGAGACAACATCACCTAGAGTTAGCTCCTACTGACCAAACCGACCCTTCCTACCACTAGAGGACATATACTATGCAAAGCCGAGAGGCGGGAAGCAGAACACTAAAGATCACAGGGGAGCAAACCTCGGTTACAGTTGCTCGGGAGGTTGTTGTAGTGGTCGAGGTCGAATATGTGTCCAGGACGAGGTCGTACATGTGTTCAGACCTCTGTCAAGCAGTCGAAGTCATGTACTGGACGTTGTCGAGTCCGAGTTCACCATGGTCGCAGATGAATCCAAATTGAGTCCAGACCATAGTCGAGATGATTCTGGGGTCGCGATTGATCTTGGGTCTAGACCGTGGTCGAGACGAGTCGAGAATGGTCGGAGTCGTGTTGGTGTGGTCGAACTCGCTACCGAGGATCGATTGTAGTTGAGTCCGAGTCGTGGCCGAAGTTGAGTCCGGATCGTAGTCGTGGTCGAATCCGGCTCATGGTCGTGTATGGGTTCAGCCGAGAGTCCATCTTGTGGTCGAGAAACTACGACGTGGTCATAAAGACCAGGAGCGGTCAGAACAATTGTACCACTCTCCCTCATTCATAACTGCGGATTAAACATAGGGGAACAATCGGTGTCCTAGTCTGGGGTAAATGATATACAACATGGAACCAAGATCGAGACAAATGATAACAACAATAGCATCACTAGTATTAAAGACATAGAACACATGAGAACACGCACCGCCACAAGCTCAATCTAGCCCTCAACAAAAGCATCTAGAGCAAGCAAGCCTAGAGCCACCAAATACTAGAAGAAGCTTGTGACCTAACCACAAATCTCATGATATCTAAGCATAAGCACAGACTAATGCTACAAAGATGTTGTACAGTTTATTTCATGCCAAAACTTAAATGAATAAGATCAAGATATACATGTATCACAATGAATCACAACCATACACATAGCGGTGTGAGAGCAGATCACGAAGCATATGCTAGCATGGATAAAAGCATGTATAATAGAAAATATACAAAGGCATGAATAAACGCGAGATCATGACACGTAGAAACTATCCAAGATATACCCAAGCTCATCTTGTCCATACATATGCATACATCATGTAGACATACAACATGACAAATCAAAATCATGAAAAGTATGCTAACATGTATAAATAATGATGAATGAACATAAGGAGCAAGATGTGAACCATGATAGATACTACGAGCACAAGGTCATGATGATACTTGACTTCTAATACACACATTCTACTTAGCTCATGAAGTCAAGTCAAAGCTTAAGCATCTAACAAATACAACAAGGTGCATGGATACTTAAGCAACATACACATAAAGGCATGACATGAAAGCATTGAGAGAAAACATGCCAAGATGGAACAAGTGAGCGCATGAACAAGCACAACATGCCAATTATGGTCAAACATGAGTATAAGGGCACGAGGGTATAGAGTAGCTCACAAAGTAGGTGGAGACGTAAACGTGAAGGTACATACCTCTTGGAGGCCATGAAGTGGAGAACCAACAAATGTTCTAGTCACGTGATGAAGCAGAAGACTAAAATCCATTCGATCTCATGTTCTCCATCCAACGTCTGGACACCTACAAAAGACAAGAACAAAGTGCACAAGTCTTGGATCCCGAAGGGTTAGTAAGCAAATGCTTGGGCTTCCAAGACTTGACACACGGCCACTCAGCAGAAAAGGAGTGGTCGTTCGTACTACGACTACGGTTGAGAAGAAATGAGCGTGGTCATAGCACGAGGCGTAGTCTTGAATGACTATAGCCGAGAGATGTGGTCGTTGGTCGTTACAACCACGGCTGGGAATCGCAGGTGTGGTCGTAAGTCAGTTATGACCACGACAATCGAGCAAAGCAGCGCTCAGACCAGCGATCGTGCTCGTGAGGGACTTTCGACCACGGTAACAAGCGGAAGTGTCCGCCAGACATGGTCGTATGCAGCCACGACTATGTCGAGAAGTCAAGTTGTGGTCGTAAGGCATTACGACTACAACGACGACACAAACAGAGGAACTCGACTTTACTACACTCTAGCAAGCTCACACTCCTCTACACATGTGCGGTGAGTCAAAGTTTTAATTTCTCATTTGCGATTTTAACATTCAAGTAGAAATTAAATTTTCACCGCTCACAGAGAAAGACTCACAACCTACACATGAGAAATGAGATTTCAACCTAGCAAGAATAATCTAGCAATTTATAATCTAGGCACCTCACAATATCCCGAAGAGCAAGTATAATCATTTGGACAAGGCCAAGGTCATAATGAGTTTTACCTTGCTCATGATAAGTCGACGCTTATCATTATTATCCGTGTGTTCTCCAAGGCTTTCTCCTTAGGGCACTTGATCAACCAAAGGACAAGAATGAACCACAAAGCTCACACTTGTGGTCTCTTGCAAATAAAATCATCCTCTAGCCGAAATCAAGCCTCTTGTCTCAAAGGACATTATTGGCAAAACCACCCCAATAAGATTCAAAGAAAAGTTCACAAGATTCCCTACTAGTTGCATGCTCAAGATCGGTTAAGATCCAATTCGAGCCAACCTCGCTCGATACCAATTGTAGGACGGATGAGGCAACAGAGGGGGTGAATGGTGCCCATAAATTTTCCTCTAAATATTCACATATTCCTTATTCTCCAATAGCTACAAAGCTATGAAGATCCAAGATATGAGGTCTAGTAGAAGGCAGAGGAATTGGACTATCTAATGACCAAATCGAGCATCGTGTGGTTAGATTACGACCACTTGGCGGAAGCTCAAACGTAGTCGAATACATCCACTCCAGAGAGGCAGGTCGTCGGTAGCAAAGCGACGCTTGTTGGGAAGACAACGTGGTCAGACCGACACCATGGTCGAAACCGACAACTTGGTTGATAGCACATGCGGTGGTCGTAACTTTGACCACTCGACCGAAGAGCATCTTGGTAGGCAATCGATGATCAAACAGAATTCAATGAAGTCGATAGCCACCAAAACAAGACTGACAAGATCGAAAGATGAGTCCGGTCGGAACCGTCGTGATCATAAGCCAATGGCATGGTCGTACGATCAACATGGTCGAAGACCGACTTGCACCTATAACCGACTGCGATCGCAGACACCTCATGAGACCGTGGGGCACACGACTACGAGATCTACGACCATCAAGCACTCGGAAACCAGTGCAAAAGAAAGCAGATGATCTATGTCTTGGCTGGTCGAAAATCAGAGAAGAGCAGAAGGCCAAGACTTCGTGATCGCAAGCTGTGGTCAAATCTCCAAAGGAAAACCAGTCGACCGATGAAACCCGAGAAGACCCAGACTTCACACTAAGTCTTTTCCATGATCGATACCGACCGGGACCGAGTCACTTGACAACAGAGAACCGAAAATAGAATCGGTCGTGAGGTCTTAGCGGTGGCCGATCGCCAACTTGTGGTCGATAACCAAAGCCGAGAAGATATCTGCAATCGAATCCGACTGTCGCCGACCACACAACCGAAAGACTCGATTCAACAGCCTTGGTCGTAAAAACCGAAAATCGGATGACGAACAGTGAATACTCTATTTTGTCAGCGCACGACCGCAGAGCAAAATTTGAGGAATCTTTTTGCACAGAGGTCGAAACCAACTGAGACTTGAACTCTAACTTGTATATGATCTCTAGAAGTGAATTTACCAAGAAAAAGGAAAGTCTTTGTTTCGGCCAAAGAAAATTGATGCAGTCGAAAAATAGAACAGAGACTCATGGCAGAATCGAAAGACACAGATTTTTCCAAATCAACTTCGCTCTCGGGAATGAACCGCCAACTAGCCTTGAGACAGATTCCCAGTTCTGAGCAAAACAAAAATAAGCCAACTCTCAAAGGAAATACAGAAGGAACTAAGAATGAAGAGATGGCAAATAAATCAATGAAAACATCTCAAGAACAGCCTCTCAACCCAGATCACAAACACAGACCCATCTCATAGATAAACTCTAACAAGTACAGAGAGATGAGTCCTCTCAAATCATAACACGGGAGGTTTCTGCAACCACTCCCCCTGGGAGGACAAGCTCTAGCCCTAGAGCTACACACACACAGATACACTCCCAAGGGAGGGAGGCGGCCGCCTCCAAGGCCTAGCCGACCAACTCACTCGTAACACTTGCCTCCCTCTCCCTTTATAGCCTCACACCTGAGACTAACCCTAATGGATCCATCCATTAGTCCATACTGGGGATAACCCGAAAACCCCATCTAACACCGGGTTTTAACACTCACTTTGCCCGCTAACTCAAATGCTTTGCTCGCTATCCCAACAGACCGCACTTTGCCCGTTAGTGCCAATAGAATCCACTTCTTTTCTCGTGTGCTTTACGGAGGGACAGCTTCCGCAGCTTTGACATTTCTCCAAAATGCCCCTCCGCCGCCTTCCGTGAAGCTTCCTCCACCGCTTTGTTGTCCATCTTTGTCGACCCACCGCACGACACGTCCTCTTCGGCTTTTCCACGTCGTTCTGGACCTCAACAACTTCCTTGTCTAGTCCCGACCTCCTAAGCCTCACCAAGACTTGTCTCCAGGATCATGCAACCGACCGATCAGACCTTCGACTCCTCCAGAGTCTAGTCTCGGTCTATTCCACCGCACACGACCGCACCCAACCTCCTGACCGTCTGGACCTCAGCTCCTCCCTGAGCCTAGTCCCGGTCCTCCTCGTTGTTGCCGTCGTGCTCGGCTCTGGCAGTTCAGCTCAGGTTCCTCGTCTCGGCCGCAACCACCTCACCGGCCTCGATCATCTTGGCATCTCCGACCGTCGGACCTCAACACCTCCGTGCCTAGTCCCGGTCCTCCCACGCCTCACCATGAAATAGCTCCGAAGTCCTGCAGCCACACAGACAAGCAAACCGTCACATAGCACTGATCCATACTCTGCACAGCTCACAGAGCTCAAGTCTCTTTTCCACAGAAATTAGACTTTACCAAACCTTGTCAAAACGTAGAACAAACCAGTCTACAAGGTCCACAACATCACAAAGAACCCAACCGACCAAACCTCACCGTAATCGGACATGAAATGCACCCTCACGACCAATTTTAGTGATCCCGCACGACCATGGTCATCCAATCGATAACGTGGTCGAACGCGGTTTCGACCACGTTCAATTCTCGCTAACGTGGTCGTAGCTCGAGCGCATAACGCGGTCGCACCACCGAGTGCCACAACGTAGTCGTGGCTCCTTTCCCACAACGTGGTCGAGGCCTCGAGCTCCCACAACGTGGTCGTGACGCCCACCGACCACGGCCAAAGTGGTCGAACGCCCGACCGCCCAACGTGGTCGAGGCTCCGATCCCACAACGTGGTCGTAAACCCTAGCGCCGAGTGCCGACCACGGTCAAATCTTCTGAGGGCTCCGCAACGTGGTCGAAGCCTGAGCGCTACAACGTGATCGAACGCTCCCAATTGCCAACGTGGTCGTAAACCCTTCCGACCACGGCCAAAGAACTCGTACGTTGCTCGGCTGGAACCCGATACTCGGCAACGTGGTCGTACGCCACCCGATATGCGCCAACGTGGTCGTAACGCCCCGACCACCGCCGCTTTGCCGAGAACACCTCAACGTGGTCGCACGCTCTCGAACGAAATTCACCACGACCAAACGTGGTCATATGGCATGCTACATGGTCGTACGAGCCAGGGACAAGTCGTACACGACTTCATTTCGACCAGAATTAAGACTTTGCAATAAAAGCCCAAAACAAACTCAATTTTCCCTCCAAACAACAGTCAAATACTCATCACAAAGATGGGATCATTTCCACATGATCTCTCAAGTGGTTGCAATATGAACCTAACATTTCCATTGAGAGCGAATGTAAATAATTAGAAAACGTATCATATTTATAGTGAGTAATGAAGTGCATTAAAAACAGACAAAATTGTAAAAACATGGTTCACATCATGCCGGCGGAGGCGCGGAGCGGATGGCCGAACCGCCGAAGGCACGCTTGGTGGTGATGCGGTCGCCGGTCATGGCGTGGCGGAGCGGAGGGCCGGAGCCCGAGGGCGGAGGCGCCTCCCGTCGTCTGGCGCCACGCGCTGGCACGGAGCCGAGTCCCGAGAACCTTGATCTAGCCGAGCACGGAGGGCCGGAGGGCGGCGGGCGAGGCGGGCGGGCGGCGACGCGGAGCGAGGTGGCGAGGCGGTCGCCGGCGGAGCGAGGGCGAGGCGGTCGCCGTCGGAGCGGAGGGCGAGGCGGCAAGGCGGGCGGAGGAGGTGGCGAGGCGGTCGCCGGCGGGCGGCGGGCGAGGCGGTCGCCGTCGGAGCGAGGCGGAGGCGGCAAGGCGGAGAGTGGGCGGCGAGGCTAGGGTTAGGTCCGTCGAACGCGAACGCAATGGCGATCGGGGAGGGGGACCGAGACCGGATAGGCGAGCCGCAAGGCGCGCTGGACGGAAAATGGCCGGGCCACAGCCAGAAGCTCATGGCTCTGTGTCTCTCAGGCCGAATTGTGGCTATAAATAGTTGATTTGGCCTAACTATATATATATATGTATGTATTATACCTCATATATACTAGCTTTTTTGTCAAAAAATTTGGGTATTCAGCTGAACACCCATGAACTACAGTAGATCTGCCCCTGTCCACGGGCCGGCTCCCCTCTTGCGCGTCCGCCTACCCCCTGCGGCTTGCTCCACGATAAAATGGTCCGGGGTTCATTTTCAAAGGCAGCGTAATTTTATTTTCGTTGAGCTAGGAACGAGACACTGAGAGAGGCAGCATAGATGGGAGGAAGGAAGGCTATAAAACTACCTGATATTTTAGTGGTTTTGATTTGTAATTTGAAGTTTGCGCAGTTAGAAAAGTTGCAGATCGACTTTTGAGCATCCGAAAGAGGTAATTTTCATTGACATGCACCAATTTTTTAGCAACATGATTAGCACCTAATTAGAAAAATGGTATCTTGTTAGTATGAAAAGGTGGTACTTAGCCTTGTGTAGTTAGTTTGTGCCCTTAGTTGACCTAGAAGACAGAGTGTTGTTACTGTCATTAATTACTTATTAGTGCCAGTAAATCCACACATGTCATTGCTTATGCATAGCTAATTGAATTTGCATACAAACGGAGTTGTTACTGTAGGACCGGAAACGGCGACAGAGGGGGGGTGAATGTCGTAAATTAAAATTATCCCCTGACTAGTATCCACAAAATCTTTACCCTCCGATAGCTATAAAGAGCTATGAAGAAGAGAAAACCCAGCTCACAGAGAGTCAACAGAGATCAAGGAAATTGAGCGGAAGTCATGTCACGAAAACAGCAAAGAATTGCTACCACGACAAAGAAATCTGCTGCCACGACTGCCACGGCAAGGAAAAATGTTGTTTCTGCTGCCAGCCGAGTCAACCGAAAGTGAAATGGAAAAAGTGAAATACAAACTACCGAAAACAAACTGCACACCAAACTATGAACAGTGAGTGCTTTGTATTTCGAAGACTGAAAGCAACGCAGCAGAGATCTTCTCTGAAGATGGACAGAAGGCAAGACAAAAGAAATAAAAACTAAAGAAGACACTCAGCTGCAAGGAGTACAGCCGAAAGGCTTAAAAGCTCAAGAAACAAAAAGCAGCAAGCAGAACATTTGCCAAGAATGCTGTCGGCACAGCACTGCACCGATTGTTGATTTTCTTGACCGAAGGCAGACAAAAACAGCAGACCAAAAGCAAGATTTTCAGACCAAAAAGCTACTGCAGCAAGGGAATTTGATAGCTCAGTAATTATTGCTTTAAGAACACAAGAACTGAACAGCAGCACAAAAGAAAAACTGAGAGTGGAGTTTGGCTGAGCAGTAGATAGATTATAATCCGAAAATACAAACTGCAGCCAACTGAACAGCAATCAATAAAAACTGAAGATGCTATTTTCTCTGTGCAATCGACTGGTAAATGTAAGAGATAAAACAGAAATTACTTTTCTGTAGAAAAGCCGAAGGCACAAAGACAAAGCTGAACCGAGAACAAAAGTTGCAGCCAAACACAAAGAAGGAAAAACTAAAGAAGCTGCTAAAACTGAAAAGGAAGGCAGCTGTCTGAAACTGCAAAAAAGGAAAAACCGACACAAGCAGTTTGTGTCTCCACAGTCTGACGGGAGAACCGAAAGAGAGAAAGCAGAAAGCTCCTGAAAAATTTGTTGACACAGTGACTACCAAGGAGACAAGAAGGAACCGAAATCAAAGAAGATCAATGGTTGTACTTCAAGGGTTGGCTGGACGGAAAAGCAAAGAAAAGAACTATTGATCGTTGCCTTCTCAGGTTAGAGAAACAAGGTATCAACTGATCATCCACGTGAGTACATGAAGAAGAAAATCAATGATATGAACTGAACCCAGAAACAAGAGCAGCAAGGACTCAAAGACAGATGAAGTAAAAACACAGAAGAGAGAAAGAACAACAGGAAATCATCTCAAACAAAAGACTTTCCAACAGATGAAAGATTGTAAAAACTAATGTTAACATTCAGATCATTCCATCCAAAAATTACAAAGCAGTCCCCATACGCATGGACATTAGAACAAGGGGAATGATTACAAGGCTCTCAATCCATCCTCTCCATCTCAATCCTCAAAAACACCAAAAGCCTCACATGCTTCTTGGGAGGAACACACACAAAATGGAGAGCAAATGCACAAAAACTCTCTAGGGGGTATGCAGCCCCCAACACCTATTTATAGCCCTTGGCTAACGGGTCTTCAACCCGTTACGCCGGCTAAACCCTAACGGAGCCGTCTCCCGCTTGTGCAGCCTTGCGAAATTACCGATTCGCCCCTCCTGCACCTTCCGGGAAGCTTCCGCGCTCCTTGTCGTGTACGCCTCGCAACCACATCGAATCTCCGCCGTCTTCAACACATCCGACCGTTCTGACCTTGACACCGCCTGTGTCTAGTCCGGTCACCTCGTGTCTCACCACGACTCTGCCTCGATGTCCTGCATGTCGTGTCCACCTCCGGTAGCTCCAGCTCCGGTTCCTCGTCTCCCGACTCGCAACCACCTCAGCAGCCTCGATCATCCTCGACGTCTCCGACCGTCTGGACCTCAACACCTCCTGTGCCTAGTCCCGGTCCTCCCACACCTCACCATGACCTAGCTCCGAAGTCCTGCAGCCACACAAACAAGCAAACCGTCACATAGCACCGCACGACACATGAAAGCATAACTAGCATCAGTGACACAATATTAAGCCCAAACCTGTCAAATCATCAGAATAATCATCCTAAACCTATTGACCAGGTTTGACCAAGTCCGACCTAGCCCGTTGCACCCTGCAACGACATGGTCCGAACCAACCAACTCAAACTCGACTTCCCTAAGCCGAAGTCAATTACTCATCATACACATAGGATGACCTCACATGGTCTCTCAGTTACATTATTTGCGTTAGAAAATAATTATTACTTAATGTGTAGGGTGTTTTTTTTGCATGTGTTGAGAAACTATTACGTAATGGACATTTTGTTTATTTAAATTATCAATTTTCGAAAATATATTTATATTTAAATTGCAGTAGGGTTATTTTTACCTTGGAGTTGGACAAAAACAGTAGTCATACGACGAAATGAGCGCAAATGTTATCATGAAGCTAGTTTTTGTAACAAAACCTTCATATGCATATAATGTACATAGTTATTAACTATAGCCACACCTCTGTTAAATGGTATGATTATTGTGTATCGTGTACTAAGTGGGTTTCATATGCACCTATGTTAGGTACGCCATGTCGGGCGTTCAAGATCTGTTCATGTTCCATGGGAATGGTCTCGTATGTGACATGCTGTACGGACAGACCAATTAAACTATGAGCAGACCGTGATCCGGATGGCGGGTCTGAAGGACATGAGCCTCTCGGAGCTAAGGAGGTGTGTGTGTTCTATGTTCGATCGGGCCATTGCAAGGAAGAAGCTACGCAACAGAGGTGGGTGGTATAGGGGAGACTGATGTGGCACCAAGTTGCACTACTACTTTGGTTAGTGCTGTTTTGAGCCAATAAGATGAAGCTAAGGGGGAGGGAAGTGAGGATGGCGAAAAAAAAAGAATGTAATCACTACAGCACATGAAGAAGACAAGGAATGAACCATGCCGGCCGTGGGGAGAAAATCCTAGTTTGGAACTTTGGGTTGGATGCAGTTATGTGTATATTGTATGAGCCTAATTATGGTGAAGAGAGAAAGAGAAAGCTCGTTTGGCTTAAGAGCAAGAAACAACATCAATCAAGTATTAGTGCTTGCAATTCTGTGCACAATGTTCAGGAAGCTTTCAACGCCAATTTGAGGTTTCTAATGCGCACAAAACACATATTTCAAAAGCTAATGAAGTTTACTTTTCAACAGATCAAACAGTGCTTGATTGGAGCCTCCTACCCAAAGTTATGGTAAGATCATTGAATGCTACACGGGCTGTTCAGAGAGACGCGTGAGAGTTGCCAAATATAAAGAGTCCGAGTATTGCAATGCAAGTGTGGGTAATATCCGACCACATCACCACTTTCCAAAGGTTAATAAGGATTCCTTTTTAGGTTTCAAATAGATTTGGAAGCCCCTCAAACAAGGAAAGCAAAGATATGAAGATTGAATTTAGTTGGACTCAGTTCGGGACAGGCAGCAAGACCAATATTAAAACACCCATAACTTTCACAAACGGAGTCTGATGGGTGTTCTTCGACTCGTTTGAAAGCTAACTCGAAGCCCCATACAATGGATGAGGTGCCAGCCCCAGAATCCTCATGGTCATGTTGCAAATTGAGAAAGAATCCAATGGCAGTAGTTTAGATATTTCCTTTTTATTTCGTATTGGAGTTTATTTTAGCCTTAGGCTAGGCTTTGCGTGAGTTTTAGTCAAGATTGTGCATTGTGCATGTATATAAGGCCAGGGCTTAGCCTCATTGTAACTTAGGCTATGATATGATATGATTTGAGGAATATAGACACCAGAAAATCGCCATGGTTTGAGGGCCATTGTTGGTGTGTTCTTGAGATTTCTATCGAGGAATTGCTCTTGGTGTATTGAATCCAATTGTGGTGTTAGATTTTTGCTCACTGAAACTTCAGTTTCTCTATCCTTTGATCACATTCTGTGGTGTGCATGGGAGAAGGTTTATCTCAGCGGTGTTGTTGTTCTTGGGTGCGCAAGAACCCTAGAACAAGGAGGGCGTCCAGCGAGGCGTATCGTGAAAGATCAGGGCCAAAACAACGTGGTTCATCTAGCTTGCTAGTTGGATCCACATCAGTTGGTATCTAAGTATCCGTTGATCACAGTACGTGCTTTTTTTCGTGCTCGCACCAAAGGAAGTTGTTGGAGCATGACCAAAGCGTGTTGAGGCTACCAGCGGACATCATGCTATTGACCGAGGAGAGCACTCTGTTGAACTACTGCATATGGATGGATGACTTGGAGGACTTTTTTCGAGGCCGGTTACTCTCTTCTAACAAGAAGATGAGACTAGCTAGGACGGCGTTGCAAGGTGACACATTGCATTGGTGGATGGACATGCAATAGGATCATGACGGGCGAGGTCTTTTGACCTACACTACGTGAAGGAGATGAAGGTGTTGATACGACACAAACTTACACCATCTTCACACAAGCCCACGACGAAGAAAAGAAATCGGCTGAAGCTAACACCAAGGGAGAAGCAAGGGGGGTTGAAACCCTAATTCGGCCAACTTGCAAAGGAGAGGTGGAGGGTACTGCTATCATTCACAAAACCCTAAGGGGGATGTGTTTGCTGCTGTCCATAGAAATTCGGCTGTAGCAAAAGAGGAGATGAAGCTATCGGGCGAGAGTGCAAAAATTTTTACTACCCCCGATCAAAAGAAAGAAGACGACGCATCGTCAAGTGAGCTGAATATTCAAGCTAGGAAGATTCAAGTTGACGACGTCAACAAGGTGGCCATGGGACAGCGGTGGAGTCTTTTCACAACTCAATGCAAAGTCAAATGCACGTTGTGCAAGCTGATGATTGACGGTGGAAGCTTCACTAACATGAATAGCAAACATTTGGTATATGCGTTGGGGTTGTCCACATGGAGACATTCTGAAACCTCACTATGTGGGATGGTTGAACAAGGTGGGAAAGCTAAAAATAACACACAAGGTGTGTGTGCCGTTTTTAGTTGGCGAGTATATTGATCAAGTGGAGTGCGACGTTATGCCATTGGAGGTGTGCGGCTTGCTATTGGGGAGGCCATGTCAATATGATCATGATGTCATTCATACTGGGAGAGTCAACACGTATATGTTCAACATGGAGGAAAATGGCACATGGTAAAGCCGACGGCGGACAATGCAATTAAATCTGAAATTTAGCTCGTCGTAGAAAAGAAGAAAGCCTTGAAGAATACCCTGAAACCGAGGACGGTTTCGCTTAAAGGGGAAGGGATGATGTGGCACCAAGTAGCACTACTACTTTGGTTAGTGCTGTTTTGAGCCAGCAAGATGAAGCCAAGGGAGAGGGAAGTGAGGATGGCAAAAAAAGAAAGAATGTAACCACTACGGCACATGAAGAAGACAAGGATAAGAACCATGCCGGCCGCATGGAGAAAACCCTAGTTTGGAACCTTGGGTTGGATTGAGTTACGCGTATATTGTGTGGGCCTAATCATGGTGAAAAGAGAAAGAGAAAGCTCATTTGGCTCAAGAGGAAGACACAACATCAATAAAGTTTTATTACTTGTAGTTCTATGCACATTGTTCAAGAATCTTTCAACGCCAATTCTGAGGTTTCTAATGCGCAAAAAATACATACTTCGAAAGCTAACGAAGTATACTTTCCAACGGATCAAATGGTACTTGATTGGAGCTTCCTACCCAAAGTTATGGTAAGATCATTGGATGCTGCACGGGCTATTCGAAGAGACGTGCGAGAGTTGCTAAATATAAAAAGTCCGAGTATTGCAATGCAAGTGTGGGTAATATCGGATAACTCCATGACTTTCCAAAGGTTAAGGATTTCCTTTCAGGTTTCAAACAGATTTGGAAGCCCCTCAAACAAGAGAAGCAAAGATATGAAGATTTGAATTCAGCCCGGACTCGGTTCGTGACAGCCAGCAGACCGATATTAAAACGCCCGTAACTTTCACAAACGGAGTTCAATTTAGGTGTTGTTGGACTCGTTTGAAAGCTAACTCGAAGCCCCATACAATGGATGGGGTGCCAGCCCTGGAATCCTCATGGGTCACATAGTAAATGTAGAAATAATCCGACGGTAGTAGTTTAGATATTTCCTTTTTAGCTCGTATTGAAGTTTGTTTCGGTCTTAGACTAGGTTGTGCGTGAGTTTTAGTCAATGTCGTGCATTGTGCACCTATATAAGGTCAAGGTTTAGCCCCATTGTAACATGAGATTTGAGGAATATAGACACTAGAAAATCACCATGGTTTTGCGGTCATTGTTGGCGTGTTCTTGAAATTTCCATCGAGGAATTGCTCTTGGTGTGTTGAATCCAATTGTGGTGTTGGATTTTACTGCCTGAAACTCCAGTTTCTCTACCCTTTGCTCACGTGTTGTGGTGTGTGTGGGAGAAGGTCTATCTCGGAGGTGTTGCTATTCTTGGATGAGCAAGAACCCTAGAACAAGAGGGCGTCCAGCAAGGCGTACCATGAAATATCAGGGCCAAAACAACGTGGTTCAGTTAGCTTGCTAGTTGGATCCACATCAAAGACCTTTTGGCAACTTATGTAGGTGACAAGTTATGCTTCATGGGGGCAATTACATGGATGTTATTTACAACCTTGCTGTTGCGATATATGCAAGGTCGATGATGCATGCGCAGTTCGTGGAGAGGATCGAATTGTCCGGTATGAGCGATTTCGGTGGAGGTGCCGGTGATGAAGTGCCTGGGTTGGTCTCTAGTGGTGATGTGGACGCTGCTACTAGTGGAGATACAGGCGAGGTGGTGGGTGATGGAAACCTGAAGAGACGTGCTGACAATTTTGAGCCCAACGAAGACGTAGATGGTGGGCAGCCCGTATTAACTGCCAAGAGTACCGGCCGACCAGGTGGAAGAAGTGGAGAATGAGGAGGACGAGGACGTGGAATCATCTAGTTCTGGAGATGAGGGAGATGGAGAAGCTGCCACGGGAGGTGTAGTCGGTGGTGTTGTTGCCACTGACTTGCTTATGTCTCCTCCAGATTGGACAACATCGTAGTGACATCGCTTGTTCTACCATATGCAGAGGGGGCATAGTGAGGCTTCAATGAAGATACTCTACTCTTAGGGCAGCGCTTCCCTAACAAGAGTATTGCCCAGCAGGCCATTGCCAGATATGTCGTTACCATCATCTGGAGTATCGGGTGTGCAGGTCCAACCCTGACATCTATATTATAAAGTGTGTGGACGAATCTTGTGTTAGCAAGGTCCGTGCGCAGCAGTCAAAACGCGCGGCCACGGACTTCTAGATCACGGTGTTGGAGGATCACACATGTGAGCTTGTTGATCCACTTCACAGGCACTGCAATGTGACATCCTCATATGTTGCCAGCCTGATCAGCCACCTGGTCGTTGCAGATGTTTCCATTTCACCGAAGCTTCTGTTGGCAGATGTTGTCAACATGGTGGGATTTCTGGTTAGCTACAAAAGGTAGGGCGAGCGAAATAGAAGGTCGTGGACATACGCACATACGAAGAGGCTTATGACCTAGTCTCAAGATTGCTCTAACAAATTCCAGAATCAAATCCTAGGACATACATAAATAAGCTGGAGCGGGTGCATCCTACGAAGGGGCTAAATTGCTTCATTCTTGATAGAGTTTTTTTGGGCCTTCTATCAAGCGATTGAAGGGTTCAATTATTGCCGTCCCATGCTGATGATGGATGGCACCTTCCTATCTGGGAAGTACAAGGGCACCATCCTCACCACGGTTACAGCGTATGCCAACGACCAATTACTCTCTATGGCCTTTGCAATTGTGGAGAGTGAGAATACGGAGAGTTGGCTATGGTTCCTGGCGAATATGAAGCAGGCAGTGGTTCAAGACTGCACAGATGTGTGCATCATCTCAGACCACAATGCTGGGTTGCTGTCCGTGTTGAGCAGATGCAGAACGGGACACAACCCCTGTTCGTGTGGAATGATTGAGGAACTATTGGTGCATGAGGCATCTCACGGTGAACTTCCACACAAGATTTCGAAGCAAGGAGCTGACGAAGACGTACAAGAAGCTCTGCATGCAAAACCAAAGGTGGAAGTTTAAGGTTGTGTGGAGACAACTCGATGAAGACACCAACAAGCATGTTACGCACTTAGACGCCATCGAACTAGGGGCAGCAGCGGGAGGGTCCGCGAGAGTTGGGGAGTTCACGTAGTGGGTGAACACACACACGCCCGACTTGGAGAAATGGTCTCTGCTGCATGACATCAGCAGTGCAAGGTACGGAATCATGATAACAAATATGTCCGAGGTGTACAACGGTGTCCTAAAGGGTATGCGATCCCTACCGATCACCGCAATCGTCGAGGAGAGCTAGAACCGCACCATCGGTTACTTTGTGAACAGAGCCATGATGGCCAAGAAACATCTAGAGTAAGGCAAATAATTCTCGGAAGTAACGCAGGCGCACATGGACATAAAGATGAAAAAAGCTCGTTTGCACGGTGCTAGGACCATGGATGGTATTAGGAAGAAGTTCTAGATCTGTCTTAGGGGGAAGCTTGTCTCGGAAGTAACCGTACAAGTATGCATGATCGATGACAAAGCTTCTTGTACCTGCAACAAGCCACAACTTGTTCACAAGTCGTGCTCCCATGTGTACGCGGTGTGGCAGCAGGCCTCGTCGCATTACATCTTGAAGTACTATGACATCCACCACCTATACAGCATTTGGAGTGTCGAGATCAACTCATACGAGCTGGATGTGCACTACAGAGACCTCTGGCCAAGGGAGGTAAAGTGGGCGCCGAATGACACACTCAAGTAGTCTAGCTGTGGAAGAGGATAGTCATATCGCATCGCAACAACATGGACAATAGCCGACGTGGGCAACGGATTAGGTGCCCCAGATGTAGACTCTACAAGATGGTTGGGCACTCCCTCAACAACTGCCCAAATGGGCCTAGCTCATGTAATGCACTGCAGCGATGATGTTGCTTGTTTGTTTTCATGCATTCGGATGCATTCACGTTACATGCTCTCATGTCGTATGTGTTGTAATATGTCTGACAATGGTAGTTTTCGTTGCAGTGCCTTAAAATTTATCACGTCTCCAATGTAATGTATTGCACAATTCTTCGTACGTTTTGAGCTCTGTATTCTTCGTCATATGGTGATAACGTTGCTGCTCTACTACTGTGATGCAAAGACATTGAAGCGGTAATAACAACTTGTAACTGTCTATTATGGTATAGACATGGATATGCATTATACAGACATAGATTGTACAAAGCAGTGCAGGTAACAACATGAATCGCAATAACAGTCACAACACTACACCTTCCACATAATGACCAACACAAGAAAGGAAACAACACACAACATTAAGTTCATGTTTCTCTCCAGTCTGTCAAAACAATGCCTCATCTCCACCATTTCCCTACCCCCCACCACAGCTTTTCCCTCTAGAACAATGTCATGCACAATGCTCATTTCATCTTCTCACACCCAGAATTGGTAACCGCATGGGCCATCCAATAATTCAATCAACAAAAAAAGGTTTCGTAACATCTGCAGAACGATTGGAAGCAACTCAAACCAAACTGACTCACCGAGTAAAAGGGGCACCTATATTAGTGGTGTCCCTGAGGTCCTCTGTTTCATAAGTGTGTTGCATTTTAGGCAAAACACTACGGGTGCCGACGAAGAGGCGCTTACTTGGCTCATCTCGACATCGAGGGGAGAGAAGCAAGGCCAAGATAGAGAGAATAGGGAGAAATGCATGAGGAGGGGAAGAAGAACAATGCATAGGAAGTGCCTAAGGAATGGCTACCTTTTATAGCCTAAAATGTCAACTACTTTGCCACCAAATAGTTGAAGTTACAGTAAACCCAGAAAGGGCAGCTTTTGTGCGGCGTCCTGACCCGATGGGCCAACTTTACGCTATGATATGACCCAACAAGGTTGCTTTGCGCACTAACAAGACCAAACAAGATAGTCTTGCATAGTGACAAGACCAAATGGGGCAGCTTTGTGCAGCGACGTGATGCTACGCTGGTTCCCACTTCGTCTGGCATGCCACTGCCTCGTGGACATGAATTTGCCTAAACCGAATTGGACTTGTAACGCATATGCTGCGTCGGCTTAGCCTACAAGTACTACCTCTTCTGCAGCGGGTTTTCTTGCACCACGACTGCAACACTACATCGCTAGTATGGAGAAGCAATGGGAGAAGATCACCCGACTTGCAAGAGTTGCTACAGCCTGGGATGAACAAGGGGAGCGTGCCAGGAGGCCACCTCGCCAAAACGAAGCCCTTCATACCTCCAACCCATACCTCAACATACCCATAGCTTGATTGACATGGCTTGCATCATCCTTGGATATCTCTAGCTAGACTTTGCTTATTGATGACTTGACATGTTCATAACATGCACTAAAATTCATATTGTCATCTAGTAGCTTCTCGCTGGCTTATACATATTTTGTCATGATCTAGATAGCTTTTCATTAAGTTATGGCTTGGTGTAACACATTATGGTCATTTTGGATAATTCTCATGGCTCTAAATGCTTAGAATAAACAAACTTCAGCCATTTCATCCATCATCATGACTTATTCTCTCTTTTGCATTCTTGATGTGTTTATTGCCAAAAGGGGGAGAATAGATTGGAGAAAAAGTCTTTTGGGAATCTAGAGCTTGTAGACCAATTTACTCTTTCTTGAGTTGCTCTAGTGATTCCTTCTGTCGACATGGTCATAAGTTTCATTTCTTTCTTTGGACCATGTTGGACTCTTCAAACTCAACTTTATGCTTTTTCTGGATTTGTCAATATACTCATCAAGGGGAATATTGAGAGTAATGGATTGCGCGAAGGCTACGAAAGCAGAAAACAAAATTTTTCTACCGTGCACACAAGGACATCATGCTTAAGGAGGGATCATGGATCGTTACCACTAGACGCGCAGCGCAACGGAAGAAGAGTTGGAGAAGCCGATCCAACCACACGCGTCGAGGTAGTAGTGGAAGTAGCCGATCGTCCCGAACCGATCGTCTCCTCCACGCGATCAACCACACCACGAGCGGATCCAATCAGAGGTTGTTGATGCCGATCAACGCCAAGAACGAGCGGCGCCTCCACCGGTATTCACACGTCCGGCCGTGAACGCCGATCGTGAGTGTACCAGCACTCGCGAGCGGCTAGGGTTTGGCTCAGCAGGTGGCGGCTAGGGATTAGCTTGGGATTATTAGATGCATCCCCCTCAGCCCCTCGCCTCTATATATATATAGACCTCCTCACTTGGGCCTCGTGGACCAAGGCCCAATAGGAGTCTATCCGGATCTCTATCCAAATTGAGCCCACATCCGAATCACATTCGAATTAGTGTTCCAACCCGTTAAGTGTGCGACCACAGAGGTTCACGTATACTTGGTCGCGACCGTAAACACCTTTCCGGTCACCCGTTAATAGCGGCCTCTAGTAAGACATATTAACACCAAAGTATACGTAAAGATCATATCGGTGAACTCAGTAATGTTCTCATGTACTAATCCCTTTGCCTCACGATATAGATTAAGCTCAAGGCGAGACCCGTGTCATCCTCTTAATAGCTCAATCACTCTCTCGATTCCGTGATGGATTATAAACTCATGATTGACTCCTCAATCACCTTGGCATGGCCATGCACTTTCATAATCCATTACATCGAGGGGCCGAGATATCTCTCCCATAAGGAGGGCAAATTCTATCTTGATCATTCACATCCCACCACATGTTTCATGGCAAACCCAAAGACTACTTTTATGACTACCCGATTCACGGAGTAGTGTTTAGTAGTCCCAAAATAAGCTACTACGCATCTTGGGAACCATGATGATCTCAAGTCTAAGGATTCCACATAAACACTACTTGAGACCAAGCGATGACACATGGAATCTCTGCGGTGTCTCATGGCGGGTCTATCCAACATATGTTCACTAACACATGTCCATATTATTGATTTGGTATCTCCATACCATGATCCATGAGACATGATCATCAATCAATACATATGCTGATCTTTGAATCATATTTGTTCCTCATATGAAATATAATCAGGGATCATTTAGAAGTAGCAACATTTTGGCATTAAGAGTCTCATGAATAAGTCACATACTCATTGATCAATAATGATAATGTCTATTTCAAGGAACAAAGCAATGTATCATAAACATAATATGTGATATATTCAACATCTCCATGTTGCCTCTAGGGCATATCACCAACAGAGAGACCATGTGGAGGTCATCCCGTTGTGTATGATGAGTAATTGACATCGGGTTAGTAAAGTCGAGTTTGAGTCGGTTGGTTCGGATCTAGACGTTACGTGGCGTGACAGGCTCGGTCGGACTTGGTCGAACCTGGTCGTGTGGGTTTAGGATGCATATTCTGATGATTCGACAGGTTTGGACTCTATTACGCTTTCATGTATCGAGCGGTGCTATTTGACGTGTTTCTTGTCTGTGTGACTGCAGGACTTCGCAGCGGAGTCATGGCAAGACACGTGGTGACCGGACTAGACGCATGTGGCGTTGAGGTCAGAACGGTCGAGATGTGTCGAAGATGGCGTGAACTCGAGGTGGTTGCGAGTCGGGAGATGAGGAACCAAAGCTGGAGCTACCGGTGACGGACACGACGAGCGACGACGAGAGAACCGGGACTAGACTCAGATGGAGTCGGAGGTCTCGGTCGGTGTAGGGTGGACACGACGGGCAGCGGCGAGAGGACCGGGACAAGACTCAGGGAGGAGTCAAGGTCCAGACGGTTGAGGTACCGGACGCGGCAAGCTTCCGGAAAGGCGCTTGAGGGGCAGATTCGGGATTTGACTCAAGTTTGAAGTAGGAGGCTGGTTTCCCTCCTAAAATGGGTTGACTTTGACCCTTGCCCCATGTGGATGAAAGGCTTGGAGTGGGCATGGTATGCCACTTCTTGATTTTCCATATGGGGTGAGGCCTTGCCTTCAAAAAAAGAGAGAGGCTGTAGTATTGATTTACAGAGACATGAAAGGAAAGTGAGCTGAGCAGTGGGTGTATGTTCTACCGTGTGTGTTCTTGAGTGATCCTGTTGTGGAGAGTTGGATGTAAGCAAGACTATGTAAATCATCCCTCTTGTATCAATCATGTATGGGGTTGTTCTGTGATCCTCAATATCAATCAAGGATGATTTTGTTTGAGTTTGATTCCAGTTTTTCCATTCCAGAGTTCCTCTGTTCTTCATCTGGCATTTCTAGGGTTTGATGCTATTTATGATTTCCTTTTGCGAGTTGGCTTGAAATTTGATATCTAGAGTCCTGTGGCTATTGCTAACATTTCCTCAAAATTTCATTGCCATGGGATCAAGGATTTGGGAGAAATTTAAATTTGAGTGAAGCTCTCTGTGTCTTTTGCTTCCTGCAGTTTGAGTCCCCCTGTTTCTCCTTTGCTCTGTTTTAGGGTTGATGCCAGACCATGTTTGAAGATATGTGATTTCCCTTCAAAAGATGGCCTAAGAATTATGCATTGATGTTGTTAAGATTCTCAGGTTCATGAGCAAAGAGTCAAATCAATTTGGCAAAAGTTTTGGTCATCGACTCACTTTTCTGCAAATTTTCATATTTGTGCACAAGTGTTGATTTGCTGCTCTTCTGACCATTCCGTTTGATTCCTGAGTCTCTCTTTACTACTCAGTTTGTAGTTCTACTCCTTTGGCCGAAAAACTCAGCAGGTGTGCAATCTCTTCGGCTATTCTCCTCTTCTGTTTCTCTTTTGACAAAAACAGCATTTTTGGCTTCTCCAACAGTTTGATCTGCTCATTTCCCTCTTTGAGTCCTATTTGGTATTCAGAGTGTAGTTCCAATCTTTTGCCTTGAGAAGAGAAGAAAATACTCAACAATTTTTCAGTTTTCAAATCATCTTTGTATAAACTGCTGTTTTTTTTGTTTTCGAAATGTAATTGGTACTCTGTGCTTTCGGCCAGTTAAGCGACATCGCAGTTTTCTTTGCTTTGTTTGCGTCTGAAGTTTGATTCTGACCCTTTTGATTTCGGTTTTCAGTTTTCTTGGCTCTGAATTTGCTGCAGGTTGTAGTTTCCAGTGAGCAGTGTTTGATCTGTTTTTGGGCAGCCTGTAATCTCAGTTTTCAGCCTCCTGTAAGCAGTTTTCAGTGTTCATTTTTAGCAATCTGCTAGCAGCAGTTTTCACTCAACATCATCTCAGTTTATCAAGCTGTTTACAGTGGTTCTACTCGGCAAAAACTCAGTGTTCTTCTCTGCATTTCTCCTTTTCATTTTAGTTGGGACTCTGTAAGTTTATTGACTGCCTTTAAGTGAGCAATTCCATGTAGGCACGAGTACACATCATCTATTTGAATTCAGACTATTTTATTCATGAAGTTTCTTTTGGTCTGATTGGCTGTCTATGCTCCTTCTTCAATAGAATTTCATATTTATTTCTTTCTAGCTTTTTAGCTATCAAAGAAGAAATTGTGCGAATACTAGAGGGCGTTTTAAAAGGCACCATTCACCCCCCTCTGTTGCCATTTCTGATCCTTCAATTGGTATCAGAGCCAGTTAGCTCTTTTCTATAGATCTTAACCGGTCTGCGAGCCATGGCGACAGACAAGTATTCCACCAAGCCGCCCATCTTTGATGGCCTGGATTACCCCTTCTGGAAAAGCCGAATGGAAACTTATATCCAGGCTCAGGGGTATGCCATCTGGCGGAAGGTGAAGATTCAGTTTGTTGTTCCTGCCGATGAGAACATCAATGCCGGGAATATGGCTGATGTTGAGGCGAATGCAAAGGCAAGGAACATCATCATTCAAGGTTTGAGCAGAAGCGAGTTCGATCGCATCTCTCACCTGTCGTCCGCCTACGACATCTGGGTGACCCTCGATGCATACCATGAGGGCACCACCCGGATCAAGACGGTTCGACAGACCGGTTCAGCGAATCTGAGAAATTCGAGATGCTTGCCGGAGAGTCCCTTGACGAGTGCTTTTCACGTTTTCACAAAATCTTGAGCAACCTCCGAGCCGTCGGTCTCACATACTCCGACTCGGATAACGCTTGACAAATCCTTTCTGCACTTGATCTTCGGGTTTGGGAGATGAAGGTGACTACCATCAAGGACACCACGGACCTCTCGACCCTGACTCTTGACGCGCTTTACTCGCGCTCAAGACTCACGAGATTGACATAGTCTCTCGTCGGTCGAAGTCACAGTCGATGGCGTTAGTCACCGATCCCGCTTCTGGATCTTCTTCTGCTGAGCCTTTGTGCGGATTCTCCTCGGCGCTCTCGTGACATAAGCGATGATCGTTAGAGCGACTGCGGATGAACAACTAGCCCTCCTAGCACGGAGATTTTCTCATGCTTACAAGAGGAGGAGGGATGGAAAAAGAGGAGGACCCGTGATTTGTTTCGAGTGTGGTGGCCCCAACCACATTCGAGCAAACTGTCCCAAGCTTGGGAAGGGTAAAGGTGACTTCGGCGGTTCGGGCAAGAACGACTACACCGACAAGAACCGCAACTCGAAGCCCTCAGCACCGGTCCAAGGCAAGAAGAAGTTCCGCAACTTTGGGAAGGCGAAGAAGCTCTTCCACCGCGTCCTCACCGCTTTCGACGACCTCGACCTCAGCGAGGTGGAGGGATGGAGCGACGACGACAGGACGGGTGATCAAGAACCCAAAGACGACGGCGACTTCTCGGCATGTGCTTCATGGCCCTTGAGGGCTTAATCGAGCGACAATGAGCTGTACTCGACTCCGACGAGGTATTTCCTCCCACGACCAACTTAATGAAGCTTTTCTTAAACTAGGAGGATTTCATGCTAGAGCTAAAACTAGGTGTAGCGAGTTGGAGAAGGAAGTAGATAGATTGTCTCTAGAGATTATTGCTCTTACATCTGCTCCCACAAATGATGATTGTGATACTTGCTATGCTATCTTGGGTGACATGGAGAAACTAAGGATCTCGCATGATAGTGTGTCCTCCGAGCTTGATATTGTTAAGATGGAGAATGTTAGTCTGCTTACTGAATTAGAATTGAGTAGGATGGCTGTTACCCTACTTACTACTGATGAGACTATTTCTCCCACCTCATGTGAGGATAAGGACTTCTTTGCTAGAGGACCTTATGCCATGCTACTTGATCTGCCGAATCTTGTGAAACTTGCAATAACACGAAGATGAACTTAAAATGGGCAGACCATAAAATTGCTGAATTGCGTGCTTCCCTGTTAGAGCCTATTGTTTCTTGTACCAACTGTCCTAAATTAACCTTTGAGCTTGAATCGGTTTCTAAGCAATTTCAAGAGATGGTTGATCATAACAAGAAAATGGCTCAATTTGCTACTAAGGATCCTGTTAGCTCACCATGCAATAGTTGTAATAAACTAAAATCTGAATTGATTGCATTGGATGAAAAATGTGTGAAGTTAACTAAGGATCTTCTAGAAAAATCACATACTTCTTGTGCTTTTTGTGCTGAAGTGTTTGAAAAGGATAAGGACATGGTAGAGGCGTTTAGGAAGAGTTACGAGAACCAAATGGCTAGGATTAGGGCTGCCCCTTGTGTGTCCTGCGAAGCCCTCAAGGTTGAGGTGGCCGTGCATAAGGAGAAATATGCACGTGCTATTCGCTCTTCTACTATTGGTTCTTCTCCTTCCTCTCCTCCCTGTCTCTTCTTCCTCTCCTTGCTCTTCTTGCACCTCTCTTTTTGGAGTGTCGGTATCTTATGAACACTCTCGAGAAATTTGTAGGAGGCAAGAAAAAGCTTAATCTTATTTTAGACCAGTCAAATATTTCCAAATTCAATCAGGGTCTAGGATATAATTTTCTAGAGGATGTGAGGAAGCATCCACCTGTCGTGCTCAGACCCATAGCCGCAGGTGTGATTGAGGTCAAGCCCAAGAACAAGAAAGTTCAATTTAAATCAGCAGGCTTTGTTCAAGGGATTTCTGACAGCAAGGTGATTCCACCTGCAGCTTCGGCCTCTCAGAAGGCGAAGTCATCTCATCCTACTTCTGCCTCTCAGAAGGTGAAGTATCATTGCACCTTCTGTCAGAAGGATGGACATTGGATTGACCATCGCTTCAAGCGCGCCAAGATTGCGAAGAGACCGTGTTGAGTCTCTTAGGCGTATTCGTGGTCGACCCTGGACCTTGAGTGCACCTAAGACCAACACGAGGTCTATGCTTGCTCTTGTTGGTAGCTTTGGGCGACATCGAGGACTTGGTTCTTCCGAGTTTTCATTTTTAGTCCTCATGCTCCCTCCGGTCGTGACTTCCGCCGCTCGAGGGTAGATCTCGCTTTTCCCATCGAGATGCCTGCCCGCGGCGTGATCAGCATGTTGCCAGTGCTCCGACTCACTCCTCCGTAGTAGTCAGACCCGAGAATGACTTGGTCTACTCTTAGACCTTCTACCGTGAGTAACGAGAGCGAGGGTAGATAGAGGTCAGTCGTGTTTGACTACTTCATCTGCTCGACGTGTTACTCAGTATTGGGTGCCAAAATCACTCTTGATTTATCCCAGTACTGAGACTTTACTCTCTGTTTGACTCAGGTTCACCGGCGAGGAAGGAAAGGTTTGGCTTGTAGACTCGGGTGTTCACGACACATGACCGGAGATTCCGTTGGTTTTCTTCCTTGCCGTGCTCGGTGATGAGACGATCACCTTCGGAGATGCTTCATCTGGGCACGTCATCGCCAAAGGTACTGTGCGCATTAATGATTCATTTATTTTAAAAGATGTTGCCTTGGTTAGTAAGCTGCAATATAATTTGCTTTCAGTCTCTCAGCTTACCGATGATGATTTCGAGGTGAGATTTAAGAAAAACAATTGCAAAATTCTTGACTCTTCGGGTAGTTTGGTTTGCGGGATTTCTCGTTATGGGAGGATCTTTCGTGCTGATTTTGTTGAGTCTTCTGGTGATCCTCTCCGGTGTTTAGTTGCTTCAGAGTCCCGTGACCTCACTTTCTGGCATAGGAGACTTGGTCATATAGGATTTGACCATTTGACCCGAGTTAGCGGCCACGATCTCATTCGTGGTCTGCCGAAACTCAAAATGGTCAAAGATCTAGTTTGCGCTCCATCTTGACACGGCAAGATGGTTGCCGCTTCTCACCCTCGGTCACGATTACTATGACCGATGCACCGGACAGTTGCTCCATATGGACACAGTTGGACCGGCTCGAGTCTTGATCGGCAGGAGGAAGTGGTATGTTCTTGTCGTGGTCGATGACTACTCGAGGTATTCTTGGGTGTTTTTCTTAGCCTCGAAGGATGAGACGTTTTCACATTTTCGAGGTCTTTTCAGTAGATTTTTGTCGAGCTTCTAGGTGCCTTACGAGCGATCCGCAGTGACAATGGCACGGAATTCAAGAATTTCTACTTTGAGAGTTTCTATGATGAGACAGGTGTAGAGCACCAGTTCTCTTCTCCATACGTCCCCCAGCAGAATGGCGTTGTGGAGAGGAAGAACCGTACCTTGGTCGAGATGGCCAGAACGATGCTTGATGAGTACTCTACACCGCGGAAGTTTTGGGCTGAAGCTATAGCCACCGCGTGCCATGTTTGAACGAGTTTTCTTGGGCACACTTGCACCGCACTTCTACGAGTTGAGATACGGGCGAAAGCCTAGTGTTTCTCATTTTCGTGTGTTTGGTTGCAAGTGTTTTATTCTGAAGTCCGGGAACCTAGATAAGTTCGAGTCACGATCTTGTGATGGACTCTTTCTAGGCTACTCGACTTCTTCGCAGGCCTATAGGGTCTGGAACTGCGAGTCTAGCAAAATGGTAGAAACCTGTGAGGTGACTTTCGATGAGGCCAGTCCGGGGACTAGGCCCGATATCTCAGGTTCACTAGAGCAGTCCGAGACCATCTTTGTGGATGATGAGGATGATGGAGATGAGGGTTGTCTACCCGATCCAGTCCCTCATCCACCCCTTGAGGTGCCTTCTTCCACCGCACCTCGAGGTGATCAGCCCTTACCTTCTGCGTCTTCTGGAGCTAGTGGCTCTGTTCCTACCCTGTTAGGTCATGAGGTAGAGGCCACTTCTTCATCTCATCCTGGACCTCCAAGACATATTCAAAAATCTCATCCTTCTGAGCAGATGATTGGAGATCTCTTTGAGCGAGTCACACGCTCCAAGTCAGTGTGTCACTTTTTGTCTCCACTCGCCAGAGCTTCCTTTGAGCCCAAGGACGTTTGTCATGCTTTATCTGACGAGTCTTGGGTCAATGCCATGCATGAGGAGCTCGAGAGTTTCGAAAGAAACAAGGTCTGGACGCTTGTTGAGCCCCCTCGAGGTCACAATATCATTGGGACCAAATAGGTCTTCAAGAACAAGCAGAGCGAGGATGGGGTAGTAATTCGAAACAAGGCTAGGCGGTTGCTCGTGGGTACTCCCGTGTTGAGGGTCTAGACTTGAGGAGACCTTTGCCCTGTAGCTCGACTTGAGGCCATTAGAATTCGCTTGCCTTTGCGCTTCTAAGGGTTTCAAGCTTTACCAGATGGACGTCAAGGCGCCTTTCTCAATGGCTTCATTGAGGAAGAAGTCTATGTCAGACAGCCTCCAGGTTTCGAGAACCCCAAATATCCAAACCATGTCTACATGCTTTCCAAAGCTTTGTATGGACTTAAGCAGGCTCTCAGAGCTTGGTATGAGAGGCTTAAGTCCTATCTATTGAGTCATGGTTTTGAAATGGGTAAAGTCGACAAGACCTTGTTTATCCGCCGGCTTGGCACTGACTTTCTGCTCGTCCAGATTTATGTGGATGACATCATCTTTGGCGGCTCCTTGCATGCTCTCGTTTCCCAGTTTTCTGATGTCATGAGCTCGGAATTTGAGATGAGCATGATGGGCGAGTTGAGTTTCTTCCTTGGCTTCCAAATTAAGCTGCACTCGGGAGGGTACCTTCTTATATCAAGGCAAGTACACTCGAGACCTCCAAGCGCTTCGATATGAGTGATGGGAAGCCGGTGTCCACCCTATGGCTACATCAATTCCACTCGACCTAGATGAAGACGGCGAGCGGTCGATCGGAAGGAGTATCGAAGTATGATCGGCTCCCTCTTGTACCTCACTGCCTCGAGACCGGACATACACTTCTCCGTGTGTCTTTGTGCTCGGTTTCGTGCTTCACTCGCGTATCTCACCGCCCGGCGGTGAAGCGCATCCGGTACCTTCGAGCTACCATTGACTATGGTATCGGTACTCTTCCTCATCTGTCTTTCCACGAGAGCCTACTCGGATGCGCCTTTCTTGGTCAGAGGATAGAGCAGGAAGAGCACTTCGGCACATGCCAATTCATTGGCACTTCTCTCGCTTCCGGTCCTCGAGGAAGGTCCGGTGTTGCACGATCCACCGCAGAGGCCGAGCGTTCTGTCGGCCGATTGTTGTAGCCAAGTGCTTTGATGGTCTCGACCCTACGGGACTTTGGGTTAGTTATCGACAGTGTTCCACTCTTGTGTGATAACACGTCTGCAATTAACATTGCTAAGAACCCGGTGCAAGCATTCTCGAACCAAGCATATCGACATTCTTTCACTTCCTTAGAGACCATGTGGAGAAGGGTGACATCGTGCTCCGGTTTGTGGAGGGTGACCACCGGTTGGTCGACATCTTCACCAAGCCTCCGGATACTCGAGGTTTTCACTCACGGGAGAGCTTGGGGTGGTTTGTCCTTACGGACTATTGTGAGGGGGAGCTTTGGGCTTTACTGTTGTATCATATTAATTATGCTTCTGTATCCTTACTGTTGCATAGCATTTTCGGGTGCATTGGGTTTAGCCCTTCTAGCATAGGTTAGAGTGTGTCTCTTGCTGAGTGCTTAGACTTCTTACTCTTATCTTGTGCTTTCAGGATAGCCGTTTCTTATCTCACTAGGTTGAGCTCACTCACTTCTTGTAGGTTCTAGCGAGGGTTGGTCCACCCTCGGCAGAGGCAGTGCGTGTTTGCTCTCTAGTGTGTGTTTTACTCGACATTTGTTGTCCCGAGTCATATGGGGTAGATAAGAGTTAGTCTGAGTCATTAGTATTCTCTATCTTATCTATGCTTTAAGGACTGCCTTTCTTAATCTCTTTACCGACTTCTCGCTTTTATTGCTTTGGTTGTGGGGAGTTCATTTGGGAACTTCTAGATCTTAAAATTGACATAACTCAACTTGAACTAAAAGCTGCATCACATGTTGAGGGGGAGTTGGATTTTCTGCTTGTCTTTCTGCATTATAATATAAATACATTGAGCCTTGATTATTATCCGGTTATGACATGCTTATGATGATTTACATCTTGCCATGATTTATGCTTAATTGCTAGACTAGCTTTTGCCATGATGAATTAATTAAACTTGCTCAAATTAAACTAAAAACTTGTCATGATTAACAATTGAGATTAGTCTTTCTTGAGCTATCCTTTTATGATTCATGCCATGTCAAGTAGGCTGAGTTGAATTTTGAATCTCTTTAGAGCCTTAGATTGAGCTGTTTTAGTCTCTTGATGATGCACAAGTCAGTACAATTACTTCAAAAGCAAAAAGATCTCTTTTGTGCGAAAAAAAACTGATCTCACTAATCCTTTCTCATGAGACGGCTTGCCATTGCACTAGGCATGAACTCAGGGGGAGTTTTGGATGACCAAGACTATCTTCTTAAGCTTCTTGCTTGGAGTAGTCGCATAAGGCTTGAGATCTAGCACATGATAAAAATATAGATTGAAAACAACCATAAGTTCCAAAAGAAAAATATCATTTGTGCTAAATTTGCTTAAGTTACAACAGAACCAAGTACTTGAACCAATGTGTCATTTTTGAGTATATAACACTCAATTTGGACTCGATATTAGATTCTTGGTTCCGCTTAGCTTGATTGACATGACTTGCATCATCCTTGGATATCTCTAGCTAGACTTTGCTTATTGATGACTTGACATGTTCATAACATGCACTAAAATTCATATTGTCATCTAGTAGCTTCTCGCTGGCTTATACATATTTTGTCATGATCTAGATAGCTTTTCATTAAGTTATGGCTTGGTGTAACACATTATGGTCATTTTGGATAATTCTTATGGCTCTAAATGCTTAGAATAAACAAACTTCAGCCATTTCATCCATCATCATGACTTATTCTCTCTTTTGCATTCTTGATGTGTTTATTGCCAAAAGGGGGGAGAATAGATTGGAGAAAAAGTCTTTTGGGAATCTAGAGCTTGTAGACCAATTTACTCTTTCTTGAGTTGCTCTAGTGATTCCTTCTGTCGACATGGTCATAAGTTTCATTTCTTTCTTTGGACCATGTTGGACTCTTCAAACTCAACTTTATGCTTTTTCTGGATTTGTCAATATACTCATCAAGGGGGAGATTGAGAGACCATGTGAAGGTCATCCCGTTGTGTATGATGAGTAATTGACATCGGGTTAGTAAAGTTGAGTTTGAGTCGGTTGGTTCGGATCTAGACGTTACGTGGCGTGACGGGCTCGGTCGGACTTGGTCGAACCTGGTCGTATGGGTTTAGGATGCATATTCTGATGATTCGACAGGTTTGGACTCTATTACGCTTTCATGTATCGAGCGGTGCTATTTGACGTGTTTCTTGTCTGTGTGACTGCAGGACTTCGCAGCGGAGTCATGGCAAGACACGTGGTGACCGGACTAGACGCATGTGGCGTTGAGGTCAGAACGGTCGAGATGTGTCGAAGATGGCGTGAACTCGAGGTGGTTGCGAGTCGGGAGATGAGGAACCAAAGCTGGAGCTACCGGTGACGGACACGACGGCGGCGACGAGAGCGGGACTAGACTCGGATGGAGTCGGAGGTCTCGGTCGGTGTAGAGTGGACACGACGGCAGGCGTGGCGAGAGGACGGGACAAGACTCGTGGAGGAGTCAAGGTCCAGACGGTTGAGGTGCGGACGCGGCAAGCTTAGGAAAGGCGCTTGAGGGGCCGATTCGGGATTTGACTCAAGTTTGAAGTAGGAGGCTGGTTTCCCTCCTAAAATGGGTTGACTTTGACCCTTGCCCCATGTGGATGAAAGGCTTGGAGTGGGCATGGTATGCCACTTCTTGATTTTCCATATGGGGTGAGGCCTTGCCTTCAAAAAGAGAGGGAGGCTGTAGTATTGATTTACAGAGACATGAAAGGAAAGTGAGCTGAGCAGTGGGTGTATGTTCTACCGTGTGTGTTCTTGAGTGATCCTGTTGTGGAGAGTTGGATGTAAGCAAGACTATGTAAAATCATCCCTCTTGTATCAATCATGTATGGGGTTGTTCTGTGATCCTCAATATCAATCAAGGATGATTTTGTTTGAGTTTGATTCCAGTTTTTCCATTCCAGAGTTCCTCTGTTCGTCATCTGGCATTTCTAGGGTTTGATGCTATTTATGATTTCCTTTTGCGAGTTGGCTTGAAATTTGATATCTAGAGTCCTGTGGCTATTGCTAACATTTCCTCAAAATTTCATTGCCATGGGATCAAGGATTTGGGAGAAATTTAAATTTGAGTGAAGCTCTCTGTGTCTTTTGCTTCCTGCAGTTTGAGTCCCCCTGTTTCTCCTTTGCTCTGTTTTAGGGTTGATGCCAGACCATGTTTGAAGATATGTGATTTCCCTTCAAAAGATGGCCTAAGAATTATGCATTGATGTTGTTAAGATTCTCAGGTTCATGAGCAAAGAGTCAAATCAATTTGGCAAAAGTTTTGGTCATCGACTCACTTTTCTGCAAATTTTCATATTTGTGCACAAGTGTTGATTTGCTGCTCTTCTGACCATTCCGTTTGATTCCTGAGTCTCTCTTTACTACTCAGTTTGTAGTTCTACTCCTTTGGCCGAAAAACTCGGCAGTGTGCAATCTCTTCGCTATTCTCCTCTTGTTTCTCTTTTGACAAAACAGCATTTTGGCTTCTCCAACAGTTTGATCTGCTCATTTCCCTCTTTGAGTCCTATTTGGTATTCAGAGTGTAGTTCCAATCTTTTGCCTTGAGAAGAGAAGAAAATACTCAACAATTTTTCAGTTTTTCAAATCACTGCTGTATAAACTGTTTTCGGCTGTTTTTCAGAAACAGAAATTGGTACTCTGTGCTTTCGGCGGTTAGCGAATCGCAGTTTTCTTTGCTTTGTTTGCGTCTGAAGTTTCGATTCTGACCCTTTTCAGATTTCGGTTTTCAGTTTTCTTGGCTCTGAATTTGCTGCAGGTTGTAGTTTCCAGTGAGCAGTGTTTGATCTGTTTTTGGGCAGCCTGTAATCTCGCCACCCTCCGTAAGCAGTTTCGGTGTTCATTTTAGCAATCGCTAGCGCGATTTCACTCAACATCATCTCGGTTTATCAAGTCATTTACGGTGGTTCTACTCGGCAAAACTCGGTGTTCTCTCTGCATTTCTCCTTTTCATTTCAGTTGGGACTCGTAAGTTTATTGACCGCCTTTAAGTGAGCAATTCCATGTAGGCACGAGTACACATCATCTATTTGAATTGCACTATTTTATTCATGAAGTTTCTTTTGGTCTGATTGGCTGTCTATGCTCCTTCTTCAATAGAATTTCATATTTATTTCTTTCTAGCTTTTTAGCTATCAAAGAAGAAATTGTGCGAATACTAGAGGGCGTTTTAAAAGGCACCATTCACCCCCCTCTGTTGCATTTCCGATCCTTCAATAGCAAAAAATTTTCATTCAGCAATTACAATAATTTAGTTTATAACGTTATGTAATGGTGTTCATAATCTGTACCATACGAATGAAACATAAACAATAAATGTAAAACATGCCAAAGATCTTTTGTTTAGCCATATTTTTACATGAATAAAATACTTTTCATTAATTTTAAATATAAATAAATTTATTTACAAGAACATATAATTGAGTACCAAAGACACAACAAAACTTGCTAGATAGCTACCAGAGAAAATTAGTCAAATGAAACTCCCACATTCCAAGTCACATGAAATCATGAAACCCTAATTTCAAAACCTAAAATACTAATTTCTGAGACCTAAACCCTCAATTTTCGAGACATTTTTGTAACATATAAAATTCTACAAAAATTACACAACCAAGTACACTATGTAAGGAGCTTTCAAAATACATTTTATAATGTTTGGACCTCATTTCCTATATCAAAAATTTCCTACAAATAATATGTTTAAATAAATTTTCCAGTAAATTCATAAAGGTTAAATTTACAAAAAAAAAAGTTACGCAAGCAAGTACACTATGTCACGATGCTTCACAAAAAAATTATAATTTTTGAGCTCATTTTCTACATCTACAAATTACTACGAAAGGCATAATTAAATAAATTTTCCTGCAAAAATTGTACTAACCTAGTGCTACAGTACGCTACCTACCTCATGCACCCGGGAGGCACATTATCTCCCTCGTGCGGTCCTGGAGTGCGCCAGGTGGGGTCATGCAGTCAGGTGGTGCGTCAAGAGGCTTCGCGCACTCCCTGGCCACAGGAGGAGGCCAAAAATGGTATTTCTCGCTAATAGGGGCCAGATCTGGTATTTCGGTGGCAGATATGACCAAAAAATCCAAAAATTCAGAAAACTACAGCAAGTATTGCTGCTATGCCTATATACACTAGGTAAATGACTACTGTTTGGTTCAGATAGATGTGGAAAAAGATATGAAATTTTATGAGTTTTTTCGACGGTTGCTGGACAATAGATGTACTTATGTTGCAGTGAGGCTATTTAAAGTACTTTGCTTTGGCTAGATTGTTAGTGATATGCACGAGAAGCAATCGTAGAGATGATTATATCACTTCTATGTTTAAGATCTTTTACATAAATGTTATTATGTTCCTTGAATGATTTATCATTCATAAAGGTTAGCAAGTATGTGACTTGTTGGTAAAGGTCTTTATTTGTATATGATGTCATTCCAAAAGGATCCCTAGCCGGATATCACTAGTCAGAACACTAGTGACTTATAGACCAACACATGTATAGATTGATGACTATATTTTACCGATGATAGATATGGAGATATCAAATCAATAATATAGATACATATTGGAGAACATGGTGTTGGATTGACCTCACCTTGTGACACTGTTGAGATTGTTATGTTTTATGTGTTATCAGTCGGTCTCAAGCAATGATGATGTATAATTTTTGTACCTGAGGTCAGCATAGTTTCCTACATATGTAATAATGCACTTAGGGGTTGCTAAACGTTACACTGTAACTTGGTAGCTATAAAGATAACTTTCGGATATACTATAAAACATGCGGAGGAAACAAACTAGTCGGATATGAGATTTGCACATCCTTCATAATAGGAGAGATATCTCTTTGCTCCTCGATGTAGTTGGCTAAAGAAAGCGCATATCCATACCATGAGTAGTCGAAGAGTTGACCACGTGAAGTTATACATCACTAGATCAGAAAATGGTTGAATAGTCTATAGATGACACGTTTCTCGCCTGGAGTTCGATCGGATATCGTGAGGCAAAAATAGAATACGTAAACAGGTCGATAGATCTGACTGGATGTGATTTGATCTATGGAGATACTAACTGGCCTTAAGCTGGTCGGATATATCACAGACTGGTCTGCGATTTAGTCGTATGGGGATACAAACTAGTCGTGACCATATTCGATCTGGTCGTAAGGTGTTATGAGCTGATTGCAAAAGACTAGGACCTGGTTACATATCATATTGCATAAGGCTCATCCAGATTGATCTTTGTGTATATTTAGGAGTCAATATGTCTTGCTAGGGACCGCTTCTGACCAATGATCAGAAAAGTGTTTCCCAGTTACAACTAAGTATATATGAACCTACATGGTTACACACTTAACAGGTTGGAACAGTAAGGGTCCGAATGATAGACTCCGAGTGAGATACGATTTCAACTTGTATTGGATAAGGATCTAATCAAGGACTTTCCGAGTAAGATATAATGTCTACTCGTGTTGGATATGAATCTAGTCGGAGTCTCTATATAAAGGGGTGCATGGGCTGAGGGTTGCATGCGATTAACAAACCCATGAAACCCTAGCCAGCGCCTCACACAGGCCCTGTTGTGTGAGCTAGTGCTAGCACACCGAGCATGACGTTCCATCCCCAGACATGTGGACTTCAGTAGAGGCACTACTGTGACTCCAGCACTGATCGGGATGATCACGAGGAGAAGGCAATTGGCTCGAGGAAGATCGACTACTACTCATTTGTGACATCCCAAATTTCTAGAATTTATTTAATTGTATTTATTTGGGTTATTCTAGATTCTCGTTCCCTTTTCTTTTATTTGAAGCCTAGAGCAAGATATTAAAACCTATGTTCAATTGCAGCCAATTTAAGTTGATTTTAATTTTTCTGAGTCCCCCTTGCCTTATAGTATTTTTGAGAATTTTCTTAGAATTTTTGGGGATTTTCTGCTATTTTCTAAGGCTTTTTCCATTTACCGGCATTTATTTAAAAAGAAAACAGAATTAAAAACCCCTTCTTCCTCCTAGGACGACAAGTGTTTGGCCCGAATTTCCTCCCTGCACCATGTGGCCACATCCCCTCGCACCTGCACCAATTCCTCCCACTCTCTTCCACGTGACAGCCTGGATCTTCCAGAGCTACCATGCATCGGCCGTCCGCCACCACAGCCCGCACGCCTCTCTCTCTCCTTCCCTCTCCCACCGATAGCTGTGGCCCACCCACCCCTTCTTCGTCCTCCCACCCCCTCTCTTCTCTCTCTCCTTGCGCTGTTGCCAATCGAGTCCTCCGTTGAGTCTTCCGCTCCTATCGTTCTTTGCCGCACATGCAAAGGGATAAACCCTCACCCATTTGCGAATTGTGGGAATCCCTCAATGGTTCCCCTCTGCGTGCCTCCGTCTTCCCTTATCCCTTCACCTGGATCTTTTGTCGCCGTTAGGCCGACGAAGAATTCCCACCATCGTGCACCCTTCCCTGACTGTAACCCCCTCGGCACCTCCTCACCCCGCACTACACCGTCCCACCTCCATTTCCCTCTCTCGGCTCCTGAGCCACTCCCACGCCTTCTCCCTCTCTCTCCGGGATCCAACGCAGCTCCAGCAAATAATTGCCACTACTCCAGCCACCCCAATCCACACTGTCACCCCCATGAGCTTCCCCGTACTCGAGAGATCCTCATCCGCCCCTCTAACACCAAAGAGCGCCACTGGAGGTTCAACTTCACCAGAGAGACAAGCACACTGCCGCCTCTTCTTGTTGCTGGCCATCTCCGTTCACTGCTGAGTTCCACACCAAGTACTATCAAAATCCCCTCACTCCCCTCTCGCATTTGCACCGCTCATCGTCCGCATATGTGCATAATATAGGACCGAAGCTGGATGTATACTGCAAACCGTGTGAGTGAAGAGTACATTAATGGTGTGTCTGCTTTTACAAGAGCTGCCGAGGAGGATATATTGAATAAGGGGGTGGAATAGATATATTGTCCATGCACTGACTGCGAGAATTTAAAGATGTTTAAGAATCGAGCGCAGATTGAAGCGCACTTGATTCGGAGGGGTTTCAAAAGGGGTATAGTGTTGGACCAAGTATGGCGAAGTCAATGATATGCCGTCGGATGACATCGCCGGTGAAGTCAATGATATGCCACCAAATGATAATTGTGGTTCGGATTCGAATAGGCTGCACAATGACAATCTGGATCAGATGCTTCGTGATGTAGAAAAGAATTATGATGATAGAGAGTATATTAAATTCTGAGGCTTGATGGAGGACTCAGAGAAACCTTTATTCACGTGTTGCAGGTCAAAGTACACGAAGTTGTCAGCTGTGCTTGAACTGTTGAAATTGGAGGCAAGCAACGGTTGGTCTGACAAGAGTTTCACGGCGCTGCTAGGTCTTTTAGCGTACATGCTTCCGGAGGGAAATGAGTTGCTTAAAACCACGTATAAAGCCAAGAAGGTTCTTTGTCCATTGGGAATGGAAATAGAAAGAATACATGCATGTCCGAACGACTGTGTCCTCTACCGTAAAGAGTATGCAAACATGCCTGTCTGTCTGGTGTGCAACGCATCCCGATACAAACGTAACAATCAGATGATGATGGCGAGGGTGAAGAAATGACCTCCTGCAAAGGCGGCATGGTATCTTCCAATAATTCCAGCCAGAAGGAGGTTTGAAACGGTTTTTCGCGAATCGAAAGGAGGTAAAACTACTGCGTTGGCAATCAGAGGAGCGCAAGAAGGATGGAATGCTGAGACACCTTGTCGATTCCGGCCGGTTATATGACCAATTGTTTATTTCAAAATTTCAGTAAAAAATTATTATTTAATTAAAATTAAAATTTATTTAATTTAAAAATAAAATCAAGTGTTCTTGTTTGCTTAAATTTTAGAAATTTCATTTGCCTGTTTTTAGCTTTTAAAAAGGCTTTTGTTAAAAGTAATTTAACTAAAAACATAAAACTATTGTTAAATAAAAGTTATTTGTAAATGTTTGTAAAAATATTATTTCAAATTAAGTATTTTAAAGCATTTGACTTTATTGGGATTTTCTGTGATTTTTCTGGGATTTATTTGGAGTTATCTGGATTTTATTCCAAAGCCTAAGAGTAAGAAAATGTACTTTAAATATTTTATTAAAGCCAAAAAGTGTTCATTTTATTTTTTCCATGCTCCCCAGCATTTTATAGAATTTTTGCGAATTTTCTAGAATTAAAAATCAATTTTAAAAGCTGAAAAGGTATTTTATAAAATTTCTAAAGGCCAATTAGAATTCCCTCTCTCTTCCGCCGCCGCCTCTCTCCGGCCACCTTTGGAGCCGACAGGTAAAACCGAACCGCCTTCCCTCTCCTCTTCCACTCCTCCGACGCCTGAACGCCAGAGAGTGCCGCCCGCCGCCTTCTCTCTTCTGTAGTCCTTGCCTCCGGCCACCTCCCGGTAGGGGTGAAGAACCGACTCCCGCCGCCTCCTCTACCTCCGCCCTCATGGGCCTCAGGTCGGCCAGCATTGCTCAGGCAAGCAAGCCGCCGCCCGTCTCGTGACCGCTTGTGTCGGTCGGCGCCCGAGGCAGCGTGGCATGCCACGTCGGCCCCTTGCCACGTTAGCTTTTTCAGTTTTAAAAATATTCCCTCCGAAAAATTCAAAAATCTGCTGACGTCAACATTGCATCATAAAATATCTTTTTCTTTAGAAAAATAATTCGGATAAAAATCAATTTCTAGCTGACGTCATAAATATTATTTTTCAGTACAAAAATAATACAGGAAATCAGTCTTTTTCTTTTTCTTTAGTTTAAAACTTCCGGAAGCCATAACTTTCTAATTTTAACTCCGATTTAACCTGTTCAAATTTCTAAATTCTTCAAAACTCCTAAACTACCCAAATCTAGTCTATTTTTGAATTTTTGAATTTTATTTGAATTTTGTTTGAATTTATTTGTTTGGTTCTTCGTGCGTATAGATTTCGACGATCTCGGAGAGAACAACTTCAACAATTCGAACCAGATCTTCGAGCAAGGAAAGTTACACCTTTGATCATGTTGCTCCCAGTAATTTAAATTATTTATGTTGTTTTTAAAATTATTATGCATGCGTACTTTTATTCAATCTAGCTAAAATTTAGTTTAAACTCTAGTTATGCCGAACTCCTTTGTGTATAGCCAAATTTGATATTGAACAAATATGCCTTGTCACCATAGCTGAAAACCTAGTTGGTACTTTAGTATTAACTGGGAATTTTATAGAAATGCTTAGCCTTGCTTAGAATGATTATGGTTTGGGATAATCTTTCACATGAAATGATAAACTTTAAAACTGAATTCTTGACTTTGGTGAGTCAAGAATGTTTATGAAATTATTTCCAAACAAAGTATAAAACTTGGTTTAGACTTAGGCAAATGGTTAAAGTGGTGGGTGCTTGCTGGCATGCATTGTTGTTTGGTGACGCAATATTGATTGCTAGGCACAAGGGGTATGTGGTTGGTGCCTAAGTCAGTAAAGAACCGGTCTGTGAGCTACTATTGCAAAGCCCTATCGTACTACCACAAGTCTGGTATGGGATAGACCTGACCGAATAATTTGTGAAGTTCCAACTTAATCTCACTGTAGGCTGAATGTGGGCGCGGCGTGGGCCGTGAGAAGTCTCACATGGCACAAGATGGGGTTCCAACATGTGGATTCATGTTGTGGTGAAACCTTAGTGGCGGCGTGATTATGTTGACAATGGATCATTGTAAAGGCCTTGTTATGATTTTCTCAGTCGCACGCCTACGGAAGCGTGTAGTGGCCGACATTATGATATTATCATATCTTGTGGGTAAAGCTGTACAACCTCTGCAGAGTGTATAACCTATCCTAGATAGCCGTGCCCACGGTCATGGGCAAGCTGAGTAAAGTTTTTCACGGATTAGACTTTGTTTTTGAAAATTGTTTATAAAAACCTTATGGATGGTTGGAATCCATGAAAATTTTTGAAAACCTTATGGATGTATGGAATCCATGAGAGATTTTGAAAACCGTATGGATGGATGGAATCCATACGAGTTTGTTTTTGAGAAAAGATGGTCTGGGTGGGATGCCCGTGGATAGGTTAGTGTAGGGGATGGATCTGCACTAACGTTATTTATTTTGATTACAACATTGCTTTACTTACTGTAAGAAATACCGCTTTTGCACTTATTTTATGTTATTATTCCAATGATGTCTGTTATGCAAATTAACCATATTATGTCTTCCTTTGATATTCCATATGCATGCATTAACTCTGTGAAACCTCCTGGTGTAACCTGTGGAGTACTTTTTGTACTCATGTTGCTCAATTTAACTCTTTCAGAGGAAGCATTCAACGACTTCGGTGAGGATTGCGTCTAGGCCACATCTTACAATCATTCGCCTTGTGGGAAGGCTGGATGGGCTGCTACTTCATTTAATTCTTCTTCTGCTGCTTATATTTAAATTTGGTTTATGGACCATTGATGTAAACTTTGGCCATCAGGCTCATATTGGTTAAATAAAGTTTGTTATTATGCATGATATTTGTCTTTATTATCATTGTATGCACTAGCTTTTTCTGGCATAGTGCGATTAACATAGAGGGTTTCGGAGTTGTTGCTCCGGGTCCCGACACTAGTGGAGAAACATCGATAGGAGTTTTGCAGATTTTGGTGCAGAACCGAGGAATATAAGGCTTGGATTGAGTACAGATGGAATGAATCCTTTCAGTAGCATGAGCAGCCGACATAGCACTTGGTCCGTGACTCTATGCATTTATAACCTTCCTCCCTGGTTGTGTATGAAGCGAAAGTATATTTTGCTGTCGATACTTATCCAAGGGCCAAAGCAACCTGGGAATGATATTGATGTGTATCTAGCACCGTTGGTGGAAGATCTAAAAGTGTTGTAGAACGAAGGGGTACAAGTATGGGATGCATACAAACGAGAGAACTACACTTTGCGCTCCTTATTGTTCTGCATCATAAATGATTATCCTGCCCTTGCTAACCCGTCGGGCCAAAGTACAAAAGGTGCCAAAGCTTGTACTAACTGCTTAGATGGTACCGAGAGTGTGTGGCTAAAACACTCACGCAAAGTAGTGTACATGCGTCACCACCGGTTCCTTCGGAGGGCTCACCCATACCGCAAGATGAAGAAACAATTTGACAGAGAGAAGGAGGACGGTTCAGTTCCAAGGCATTTAAGCGGAAAATAGGTTTATAATATGGTTAAGGATTTAGATGTTTTCCTCGGAAAGGGACATAAATTGAGGGCTCGTGAGAAGAATATCTGGAAGAAGAGATCAATATTTTAGGACTTACCTTATTGGGAGTACCTAGATATTCGACACTGCATCGACATCATGCACGTAGAAAAGAATGTATGTAATAGCTTGATTGGTCTCTTACTGACATTCGTGATAAAACAAAGGACGGTGTCAACGCACGGCTTGACTTGGCTGATATGGACATCAGGCCTGAGTTAGCACCGACAGAAACACATAATGGACGAACATAACTTCCCCCTGTGTGTTACACTCTGTCCAAGGCCGAGAAAACTGAACTGTGCCAGTGATTGCATGGTCTCAAAGTTCCGTCTGGTTACTCCAGCAACGTGAAGAAACCTGTTTCGATGCAAGATTTGAAGTTAAATGGCATGAAGTATCATGATTGTCATGTGGTGATGACACAGATGCTCCCTATTGCAATTAGAAATATTTTGCCGATCAAAGTCCGAGAGACAATCATGAGGCTATGTTATTTCTTTAACACAATTGCTCAGAAGGTCATCGATCCCGAAGGACTAGATGCTCTGCAGGACGAGGTGGTGATGACTCTATGTCATCTTGAGATATATTTCCCTCCTTTATTTTTCGATATCATGGTCCATCTCATTGTTCCCGTTGTGTGGGAGATAAAAATGTGCGGGCCCGTACTCCTACGTAGCATGTACCCGTTTGAGAGGTTCATGGGAATTCTCAAGTCCTATGTACGGAATCGATCTCGGCCGGAGGGCAGCATCGTCGAAGGTTATGCAAGCGAAAAGTTCATTGAATTTTGTGTCAATTATATAGCTCAGCTTCAACCGATAGGTGTGCCTCAATCTCGTCATGAGGGGAGGATCAAGGGTATCGGAACTATCGGAAGGAAAGCAATCACTCCAGATATGGACACGTATGCTCAAGCCCATTTCACGGTCTTGCAACACATGACTGAAGTGGCCCCTTATGTCGACCAACGCAAGGATGTGCTTCAGCAACAGAATCCGGAGCGGCCTGATGTTTGGATCATGAGACAACTCAACAGTCGATTGAACCAATGGTTGAAGGAGCAAATCGCTAGAAGCTCGTCAAGTGAGATGCTGATATGGTTGTCGAAAGGGCCAACATTTACAGTTATGATATGGCAAGGATATGACATAAATAGGTACACATTCTATACACAGGCTCAGAATGTAAAGAGCACTAACTAGAACAGCGGTGTCCATATAGATGCGTTCAGTACCAATAGGTTGAGAAACTCGTACTATTGGTTCATAAAAGAGATTTGGGAGCTCAACTACGTGGTTTTCAAGATCCCCTTATTTCGCTGCCGTTGGGTGCATCTCTCACAGGTGAAGGTTGACAAGTACGGTGTCACTACCGTGGACCTCCAACGTGTCGGGTACAAAGACAAACCATTCGTACTCGTCAATCAAGTTGTTCAAGTTTTCTATGTAACTGACCTGGCAAATAAGAAACGTCATGTAGTTCTTCATGGAAAAAGGATAATTGTCGGAGTAGAGAATATAGTGGACGAGGAAGAATACAATCAATTTGACGAGTTACCTCTTTTTGGAAATGGCATAACGGTCGACGACGAACAACGTGACGAAATTAGTTACATACGCATTGATCATCATGAAGGGCTAATTTTTAGAGAAAATAAGCAAGTGAAATGAGAATATGCGATATATATGTGGGCATTTGCATTTATGTATATAACAATGCATGTGTGTGATGTATTTATGAATTTGCATTTATGTATATGTGAAAATGTGTGATATATAGGTAAATTTTGAGAATGAGTCATACAAATATATCTCTATGTTCATTGGGCTGTTGTAAATAAATACTCTGTAAGGTCTTATTGAATGCCGGCTGGTGTAGTTATATTAATAACTACAGTCGGGGGGCAAAGACTTATTACAGACGGTTCTCAGTTTAGAACCGTCTGTGATATTTATTATCACAGATGTTTCTTAAAAAGAACCGTCTGTAATAAGCCTTTATATATAACCCCCCGCTAGGATTTTGCGCATACACTGTAGTTATTAGCAATACCAACCAAGCACAGAGACTTAGTCGCCGTCGCCTTCGTCCCCCCGAGGCCGTCGCCGTCCCCCGAGCCCGTTGCCCTCCTCCTCCCTTGGGCCCGTCACCGGCCGCCTTCGTCCCCCTGAGGCTGTCGCCGTCCCCTGAGCCCGTCGCCCTCTTCTTCCCTCGGACCCATCTCCGGCCGCCTCCATCCCCGAGGCCGCCGCCGCCCCCAAGCCCGTCGCCGCCGCCTCCATCGAGCCCCTGAGCCCATCGCCGTCCCCCGAGCCCGTCGCCCTCCTCCTCCCTCGGGCCCATCGCCGACCACCTCTGTCCCCTCGAGCCCGTCGCCGTCCCTCGTGCCCGTCGCCGGCCGCCTCCGTCGAGCCCCCGAGCTCCTCTAACATTGCCAGAATCCCCTCGGTGAGTCCATCTTCAATTTCGGTTATTTAGATGCAGTTGAGATGTCCATTTGTAAGTAATGGCCATCGATCTGTAAGTAATGTTGTATATCTAGAAAAGAATAGGCACTTGAAAATAATGCTTTTACTTAGCAGAGCCCTGGGAATGTATATGTGTATATATATATATATATATGTTGCTAATGAACATAGATATGTACATGTATACTTGAATATATGTATACATATATTGTTGTTATTTCATAAATCTTATTGTTGTTAAATCTTACTGTTATGTATATGTATATATATGTTGCTAATGAACATAGATATGTACATGTATACTTGAATATATGTATACATATATTATTCTTGTTTCATAAATCTTATTGTTGTTAAATCTTACTGTTATGTATATGTATATATATGTTACTAATGAACATAGATATGTACATGTATACTTGAATATATGTGTACATATATTGTTGTTGTTTCATATATGAGAAGGCCAACATGTCATCCACGTATTCTTTAACATCATCGCCGGATGCGTCCGCTCCAAAATCAACACGCAAAAGGTCGATAGATCTTTGAGGGCCGATTTACCATCACAGAGGTCGATAGATCTGGGACCCCTCTCCTTCCTCGCCAAGCAATGGGCGCATTTCTAAGAACGATCGGAATAGTTGCACGAGAACGAATTGAGATCACATTCGATTCGTGGAAGAGCGTGAGTGATACTCGGAAACGTGAGCTGCTGACAGAGATTTTTCATTGTTCGAGATCCCAGAAGAACACCACGACTCTTTGCATGACATGCCTTGCTAGCGGCGTGCAAAGCATGGAAGAACTTCAAGAGCGTGCTTGTCAAGCAGTATGTGGAGAAGGATCTAACGCCATTTGATAAGTACCCATTCATGGAACCACAATGGAAAGAGTTTAAAGCGACGAAGACGACCGAAGCTTTCAGAAGTGCAAGTGCGACGCACAAGGCCCTCCAGACAAAAGTCGCACAGATAAAGAGATTCCTAGATTCTAATCTTCTGGGCTTCGTACGCTTCTTCTTCGACTTTGGGACTTAGAGGATCAGCCGCTGAGTTCTCGAACGCCATTAAGATTGTCCTTGTCCTTAGCACTTCCTCCTCCAGCCGCAAATGATCAGTAGCATAGCCCATAATCTCGTAGAGGATATCATTATAAGATTCCTCAGAATCTGCCATTTCTGCTTGATCGGCAATGCTATCCATCAGTCTCTCCGATGCCATAAGAGCTTCTTCCGCTTTGTGCACCTTGTAAAGAAGAACCAGGGTGAGGGATGTTTCCCTTTCTTGAGCGGCAGCGAGACCCCTCCGTCGACAGTGGATGATCAGATCGAGCTGACGGATGCAAGAAAGTCGGGGAAGGAGAGCAAGGCGTGTGCGAAGAAGCTGCTCCAGATGTAAATTGCTAGCCGCCTATGTAACGTTCTGGCCGAACAACTCTCGATGAACATATGAGAGGAAGGAGATGATCACAAGAATAGTAGAAGCCATACTATACGTACGTCTACGTTGGCACGCATATTTAACCTTTAGCACAGACAGTTCGTACACCAAACATTAATGATATAGACGCTTCGTATAACGATCGAGATACGTTAGACGAAACACGAGAGATACGTTCTGACTTTGCATTATCACAGACAGTTCTAAACTAGAATCGTCTAGGCTATAATTATCACAGACCGTCCACGCCGTCGCCGCTCTCCCAACGGTATATAAAACTTATGATCTAATTCACAGACGGTTCTATATGTAGAACCGTGCGTGATAATCGATCACCGAGCGATCGATCCTCCTCAACCCAATCCTAGCCAATTGAAATCCACCAACCTCACCCCACGGATCCCGCTAAAAGTTTTCGACTCCGCCTCTCCTCCCTATAAATAATAACCAAAACCCAGCCTCCTTGCTCTTCTCCTTCTCCTCTTCCTTGTTGTTCCTCCTCTTTGCTGTTCACCTTGACCCTTACCATAATAGCCTGCACGAAGCAGATGACGCACAAGTCTACAGGAGGCAAGACACTCAATCAACGTCGACGATGGTGGGTATCAAAGACATCGAGCTCGTGCATTGCATCAGGGGCGAGAAGGCCTATGCATATTGTTGTTAATGTGCTAGATGGGATCTCTTTGCTTTTTCTATGTTCTTGTTGTGCTAGATGGGTCACCTGCTTGTTGTTTTTGGATATTGTAATGGTATGCTCTAATTTCATTTCTTATTGATCTTGTTGTGCGAAATGGATGTTTTATGTTTGTGAAATGAATTGAGATGTGAATTGGATGTATACATGTACATATTGATCTGCTTGTTTCAGAGGGCATGGCTAGCATTTCCTAAATCTAGCCAATAAATAGAAATAGATTTAGGGGTAGAAGAGAATAGCACAGACGGATTTTAATTAAAAACCGTCTGTGCTAGTAATCACAGACGGTTTTTAATTAAAAACCGGCTGTATTAGTTGATAATCACAGACGGTTTTTAGTTAAAAACCGTATGTGATTATCAACGATCACAGACGGTTCGAAAGTCGTCTGTGATGACCTCGTATCATTACTGACCCATAAATTCAAACGGCTCACAAAACCGTCTATAATGACGTTTCTGAACCGTCTGTAATATGGTTTTCTGTAGTAGTGTTACTCGCCATGTAATTCACACATTCATTACGAGGTGTTATGTCAGGTTAGACATGATCCATTACTACAATATTTTCAGTAATGTGTTATTAAAAAATGGCTAAATGGGGCGACCGGCCGTGCCAGGTACTGTTGCCACGCTCGCTGACCTTAGCCCCACCGTCCTACCGTGCTCTTACCGGGCCTACCTATCCGGTCGAGCCAGGGTACTATGGCAGGACCTGCTGAGCTAGGGCAGGTTGGCGGGAGTTGTTAAGCAGTGGTGGCACAGCAGTCTAGTGGGGCGCATTGGCTGCCGTGCGCCTGCCTACCCAGCTGCGCTTGGCCTACCTCCCACGTTGGCACCCTCCTACCGAGTTACGGTAGCACGGCAGGAGACACATATTATCTGTCGCGGCTATCGAGCTCAGGGAGATGACTAGATTAGCAAAAACGGATGTACGGAGCCAAAATTTAAAAATACGTAGCTACAGTGCCATATATGCAACAACTTCCTCCGTGTGCAATGACAGCTACTTTCTAGGTAATTTTATGCTGCTATATTCGCCTGGGTGTCCCTAGAGCATTGACATTTTAATTTAACTTGTGATTAATTGTGTTATGGCCATCGCATTTTCATTTTATTACACTTAGACCTGTTCAAATGGGTGGCACGACATAGCCTGGCACAGGCCTATTAGGCATGGCTCGTTTAACCTGTCAGCTTGAACGGGTTCTGTTGTGCCAGCCCATGGGCCGACAGGGTGGCCCAGGCACGACCCAATGTGCTAATAGGTCGTGTCGTGCCGGCTTGGGCCCGTTCAGCCCAATGGGCCAAGAAGGCCCGTCTAGCCCAGTTACCCTGAAATTATGTAGAAATTTTAAAAATACAAAATAAAATTATTTATACTTATAAAATTAACTATATAAAATTAACTATATAAAATTCAAAATGATAAAATAAAACCATATAAATATTAAAAAATGAACGTGCCTAACGGGCTATGTTGTGTTGGACCGTGCCCCGGGCTGACACTTTGCGTGCCGTGCCAGCACACTGGGCAGAGTGGCAGCCCAGGCACGGCCCAGCTCCTCGTGCTGTGTCGGCCCGACATGATTCGCCGCAGGTCATGCCTACAAATACCGGCAGGCACGACCCTTTTGGCCACCTCTAATTGCACTTGGCAAAGCTGAGTTAAGTTTTCTAACTGCCAATTTTAGATCTATCCTGTGATATGCTCAAACAGCAGTGTTTTGTTATATTTGTACGAGAAATGTAGCAATTGGCATGCTTCTCGGTGTGTGTCTTCAAAAACTGCCCATCTTGGTTTCACTTTACTCACCCAAACTGTTGGGTGCATTTTTACATAGTATGTGCTGTGTCGGCGTCTATCTGAAACCCTGCGCAGCGCCAACGCCTATGTTAATCTCGTGGTATTTATTGTGCACATATATTTTCCTATTTTGCACTTGGGACATGTCTGAACTGTCAGTTGCAGTTCTCCTGTTACATATTCTACGCCTCGTGTAATGGCTACTGATAGGTTTGTGTCAATCTTATTTGTTATTATTTCCTATCAGGCACCAAATCTTCTCTGTTTGCCCATAGGAGTCGGTTTGTCTTGCAGTTCGGATTCATCTTCTGGATGCTCTCTATTTTAGTGATCTAATTCACTTGAAAGGTCAGCAGCAAATCTGCTAATTGCAATATCAACAACAAACCAGTCTCAACCCCTTCTTCATCAACAGTAACTCTGAGGTAACCTTTACTACTACCTGTGTTATGTTTTATTCATATCCCTTATTCCTTTGTCCATTTTATCCTCAAACCCAGATACAGGTTTCTAGCCAGCTTTTCTAGACAAGATACAATTTTTTTTAAGGCAATAAACAGCCTAACAAGGCCTTAACTCTGGATTAAACTTGGACCATACAAAAGTTGATTACAATATCCCATCGATTTGTAGAGACGACACAATTCATTTTTTAGAGAAACCTCTTCAAGAAGGACACTTACATGTATGTTTTTCTGATACTTCCATTCTCTCAGGCTCACTGTTTGTTGCCTGATATTTTCTAGTTCCTACACATGAACAAAAAACGCTGCATCTTGTCATGACTTAACAAGCAAAGCACCAAACCAGCCAATACCATTGCACACGCTGAGCTGTCTGTCGTTGCACAGAAGAAAGCAAAAGAGAAATTACATGTGGGGGCATTGGATGCTTGCTGCTTCCCCCCTTTCCGTTTTGTTGACTGTGGTGCACATACATTGTCTCATGTGTAATTATGGATTCTAAGTTCTGCCCCCAACAACTAGTCCCCATCATTGATCACACATCTGTTCAGTCATTCTGGCATCACCTTCTACCCTGTTTGCTCAGTACCCTATCTCATCATGCTGATCAACATTCTTACATGTAACTGAAGTCTCTACAGCTTCTGATACAGTTCTGATCTGATCTGATTCACCACTCCATGGTGACCCATGCCCTCCTTCAAAGCTCAAGCTCCAGCTTCTCATACAGTTTGGTTGTTTGAATCGAGTTCCTTCAAAGCTCAAAGCCTGGAACCAACTAAACCTGGTGCACCATGCCCTCCTGTTTGCTCGGCAGCATCAAACTCTGCCTCCTGAGTCCTGAACTGAGCTAAAGTAAGTTATTGCTCCTAAACATTGGTCAGTCACACATGGTCAGTAAGGCACAGAAAGTTCTTGCATCTTTTGTCCACTTCTGGCTGGTACTTTCTACCTGCCATGCTTCCTTCTCTCTTGGGGTCAACTTGGCGCCAGAGATAGACAGGGAGGTGTCAGTCAGGTTATGGGCCTCGTGATGGATGATGGATGGGAGAAGATCTTTCCATTGCAGCCTTGCCTGTGAATAAAGGGCTCAGGGCCTGCAGATCTTTGCTGCAGCTGCCTCGGTTCCTGCTTGTGCTGCAGTTGCTCCCGGGGTCAGCAAGTGGATATCATCAGACAAAAGCTTCCAGCAGCGGCAGCGGTCTTGCAGCTACACATACTTTCAGTTTCGGATTTTGTCGTACAGAGGAAGTCCCTATCCTACTTTATCCCTCCACTAGTTCTAGCATCCTAGAATCAAACTATTCCAAACTTTGCCTATTCAAAAGTTTGCTTTGCAGCATCTTTTTGCATCCATTTTGTTTGTTTTAAATAAAGAGGGTTTCCAAGCTACTAGTAGTCTAGTACTACTCCCATATCCTGTCTGTTCAGATGTTCTTGACTTGTGATAAGCTTTTTTTTCCTTCTGAAAAGAATAAGAATGCATAGGGTCAATCTCTGCACAGGAGCCTACATGGCTATCCTTAGCCAGTTGTGTGACACGGTGTCATAGTGATACGCCTCATAATTAATTGTTTAGTGGTATTTCCTGGCATGTCAACCCTTAGAAGTTCATGCAGAAATTGAACAAGCTACCAGTAGCATCTTGGACACTGTTTGCAACCTTTTCCATCCATTTCTTCTACCATTTATGATCAGACATGTCCAGCTATTATCAACTCAGGAGCCCGACAGAGAACCAAGAAGAAACACAAGAACCAGAGCCTTTGCCGCCATTGCAAGGCGAGCGCCAGGAAAGCTTGCTGCTAGCTAATTGCTGCCGCTACAGAGGTCGAGCAGCTTCTTCCTCCCCTCCACAATCTCGTCGAACAGGTCGTCGATCAGCGCGACAATGTCCTCGCACCCGGACCGCAGCAGCCCGGCCCACAGGCTCACCTCCTCCGCGGCCGTGGCGACGTCGCCGCCCCTGTCCATGGTCTCCTTCACCTCCTCCACCGCCGTCCTCGCGCGCCGGAACTCGTACATCATTACCCCCGCGCCGCCGGACGCCCTGTCCGCCTCCGCCGCAGCCCGCTGCTGCGCGCGGGCCAGCGCCGACGCGAACGCGGCACCGAAGTAGGCGCCGCAGTCCGTGGCGGCTCCGGCGTCGGGGGCCGCGTCCGGCCAGTAGTGGAGCACGCCCCAGGAGAGGAGCGTGAGGAGGAAGGAGGTGAGCATCCGGGTTGCGCAGAGCACGCCGCGGAAGCCGTTGAAGCCGTTGAGTTTGGCGTCGGCCGGCACGCTCTCGCTGAGGCGGAGCGCGAGCGCCTCCGCCCGCGTCTCCACGAGCGCCCTGTTCTCCTCCTTGAGCCCCATGGCCTCCCTCGTGCACACCGAGATCGCCCTCGTCGCCTGAAGCCACGATCAATTCACACGCAGTTGGAGGTTGGTAAGTTTGCTTGGTTGGTTGTGCGAGTGCAACCGCGCAAGAAGAAGATGACGAAGAAGAAACGCACCTGGCGGGAGAGGTGGGGGTTGGGGGGGACACCGCCGGCGGTCTGGAGGAGGGAGACGACCTGGGCGGCGGAGGCGGAGTATCCCTCGATGGCGGCGGCGCCGAGGCGGAGCGCGCGGCAGGCGTCGCAGAGGCGCGACGTCTCGTCCATGTACTCGTCGAGCCACGCGGCGCCGCCGGGGAGGTGGAGCGAGCCGACGAGGCGTGTGAGCCCCGCGTGCGCCGCGCGGAGGAGGGCCAGCGCGGCCCGGAGGGTCGGCAGCGAGAGGAACGCCGACGACGCCAGCGAGCGGTCGAGATCGTCGAGCCCGCGCGCCAGCGTCGCGTAGAAGGCGGCCACCGTCGAGGAGGACGGCTTCATGGCTAGCAACCTAGCTACCTTGCGATACTTCCTCTTCGTGGAACAGAGAGAGGGAGAGGGTTAAAGCTGGAAGCTTGCTAGGTATAATAATGGCGCGAGTGCAACTGTGCAACCGTCCGGAGTTGGCTCCGGTTGGATGGCGACCTTGTTCTCACTCCCAAGCCTAGCTCGCTCAGCTAGCTAGCCACCGAAAGTGATGGCAGCTATGTGGAGCGCAAGGAAGCCAAGCTCAGCTAGCCACCAAGAATGGCCTCTCTCTCTGTGTGTGTGTGTGTGTGTGTGTGTGTTTCTTTCTTCCTTTCTCTTTCATGTGGGCATGGTTGCCGTTCAAGTGCAGGTTAGAGCGTGATGGCGAGGCCTCTGGATGATGGGAAGGGAGGAGGGCCTCCTTTGTGCTGTGTGTTATATATAGGGCCACAGTCACACGGGATCGAAGGATACTTCTTTTTAGTTTATGATCTATATCTTTTATTTATTTAAAAATTAATAGAATAATTTCTCCGTCATAGTTTAAAAATTATTTATTAAAATAACTTTTTAGAAGTAATTAATTAGTCTTTAGTTTGTTCGTACAAACATTCAGATGGAAAGCCAAAAAGCCCTGGATCACAGCCGGAAATAGCTCTTCCGCGCGCGCCCTTTCTGCTACGGCTTCTAGACTAGTACCAGCCGTTTGTTCTTGTCCATGGACAGAGCAGAGAACAGAGGTGAGGAGGATTAATGGATCGTTTGCGTCCAAGATCGTTACTTGTTAGTGGGAGCTACCATCGTCGATCTCAACAGAGCTAGCGTGGACTTTTTGCTTTCCTTCCCTGCGCTTTTTCGAAAGATACGTTAGTTGTGTTTGACATAGTGATGCATCTACATTCCGCAGCTAAGGTCAGACGATCAACAGAAAGTAGGGATGATTTCTATTGACTTTTGATGCTTTCTGATCGTTTGTTTAGGTCCCGTGTGGAACTACATAGAAATTTCAGAGGGACTATACGAACTCTTGTAACGGTGGAACTACGTAGAAGGGACTGCATTGACTCTCGTAACGGTTGAAATACGTAGAAATTTTGGAGGGACTGTACTTACTCTCGTAAAATTCCTGTACTCGAAACAACAGGACATTAGTTGAGCAATAAATGTTTCACACGTACTGGCATCTCGAAGTTTCAATGCACCAAGTGTACAGTGAATTGCACTAATATTAATATATATTCAAGATTAATTCTAGCTACTTACCCATTAAATACATCAAGATTGGTGAAGGTGCTCGTACTGTCTAGGAAAAATCCGCCACAAGGCAATATTGTTCGGTGATCACCACGCATCAGGTGTGTGATGGAGGTGTGTGATCAAGCTAGCGGTAGCAAAATCACTGTAACACCTTGTACCAAATATTAGATCGAGTGACTGTGGCAATTGATTTAGCCCACCCACATTAGATTGGCCAATCGCAAAACGCCTCACACTGTAGCTTACTGCAATTGCTTCAATATGGGCAGCCAATCTTTCCCCACTACTACTGCACTGCCCAAACCTGGTCAAACGAGCCCGTCCAAATGTACCAGCTTGAGACATGGTAGTATTGGTTCAATCCAGACATAACACGGTATGAACAATAAACGGATCGTGCCGGTATAGCCTAACTAGGTGTGCCTTGTTTAGACCGACACCTCAGAACGGCGGCCCGGTCTGACATGGCACGCACATAACTCTCATGTGGTAGTGCAGTAAATTACTTACGGTTAAAGTAAAATTACTTGTGTTAGGGTTACTGCAATTATTGATTTTTTGACAGCAAAATTACTTACGATTGACAGTAGAATTAAATTAGTAGTAAAATTACTTGCAATTGACAATAAAATTGCTTATGACTGACTGTAAAATACATTGGACTAGCGTGTCCGTACCGCCCGATCCTCTCTATGCCATGCCTGAGTTAGAGGATAGGCACGTAGACCAGCACGTCATGATATAGTAACTTATTCGGACCAATTACATTGGGCATAATCGGACCGTGCCTTATCTAGGCCCATACTGTGCTGTGTCAGGCGACCCATTTAGCCAGATCTGGCACTACCGACCATGCATAGTACCAAGGAAGTCGGTGCCATGAGTTGAGTGACTGCAGAAGATCCGAGGTGAGCAAAGATTACACGTAAGACTAATTAGGGCGAGAAAGATGAAGAGTCTTTTTAGACTACAACTTATTACCTAATAAATAGTAATTATTAAAATAAGCTCTTCTGTTGAAAAGCAAAAGAAAAAGAACAGCACCGAAATCCTATCCAAATTTTGACTGATGACTTGACCCGAATCTTTCCTCCACAATGGCCACCATGGTGGGCCCTGGCCCCGCATGGCCGTGACTGTACAAACGATGCAGTAACCCCTGCTGCCTCCAAGTGCGCCTCTGTTTCGTGCTTACTCCAGCTACTTGCTAGTTCCTACTAATGTAGATGTAAATAGTCGTAATCCCTTTCACTTCAAAGAGTACTTGGTCCTCCTGCTCTTATTCCTGTCGAGAACACGCTAACAAATATTCCTATCAAATACATACTCATATTATGTACAAAGGTACATTCCTCTGTTTCTAAATAGTACTGGTGATATGGAATGCAGCTTCCCTATTTTCTTCTCCCTGTTCTCCTCGTGTTCCTATCTATATGGCAAACATCCAGAGCATTCTTTCTGTCCTTTTCATGTTCCTCTAGTGTTCCGGATCTTTGCTACATCGATGGAAATACGAGGAGAACATACAGAAGGAAATAGGGAAGCTGCATTCGGTGATATGGTGATCGTATTTGGCTGCATATAATGTTCTTTGATTAGTTGGTAAAGACATCGCCGAACTAGTACATTCGATGCCCCCCTTTTATTTTCCCATTTGGAATAAAAAGCCCTTTTTTATCTTGTGATGGGACATGAACATCTGCGTAAAAGTTGGCCTATCTCTTCATTAGGCTACACCACTTATTATTACCCCCATAAAGCGAGATTATGGAATGAACAAAAGCATTTGTCTTTCTCCTTTTCTCAGGGCCTTCCCATCTTGGGGGCACTCGGTGTCACTAGGAGTTGGAGGCGCATTTAGGATCTACCTGTCCATGTGAATATATATATTGGTGTCACTAGTACTACATTGAAGCTTGCTTTTGTTCTTGGAGGAACCCTGGACAAAGATTTCTTAATCTTGTGAAGTGATGGTGATGGTGGTGGTGGTGGTAGGCTAGAAAGGCCACTGATTGGCTCATGTGCTTAGAGGACCCCCTCCTAGCTCCATTCTCCATTGCATTTGATATGCAATATATCCGAATGATTACATGGCATGCTAATACAAGCTTTCGTTTCAGTTCGCTTCACTCTCCGTTCTGCCCCGGCGATCGATGGCAACGCTGAATCCGTGCCATCGACGGTGGTTTCCCACCTATTACCGAGACTAATTATCCCTCTTCCTGGTTCCAAGAATCAAGACCTTGGAGAATGATTCACCATGTGACCTTGACGAACGATCTCAATCTCCAGCTCCTTTCCTCGTGCCATCTGTCTCAGAATCATGCAAGAGATGACCATCCAATCGAACAAGGTTCGTCTTTTGCTCCGGTCGCTCGCTCAAAACCCTAATTCGCGGGGCTCCTTTTGCGCTCCTGGCCTAGGGAAGGGGATGCATCATGCATTTGCGTCAAATCCATATCTCGAACCACTATATATGTAGATCTTCTTTTTCAGATTCTCCCCTTGGCCCAAGCTCTGCTTTTCCTCCGGTACTTGATGCATCTTATTGGAATCCTCCTGTTTTTTTAGTGCCTAACAGTTATCCGGCACTTGCTTCGGGGCCTTTTCTTTTCTTTTTTTTATATATTCCAAAGAACAGTAAAAACGCTACAAATATATGCGGCTACAAAACTTAGTTTCAGGCTGTCGATCCTACCCCGGTTCCATACGTTCGGAATAAAGGATTTTCTTAAGAAATCTGGAGTAATTCCTTTGTTTCCTACAATTTATATAAAATTTCTATGTTCCAAACAGATGCTCTTTCAAAATCTTGCACTGACCTGTCTGCGTATGCGTAATTTTTTGTTATGGGATGTCGTTACTTACAAATGGTTGTCTCCAAGGAGTGCTTTCCCCCTCTCAAAAAATGTTTTTAGGCGTTTTCAGTAAGTGTCATTCCAATGAAGATGTGTACCAAAGCCATAGTAGTTGTATAATTACAAGTTTTCTTTAATGAGGCTGGCGTTCGTGGGTTTAGGAGGACTAGCGGATTTAACCGTACAATTGCGCGGTTAAATATTATGATATAATTGTCTTTGGTATACAACTCTACTATTTATAATTAAAATATAATTTATATTTGCTATACAACTATAATATATATATATGATTAATTTACACTGTTATAATCTGGCTCTACCAAAAATAAGTGGTGGAAATACTTCTCTTTTTTTCTCTATTAACGTGAGAATTTTTAGAATTTTTTTATTATTATGAGATTTTCTTGCCTTCAAAATAAAAAGGATGTCTCGAATCTTACTAGTTATTTTTATTTATAAAGATGTTATGCTCGGACTCGGAGGAAGGCATGTTGGTCCTCCATACGAATCTTACTAGTCTTCAGCACACTACCACACAACACTTTAAGCTGCCCTCGAAGTATATTTTGCCTATGTTCTTCCAAGTGAAAGGCCCAGCATATTTAAGAATTTTTAATTTCCAGGTAGAACTTCTAGTTCTGAGCTTGATTTCCCTGCTGCTCTGTTAATTTGATTTGAAGTTCTAGTTCTGAGCTTGCTTTCCCTGCTGTTCTGTTGATTTGATTTTAAGTTACGCCATGTGACCACTCCTCATTTTATATGTTATCTTAATTAGTGCCAACATCAAAGTACTCTTATTGTAAGGTTTTGGTTTGTCTTAACTCTAGTAGAAAACCAAGATAAAAGACGACTTCTCCATTATGAATCTTGATCTCTTAATCTGCCTTACATCGCAAATCAAGAGTTCGGACGACTTCTCTCATTCTCTAGATAGGTGAAAGACCCTAAAATTTCAACCCAAAATTTTTTCCTAAATTTTCCTGAATTTTTGATGAATTTTTGAAAACTTTCCCAATTTGGAAATTCCCAGCTCTTTCCGCTTTCCCTTCTCGTCTTTCCGTTTTCTCGCTGCCGCTGGCGCCCTCTCTCTGTTCCGCCTTCTCCTCGCGCGCTGCGCGGGGGGACAGCCGCGCATGTTTCCACCTCGCCCGCCGCCGGCCCGGTCCGGCGGGGCACTCCGAGCCACGCGCGTCGCCGATTACCCCTCGGGGTCCCTTTGTCGGCTTCCTCGCCCGCTCCCTTCGCGGCGGCAGACGCCACGCCCGACTCGCCTCCTCGCCTCGCCACGCAGCCCGGTGAGCGCTCGCCGCGCGCGCCACGTCAAGACGGTGACTCGCAGCCCGGCCACCTCGGGGCCCGCTCGTCGGCCGCCGCGACGCCTCCCTCTCTCCGCGCGGACGCGCCACCGCCCGTACGCCACTCACCTGCTCCCGCACTCCCACTCCCCCGCATTTACTCCCTCTCGCGCCTAATCACATCCCCTCGCGCGGACACGCTCTACTAACCCTCTGCAGCCCCCGTGCCTCGCCAACCCCCGCCATTCGAGCTCCCCAACACCGCCGCTCGCCTCTCGTCCATGACTCTACTCACACCGTCCCAGAGCCCACCACCCTCCAAACACTTCGCCTCCTCCCGGTTGCTCTCAGTGCCGATCGAGCCTAACCACTGCATTGCCACCGATCAGCTTCTTCGTCTCCGGTGATCCCCCGAGCCTCATTTCTGCTTTTCTTCTTTAAAGTTCGATCACTCTTGCTGACTTGTTCTCTTCTGCCTCCTGAACACGATGGTGGACTCCTCCGGTCGAATGCGCCTCTCTCCTGCCCTCGCGGCGAAGCTCGCCGCCGGCCGCAAAGGGGCCACCGTGGCCAGCCCACCAGAGGGCCCCCTAGCTCAAGCTACCGCCACCATCGAGTTCCCCACTCCCCAGAGATGCTCCAGACGCTGTCAATTTGCTCAGAGCGCCGTTCATGGCCTCAGATGCCAGAAAACCGCCGACTCCCCTTCGGCCGTTCATCGCCGTTGAGCCTCGGCGTCTGCTCCAAACCCCGAGACGGGTTCCCACCTCTCAAGGAACCTTTTCCCACATTCGGATCCCACAGAGTGTCGCTGGTGGTTCCATTCCATTTTCGCCGTCGTTCTCTGTTTCCCGGCGAGGACGACGGTGGAGGTAGACGACGCGCGGCGTGGCGCATCCCCACCCTCCTTTCCCTCATCGCCATTTAAAGTCAGCCGTCGGATGACCTTTCCCCGTGGCCGTCCGATCCCACTAAAGATCTGCCTCCACAACCGCCCGATCCGAACCCCTCCTCACCGCCATCCGATTTCACTTAACCCACCGATCCGAGCCGCCCGCCCGCCCCATCTCCGCCGAGCGCCGAGCCACGCGCCACCATCCGGTCGGAGGAGCGCAGCGGCGCTTGGGCATGACCGCCGCTCGCGGGCCTTGTTGCCTTCGGCCACAGCCGCCTGATGCCGAACCGCCAAGATCAGAAGCGACCGGCCGCCCGACATCGTTCATTGAATTTCCAGAGATTTATCAATTTCCAAAAATCCAGAAAATCCAAATAAATCCTAGAAAATCACAGAAAATCCTAAAAATTCCCAAATTTCACCACCTTGCTTATTTCAATTTCCTGAATCCACCTGTGGTCACCAATTCACAAAATCCTTCTCCAGAAAAATCTAAAAATTCAAAGAGCCCCTTTTTCATTTGGATATTTATGCAATTTATTCCTTTTTGTAGATTATTTTATTTTTCCTTGCTTGATTAGGCTCAAGCTGGACTTATGTTATTTTTGTGTGTTTGCGCTAGTGTCGGAGATCCCGGAAGTCTCAGTGCAGTCGTTCCATGATAACCCTAGAAATATCTACAATATTGTATAATTAATTGTAGGTTATATTCATATCATGCAAATCTTTACACTCCTAAGGTTGCGGCCGTGGGCCGATAGATTTGAAAACCCGGAGCTAGGGTAGGGTGGTATGGGACACCGTACCCTAGGTTGGTTGTCTTGCATGCATGTGTTTAGGGTAAGAGTGTTGTGGGAAACCGTGAGTCGGTCTTCGCCCACCGTTTACCCTGAGGTGGAGGTTGCGGACCTCATGAGAAAATATAAGGATTAAAACCTTACGCTGAGCACTTGACATAGTGATCGCTCAACCACCGGTGTTGACGTGTCAACCTTGGTTTAGTGTTGCTCAAATCCAAGTGGAGCCCCGCATGGGAAGTTGGTATGTGGGACAAGTAACCCATACGCATAACGATGGGTCCCCATGCCTCGGGCACGGCGTTCGTTTTGGCCTCTGACACCCGAGGGTATGTGGATTCGAACCCATCGGGTAGAGTATAAGCGAAGGTGCGGCGGTGAAAGACCGGTTTCTTAACTCGGTCATGAGAGTTAAGAATGCTTGTGGGTAAAGTTGAGCAACTCTACAGAGTCAAATAATGGTATTCGAATATGCCGTGCTCCCGGTTAATGGAGTTGTGTCCTATGGGTGATTTCCAGCTGCGAAGCTTAAGTAGTTTTCACAAGTATGTTTAACTTGATTAGTTGGTAAATCAAACTTTGAAAACCCATGTGAACTTAAGGAGTAGTCTTGATTTTGATCTTCCAAAAGATTTATTCAAATAAAACTGCATCCACTCAATTAATAAACCAAATATACTCCCAACCTTTGTTGACCCGTGCAAATAGTTAAGATAGGTTTCCCTTGTGGCTTGCTGAGCTGGTTAGCTCACGACTTGTTGAACACTTCAGATGACCAAGATGCTGGTGAGGGTTGTCCTGTTGAGGAAGCCCCTGAGGAGTCGCTCTTTGACGAAGATCAGTGGTTCTAGGTCTTAGTTACGCTCGAGTTTCCTAGAGGTTCTTTTGTATTGTAATATATTTCGGGCTTGCACGCCCGCTACTGTAAAACTGGGTTGTTAAACCTTATCTGGTAATATAAGTTGGTCTTTTGCTGTAAGCTTGTGATGGTATACTCTTGCGCGACATTCCATAACTGTTCATATATGAATAGTTGCGGGATGCCGTGTCCTCGCAGCACCCCTGGCAACGGGGGTGTTACAAGAAGTGGTATCAGAGCAGGCTGCTTGACCGTAGGTTGAGACCTAAGGCAATCTAGGAAGCGATTTTATCGCAAAACCTAATTTAAACCCTAAAAAGAAGTTGACGAAAAATATAAGTATTACTGATGTCTTGTTCCTCTCTTGTTGCTATCTTACCTGTCTTAGTTTAGTTCAGCTTAAGTTTTACTTTTGCAAAATGTTTATTACTTTACTTGTCTAACTTCGAAATTTTCGTTTCGGCAGATGGTGCACTTCATTCACTCCCGTCCCGAGCGTATGGAGGGTTGGCCCTCCAAACTATGGGAGATGCAGCAGTTCTTGGGAGCAGACGGCTGGCACACCCCTGTGTTTCACGCCGTCAGCTGCTTCCACGACCAGGAGAGGTACGAGTGGAAGGCATGGGTGACCTTGATTCCCTTGCCTGTCCGCCCGGACCAGGAGCGGAGGTTCGTTGCTCGCCGCATCTGCCAGGACGATGCTCTACAGGATGTGGCCAGGAAGGCCGCAATTTACCTGCGTGACTACTACGACCTGGAGTAGCACTACAACTTTGGTTAGTGCTTGCAGTTCTGTGCACAATATTCAAGAAGCTTTGAATACCAATTCTGAGGTTTTTAATATGCACAAAAGATATATTTGGAAAGATAATGAAGTCTATTTTCCAACGAATCAAACTGCACTTGATTGGAGCTTCCTACACAAAGTTATGGCAATTTCATTGGATGTTGCACGAGCTGTCCGGAGAGACGCGCGAGACTTGCCAAACATAAAGAGTTCGAGTATTGCAATGCAAATAAAAGTAAAATCCAACCACACCATGACTTTCTAAAGGTGGAGAAGGACTCTTTTTCAGGTTCCAAACGGATTTGGAAGCCCCTTGAACAAGAAAACAAAACATATAAAGATTTGAAACCGATTCGGACTCGGATTGGGACAGCTGACAGACCGATACTAAAACGTCCATAACTTTCACAAACGGAGTCCGATTTGGGCGTTCTTGGACTCATTGGAAAGCTATTTTGAAGCCCCACGCAATGGATGAGGTTCCAGCAATGGAATCCTCACGGTCAAGTCATAAATTGAGAGAGAAACTAGAGGTAGCAGTTTAGGTATTTCCTTTTTAGTTCGTATTGGAGTTTGTTTCGGCCTTAGGCCAAGTAGTGCGTGAGTTGTAATCAAGGCCGTGCATTATGCACCAATATAAGGCCAGGGCCTTAGCCCCATTGGAACGCAGGCTATGATTTGAGAGATAGAAATCAGAAAATCACCATGGTTTGGTGGCCATTGTTGGTGTGTTCTTGAGATTTCCATCGAGGAATTGCTCTTGGTGTGTTGAATCCAATTGTGGTGTTGGATTATACTCGCTGAAACTTCGGTTTCTCTACCCTTCATTCACGTGTTGTGGTGTGCGTGGGAGAAGGCTTATCTTGAAGAGAGCATCCAACAAAGCGTATCGTGAAAGATTAGGGCCAAAGCAACAGGGTTCAGCTAGCTTGCTAGGTGGATCCGCATCATTATGTTAACTATCTTTTATGTTGTTTGTTTAATTATCAGTACTCTCGTTGCCTTCAAAGCTTTCTCCTGTCTCATTCGTCCTAATTCTTACCTTTTCATCCTATACTTGCCTTGTATTCAAGTCTTACTTATCTATTCTTGTTCACCAAAGCAGCTGCAAAGCTAATCTCAAGTTTCCAATTGGCAGACTCTCACGATGGACCCAACACAGCAGAGTGAACAGACCAGCGGGCAGGGTGCACCTGCCACGGACCAGGCTACAATAGCAAGTGTGTTGGCTATGATAGAACAGAATAGATATCAGGCAGAGCAGAATATGGCCAGAGTGTTAGAACAAAGATACCGGACTTCTTGAGCAGTTGCAACGGACCCCTGTGATATCAAGGTGGGAATAATGCCAATCGAGATGGTGCCCCAATCACCTCTCGATGGGCTGATTTCCAGAAGACCCGCCCACCAACCTTTTCTACATCAGCTGATCCTCTAGCCGCAGAGGACTGGCTGCTGGATGTAGAAAGAAAACTACAAACAGTGCAGTGCGAAGATAAAGAGAAGGTACTATATGCTTCACATCAGTTACAAGGCCCTGCATCGACATGGTGGATCAACTACCAACGTATACATCAGAACGTAGAAATCACTTGGGATGAATTCTCAAAGGCCTTCCGTAAAGCACATATCCCCGATGGAATCATCGAAGCTAAGCGCCGAGAGTTTTTAGCGCTTAAACAGGGTGGGAACACAATAATGGAGTACTTACATCAGTTTAATCACCTTTCAAGATTTGCTCCGGATGACGTTGACAACGAAGATAAGAAGATGGGAAAATTCAGAACCGGGTTGCAGAAGTCATTAAAGTTTCACATTTCTGCTATCAAATTTAAAGACCTATCTGAAATGGTAGATAGCCTTATCAGCTCGGAAGAAGCCAGAAATGAGAAGGAAGATTTCAAGAAACGCAAAGCAATGTATAAACCTCAGTCATCTGCACATGGTGCTCAACGAGGTCGGACAATGGGGTCATCCTCATTCCGACCCCAATCTTCGCGACAACTTATGATTTTTCCTAAAGCTCAGTCAAATCAGTCACAACAGTACCAAGCACCTCGACCGCTGTCTATCAAGTGCCCCACGTGTGGTGGCAACCACCTATCCAGCAATTGTCCTCGAAGGACGAATGCATGCTTCCATTGTGGAGAGGTTGGTCACTATAGAGACCAGTGTCCCAAGAAAAATTTGCCGTCAGAGGTGGCCAAGACACAAGTCCTCAATCAGCAGCAGGAGGTGAAACCACAGACAGGCACCGGCACTGCAAGAGGAGGTTTCCTACAGATAAAGCCAGCAGGACCTCAGTCACCAGCCAGCATAGCAAACTACACAGCTGCAGGCAGAGGCAGAGGCCGCTCAAGACCTACCTTCCTAGCCAGAGTCAACCATGTATCTGCTGAAGACGCAGCAGGAGCCAGCGACATCATTGCGGGTATGTTTCCAATCAACTCCATACCTGCATTGATTTTATTTGACCCTGGTGCAACACATTCTTTCATTTCAAAGAGTTTTGCCTCAAGAAATCAGTTGCCATCTGTTTCCTTGCCAAAACCTTATGTAGTCCAAATCCCTGGGATTAGAATGGAGTCCCATATCGGGTGTGGTGGACTTACTGTAAAAATACAAGGGATAGATTTTAAGGTAGACTTGTTGCAGTTAGACATGACAGGGCTAGATGCCATTCTGGGTATGAATTGGTTAGCCAAGAATAAAGGCCAGGTAGACTGTGAGTCCAAGACAGTCATGTTAGTCACCCGAAGGTCGACAAGAGTGGTAAAACAGATCGAGAATTGATAAAGAAAACCAAGAAGCGTGTACTCAATGCACTGGCAGTTACACTTAATCAAGTGCTAGTGGTGCATGAGTACCCTGATGTATTTCCAGAAGAATTGCCCGGAAGACCACCTGACAGACAAGTAGAACTTGTCATAGAATTGATTCCAGGCACCAAGCCAATTGCCAAACATCAGTACAGGATGTCAGCAAGTGAATTAAAAGAACTCAAAAGACAACTGGATGAACTACAAGAGAAAGAGTTTATTCGACCAAGTATCTCACCTTGGTCAGCTCCAGTTCTATTTGTGAAGAAGAAGAGTGGAGAATTGAGAATGTGTGTTGATTATCGAGGACTGAATGCTGTCACAATCAAGAATAAATATCCATTACCAAGGATTGATGACTTGTTCGACCAACTTAGAGGAGCTAAAGTATTTTCCAAGATCGATCTACGTTCAGGTTACCACCAACTCAAGATCCGAAAACAAGATCGAGAAAAGACAGCTTTCACAACCAGATATGGATTGTTTGAATTCACGGTTGTGCCATTTGGTCTGACCAATGCACCAGCATATTTCATGAACCTTATGAACTTGGTGCGTATGGACCAACTGGACCGATTCGTGATAGTCTTCATAGATGACATCTTGATTTACTCCAAAAGCGAGGAAGAACACCAGCAACATTTGCACATGGCATTATCCAGGCTAAGAGAACATCAATTATATGCCAAGTTTGAAAAGTGCAGTTTCTGGTTAAAAGAAGTAGCTTTCTTGGGTCATATCATTTCAGAAGAAGGGGTCAAAGTTGATCCAGAGAAGATCGCAGCAGTCATGGAGTGGAACCAGCCCAAGACAGTGACTGAAGTGAGAAGTTTTCTTGGATTGGCGGGTTATTATCGCCGATTCATAGAAGGATTCTCAAAAATCTCCCGTCCACTCACTCAGCTATTGAAGAAAGACAAGTCATTCACTTGGACAGATGCCTGTGAAGAGAGCTTTCAAATATTGAAGACCAAGTTGACAACAACGTCAGTTTGATTCTGCCAAACCCAGAAAAAGAATTCCAGATTTATTGTGATGCCTCGAAATAGGGTTTGGGATGCGTGCTAATGCAAGATAGAAGGGTTGTTGCTTATGCATCCAGACAGTTGAAGCCGCATGAAGAGAACTATCCAACACACGATTTGGAACTAGCAGCCGTAATACATTCTCTCAAAATTTAGAGACACTACCTGCTAGGAAATCGTTGCGAAATATTTTCTGACCATAAGAGCTTGAAATACCTCTTCACTCGGCCAGAATTGAACATGAGGCAGCGAAGATGGTTGGAATTAATCAAGGACTATGATGTGGATCTTCAATACCACCCGGGCAAAGCAAATGTGGTTGCTGATGCCCTTAGCCGAAAGACCCATCAAAACAAAGCCAAGGCAGTCGAATATCCTTCAGAATTGCAAGAAGATATACAGCGACTGAACTTAGTCATATCAGAAGAAGGTGATGAAGCAGCACTAGAATTTCAACCTCTACTAACAGATCAAATCAAGGCAGCACAAGAAGAAGATGAAGAAATTCAAGAGCTTAAGAAGAAGATTCAAGAAGAAGGGTTGACAGATTATGCAATCGACGAACATGGGATTCTCGTTTTCCGTGGTCGCTATTGCATCCCCAACAAGAAAGAGTTGAGAGAATTGATCCTAGCTGAGGCTCACTCCTCTCAATTCTCGATTCATCCAGGAAGCACCAAGATGTACCAAGACTTGAAAAAGAGATATTGGTGGAAGACAATGAAGAAAGAAGTGGCAGAATACATAGCAAAATGTGATGTCTGCCAGCAAATCAAAATAGACCACCAAAAACCCTCAGGATTGTTACAACCTTTACCAATCTCTGAATGGAAATGGGACAGTATCGGCATGGACTTCATCACTGGACTTCCCAAAACTCGTGAAGGTTATGACGTTATCTGGGTTATTGTTGATAGATTAACCAAGGTAGCTCATTTCCTCCCAATCAACAAACTTATGGGAAGGATAAACTCGCCGAACTATATCTGACAAAGATTGTGACGCTCCATGGAGTTCCCAAGAAAATTGTTTCGGACAGAGGAGCACAGTTCACATCCAAATTCTGGGAGAAGTTACATGAAGCTATGGGTACTGACCTGAATTTCAGCTCAGCATATCATCCACAAACAGACGGTCAGACAGAAAGGACAAACCAAATTTTAGAAGATATGTTGAGAGTTTGCACTATTGTGTATGGAGCCGCATGGAACACATGCCTGCCATTTGCTCAATTTTCATACAACAACAGCTACCAAGCTAGTATTAAAATGGCCCCATTTGAAGCATTGTATGGCAGAAAATGCAGAACGCCTTTGAATTGGTCAGAAACCGGAGAGCGCCAACTTGTGGGTCCCCAAATTGTTCAAGATTCAGAAGCTCATGTCAAAATTATCAGGGACAGATTAAAGATTGCACAAGACCGGCAGAAGAGTTATGCTGACAACCGTAGAAGAGATTTAAGCTTCGAAGTTGAAGATTTTGTCTACATCAAAGTCACCCCATTCAAAATCGTCAAGAGATTTCAAGTCAAAGGGAAGTTAGCTCCGAGATATGTGGGACCTTTCCAAGTAATTGGAAGAATTGGGGATTTCAAGTCAAAATCACACAACCGATGAGTCCACTTGGGAAAAAGAGTCAGACTTGCAGCGGGATTTCCCCAACTTACTCCCTGGACCAAGTTAATCTCGGGGTCGAGATTCTTTTAAGGGGGTAGGTTGAAAGACCCTAAAATTTCAACCCAAAATTTTTTCCTAAATTTTCCTGAATTTTTGAAAACTTTCCCAATTGGAAATTCCCAGCTCTTTCTGCTTTCCCTTCTCATCTTTCCGTTTTCTCATTACATTGGCTCCTCTCTCTTTTCCGCCTTCTCCTCGCGCTGCTTGCGCCGGGGACGGCAGCACCATGTTCCCACCTCGCCCGCCCGCCCGGTCCAAAGCGGGCACTCCCGAGCCACGCGTCGCCAGATGCCCCTCGGGGTCCCTTTGTCGGCTTCCTCGCCGCTCCCTTCGCCGGCAAAGACGCCACGCCCGACTCTGCCTCCTCGCCTCGCCACGCAGCCAGCGGAAGTGCTCGCCCGCGCGCCACGTCGCACGGTGACTCCGCAGCCCGGTCACCTCAGGGCCCCGCTCGTCAGCCGCCACGACGCCTCCCTCTCTCCGAGCGGACGCGCCACCGCCTGTCGACGCGCTCACTGCTCCCGCACTCCCACTCCCCGCATTTACTCCTTTCTGCGCCCAACACATCCTCGTCGCGCGGACACGCTCTACTAACCCTCTGCAGCCCCCATGCCTCGCCAACCCCCGCGCCATTCGAGCTCCCCAACACCGCCGCTCTGGCCTCTCGTCGCCAGCTCCACTCACACCGTCCGCAGCCCACCACCCTCCAAACACTTCGCCTCCTCCCGGTTGCTCTCCGAGCCGATCGAGCCTAACCACCGCATTGCCGCCGATCAGCTTCTTCGTCTCCGGTGATCCCCCGAGCCTCATTTCTGTTTTTCTTCTTTAAAGTTCGATCACTCTTGCTGACTTGTTCTCTTCTGCCTCCTGAACACGATGGTGGACTCCTCCGATCGAATCGCTCTCTCCCGCCTCGGCGCAAGCTCGCCACCACAAAGGGCCACCGTGGCCAGCCCACCAGAGGGCCCCCTAGCTGAAGCTACCGCTACCATCGAGTTCCCCACTCCCAGAGAAGCTCCAGACGCTGTCAATTTGCTTAGAGCGCCGTTCATGGCCTCAGATGCCAGAAAACCACTGCCGAATCCCCTTCGGCCGTTCATCGCCGTTGAGCCTCGGCGTCCGTTCCAAACCTCCGAGACGGGTTCCCCACCTCTCAAGGAACCTTTTCCCACCTTCGGATCCCACAGAGTGTCGCCGGTGGTTCCATTCCATTTTCGCCGTCGTTCTCTGCTCCCGGCGAGGACGACGGGCTGGAGGTAGACGACGGCGACGTGGCCACATCCCCACCCTCCTTTCCCCTCATCGCCATTTAAAGTCAGCCGTCGGATGACCTTTCCCCGTGGCCGTCCGATCCCACTAAAGATCTGCCTCCACAACCGCCCGATCCGAACCCCCTCCTTACTGCCGTCCGATTTCACTTAACCCACCGATCCGAGCCGCCCGCTCCGCCCCATCTCCGCCGAGCCGCCGAGCCACGCGTCGGCCATCCGGCCAGAGGAGCGCGGCGCTTGGCTTGGCCGTGGCCGCTCGCTCATGGGCAGCAGAGCCGCATGATGCTGCGAGAGCCGATCAGAGCGACCGGCCGGCCCGACACTGTTCATTGAATTTCCAGAGATTTATCAATTTCCAAAAATCTAGAAAATCCAAATAAATCCTAGAAAATCACAGAAAATCTCAAAAATTCCCAAATTTCACCACCTTGCTTATTTCAATTTCCTGAATCCACTTGTGGTCACCAATTCACAAAATTCTCCTCCAGAAAAATCTAAAAATTCAAAGAGCCCCTTTTTCATTTGGATATTTATGCAATTTATTCCTGTTTGTAGATTATTTTATTTTTCCTTGCTTGATTAGGCTCAAGCTGGACTTATGTTATTTTTGTGTGTTTGCGCTAGTGTCGGAGATCCCGGAAGTCTCAGTGCAGGACCAGGATTCCAGAGTTGCCGCCTACGAGATCGCCAAAATCGTCCAGATTCACGGCAAGCTGCAATCCTTGATCATGTTGAATCCTATGTCCATTAAATTATGTCTTTATGCTATTTGCACTATTGTTAGTTGTAAAATGCTAGTTTGTGTAAAATAAAATATTTAGAATGACATGCTATTTAGATAAAACCTGCCACCGATAAATGCCATGTTAACTTTGTAGCCGTTCCTTGATAACCCTAGAAATATCTACAATATTGTATAATTAATTGTAGATTATATTCATATCATGCAAATCTTTACACTGCTAAGGTTACGGCCGTGGGCCGATAGATTTGAAAACCCGGAGCTAGGGTAGGGTGGTATGGGACACCGTACCCTAGGTTGGTTGTCTTGGTCTTGCGCATGTGTTTAGGGTAAGAGTGTTGTGGGAAACCGCGAGTCGGTCTTCGCCCACCGTTTACCCTGAGGTGGAGGTTGCGGACCTCATGAGAAAATATAAGGATTAAAACCTTATGCTGAGCACATGACATAGTGATCGCTCAACCACCGGTGTTGACGTGTCAACCTTGGTTTAGTAACTGCTCAAATCCAAGTGGAGCCCTGCATGGGAAGTTGGTATGTGGGACAAGTAACCCATACGCAATAACGATGGGTCCCCATGCCTCGGGCCTGGCGTTCCGTTTTGGCCTACGGATACCCGAGGGTATGCGGATTCCGAACCCATCGGGTAGAGTATAAGCGAAGGTCTGAGCAGTGAAAAGACCCGGTTTCTTAACTCAATCATGAGGGTTAAGAATGCTTGTGGGTAAAGTTGAGCAACTCTACAGAGTCAAATAATGGTATTCGAATATGCCGTACTCCCGGTTAATGGAGTTGTGTCATATGGGTGATTTCCAGCTGCGAAGCTTAAGTAGTTTTCACAAGTATGTTTAACTTGATTAGTTGGTAAATCAAACTTTGAAAACCCCTGTGAACTTAAGGAGTAGTCTTGATTTTGATCTTCCAAAAGATTTATTCAAATAAAACTGCACTTGTTAGATAGATTAAAAACCCAGTTTCAACCATACAAAGAGAGAATAAGAGAGGGAGAGAGGATTGTCATCAGAACCTGTCCGGTTTAGATTTCCAAACCATAGCACTAATCGAGATATCAGGACCATCTAGGTCCGACTGGCACCTCTTGCTTTAGTGAGCTTCATCATCCGACAAAAAACCATGCCATCACCCACTTAAAATTCACAACCCTTACCTTCACCAAAAGAGGAACCAAGCAATGGTGACTTAGGACCTCCATTACCCATTAGACTAGTCAGGGTATTCCCCCTCTCCCATCGCATAGGAACACGAGAGGAGAGAGCAGATAAGACCGAGCCATTCAGGACAAGGGAAGGCAACTCATTTCACTGCCTCACCAAGCCACCAAGAGAAGAGGATATGGAGAGCTTACTTCACCTGGTGTAGGATCAAGGATACCGACTAGAGGGGGTGAATAGGAGATTTTTAAATTTTTCTTGACTAATTAATTGATTCTCTACAATTTTAATAGCAAGGGTATAAAGCAATTAAACCTACACAATTCTATTCAAGTAGGCAACTAATCTAGCTCTAAAACAAGCAATTGATCACAATAATGCAAACAAATAAGAGCTAGAATAAATCAATTAAGAGATGTACACAATCGATATTTTTACCGTGGTAATCGGAAACTTGCTGGTTCCCCCTAATCCACGTTGAGGTTAGCCCGAACAAATTGGACTGGCTCCACGGATTAAGCCGAAGCACCTCGATCACTAGAGGTAGCTCTTCCCCGCTCCGGGTAGGTGAGCTCCAACCTTCACAAGAACGCCGGGTCCTCTCACAAGCTTCTTGAGAAGATCACCGATCAATCCTTCGTCCAATCGTCCAGGTGCCGGTAAACACCAAGAGTAATAAACCAGGGCTTCGCTTGATTGCAAACAAGTGCCAAAGGATCAAACTAATGAATGCAATGCACTTTTTGCTCAACAAAATCAAATAAGTGCTCAAGAGAGAAAAGAGGTGTGGAGTGAATGCTCAATGCTCAAGAATGTTCAATAGTCTCTAACTTCTGTCCTTGAGCAGTGGTACGGGTATTTATACCTTCCACCTACCAAAACTAGCAATTGGAAAGTATTCCAGAAAAATCAGGGCGAGCGGAACTACCGCTGGTCTGAGGCCGGTAGTACCGCTTCCCTATCTGACGCGACAAAACGGCTATGTCAGAGCCTCTGTAGTGACCGTTGGAGAATCAGCGCGATACTACCGCCGTTGTAAAATCCGGTACTACCGCTCGCCGGTAGTTCCGCTAAGTCGGCGCGGTACTACCGCTCGGGCCGAACTCCAAAAGTCCCAAGTTTGGTACTCTCTGGAAAAAAGGCTCCGCTCTCCCTCCGGAACTTCCAGGCTCCAGTAGTATCGCTCTGGATAGCGGAACTACCGTTCCCGCAGAAACTCAAAATGCATCCGGAGGGTGCTCTTTGGAAAAAAAGGCTCCGCTCAGGTTCCGGAGCTTCCGGTCACCGATAGTACCGATTTTACCAGCGGAACTACCGCGCGACGGTAGTTCCGACGTTGAAAACAGCGGTACTACCGTTCTTCCAGATAGAGCACAGTTTTGGTTCTTAAAACAGATTTTTAAGGAATGCATGATCCTAGTTGATCCAGATGGCACATAAAATTTGCTATCAAGTTACTTGCCATGATCCCTCTTTATGGTACGATTATTTAACCTATAATCCGGTCTTTCACCTTTTTTCCTAAGACCGGTAAAAGTAAAAAGGGATCATATTCTACATATACCTTTGTCTTGAGCCATTCTTGATCTTCATATTTATCCTTTGGCTTGCATCTTGTCAATCACATATGGACTTAACATTTAAACACTCATTAAATATGTTAGTCTCATATTCACATAAATTTATTAATTACCAAAACCATTTTTAGGGACCTAGGATGCTTTCACCTGGCCACCCCACTCACCTCCTTCCAAATCTCATCCCACTAGCGGCTAGAGTGGAAAAGGGAGCTGAGGGTCGATGCCACCAGAGAGGCATCATAGAGGGAGGAGGAAGCTTAAGAGGAGTCGAGGAAGAACAGAAGAAGGAAAACACCACATCCCCGACAGCTTAGGAGTGAAGAACCTGCCGGGACTAGAGGGGACCAAAGGAGAAGTCAACCACCGAGGAAGCACATGTGATGAGGACATCTCGATTGGTCCGATTACACGAGCACGAGCTAAAAAGATTAATCAACAGGTGAACTCGCTCCTAATTAAATTTGGTTTTAATTTGCATGAGAATTGGCTACTACCTAATGCTATTATCTTAATTGGTCTTAGGTTTGTGCATGAGGAGACGTTGGGATACCAAAGCCAGGAGAAATCAACACGCGCATGCAAGGAACTCAAGGCGGCCCGTAAGGAGTTGGTAGTCTCTTCGGTTGGTGAGCACAGCAAGATCAAAAGCCCAACTCACGTGGCCTAAAAGCCCACAACCGTGCATCAAGTCTGGTCGAAGCTATGAGATGAAGCACTTTGATTAGGCTATGTGTTTGGACCGCGACCGGGGAAAAAACGGATCAAGCAAGAGAAAAAGGGAGCAGGTGCGCCTGTGTTTATGCTAGAGCGGGTGTGTGTGCATGTATGGGTATGGGTATGAGTAGGCCAACATGCGTGAATGGGCTAGTGCAATAGTGTGCGCGTGAATGTGAGTAGGCCGACACGACAGCGGCATGCACGTGTGTGGGCCGATATGGTAGTGTGCGTGCGTGCGTGGGCCGAGTGTGTTGGGCCAGCTGCGCATGTGGGCCGATGTGGCTATATGTATTAGACCAGTGGAGGTGCAGTGTGAGCCAGTGGCTAGCAGGCTAGGCTAGTTCCTCGTAGATGGCTCGGGCTGACTAGATAGACAACTAAGAGCGATAATAGGCTAGAACGGTAAGAAATCAATTGAATGATAAGTAAATCACCAAGGAAAATATTTTCCAAGAAATATGAAAATCTCAACTGAGAATGTTGCACAATAATACAACGCAACTGTAGCTTTAATCAGTTTCCTATAGTCATAAAATACGCTCTGTAATGCATAGGAAGAACCGAGGCTAGAAGAGATAATTGATCAAGCCACAATTGAGACTCGGGCATTCTACGAGTATCAAAGCAAGCTTACCCTTGATCACTCTGATTAGCTATATCACTTAAGAAAACTAATTTATGTATAGTATCTATTATCACATGTTCCGTTAAAATGCCTTTTCAAAGACTTGATGGATAAATGAAGCAAGAAAAGAGATGAGAGAAAGATAGTCCAGCTGAAGGATCAGTTGGACTGTAAACTATGTATAATAGGAGGGTAGAGGGTGCCCTGGTCAAGAAGAGAAAAGGGCAGGTTTTAGGATCCTCTACATATGATTATAATGTAAGGACTAAGCAATTTTCATCGGGTAAGGATCCGTATTTCTAGTCAAATTTTCACCGGGTAGGAAGCCGTATTTATATTCTCAACCATATTCTTGTTTTGACAAGCAGAAAATATTACCTTATAAAGTTAATATCATCTTCACGTGGGTAAGTAGTATAACTAGGTAGAGGAAACCAGAACTAGCATATAGCCTAGAAATGGTGGATCCAAAGCAGGCGGAGCCAGAACCAGTATGGATCCCAAAAGTGGTGAGTCTAGGCACATATATTAGCGTAGTGGAGCGTCGGGGTGAGAGTTAGACCACCCCAGACAACAACTAGTTCACGGTCAGTGGGTGTTGGGTGAGGGTAAGAGACCACCCCAGACTACTATGAATAGTGGGTGAAGATATGATAATGGAATTAGAAAAATGTTCTGTACTCTAACTCAACACTGCATCTAAGAAAATGTGAATGATCATGTTGCAAAGAACTGAGAGTAGCTAGGGGTAAAGTGACACAAGCCTGTGCAGTGCTAATAAAATCATGAATTCATATATGTCTTCTGGATTGGAGGCTATAGAGAACAACCAGGGTTTTTTCTCTTTACCGGGTGATTAGTAGTTTTTGAAATACTAAAATATGCAAGTTTTCCTTAACTTAATAACCTATTTTATGGATAAAGAAGAGATATAATATGAGAATTGATTATGAAGAGATGAGTCATTTCATTGCATAATTGCTATTAATGCTTACTAAATACTTTTGACTCACTCCTGCTATTAAATTCCTTTGTTGGATCCTAGTCTGGCCGGGGAATACCCCGAGTGGGATGTGGGGTTTCCAGGCCCAGAAGAAGCCACGTGGGATGAGGATGATCGTATCGAGGATCAGGACGAGGTGGACGCCCTACTCAAAAGTTGGGACGAGTAGGCGACCGACCCGTAGAGCCTCGTACTCAAGGGATATGATATATAAATAATATGTATCGCCTTTTATATTTCTTATATGTACTTAAGACCTTAGCCCTGCATGGCTAATTGCTATATTAATGCAAAGTCACTAGTTATTGTTCGGCTGCATAACTCTTGTATTGCTTATTATTCCCTAAAGTGCTGATCTTATAGAGTAATAATCTGTTGTCCGATGTTATGTTCTAAGGATAATGACATAGGACGTCGCAATAATGGCCCCCAAAAATTTTATTTGGAGCTTCTCATGCACATGATGCATACGAATCATCTTTGATTTTGCTCGCCAGATATTCAGGACCTCTTTCATTGATCATAGCTTGTTTGTTTGTTCAAACTCAGCAATCTTGGTAGCTAGTTAAGACTTACCCATGGGAACATACCACCAATTACCCTTCATATCATCAGTATATTATAGCCGGGGGATTCCCCGGCCGGAGAGACATGACACGTCAGCAATTTTGCAAAAAAGCCGCTACATTTTGCGAAATTATGTAAAGGTCCTGTATTCTCGCGAAAAGGTCCTTGTCAGGTTTTTTTTCCGGAAAGCACCCTACGCTTCACCGAAATTGCGTATCCTTTGTTGGATAGTGCCCCATGTTTTTCAAAATTATGCATAGATCCTTTTTTAGTTACGTACAGGTCCTTGATTTTTTGCGAAAAAGTTATTTAGTTTTTTTGAAATTACGCATTTATCCTCGATTTTTTTAGGAAATCCCTCACGAATTGTCGTCTCTTTTGCTTCGGTCCACACGATAACTAGCGTGGCGTTGCGCCGCGCTTATGCAGCTAGTTTGCATTATGAGTGGAATAGTACAATGCTAACTTGTGAAGTTTCAGAGATGATTGGGGGAATATCAGAGGTAAACTTAAGTATGTGTATACTGTTACTCGGCCAAAGTTTATGATCCCAATCAATTTAGAAAGAACAAACAGCAGATTAACAAATTCAGTTAAAAAAAAGAAGATAAAACTGATGGCTATTTCAGGTCTGAAAAATATGTTGCAGATTAATGAAGATTCCTTGCCACGCGTGCTTGTGCTTTCTGGATTTCTATCAACAATGCAAGGAAGGCCAGTTCCTTTCAGGCCGAGTTGTTGCCGGCTTACTTATTTACTCACTCGCCTCTTCGTCACGCTCTTTCATCATCGCTTTCGTACTGGCCGTGCACTGTCTTGGCCATTTCAGTTTCAGTTCCAGCCTCGATCGGGATCGGCGGTTGCTCGTCCGTCTCCCCTCTCATTTCCCTGTCGAGGAAAAAAGGGCGATAGATAAATATCACATTGACAAAAATATCAACAGTAGTTATGCTGAGCGGAGAGGGACACGATGAGGTTTATCAAGGACTCGAATCCGGTGGATCTAACTCCCGCAAATTTTTTTACGTTTTTATGATACAAAAATATCAATAGTAGTTATGCTTTTTGCAAAAGCCTGTGAGGTGAATTCAACTATAGCCGACGTCCGCCACTGGAACATGGGTAACATTGTGAATATCAACATGTTGTAATCGTTACAAGAGCAAACTTTGGATGGTATTAAAAGTAAACCATTATATATATATATATATATGTGCTGAAATGGGACACCAGGGTGCCCGGGCATCAGGTCTCCCTGCCTTTATATTACTTTTAGATGCGTACAAGTGCAATGATATATAATATCAGGATGGAATGTCTTAATTATGAATGGAAAGATCCAATTATGAATAGAAAGTCTTAATCATGTAGTCTCGAACATCATAGTGCTTCTGTTATTTATATATATATATATATATATATATATATATATATATATATATATATATATATATATATATATATATATATATTACTGAAACATGGGTATTTGAGTATTATAGAGCCTTTGTTTTTTGCACATTCTATATATATAAAAGAAAACTATAGATTAATGTCACGAGCGTGCGTACTCCCTATGCGACAGTCACAATTCTAGTCGTACTAGCTAAGCATCTCTCGCTGTTGAGTCCTTCCTTTTCTTGCATAAGATTACTCCAGAAAGATGCACATGTGGTGGATCCGGTCATCCTTGCCCAACACATCTCAACCTCAAAACAGTGACAACTCCAGACACAAGCCACTGCGTTTCAAGCGCTGCCAATTCAACACATATATAGGATTAATGCTACGCGTGCGAACGATTCATATTACTAGTTGAACTGAACTCCCATCGATAAGCTAGCCCATGATGGGTACAGTTCAGGGAGGCCTATTTGTCAGTGACTGCGACCGGTATTACTAACATTTTTCCTTGTAAGAATAATTTCGTAGACGGAGTACTTGCGCTTCTAACTGCACCTTTAGTTGAAGGAGACCTGCATGATGGTTAAATCTTACAGCTAGCTAGCTTTAGGATAAGTCAAGAGTGCCCTTTTAGGGATTGTTATTATTCCATTCTTTCATATGTGTAGTAGCCAAGCCGATGCTGTGTCATGTGTGAAATCACAGCTAAAGTGTTCCTCTCTTTTTTTTTCCTTAATTGACCACCTGAAGCATTCTGATTAGAAAAGATTGGCCTGAACTGTGGCCTTTTCTGTTGCTTTTGCATGATAGGTCGTTCGGTCAGTCACACTACAACTCTTAACTTTGCTTTGCTTTAGACATGAGCCGGGAAATCTTACCGAAATCTAGAGCAGCAGAATCCACCACCGTCACCACTGATTAGTTTGGAATCTGCAAGCTTGGGGAGGTACAATAATGCTCCAAATCCCCTAATCATGGCGTCCACACCCAGCACCGCACCCCCATCGGGGCCCCCGAAAACGCCGTCGACCCGATTTTCAATGAAGGCGACCAGTAAGATCTCCGGACCTGCACGATCGTCGCGGCTGCCGCCTTGCTTTTCGGTAAGGCCCTACTCGGTTGAGCTGAAAAGCTGAGGCTGAAATTTTATTATAGCCGAAGATGGTTTATTTACTATAATTAAATTTAAAAAATTTAAAAATAGAAAAAATATGCTAACTCATCATGTACAATATAAACGAATGTAAGAAAAAAACTTAAAAAACCAAAAATTCAGAAAAACAAAATTTATAAATAGTAAAAAATAAACTAGAAACTAAAGCTGAAACGAACGGATGTAAGGTGATCGGGGGGAGATTGTGCTATAAAAGCGCCTGCTTCACTTTGTGCCGCTGTGGGAAGCACGGCTCCCTGAGGTCGAATCAGCCATCATTCCATTCTCTCATTTCTTAAGTTGGAAGGATTTGCATCGCTCTTTTAAGTACGGAGAAGAAGAAAAAAAAAGTAGAAAGGAAAGGGGGAAGAGATGTTGCCTTTGTTTATGTCAACTCTTCTGTTGCGTAATCGCGCCTACCTGTACTGTTTAAGGATGAACAGGTCATTTGTTTTTTTTTATTAAAAACAGATCGCAATCAGAGAAGCAACTTTGGTGCGAAAGAAGTGGCTTTGAGCAAATGGTTTGGTCATGGTCCTCAAGGGATGTATCACGTATGGTTTCTTTCTTGCCAGATTAGTCTAGAACCTCACCCTCCCCAAGGGAATCACCCAATGAATGAATGATCATTGATCGGCAAAGCAGAAAGAATGAGGGCATAATGCCATCAGATTGGCATCAGATAGAGCAGCCCTGACCTTTAGGAATGCCATTATGAGCCAATGATTAGATCTGAACTTAACAAAGAGAACTTTGTAGAACAAATGGTACACTGATATTCCAGGGGGCAAGTGGTTCTCTTTATTCTCATACAGGGGTATGTACAATCTAGTATTACAAGATCATCAACTTTACACGGTGCAATATGCAGTGGATACAGTAGTGGCTTTTTTTGTTGTTGTGGAAGCTGGATGTGTAAACAGTTGCCAGGGGGAAGCTTCCATCAGATGCTGACACCCATGCTCTCCTAAAAAAATGAAAATCTGCCATTTCATTGGCAGTATTGCATTCGACATTGGAATGAGAGATTCAAATGCTACAGTCCGAAGGTGCTGCTTGCAAAGCATTACAAGTCTTGACCTAAGAGGTCCCTTCTGATTTATTGTTCCTGTCAAAGAATAAATAACAAACAGCCAGGTTAAAGGCTGGGTTCGTTTGTGCGTTTGGCTTATGGCTTATGTACGGATGAACAGTAACACGCTGTTAAACGGTGAGTTTTTTGAAGGTGAGATCTACAGGTAAATTGTAGTACAAACTATACCGAGTTTAGCTGTACTGACTAAAATCGCATGCAACTATTTCTCTTTACGTACTGCCTCTCACGAACAGGCTAGAATTCAAAAACCATAGCTATAAGTCACAAGCCTCGGCCTAAAAGAACCCACCAAAAGTCGGCGTATAAAGCAGACTAAAAAGCAGAGAACATAACTGACCTAAAACTCTGCAATATTCAGAATTTCAGATGCTTTAGGGGTTTCCAGTTAGTCTTTTAGCAAAAGTAACTCCATGATATAGTGTATACAGAATGTGGCTATCTTATCAGAATGTCATATAACTTTTGCAAGTGAGCAATATGATATGAAATTACTGGAGTATATCTGAGAAAGGGTGCAACCCTCTGAATAACCAGGATTTTAGAAAGCACCAAGAAAACATTCCTGTTACCTATCTTGTCTAGATTTTGTATAACTTTTACAAGTAAACACGATATTGTGTAAACTTAATGGAAAAAATCAGAAAACCATACAGCACTCTGTAACACTCTAAACAACACAATTCCTGTTAGCTATCTTGTCTGAATTTTCTAGAAACCGGCATGAAACCATTCCTTACCAAGTTGCAGCAGCTCCCAACCACTGGAATAGTTTAACATTTGATACTGAACACAAAGAAAAGTACATAACAGTGTCGATGGTGGTAAGCGAAATCAAAGAAGAGTGCCAGCAATGGCAAGCGGTGGGAGCTTCACGTATTGATAGACTCTTCTAGTGTTTGCAGGAATAGAGATAGAGGTAGTGGTAGCTTATTCCACGCAATTTAGCTTTCTGTTCTTGTAGGGTACAGGTGGTCAAATCGTTGTAAACTGTTACTGGTGGGTTTCCCCCCTATCTTAATTAAAAAGACGTGCAGATCTCTTGCGTGTTCTAGAAAAAACATTTGATACCGAACTGTTTACCATGGCAGCTAGCTACGAACAGGTATTAGCCACCTAGTAGCAACAAATTCGGCACTATTTGGTGAAACAATGATATGTCATTCTTGTGTTCTAAGCAGTTGGCAGTCACTGAAACTAAGGAATGATATTAAGGACAGCTGAAATGTTGTGATGAACAAAAGGAAGGCTCGTAATTTCTGGTGGTAATACTCATATTGGCGCTATGGGTGAAGGAAAAACGTAGACAACAAAACATAAATCAAATACTACATCATAACAGTTTACAGGTAGCAATTTCCTCTTTTCAACCACTTTACTTCGTGCAGGTAATATGTATTAATTGAAAGCCATGCTTATCTTCTACAATTTGCAATTAATAGTGATTAAATAAAGAAGTTTCATATGCTATTTGCAGCATAACTCGATATGTTATGCTATGAAGTATGAGACAGATAGGCTTTTTATATAATATTAACATTATTTTCTTCCATTATATATCCATTGCTCTTGAACCACGCATAAGAAATTTCATATGAAGTTGCAACTTTTGAAACAGTATGATTGCTGCCTGCTGGTATTCACAATGCCAGGCATCGAAGACTTCTGTTTTTAGAGTAACTATAGGCCTGTTCATATTGGCTTTGGTTTCTGCTTTCTGCTTTCAAAAGCTAAAACCTAACACTCCAGTTTCTATAGGTCGCTTCTATCAGCTACTACTATTCATCAGTCACTACTTTACGCTTTCACATGTTGTAACGCACTTTGTATTTTATTATGTCACAATTCCGTAAGTTGTATGTCAGTCTGAATGTTATAGTGCCTTTCGTTACACCATCTTTCTTATATAATAGACTACAATTCATCAGCCGCTGCCATCAATCACTACTATTTATCAACCATAGCCAAAAGTCAATACGAACAAGCCCTACAATTCTAACATGGACGGTTGTTTCAAGCCTTCAAATGCATCTTTGAAAAGAACATCCAATGCCAAATCTTAACACCTTTTGTCATTTAACAGTAACCACGTTTCTTAAATGGACTACTGCTTCCCAGTTCCCACTCCCAGCAAATCAAATACTCCATGTACTGAATTATCTAGGCTTTTCTTTAACACAGTTTTACTTCAGCATCAATACTGGACTTGACATGAGCGTCAGACGCAGGAATTTGAGATACATATCCAAGGGGAAACACAAGGAACACAAGTGTGCAGGTAACACTGCCTTCGGAAACCTTCATCAGGCGCCCTACAATCCTATGACAGATAAATTTCAGGTGCACAGAGAATGCCAATGCTTTCCATTCTTACAGGTCAAGTTGACCAATTGGACTAAACCATTTCACCCTTGTCTTCTACCAATCCAAGCTCATACTGAAAAGGCTGTAGACAGTCCCAAAGAAGCACAAAGCTTACGCAGCAAACCTCATGGCATTGTGCTAAATTTCACAGAGAGTTGACCGAAGTGAGCAGCATATAGCTTAACCAACTTTTGACGTCACAATTTCAACTGCAACCAAACCATAGTAACTATGCCATTCTCATAAGGAGTCATTGACATCACATACAGCTAACCAAATCAGACAATACCTGGCCACGCAGACACCAACCTAGTCTACAATCTGCCGCACAACTATCTAAAATACTGAGTCATGGGTCTAATTGAACAACAACACATCCAAATGAGAAAAAGGCGGTGGTGGAGCGTTCACCTTTGGGCCTGGGAATGGTAGAACTTGGAGATGCGGCCGCGGTTAAGGGGCTTGGGCTTGACGGGCTTCTTCCGGCGCAGCCCGGCGATCTCCTGCACCAGAGGGACGTGCACCAGCACCGTCCTCCACGCCACGTACCAACCTGGGATACTCGCCCCCGAGACGAACCGAATCAAGAAAGCCCCAAACCAAAGCAAAGAAACGACCCAAGGAGGACGGAGGGAGCCGTACTGAGGAGGATGAGGGAGAGGACGAAGGCCACGGCGAGGAGGGGACGGAGGACGAAGACTTCGGCGAGCTCCCACGCCGCCGCAAGGCTGCCTCCGGCCATGGCGCCGGCGTCGGTCTGGCTCCAGCCTTCGGGAGAGGAAGGCGTGAAAGGAATCTCGTTTTGGGAGGAAGGGTGGGGATCGGTGCTTGATCTATGACGTGTGGGGCCTACGCCAAGGACAGGTTCGTCACTCTACTCGTTGGCGCGAGCAAGGAATCGGGTCCACCGTCTACTACGTTGCTTCTGAAGCTGAAGCTGTGATAGGTGTGCGAACGGTCAGGATTCAAAATTTTCAAATTGGGTAGTAGTCAAATTATATTTAAATATAAATCAGATGTGTACTATATATTAAGTTAGAATCGAAAAACCAATACATTCTAGACAGATTCAGACACATCATTCGTACATCAAACTTGACAACAATAACCTTAGACGCTGGCATAAAACCTAAAATAAACCATCGTAACATGAGAGATGCAATCTTCTTCGATCCAGAGCATATAACTAAGCAGCTGTACTGAAGCAATCAGAAATCATGTGATACAAACTATTTGTGACCGGTTACATATATAATTGCTTAGCTATCCCTGTCATCACACAAGATTTCTGTCCATGTGTTCAGGTGGGCAAAACCCACCGTGGAGTCTTCAACAAAATATTTGTAGGTCCAAGAACTAGTTACACGACTTCAACTGCAATTCCGGCATTCTTCCAATCCTTAGATCATCTTCTATGGGCCTGTTTGGCAACGGCTGCAACTTATGGCTTTTAGCTGAAAATTTTGAATTTTGGTTGTTTACGGTACAGATTACGGAGAGATAGATACTCATTTGCGATTTTGGTTGGTACATATGTTGGATTTTTAACGTGTAGATCGTTTAACTTGTAGACTCCGTCTTAAGAAAATATTCCGTTTGAAAGTCAGATACCATAGCAAAAGCCAAAAACCGCCAACTTCGAAGAAAAAGAACAGGCTCTATACCAAAGTGCTTTCATTTGCCTGCAGTTTATACCCCGAAATTCAAATATGCAAAAACTTCAAATTGAGGAGGGGGGGCATTAATTGTTACATGATATACAAGTACACAACAGATGCTCGATTCAATTAAATTTCTCCATGTGTTCAAAGTTGTCAATTCCATTCCAATTTGTCTCTTAGTATATACCGTTTCGGATTTTAAGATTTTAATATAATAATATATATTTATTTGTAAGTATATTATGTAATTATATTCACATATAATTTCACTTAAACTCACTTTAAATACATAACCATAGCATATAATTATACTTGATACCAAATAGATGGAACGACAAATTCTACAAATTTCCAAAATCAAATACCCAAACATGACCGATACTGGAACGGCCGGAATGGAATGAACCGGTATTAAGCCTGGTACGGAATAGAGGATTTGTTGTGCCGTTTTACATGCCGGGACAGAACGTTCCGGGCCGGAACGGAATTTACATCTATGCTAACAACACAATAACATCTACCCTTCCATTTTTGTGGAAGATGTCCGAGTAGACTAATCATACAACAAACTCCAGTGAAAAATTAAGATTCAGTATGTAACAACATCAGGACCAATGAGTCGAGCATTCCTATGTCAGAATCTGACGAGCTAAATGTTAATGTGATCAAGATTCGGGATACCTTCTAATGAATTCCTACTGCTAAAAGACAGTTGCCATCAAGTTCTGAGAATCGGGTCGTATAGCAGAATTTCCATTTCTCAGCACTTTCAGCGGGATATTGGGAAGCTTAAGTTGCCATGATTTCAATAACTCCAGATTCACCCTAATAACATACATCAGAAGATAGTTCATTACAATCAAATCCTTTTGCATTCCTGCAATAATAAATACGTTCTTAATCAGTGAACATTCAAACATCATAGTTACTGAAAGCATATGACACAAAAAAAAAAAAGGCAAACCTTGCTACCACTAATATCCATGCTTCATCACAATCAAATACTTTTGCATTCCTGCAATAACAAATACGTTCTTAATCAATGAACATTCAAACATCATAGTTACTGAAAGAATATGACACAAAAAAGGCAAACCTTGCTACCACTAATATCCATGCTCTCTTATGGTTACATTTTTTCAACATTGTTTCCCCCACGCTTCCTTTTGGTAGGTTTTGTGGTGCCACTGGTAACTTCAGCCGCCATAAGTTTTTTAGTAGATAGCTGGCCAATGAAGAGAACATTCTGTGCCCAACCGGCATAGCTTGCAAATTTAGCTACAAATGCATCGGCAACAACAACACTAAGTTTTGGGGTCAGGCTCTTGCCAGCTAGCTCTGGCAATAGATATTGTGTAGCAACCTGCATTAAATCCATATAGTTAGGGTTTAAGACTGGCATAGAATAGATGTTTAGGTCATAGAAAACATGTGCACCAATTCCTTCTTCCTCATACTGCCTCATGGTTGAACAATATCTTTCATACCACACCGATTGTTTTTTATGCTTACAGAGTAGCCTCAATTATGAATACAGAGTGAACATTTATTTATCTATGGCGACTGGTCTATTTGCCACTTCAAAGGATAAAGGTATTCCCCAAAAATATAAAAAAGAATAAACCTTGTTGTGAAGAGCTATGTTTTATGGTCAAATAAAAAAGTGAAGTCATAACTTGAACCAGGTGCACCCATGCAATTTAAACACGTTCAGCTTAGGAACTGTAAAACAGGTTATCATGGTCAAAATGATTAAAATTCACACCATAAAGCCTTAAATTTGTGTTCTAACAAAACTTGAAAAGGCTGATGATAACTAATGCCAGCTGACCATCAATTCATTAATCGTGTTACAATGGACCGATAGTAAAATGGTGGAATGGAAGAATAATAACATCAACAAAGCTTTTTGTCCCAAACAAGTTATGGTAGACTAGAAATTAAACATTCTCAAGGTTAAAAAGAAATAAGCGCCTTGTAATAAAATCCACAAGGCTAAAACCCTAAGACCTACATCCTGTCATCTAAACTGAGAGGCTAAAACACTGTCCTTAAACCTTCTTCTAATGTCATGGTTCCGGTACATAGAATGGAAGAACAGATGTAGCTATTTTCACAGCACTAATACAGCACATGTTTAATAAGATATAGTAATATAGCATACCTTCCAGACATGCGTATCAACAGGAATAGCATGGTTCTGATCAAGGGAGAAGAGAGCAATACAGGCTGCAACTATTGGACCGACACCTGGTAGAGTGCAAAGGGCCGCAATCACCTCCGGAAGTTCCCTCTCACACAGTGAGGAAAGCTATTTATCACCTCCACCAGGCTTGGCCTTCAATTCTTTAGCAGTGCCAACAATGTACTTTGCCCTGCCATTTATTATAGAAGATAACGCACATAATTTGCACAAATCAGATGACATGCATAATTTGCACAGATCAGTGTAAAGTATGAAGTATCTAGCAACGCTGTATACACAACAAATAATCATGACTAAGTTATGATTCAAATATTCCATTCAAGAATTATATTTCTGCCCGGTAAAAGATGGTTTCCCCAAAGTTGAACTACACCACAAATAAAAAAAATTGAGATTCTATACATATTCACACAAACAGTAGACACAATCAACACTATCATCACCATCATAAAACAAAAATACAATTGCTCGTCGCCTGATTTGCTCAACAATCCGCCAACAATGAAAGATGGGTGCTTCCTACATACAGCATTTCATTTCTTAACCAGCATTCAAGCTGACGAGAAAAATCATACTAAACTAGCCATATCAAAAACAACCCATGGATGCTACAATACAGCTGAATTAACAACGGCTAGAAGAAAATCCTTGTGCCCCAACTCACAAGCTAGGTGTTTGATCATCTCAAGCCAATGAGGCTATAAAACAAAGCCAGACTAGTTGTTCTGAATTCAACACAAAGAACTACTAATGCTATTAGCCCTGTGATCTTTTGCCACATCTTTCATTGCATTTGATGATTTGCCCTGTGATGTCTCAATGACATGTGGGTCCAATGAGACAAATGGGGCAAATCATCAAATTCCATGTTTATGTATGGGGCAAATGCTCCAATCTCCCCTAATGCTAATAGCATAGCATAATATATATACCAAGTAGAAGGAGATAGACACCAAGAACTGACCAGTACCCAAACCCGGACTCTCGAAGCTCCTGCTCCGGCACACGCGCTAGCCACTCGATCGTCGGGAACCGGTGGAAGACGAACCCGCCAACCTCGCCGAGCCGCTCGCCGTAGCCAGCCAGCGCCCACACCATCTTCTCGATCCGCGCGATGTTGTTGTTGGAGGAGCAGAGGAACTGGAAGACGCACTCGACGGGGTCTTGCCTGAGCACCCGGGCGCCGCCGCCACCGAGCCACGCCGTGACCTCGTCGAAGAGCGCGGCGGCGGCGGCGGCGGCGAACTGGCGCCAGAGGTCCGCGAGCGGGACGGCGGCGTTGAGATAGTCGGAGAGCGCGGCGCGGGTGGCGGCCACGGAGGAGGAGGAGGTGGTGGGATCGTGGTTGTGGAGGAGAAAGGCGAGGCGGCCGTCATGGAGGTGGGAGAGGGACAGGAGGTGGGGACCCACAGCGCCGGTGAAGCGGAGTGGGGAGAGGGAGGTGCGGCGCCAGAGGAAGGTCTGGCCGGTAGGGAGGGTGAGCTGGAGGGAGAGATCGGCGGTGGAGAGCGGGAAGGGATGCCACCCTTCTTGCGCCTCGGCGGCGGCGGCGGCGGCGGCGGGCGGGAGGAGGGTGGTGCTCGGTGGTTTCGGGTTTGGGGGTTTCTACGGGTGGGGTGGAAGAGAGGAGGGGAGAGGAGGGTGGTGGTGGCGGTCTGACGCCGCGGCGGTGGCGAGGAGGCATCGTGGCGGACACGGCGGCGGTGGCGAGGGGAGGGGAGCGTGGGAGAAGCGGGAGACGCCTGGTAGTGAACTCAGCGCGAAGGCGGAAACCTGTCATTTCACATCCTTCTCTTAATAGCTATTTTGTCCAGCCATTAAAATATGTATATTGCCTTGGAAGACGCAATTAGGACGAGCATGTACACACAAACATGTTTCTTCAAGTGCCTAGGCTGGTAGTTTTTTAGGTGTACCTTAAGCTGGGAGAAAACTTCTCACCCTCACAGACAAGCTGGTGGGGCTCTCTGCAGGTGGCAGGCAGAAGCCACAGCTAGTGGCTAGCGACCATGAGCAACAGCATCTGGATAGCGGCAAGGTTCAAGAACCGCCACTATCTAAGAAGTGAGTCCTCTCCTTCCCTTTTGCACCAACCAATTCGATATTTGTTAATTTTTTATGACTTATTATTACGTGCTTGTCAAATCCAGATCTAAAAAAGAAGATAAGAGGAAGAAGCTGGAGGAGGATGCCAACCCAGAGAGGCAGTGAAGAAGAACAAGGTAAATCAATGGCACAAATGTGTTAGCTCTCCCTGCTTCCACTGTTTCATCCGAGTCTGTTTTAGCACCGGAGAAAGAGTTATTAGCGACTATAGGAGCAGGCTCACCAACAACACCGACCAGGCCTTAATTTGTTTTCAAGACTGGCTTTAGAGCAGTTGGTAAGTTCGTTTTTATTTGTTTGTAACTTGTCAGCTTACTTGATAAGAAGAATCATATGTCAATTTCTGATTTTTACAATGTTTCAGCCTCTTCTCACCAGAAAAACACACCGGCAGGGGATATGAATGATGATGATGAATGACGACCTACATTTATAACTCAAAACCATCAGGTAGTTTTCTATGGAGCATGATAGAACCTACATCCTATTTATGTGCTATGCTTTACCATCTGAAAATTATTCTTAGTCCTAGTTTGCCAAATTTGCTACTGCTACTTTCAGCTTTAGGAGGTGCATGCATTAATCTGCTACTGCTATCTTTTTCAGTAAGACTCTTTACTTCACCAATGCATAAATCTGCTACTGCTATCTTTTCAGTAAGACTCTTTACTTCACTAGAAATTGTAATATTCTGAATTTAGCCCTCTTGAGGACCTATATGTAAATAGAGAAATGGGGACACATGAAAACGAGATATTTTTGGAGAGGTGGGGGAGCCAGCCGAAACTGACTCCGAGTTGTGCACCCTGAATATCTGTGCAACGCCGTGATAAAAGGAAACCGTTGGGGAGAAGGACAACCCAAGCCCTAGCCGACCATGCCCCTCTTCCTGGTGCCGCCACCCTCTCCTAGAGCCACCACCTTGCCCTAGCAGCAGCCAGAGGGACCACACCGTCGCTAGGTAAGCCACCGCCAGTGGTCGTGCCTTGGCCACACCGATACGTGCTTGGTAGGGGTGGGAAACGATAACGCATAATCCGTTTTATCCGATATTTATATCCGAGAATATTCATATTCGTATTCGTATTCGATAATATTCGTATCTGTATTTGAGAATATCCGTATTCGCATTCATATTTGAGAATATTCGTATTCGTATTCATATTCGAGACTATACGATTCGTATTTGATCCATTTCCTATGCTTATCATCGGTAACTAGTTAAAAACTAACAAAACCGCTAGGAATTTGTTCTATCAAGATTTGTTACAGAAGTTGTAGGAGGATATTCGTATTCGACCGAATTAAGTACATATTCGATTCGAATTCGTGTCCGTTACGACATTCAATTCATATTCCTATTCGAGAATATTCGAATTCATATTCATATTCGTTTCAAAATATGAATTTGTATTCGTATTTGAGACTATTCAATCGTATCCAATCCGTTTCCATCCCTAATGCCTGTAGTTGCGTCGTCATTGTACCTCGCTGTGTGTCATGCTGTTTTCGAGGTCTAACTATGTCACATCATGCTGGGATAGCCAAGGAATATGGAGGACAAGACACAGAGGGTTTGGACATGGTTCTGGGGGCCAATTGAGGAGAGATCGAGGGGCATCATCAATTTCGAAAGCTTCGCAAGACTTTCGAGTTGAAGGTAAAATTCCAAATCACGTTTCCCACTATTTTGGTCTAGTAGAAATGTTTTGGGGTCATGTTGGTGTTGGATTAGAGTAGAGGATCAGCGTTGGGTTAAATTGTAATGTCATGGTTCATTGAGGTTGTTATCCAGAGATTAGGACTTAGTCTTTGCGTTCTGTTTCATAACATGTGCACAACATGAAAGTTGTAGGTAATTGCCTAAGGATTCCATAGAGTCTAAAAATGAGTTTGGGTTGTGTAGATTAGAAGTTATGGCTTTGGGAAGGCTACTGTCCAGAAATTGGTGCTGCTGGATGCAGTCATGGAATACTATTAATTTGACTTGGAAGGTGGCCAAATTAAAATTTTGCCATAACTAAATAAAGGTAGATATTTTTTTGTAGATTCTAGAAGTTGTACGGTTTACTGTAATTTAATAGATATGAAATTATTAAGCCTGATGTCCAGTAAGATAACAGAACTATCGTTGATGTCAAAAATGGGGGAGGGTAAATGGTTTAATTAGGGTTTGTGACCAACTAAGAGGGCTTGGGAGTCAAAAGTTACACTATTTTTAGTACCAGGACAACAGGTGAAACTATCTGGTAAAGGGAGTATTGCAGAGTGAAAGCATGTAGGAGTGACGTCGGGGTTTGTGTCGTCTTCGAATCAATGTGTTCCTCGCAATTAGAACACGAGCGGTTTGCTCTTATTGTTCATGTGAAAAATACCTGCCATGATGATCCGCACGTTTATACTTTCTTCTTATAATTGAGAGACCATGTGGAGGTCATCCCGTTGTGTATGATGAGTAATTGACATCGTTTACGAAAAGTCGAGTTTGAGTCGGTTGGTTCGGACCTTGACGTTGCGTGGCGTAACGGGCTCGGTCGGACTCGGTCAAACTTGGTCGTATGGGTTAAGGTTGCATATTCCGATGACTCGACATGTTTGATCTCTATTTACGCTTTCATGTATCGAGCGGTGCTATTTGACGTGTTTCTTGTCTGTGTGTTGCAGGACGCCGAGGCGAGTCGTGGCGAGACACGAGGTGACCGGACTAGGCGCAGTGGCGCCGAGGTCGAACGGTCGTGATGTGTCAAGACGACGTGGACTCGAGGTGGTTGCGAGGCGTGCGAGGCAAGGGCGCGAAGCTTCCGGAAGGTGCGGGAGGGGCGAAACGGAATTTCGCAATCGCAAAGCGGGAGCGGGCGCCGTTGGATTTAGCGGGCGAACGGGTGAGACCCATTAGCCAAGGCTATAAATAGAGGAGAGGGGCTGCATGCCTCCACATGGACTTAAGTGAGAGTTAGGGTTTTGAGTAGTCAAAAGAGGCTTTGGGAGGTTGTTTTCCCCTTTGCTCTTTAGTGGGTGAGAGTGGTTGGAGAGGCAGAGAGTGTCCCCTGGTTGTCTCTTCGTAGTGCTCTGTGTTCATCCCCTCTTCAATCCTGTAGTGGGTGTTCTTGATTCTCTTGGGAAGATGAGAGGGATAGGAGAGGATTGAGTGGAGAGTTTTGTAATCTTTTCTTTGTCCTAATGTCCATGCGCATCGGAACTCCTCTGTATCTCTTTTGATTCAATGAATGAAATCTGAAGTTCCTGTCTTGTGCTCCTCTCTGTTCGTCGTTCCTCTTTTGGCTTGATTGTTGAATTTTTGTGTTTCTTGTTGATTGCTGCTGGAGAGTGCTAAAATGGTTTGCTCCATGATGGGATAGTACCACAAGATCATTTGATCAATTAAAATCCCAAGAGCTCATTCTAGATTTCAGTTTTTGATTTTTGACTTCCTCTGTTCATCTTCTGCATTCTAGGGTTTTGGAGCATTTCTTGATTCCCTTTGCAAGATGGCTTGAAATCTGGTTGCTAGAGCCCTGAGACTATCAATTAGTCTTCCTCAAAGTTTCATGCCCAGAGGATCAATGATTTGTGAGAAATTTGGATCTTTTGGTCTCTATTCTGAAGTTTGCCCAGTTTCTGGGGTTTTTGAAGTTTCCTGAGTTTCCCTTCTTGAGATGGTATAAAACTTGGTTCTTAGAGGCCTGAGGCTAATAAGTAGCCATCTGCAAAGTTTCATGACCATAGAGTCTCTAGTTAAATGGGAATTTCAGTTTTGGTGAAACCTTTGCAAGTTTTCAGGTTTTTGTCAATTTCTGAATTTCTAGCCTCTCAGTTAAATTTCTTGGTTTCCACAGGTCCTAGGATTATTTGAGACATGTTCTTGAGCTTGTGTCTTGAGGAGATTACAAATTATAGCATCAATCCCTTGGCTTAAGTGCTTTTCAGGATTTACTGCAGTCTGCATCTCTTTTCGGGCAATCTGAAGGTTCAGGTTCAGTTTTTATTGATTCGGCCAGAGCAGCTCTCCATTGTGTCTCTTGCAGCGTGTACACTCTTTTAGTGCTTTTATTTTCATTCTTTTGCTGATCTTTGACGATTTTGCATGCAAATCAAACGGCAATATTTTCAGCTTAAATTTTTACTGTTTCCTCTTTGATTTATGCTGAAATTTTTAGTATCGCATGCATCCCAGTTTTCAGCAGAATTAATTTTCATCTTTTTGAAGAATTAGTGTACAAGTTTTCGGGGGCGATTTTAGAAGAGGACGACATTCACCCCCCTCTGTCGTCATTTCGGTCCTACAATTGGTATCAGAGCCGGTTAGCTCTTGTCTATAGATCTTAACCGGTCTGCAAGTCATGGCGACAGACAAGTATTCCACCAAGCCGCCCATCTTCGATGGCCTGGATTACCCCTTCTGGAAAATCCGAATGGAAACTTACATCCGTGCTCGGGGTATGCCATCCGCGGAAGGTGAAGATTCGCTTTGTTGTTGTTCCGCCGATGAGAACATCAATGCCGGAATATAGGCGATGTTGAGGCAAATGCTAAGGCAAGGAACATCATCATTCGGGGTTGAGTAGAAGCGAGTTCGATCGCATCTCTCACCGTCGTCCGCTTACGACATCCGGGTGACCCTCGATGCATACCATGAGGGCACCACCCGGATCAAGACGGTTCGACAAGACCGGTTCAGCGAGAATACGATGAAATTCGAGATGCTTGTCGGTGAGTCCCTTGACGAGTGCTTTTCTCGCTTTCACAAGATTTTGAGCAACCTCCGAGCCGTCGGTCTCACATACTCCGACTCGGATAACGCCGTCAAATTCTTTTGCACTCGATCTTAGGGTTTGGGAGATGAAGTTGACTACCATCAAGGACACCACGGACCTCTCGACCGACTCTTGATGCGCTTTACTGCGCCTCAAGACTCACGAGATTGACATAGTCTCTCGTCGGTCGAAGTCTCGATCGATGGCACTAGTCACCGATCCCGCTCGGATCCACTTCTTCCGAGCCATCTTGCGGATTCTCCTCGCCGCTCTCGTGACATAACCGATGATCGATAGAGCGACTTGCGGATGAGCACTAGCCCTCCTCGCACGGAGATTCTCCCATGCTTACAAAGGGAGGAGGGACGGAAGGAAAAGAGGACCCGTGATTTGTTTCGAGTGTGGTGGCCCCAACCACATCCGAGCAACCGTCCCAAGCTCGGGAAGGGTAAAGGTGACTTCGGTTCGGGCAAGAACGACTACATCGACAAGAACCGCAACTCAAGCCCTCAAGACCGCCAGGAAAGAAGAAGTTCGCGACCTTGGGAAGGCCAAGAAGCTCTTCCACCGCGTTCTCGCCGCTGACGACCTCGACCTCACCGAGGTGGAGGGATGGAGCGACGACGACGGACCGGTGACCAAGACCCCAAGGGCGACAGCGACTTCTCGGGATGTGCTTCATGGCCCTTGAGGCGAACCGAGCGACAGCGATCTCTATTCCGACTCGATGAGGTATGTCCTCTTATGACCAACTTAATGAAGCCTTTCTTAAGTTAGGAGGTTTTCATGCTAGAGCTAAGACTAGATGTAGCGAGTTGGAGAAGGAAGTAGAGATTGTCACGGAGCTTACTTCACTTATATCCGCTCCCTCCCGTGACGATCGTGATACATGCCGTGCTTTGATCGGTGATATGGAGAAGCTAAGGACCTCACATGATAGTCGTCCTCCGAGCTTGATGCAATTAAGGTGGAGAATGTTAGTCCGCTTGTCGATTTAGAATTGAGTAGGATGATCATACCCTACTTACTACCGATGAGACTATTGCTCCCACCTCATGTGAGGATAAGGACTTTAATGCTAGAGGACCTTATGCCATGCTTCGGATCCGCCCGAGTCTTGTGCAAATTGTGATAACTTGAATATGAAACTAAAGCAGCAGATCATAAAATTGCGAATTTCAAACCTTCTTACTTGAGCCTATTGCTTCTTTGTGAATTGTTCCAAGCTTATCTTGAACTTGAAGCTATCTCCAAACAGTTTCAAGAATTAGTTGATGACAATAACAAATTGACCAAGTTTGCTTCTAAGGACCCTGTTAGCTCACCATGCAATTGTTGTAACAAACTAAAATCTGAATTGGTTGCATTAGATGAAAAATGTGAAGCTAACAAAGGATCTTATAGAAAAGCAACCATCCGCTTGCATTGTGTGTCTTGGGAAGAAGCATGAGGGTTTGGTAGAGACGCCTAGCGACGTGAACCAATTGGCTAGCGAGGACCGTCCTTCCCGAGTCATTTGTGCATGCACAAGTCAATCTTTCCTCTGCTGCTGGTTCTTCTTCTACTCCCTTACCTCCGCTGCTCTCTTCTCTTCCCCGCTCTTCTTGCGCCTCTCTCTTCGGGAGTGTCAAGATTTTATGAATACTCGAGAAATTTGTAGGAGGCAAGAAGAAACTCAATCTTATTCTAGACCAATCAAAGATTTGCAAGTTCAAGCAGGGTCTAGGATATGATCTCCGTGAGGATGTAGGAAACATCCACCGTCGTGCTCAAATCAGAGTCAGCAGTGTGATTGAGGTCAAGCCCAAGAACAAGAAAGTTCAATTTAAATCGTGGGCTTTGTCCAAGGATTTCGACAGACAAGGTGATTTCACCGCAACTTCGCCCCTCGTAGGCGGTATCATTGCACCTTCGCCGAAGGATGGGCATTTGTTTGACCATTGCTTCAAGCGCCAAGATCGCGCGAAGAGACCGTGTTGAGTCTCTTAGGCGATTCAGGTCAGCCCGGCACCTTGAGTGCACCTAAGATCAACACGAGGTCTAGGCTTGCTCTTGTTGGTAGCTTTGGGCGACATCGAGGACTTGGTTCTTCCGAAGTTTTCGTTTTTGTCCTCATGCTCCCTCTCGGTCGTGACTTCCGCCGTCCCGAGGGTAGATCTCGCTTCCATCGAGATAGCTACCGCGGCGTGATCGCGTCTTCGCCGGTGCTCGACTCGCCTCCCGTAGCGGTCGGATTCAAGCAATGCCTTCAGTCTCGCATATAGACCTTCCGCTTTGAGTGACGGAGAGCGAGGGTAGTTAGAGGTCGGTCGTGTGTGACTACTTCTTTCGCTCGACGTGTGACTCAAGATTGGGTGCCAAAATCTATGTTGATTTATCCCAAGATCGAGACTTTGCTCTCTTGTTGACTCGGGTTCGCCAGCGAGGAAGGAAAGGTTTGGCTTGTAGACTCGGTGTTCACGACACATGACCGGAGATTCCACCGGTTTTCTTCCCTTGCCGTGCTCCGGTGATGAGACTATCACCTTTGGAGACTCTTCGTCTCGGACGCATCATCGCCAAAGGTACCGTATGCGTTAATGACTCATTTGTTTTAAAAGATGTTGCCTTGGTGAGTAAACGCATTACAATTTGCTTTCGGTTTCTCACCACCGATGACGGTTTCGAGGTAAGTTTTAAGAAAAATGCCGCAAAATTGTTGATTCTTCTGTAGTCCGGTTTATGGATTTCTCGTTATGGGAGAATCTTTCGTGCTGATTTTATTGAGTCTTCTGGTGATCCTCTCCGGTGTTTGGTTGCTTCTGAGTCCCGCGACCTTTCCTTCTCGCATAGGAGACTTGGTCATATTGGATTTGACCATTTGACTCGAGTTAGCGGCCACGATCTCATTCGTGGTCTACCAAACTCAAGATGGTCAAAGATCTTGTTTGCGCTCCATGCTTAAGCACGGCAAGATGGTTGCCGCTTCTCATCCTCCCGGTCCAATTACTATGACCGATGCACCGGACAGTGCTCCATATGGATACGGTTGGACCACTCGAGTGCAATCGGCAGGAGGAAGTGGTATGTTCTTGTCGTAGTCGATGACTTCTCGAGGTATTCTTGGGTGTTTTCTTGGCCTCGAAGGATGAGACGTTTACACATTTCCGAGATCTTTTCAGTAGGCTTTCTGTTGAGCTTCCAGGTGCTTTACGAGCGATCCGCAGTGACAATGGCACGGAGTTCAAGAATTCCTACTTCGAGTTTCGTGGTGAGACAGTGTAGAGCACCGTTCTCTTCTCCATCGTCCCTCGCAGAATGGCGTTGTGGAGAGGAAGAACCGTACCTTGGTCGAGATGGCCAGGACGATGCTCGATGAATACTCTACACCGCGGAAGTTTTGGGCTGAGGCTATAGCCACCGCGTGCCATGTCTCGAATCGAGTTTTTCTTCGGGCACACTTGCACCGCACTTCTTATGAGTTGAGATACGGGAGAAAGCACAGTGTTTCTCATTTTCGTGTGTTTGGTTGCAAGTGTTTTATTCTGAAGTCCGGGAACCTAGATAAGTTTGAGTCACGTTCCTGTGATGGACTCTTTCTAGGCTACTCGACTTCTTGGCAGGCCTATAGGGTGGAGGCTGCGAGTCTAGCAAAATGGTAGAAACACGTGAGGTAACCTTCGATGAGGCGGTCAGGGACTAGGCCAGATATCTCAAGTTCTCTAGAGCGCCCGAGACCATCTTCGTGGATGATGAGGATGATGGAGATGAGGGTTGTCTACCCGATCCAGCCCCACTTCCACCCCTTGAGGTGCCTTCTTCCACCGCACCTCGAGGTGATCGTACCTACCGCGCTTCGGAGCTAGTGGCTCTGCTCCTACCCCGTCAGTCACGAGGTAGAGGCCACTTCTTCTTCTCATCCGTGTCCTCCAAGACATATTCAAAATCTCATCCTTCCGAAAGCGAGATGATTGGAGATCTCTTTGAACGAGTCACACGCTCCAAGTCTGGCGTGTCACTTTTCTGTCTCCACTCTACCTTTGTAGCTTCCTTTGTGCCCAAAGACGTTTGTCATGCTTTATCTGATGAGTCTTGGGTCAATGCCATGCATGAGGAGCTGGAGAGTTTCGAAAGAAACAAGGTTTGGACGCTTGTTGAGCCCCCTCGAGATCACAATATCATTGGAACCAAATGAGTGTTCAAGAACAAGCAAAGTGAGGATGGGGTAGTCATTCAAACAAGGCTAGACGGTTGCTCGTGGGTACTCCTGTGTTGAGGGTCTAGACTTGAGGAGACCTTTGCCCTCAGAAGGCCTTGAGGCCATTAGAATTCTGCTTGCCTTTGCAGCTTCTAAGGGCTTCAAGATTTACCAGATGGATGTCAAGAGTGCCTTTCTCAATGGCTTCATTGAGGAAGAAGTCTATGTCAGACAGCCTCCAGGTTTCGAGAACCCCAAATACCCAAGTCATGTCTTCAAGCTTTCCAAAGCGTTGTATGGACTTAAGCAAACCCCTAGAGCTTGGTATGAGAGGCTTAAGTCCTATCTATTGAGACATGATTTCGAGATGGGTAAAGTTGACAAGACCTTGTTCATCCGCCGGCTAGGCACTGACTTTCTGCTCGTCCAGATTTATGTGGATAACATCATCTTTGGCGGCTCCTCGCATGCTCTCGTTTCCCAGTTTTCCGATGTCATGAGCTCGGAATTTGAGATGAGCATGATGGGCGAGTTGAGTTTCTCCTTGGCTTCCAAATTAAGCAGACTCGGGAAGGTACCTTCTTGCATCAGGGCAAGTACACTCGAGACCTCCTAAAGCGCTTCGATATGAGTGATGGGAAGCCGGTGTCCACTCCTATGGCTACATCAGTTCCACTCGACCCAGATGAAGACGGCGAGCCACCGATCGAAGGAGTATCAGCATGATCGGTTCCCTCTTGTACCTCACCGCCTCGAGACCGGACATACACTTCTCTGTGTGTCTTTGTGCTCGGTTTCAGGTTTCTCCTCGCGTATCTCACCGCCAGGCGGTGAAGCTCATTCTTCGGTATCTTCGAGCTACCATTGACTATGGTATCTGGTACTCTTCCTCATCCTGTCTTTCCTTAAGAGCCTACTCAGATGCAGACTTTGCTGGCTGTCGGATAGACAGGAAGAGCACTTCGGGCACCTGCCAATTCATTGGCACTTCTCTTGTTTCCTGGTCCTCGAGGAAGCAGTCCGGTGTTGCACAGTTCACCGCAGAGGCCGAGTACGTTGTTGCGGCCGATTCTTTGTAGCCAAGTGCTGGATGGTCTCGACCTGCGGGACTTTGGGTTAGTTATCGACAGTGTTCCACTCTTGTGTGATAACACTTCTGCAATTAACATTGCTAAGAACCCACTGCAGCATTCTCGGACCAAGCATATCGACATTCGCTTTCACTTCCTTAGAGACCATGTGGAAAAGGGTGACATCGTGCTCTAGTTTGTGGAGGGTGACCACCAGTTGGCTGACATCTTCACCAAGCCTTTGGATGGCTCGAGGTTTTCAGCTCTGCGGGGAGAGTTTGGGGTGGTTTGTCTTTATGGACTGTTGTGAGGGGGAGCTTGCGCTTTACTGCTTTACTATATTTATTATGCTCTTACTCCTTTCTGATTACATTGCATATGGGTGCATTGGGTTTAGTCCTTCCAGCATAGGTTAGAGTGGTTCTTTTGTCTAGTTGCTTAGACTTCTTACGCTTATCTTATGCTTTCAGGATGCTCTATTAGCTGTTTCTTATCTCACTAGATTGAGCTCACTCACTTCTTGCGATCTAGCGAGGGTCGGGCCACCTTCTGCAGAGCAGGTGCGTGTTTGCTCTCTAGTGTGTGTTTTCTGATCACTATTAGTCTTGGAGTCATATTGGGTAGATGAGAGTCAGTCTGAGCCATATTATCCTCTGTATTTTATCTATGCTTTAAGGACTGCATGTTTTCTTTGCCAGCTTCTCGTTTTTATTGCTTTGGTTCAGGGGGAGTTCATTTGGGAGCTTCTGGAATGTAATATTGACTTAACTCAACTTGAACTAAAAATTGCATCACATGTTGAGGGGAGCTGGATTTTATGCATGTCTTTCTGCATTGTATTATAAATACATTGAGCCTTGATTATTACCCGGTTATGACATACTTATGATGATTTACATCTTGCCATGATTTATGCTTAATTGCTAGATTTATCATGACTTCATATGTGTAGACTAGCTTTTGCCATGATGAGTTAACTAAATTTGCTCAAATTGAATTAAAAAACTTGTCATGATTAGCACTTGAGTTTAGTCTTTCTTGAGCTGTCCTTTTATGATTCATGCCATGTCAAATAGGCTGAGTTGAGCGTTGAATCTCTTTTGAGCCTTAGTTTGAGCTGTCTTAAACTCTTGATGTAACATGAGTTAGTACAACTTATCAAAAAAAAAGATCTCTTTTGTGCGAAAAAACTGATCTCACCAATTCTCTCTCACGAGACGGCTTGCCATTGCACTAGGCATGAACTTGGGGGGAGTTTTGGATGACCTAGACTATCTTCTTAAGCTTTTTGCTTGGAGTAGTCGCAGCATGGCTTGAGATCTAGCACATGATAAAAATAGTGGTTGAAAACAACCATAAGCTTCAAAAGAAAATATCACTTGTGCTCAATTTGCTTGAATTATCAAAAGAATCAAGTACTTGAACCATTGTTTCACTCTTGAGAATATAACACTCTATTTGGGCTCAATATTAGATTCTTGGTTCCGCTTAGCTTGATTGACATGGCTTGCATCATCCTTGGATGTCTCTAGCTAGACTTTGCTTATTGATGACTTGACATGCTCATAAATGCACTAAAATTCAGATTGTCATCTAATTGCTTCTAGCTAGCTTATACATATCTGTCATGATCTAGATAGCGCTCATTGAGTTATGGCTTGGTGTAATACATTATGGTCATTATGGATAATTCTCATGGCTCTAAATGCTTAGAATAAACAAACTTCAGCCATTTTCATCCATCATCATGACTTATTCTCTCTTTTGCATTCTTGATGTGTTTATTGCCAAAAGGGGGAGAATAGATTGGAGAAAAAGTCTTTTGGGAATCTAGAGCTTGGAGAACAATTTACTCTTTCTTGAGTTGCTCTAGTGATTCCTTTTGTCGACATGGTCATGAGTTTCATTTCTTTCTTTGGACCATGTTGGACTCTTCAAACTCAACTTCATGCTTTTTCTGGGTTTGTCAATATACTCATCAAGGGGGAGATTGAGAGACCATGTGGAGGTCATCCCGTTGTGTATGATGAGTAATTGACATCGTTTACGAAAAGTCGAGTTTGAGTCGGTTGGTTCGGACCTTGACGTTGCGTGGCGTGGCGTAACGGGCTCGGTCGGACTCGGTCAAACTTGGTCGTTGTCGGGACCCCAGATTTCCGAATCCGGACCCTCTGTGTATTACAGCACTAGTCCCAGATCAAAGCTAGTGCACACAGTCAAACAGTGATGAATACATAACCAACAACGCTTTCTTACAACAAATAAGGGTACAGACCAAAAAGGCATCCTTATTACAAATGAGGTTTCAAGACCTCACACTCACACAAAACAGAAACACAGCGGAAGCAAAAGATAAATCCAGCGGAAGACCCATCAATACACCACAGGCAATTGACTGGGGAAGCGCAACCTAGTACTCCGGAAAGCCTTCGTCGAATCCACACGCGAAGTAGTCGAAAGTTCCATCTTGAGCTTCATACTCTTCTGGGTATTATTTTAAGTGTAGTATGTGAGTACATAAAGTACTCCGCAAGTCTTGGGAAAATGCAATAGATGCAAGGCTTAACAAAGGAGGGTTATATGGTTCTTTTGCACAAAGCAACATTTTATTTCAAATACCATTAAATATTTTCAAAGGCATCAATTTAATAAAGTAATTGCTTTAACAGAAACTATTGACAACTTTATAGTGAAGGTTTCAACCACCAACACTAAACAACTGGCTAACCGCCAAAGTTCGAAACCACGGGTTAAACCACCCACACTGGCTACATCCGCCAGGACAACAACTCCGAGAGTTCCAACCACTCTCGGTTCTCAAAACTTAACTTTAAACCAAAACCAAAGATCTACCATGTGAAAGCATTCCTTGCCCGCCCTTGACTGTGGGCACGGCTATTCGAATAGTTTTACACTCTGCAGAGGTTGTACACTTTACCCACAAGAGACAAGTTATCTTAATAGTCAGCATGCTTCCTTAGGCATGAGACCCAGATAATTCATCACAAAGCCTTTACCTTACTTTAGTCTAGCTAGACACCACCACCGAGGTTTCACCGTGAAGGGTTAACCACCCGCATGTAAGCCCCTCTTGCGCCGTATGAGTACAAGAACCTGTCCTCATCGTGAATAACCAAGAACCACGGTATCCACTTTCCATCGGTGGTACCTAAACTAGTCTATTATAAGTTAATCGCCTAGGTCGCACTCCATATAGACATGTGGTTGTACGGTTGTGCTCGATCGACAAACACAAGAGTCGGTCCTTAATTGACTAGGCGAAACATACACTTTTCAAGATCTCGTATAACCGCACCAATCCAAACCAACCATCCGCCCCAGCCTAAACAATTTTCACAATTCATTTTATTTCACAAGAACCGTGGCAACACCAATTGCCACTCACATCGAACAAAAGAATAGAACATCGAAATGTAATTACCATTCCAAGGTTACTAAAGTTATAAAGCATGTCTAAGCATCTTACTACCGATACAACAATTATCAAAGAATTTATATTAATCTCAATAATGAGACAAAGGAAACCTAGGGTGTCAAAGGTACATGGTTGTCAATGTCAAATGAGGGCATAACAATCATCGGTTTAACTATTACTTCTACAACAGAAATTATCATTTTATGTAACATAGCAATGCATTAACTTTTAAAATAATTTAAAAATATTTCTCAAACATAGGTTCAAGATGATCAAAGGAGACTTGCCTTCGTGTGCGATATCTTGACTTTCTTGCTGTGGGTCGGAAAATTCTTCGGTGACGTCGGATTCTACGCTAAAAGCAGCGAATACAAAAGAATAAATAAATACAAATAAAAGTACAGAATTTATAATAATATTACTGGAATGAAGTTTATAAATTTAGATGAATTTAGGAGGAAGTTTCAATGGAATCGGAGTTCAAACGAGGGAGAAAGGGTATTTGAAATTTGAAACTTAAATTTCAAAATATCAAATAAATTTCAAAATTTGAAAGGATGGCAGAAATGTAAAGATTGGAATTTTTGATGAATTTAGAAATTTGAACGGACTCAATCGGAGTTAGGATAAAAAATTTATGGCCTCGGGAAGATTTAAATCAAAGGGAAAAAGAAAAACTACGAGTTTGCCCTCAGAGAATACGACCACGTTAGGCGTACGACAACGGCAAAAGTTACGACCATGTAGTCTTTTACGACCACGATAACAGTTACGACCACGTAGTCTTTTACGACCACGGCAAAAGTTACGACCACGTAGTCTTTTACGACCACGGCAAAAGTTACGACCACGTAGTCTTTTACGACCACGGCAAAGTTACGACCACGTAGTCTTTACGACCACGGCAAAGTTACGACCACGTAGTCTTTACGACCACCGTGGAGCTTTCGACCACGATGAGCGGCTTACAACTACGAGTTACGGAGATCCTACGGCTCCGTGAGTTTACGACAACGGATCCGACGGCCACGGAGTCCCCGACAACAGGAGGCGATCGACCACGGAAGAGCAGTCGGGCACGGGCTCGCCGGCGGTCGGCGGTGGAGCTCCGGGGGTCGGCGGCGATCGGCGACCGACGATTTCAAAATAAAGGAATGCGGGGAATGCGCTGGTGCACACGGAGTTACCGAGAACGGTACGGAGGACTACATGGCGATGAGCGAGGCGGCGAGGCGATCGGGTTCCCATGCTTGGCGCCTCCGGCGAGCGAGGTCGACGAGGGTCACGAGGTTCGGAGGCGCGAGGAAGCCGAGGAGTTGACGGTGAGACACGAGGATGACCGGGCGGCAAATCTCTCGCCGGAGTTGAGAGGCGGCGAGACGCAGTCGCACCAGTGAGGCGGTGGAGTGGCCGGAGAGAGAGGGAGTAGAGGAGAGGTGGAGAGGAGAATAGGGTGCTTGGGGGTTTTATAGGGGTGATGGAGAGGAGGCCGGTAGTTTGTCACGGAGAGAAGGAGGTGGGCGGCGGTTGCGGTTGGGGGGGAAAGTGGGCGGGGAGAGAGGAAAGGGCGCAGGCGGGTGGAGGCGGTTAGGGAGAAGGTGGGGAGTTGGGCGGCGTGGGAGAGGAGGAGGCTTGGGTGGGGCGGTTCGGGCGGCGGTTGCGCGAGGGAGCGACGACCACGTGAGGAAGACGGAACTGACCGGTGGGGACCGCGCGCAGAGAGAGAGAATGAGGGAGGCGGTGTACACCGATTCGGGAAAGGGACGCGGCGCAGATCTGGCCGTCCACGCGGCGACCAGAGGAGAGGGGAAGGCGGGATTCCGCCGGGTGACGTGGGCGGTGGATCGGCCGTCCACTTGGCGCCCGGAGAGAGAGAGAAAAGTGATTTTCCGAAAATAGTTTTTAATAAACAGTAAATCCCAGAAAATTCATTAAGCCTCAGAAAAATATAAAATTACTTCCAAAAATTCTAGAACAATTCACAGAAGTTTCTAGATATGTTTTGGACTTAATAAAATTATTTCCAACTAATGTTTGGCTATATAATTTTACATTAAAATACTTTTTGATTTTTAAAATATATTTTTAAACTCTAGAAAAACTCAGAAAACCAAATAAAAGCCAAATAAATCCAAATAATTAATTTAACATAGGATTTGTTTACAGAAAATCAAAATATTATTTTATTTAATAATATTTTTAAGTTTTACTTTAAATTACTTTTCAAATCCAGTTTTCTAAAGCGTAAAACAGGGGTAAATCAAAATTCAATTTCACACAAACAAAACTTTTATTTTTTATTTTAAACGAACTGAATTTAATTTTAATATTTAAATAATTTTTTTTACTCCAAAAATTGAAATAAACAATTTGGTCATTACAAACTACCCCCCTTAGAAAGAATCTCGTCCCCGAGATTCGGACGGACTAGGAGAAAGAAAGGAGAGGGAAATGCTGGTCTTGGTTCCTTGTTGTGCTTTCAAGTTGTTTTCTTTCTTTGAACCAAATTGAAACTTACCAAGCATGGTTACTGGCTTCGGGGCACCTTTTGTGGGGATGTGGTTAATTCGTCCTCTTTCTTGTGATTGCGGAGTTCTTGGAGTTTTTTTTCCCGATCAATGAGATACTCCTCGTCCTTGTCCCACACCGAGCTTGTCTTTGGTGTATTTCCCAAGTTGAAAGGAATTGGAGTGTTAGCCTGAGGCTTCTGTGGGCAATTACTAGCATAATGCCCCATCTCATGACATCGAAAACATTGTACTCCTGCTGCTGATGTGTTGCTTTTCTGAGGTTGAACTCTATTATAGATGTGGGGTTCTTGTATCTCTGAACGAGGCACAGATCTTGGAGTTCTTGGTGCATCTGTTGCTGGTGGAGCCTTGTTGAACTGGGGTAGATTCATTCGGAATCTTAAACTGCTTGCATTATACTGTGTCTGAAAAACCATTTTTCTCTTACGAGATTCATGTAATTGATACTGAGCATCTTCTTGCACAAGGGCCTTATTTACCATATGCTGAAAAGTTGGATAATCATTGGACACCAGTTGCACTTTGAGGTTGGGATCAAGTCCCTGCATGAATCGCCAAATTTTTGTTGCATCTGTTGCAACATCTTCTGGTGCATACCTGGCTAACTGGGTAAACTTATTCAGATATTCAGTCACACTGAGGTTTCCTTGCTGCAGCTTGTAAAATTCCATCTTCTTCATTTCCATTATTCCCATAGGAATATGTGCAATGCGGAATGCTTCTTCAAATTCAGCCCAAGTAATAGCTTGCACATTTTGATGGGCAAGACAATAATTTTCCCACCAATTAGTCGCAATCCTTTTAACGGTGGGTGGCGTACAATACCTTTTCATTCCCATTGCACCGAGCCAAAGTTAATTTTCTTTCCACATCCTTAATCCAAATATCGACCTCCATTGGATCTCTTGATCCGCTAAAGGTTGGTGGACGAGTTCTCATAAATTCTCCTAGCTTGGACTGCAGTGCAGGCATTGGGGCCTGTGGGGCTGGCTGGACTTGATTCTGAGCAAGAGCTTGCAGAAGTTGCAATTGCATAGCCATCATTTGCTCTAAGTTAGGGGCTTGAGCAGGAAGTGGTGGAATTGGTTCATTGGTTTCTGGTTGAACATTGGCACCACGGCTATTGCTTGGCGTTGTTTCTTGTGTTCACCATCCAAGAGGTAACCGGGTTTAGGAAAGGATAAGAGGAAGTAGCATAGGTAAGAGATTAGGGAAAACCTAACAACAACTTGGTCGAAACTTAGATTGAAATTAAAATAGTTTTTAAGGATGACTGTACTACAAGTATACAAAGACTTGGTACAGTGCATCTAGCACACAAACAAGTAATATATAATCGTTCTAAATTCGTAGGACTTTACTAGGGTACTACAACTAAAGAACTACTCATCGCTCCTTCACGATGACGCGCTTCTCCAAGTGCAACCCTATTGAGCCATCTATAGAAAACACAGAGGGAAGGGGATACAATTACCATTCAAAAAGGAGATAAGCAGATAGAGAAGGAAGAATACCATGACAAAGGTAAGGATAGAAAGAAGAGAAAAGATGAGGATAGCACATTATTAAATTTTTATTTTATAAAATAAATTTTTGAAGCTCTTCCACTAACGACCATTCTAACTAGGTTACGTCCTACAGTCAAATTGGCTCTGATACCATCTCTGTCGGGACCCCAGATTTCCGAATCCGGACCCTCTGTGTATTACAGCACTAGTCCCAGATCAAAGCTAGTGCACACAGTCAAACAGTGATGAATACATAACCAACAACGCTTTCTTACAACAAATAAGGGTACAGACCAAAAAGGCATCCTTATTACAAATGAGGTTTCAAGACCTCACACTCACACAAAAGAAACACAGAGGAAGCAAAAGATAAATCCAGCGGAAGACCCATCAATACACCACAGGCAATTGACTGGGGAAGCGCAACCTAGTACTCCGGAAAGCCTTCGTCGAATCCACACGCGAAGTAGTCGAAAGTTCCATCTTGAGCTTCATACTCTTCTGGGTATTATTTTAAGTGTAGTATGTGAGTACATAAAGTACTCCGCAAGTCTTGGGAAAATGCAATAGATGCAAGGCTTAACAAAGGAGGGTTATATGGTTCTTTTGCACAAAGCAACATTTTATTTCAAATACCATTAAATATTTTCAAAGGCATCAATTTAATAAAGTAATTGCTTTAACTGAAACTATTGACAACTTTATAGTGAAGGTTTCAACCACCAACACTAAACAATCGGCTAACCGCCAAAGTTCGAAACCACAGGTTAAACCACCCACACGGCTACATCCGCCAGACAACAACTCGAGAGTTCCAACCACTCTCGGTTCTCAAAACTTAACTTTAAACCAAAACCAAAGATCTACCATGTGAAAGCATTCCTTGCTCGCCTTGACCGTAAGGCACGGCTATTCGAATAGTTTTACACTCTGCAGAGGTTGTACACTTTACCCACAAGAGACAAGTTATCTTAATAGTCAGCATGCTTCCTTAGGCGTGAGACCCCGATAATTCATCACAAAGCCTTTACCTTACTTTAGTCTAGCTAGACACCACCGCTGAGGTTTCACCGCTGAAGGGTTAACCACCCGCATGAAGCCCCTCTTGCGCCGTATGAGTACAAGAACCTCGTCCCTCACCGTGAATAACCAAGAACCCCGGTATCCACTTTCCATCGGTGGTACCTAAACTAGTCTATTATAAGTTAATCACTAGGTCGCACCCATATAGACATGTGGTTGTACGGTTGTGCTCGGATCGACAAACACAAGAGTCGGTCCTTAATTGACTAGGGCGAAACATACACTTTTCAAGATCTCGTGCTAACCGCACCAATCCAAACCAACCATCCGCCCCGATCTAAACAATTTTCACAATTGCATTTTATTTCACAAGAACCGTGGCAACACCAATTGCCACTCACATCTGAACAAAAGAATAGAACACTGAAATGTAATTACCATTCCAAGGTTACTAAAGTTATAAAGCATGTCTAAGCATCTTACTACCGATACAACAATTATCAAAGAATTTATATTAATCTCAATAATGAGACAAAGGAAACCTAGGGTGTCAAAGGTACATGGTTGTCAATGTCAAATGAGGGCATAACAATCATCGGTTTAACTATTACTTCTACAATGAAATTATCATTTTATGTAACATAGCAATGCATTAACTTTTAAAATAATTTAAAAATATTTCTCAAACATAGGTTCAAGATGATCAAAGGAGACTTGCCTTCGTGTGCGATATCTTGACTTTCTTGCTGTGGGTCGGAAAATTCTTCGGTGACGTCGGATTCTACGCGCGAAACGACGAATACAAAAGAATAAATAAATACAAATAAAAGTACAGAATTTATAATAATATTACTGGAATGAAGTTTATAAATTTAGATGAATTTAGGAGGAAGTTTCAATGGAATCGGAGTTCAAACGAGGGAGAAAGGGTATTTGAAATTTGAAACTTAAATTTCAAAATATCAAATAAATTTCAAAAATTTGAAAGGATGGCAGAAATGTAAAGATTGGAATTTTTGATGAATTTAGAAATTTGAACGGACTCAATCGGAGTTAGGATGAAAAGTTATGGCCTCGGGAAGATTTAAATCAAAGGGAAAAGAAAACTACGAGTTTGCCCTCGAGAATACGACCACGTTAGGCGTACGACCACGGCAAAAGTTACGACCATGTAGTCTTTTACGACCACGATAACAGTTACGACCACGTAGTCTTTTACGACCACGGCAAAAGTTACGACCACGTAGTCTTTTACGACCACGGCAAAAGTTACGACCACGTAGTCTTTTACGACCACGGCAAAAGTTACGACCACGTAGTCTTTTACGACCACGGCAAAAGTTACGACCACGTAGTCTTTTACGACCACTGTGGAGCTTTCGACCACAGTAGACGGCTTACAACTACGAGTTACGGGAGATCCTACGGCTCCAGGAGTTTACGACAACGGGATCTGACGGCTACAGGAGTCCCCGACAACAGGAGGCGATCGACCACGGAGGAGCAGTCGGGCACGGGCTCGCCGGATCGGGCGGTGGAGCTCGGGGTCGGCGGCGATCGGCGACCGACGATTTCAAAATAAAGGAATGCGGGAATGCGTTGGTGCACACGGAGTTACCGAGAACGGTAGGAGGACGGTTGGCGATGAGCGAGGCGGCGGAGGCGATCGGGTTCCCCATGGCGGCCCCTTCCGGCGAGGGAGGTCGACGAGGGTCGCGAGGTTCATGGAGGCGCGAGGAAGCCGAGGAGTTGACGGTGAGACACGAGGATGACCGGGCGGCAAATCTCATGGGAGTTGGAGACAGCGGAGACGGAGTCGCACGCCATGGAGGCGGTGGAGTGGCCGGAGAGAGAGGGAGTAGAGGGAGAGGTGGAGAGGAGAATAGGGGTGCTTGGGGGGGTTTTATAGGGGTGATGGAGAGGGAGGCCGGCGGTAGTTTGTCGACGGAGAGAAGGAGGTGGGCGGCGGTTGCCGCGGTTGGGGGGAAAGTGGGGCGGGAGAGAGGAAAGTGGGCGCGGGGCGGGTGGAGACGGTTAGGGAGAAGGTGGGGGAGTTGGGCGGCGCGCGTGGGAGAGGAGGGAGTGCCGGGTGGGGCGGTTGCGGCGGCGGTTGCGCGAGGGAGCGACGACCACGTGAGGAAGACGGAACTGACCGGTGGGGACCGCGCGCAGAGAGAGAGAATGAGGGAGGCGGTGTACACCGATTCGGGAAAGGGACCTTGGCAGATCTGGCCGTCCACGCGGCGACCAGAGGAGAGGGGAAGGCGGGATTCCGCCGGGTGACGTGGGCGGTGGATCGGCCGTCCACTTGGCGCCCGGAGAGAGAGAGAAAAGTGATTTTCCGAAAATAGTTTTTAATAAACAAGAAATCCTTAAAATTCATTAAGCCTCGGAAAATATAAAATTACTTCCAAAATTCTAGAACAATTCACGAAGTTTCTAGATATGTTTTGGACTTAATAAAATTATTTCCAACTAATGTTTGGCTATATAATTTTACATTAAAATACTTTTGATTTTTAAAATATATTTTTAAACTCTAGAAAACTCGAAAACCAAATAAAAGCCAAATAAATCCAAATAATTAATTTAACATAGGATTTGTTTTAGAAAATCAAAATATTATTTTATTTAATAATATTTTTAAGTTTTACTTTAAATTACTTTTCAAATCCAGTTTTTAAAAAGAAAACCGTGGTAAATCAAAATTCAATTTCACACAAACAAAACTTTTATTTTTTATTTTAAACGAACTGAATTTAATTTTAATATTTAAATAATTTTTTTTACTCCAAAAATTGAAATAAACAATTGGGTCACATATACCAGTATGGGTTAAGGTTGCATATTAGGTGACTCGGCTGTGTTTGATCTCTATTTACGCTTTCATGTATCGGCGGTGCTATTTGACGTGTTTCTTGTCCGTGTGACCGCAGGACGCCGAGGCGAGTCGTGGCGAGACACGAGGTGACGCAGACTAGGCGCAGTGGCGCCGAGGTCGAACGGTCGTGATGTGTCAAGACGACGTGGACTCGAGGTGGTTGCGAGGCGTGCGAGGTAAGGAGCGGAAGCTTCCGGAAGGTGCGGGGAGGGGCGAAACGGAATTTCGCACATCGCAAAAGCGGGAGCGGGCGCCGTTGGATTTAGCGGGCGTAACGGGGCGGAGACCCATTAGCCAAGGCTATAAATAGAGGAGAGGGGCTGCATGCCTCCACATGGACTTAAGTGAGAGTTAGGGTTTTGAGTAGTCAAAAGAGGCTTTGGGAGGTTGTTTTCCCCTTTGCTCTTTAGTGGGTGAGAGTGGTTGGAGAGGCAGAGAGTGTCCCCTGGTTGTCTCTTCGTAGTGCTCTGTGTTCATCCCCTCTTCAATCCTGTAGTGGGTGTTCTTGATTCTCTTGGGAAGATGAGAGGGATAGGAGAGGATTGAGTGGAGAGTTTTGTAATCTTTTCTTTGTCCTAATGTCCATGCGCATCGGAACTCCTCTGTATCTCTTTTGATTCAATGAATGAAATCTGAAGTTCCTGTCTTGTGCTCCTCTCTGTTCGTCGTTCCTCTTTTGGCTTGATTGTTGAATTTTTGTGTTTCTTGTTGATTGCTGCTGGAGAGTGCTAAAATGGTTTGCTCCATGATGGGATAGTACCACAAGATCATTTGATCAATTAAAATCCCAAGAGCTCATTCTAGATTTCAGTTTTTGATTTTTGACTTCCTCTGTTCATCTTCTGCATTCTAGGGTTTTGGAGCATTTCTTGATTCCCTTTGCAAGATTACCCTTTCTGGAAAAGCCGAATGGAAACTTACATCCAGGCTCAGGGGTATGCCATCTGGCGGAAGGTGAAGATTCAGTTTGTTGTTCCTGCCGATGAGAACATCAATGCCGGGAATATAGCTGATGTTGAGGCAAATGCTAAGGCAAGGAACATCATCATTCAGGGGTTGAGTAGAAGCGAGTTCGATCGCATCTCTCACCTGTCGTCCGCCTACGACATCTGGGTGACCCTCGATGCATACCATGAGGGCACCACCCAGATCAAGACGGTTCGACAAGACCAGTTCAAGCGAGAATGATGAAATTCGAGATGCTTGCCGGTGAGTCCTTGACGAGTGCTTTTCTCGCTTTCACAAGATTTTGAGCAACCTCCGAGCCGTCGGTCTCACATACTCGACTCGGATAACGCCGTCAAATTCTTTCGCACTCGATCTTAGGGTTTGGGAGATGAAGGTGACTACCATCAAGGACACCACGGACCTCTCGACCTTGACTCTTGATGCGCTTTACTCGCCTCAAGACTCACGAGATTGACATAGTCTCGTCGGTCGAAGTCTCGATCGATGGCACTAGTCACCGATCCCGCTCGATCCACTTCTTCCGAGCCATCTTGCGGATTCTCCTCGCGCTCTCGTGACATAACCGATGATCGATAGAGCGACTTGCGGATGAGCAACTAGCCCTCCTCGCACGGAGATTCTCTCATGCTTACAAAGGGAGGAGTGACGGAAGGAAAAGAGGACCCGTGATTTGTTTCGAGTGTGGTGGACCCAACCACATCCGAGCAAACTGTCCCAAGCTTGGGAAGGGTAAAGGTGACTTCGGCGGTTCGGGCAAGAACGACTACATCGACAAGAACCGCAACTCGAAGCCCTCAGCTGAATTAATTTTCATCTTTTTGAAGAATTAGTGTACAAGTTTTCGGGGGCGATTTTAGAAGAGGACGACATTCACCCCCCCTCTGTCGTCATTTCGGTCCTACAATAATGCTCATATAATTATGGTTACATAATGATGATTATGGTTAAATGATAATGATATCAAAATGTTGTTAAGTAAATATTGAATAAATGAATCATTGCATTTGCATATTGGGCATTCATGATGGAAAGAAGTTACCTATGTGGCCCTTAGAGCCTACTTTATGTGGATGACCTACGAGAGTGGATAAAGAAAGACTTACTTCGGTAGGGACTCTACGAGAGTGGAGAAAGATCTACTTTGGTAAGCACTCCACAAGAGTAGAGTTGAAGTCCTCATATGAAAAGAACATGCTTGAGTGGACACCGAGGGTGTAACACTCTGCTATGTTGATGTAAGCAAAGAGAAGTTAAGACATGTACATTGCATTCATGAAAACATAAATAAGATAATGATATATGTATATGGAATCAATGGGGAAAAATATGTGAAATTGAGATAGTTGTGAATTAACATGAACATTTGGTACCATGGTTTATATCATGTATTATTTTATTATGTGCTTGCTAAGTTGTGGACTCACCCTTACTTTTGTTGTTATTTTTAGGTGTTCGTTGAGAGCGACATGTATGAGCGGGGAGTAGCACATGATTGATCTTACACCGTTATAGCTTCTTTTATCACTTAGTGCCCAATCATTTATTGTTAGAAATAAATAATACTATTCATGCAACTCTTAGTTAAATAATGGTTTTTCCTTAGAACACATCGAAGCTTCTTTGATTAGGCCAAAGGTCAATTCATCTTTATCTAATATTATTCAATATTCCTATCTTGTGAACATATTTGTGTTATGTAATCATCTTATGGAGTTTATGGTTGAATAATAGTTGATTGTAGTGTGTGTGTGTGTGTAATGGTTAAAACTGATAAGGAATTATAATTGTTGGTGACATTCAGGGCTCTTGTTGGGATGAGGTGTTATAGTTGGTATCAGAGTGGTGGATAAATTGATAATTTACTTAGGTAATCAACTAAAATTTGATTAAGATTTGGTAATATCTACTACTTAAAAGGAGTTGGTGAGTGGTACGTTCTTTCTCCCCTCCTTCCTCACAAAATCAGACTCACCAACATGTGGGCTAGTTGAGCAATTCCTCCCTGACCCTCGCATAGGGCGCTGCCATCGCGCCTACCCTCCTTGTCGTACTCGCCCTCTTTCCCCCAAATTTCCCCTCCTCTCCCCTCGTCGCCTCCTAGATCTAACCGAAATGGTTGGCTCCTCCACGATGCACTCCAATGGCGACACTGCTGCTGGCGACACAACGTTGCCCCCTCGGTGTTGTGCTCCCCAGTGCTAGTGCGAAAGGTGATGCTAGTCACTAGCATCACGGGGTAGGATAGGAGCTACCAGATGGAGCTGCTCCTCTCCAAGGGGTATGAGGTCCACGGCCACATCCACTACTTCCCCAACTTCAACACGCAGCGACTCGACCACCTCTACCACGACCCACACTCACTGCCCTCCACGCCACACCCGCTAATGCGCCTCCACTACACCAATCTATCTGACTCATCGTCACTCCGCCACGTGCTTGACCACATCCTCCCCGATGAGGTCTACAACCTCGCTGCCCAATCGCACATCGTGGTGTCCTTCAAGATCATCTCATAGCCTTTCTTTGCTCTATACTCCAACTCGTGGCCTAGATCTGCTATGTCGATCAACTTTGGTGCGCCGGTAATTATATCGAGGTTGCTTGCTGCTTCTTCGCAGAGAAGACATGTGGTCACGGTAGTTGATGTGTTGCTCCAACTTCTCTTGGTTTTGTGTATGCTCCTCTTCCTAGCCTGCCCCACTCTCTTTCCCTCCACTCTATTGCTTCGTCAGATCTCAATCATTTCCTTGACTTCTTTTGCTCTAACCTTACCCCCTAATTTGTTTATGTTACGTATTTATTAGTATTCATTCTTTTGGAATTAGGACAGATATAGTAATGTATCATTTTGTAAATTATTTTAATTTTGCTCGTTTTCCTTTCTAGATGGTTTTATTTTCCCATTCTGCTCCATTTCCTGCTGAATTCAATGACTTGTTCTAACTTACATTGTTTGGTTGCAGTAGATCATTTAATCGCTTTACCATGCTTGGCTTCATCTAGCTTGCTATGGTAAATAGAATGTTTCATGTGCCAGTGTAATAAATTCTTACGCATGTTGATTGATACAAATGATGCTAATATGTCTGAATCCATTTTGATGTTCATGTCTAATTGCTTGATGAATGAACTATAAGAAGAATGCATTGCATTTCCATGGATGGGGCTGTTGCATCATTCAGTTTGCTTGCAGGGGCTATGTTATATTTGGAGCTTTAGAATGCTATATGTTTATTGTACGATTTGGTGGTAGGGTTTCATCCTCCTGGGCATGCAGGTTAGTATTGGATCACGCTTTCCCTTGTCAATTCACATGCATGGTGGTGTTGGTCTGATTGCAACTATTGTAACCATTTGTGTATGAATTACTACCAGGTAGCTAACACTATGTTATTTGTTTAGAGGAGAAATGGATGTGTTAATTCTTTATAGATACTTAAGGGGTCTAATCACCTTACCGACTTTAACAAGAAAAGGGGGCTAAAGATGATAGTCTCATGATCTATTCCAATCTGGAAATCTCTGCTCTATAGGTAATTATCATTGTTCTTGGCAATACTTTATGATTCTATTCGATTAAATATTGAGAACAATTAAGGACTTGATAATGGAGATTAGGAGCTACTAGCAATCCAACATTCCATTCATCCTTCTCAATTGCTGCTTTTATTTAATATAATCTATAGCTATGTACACATAGGCCATTGTGTTATTTTGGATTTTTGCGGGTCAACAAAACTATGTAAAGAGGAATATGTATGGGAATAGACAGATGAAAGAGGTTGCACGACTTTTCCATGCTTTTCCATTATTAGAATTGGAATATAGTTTTTCTTAAAAGTTGATATGAAGTGTACATAATGCAGTCCTATTTATGCAGCTAGATTCTTGAGTTTTTTTTGGCTACTCAATATGCAATTCTATTTATGCAGCTAGATTCTTGATTTTTTTTACATGGATAGTTGAAAGAGGTTTTAGCTTCAAATAATTTGAATTTTTCTTGAGTTCAGTTGTGTAATTTCGATTGTACTTTCTAAACAGCTCATTGCAATAAGAAGAATTTTTGTTCATGTATGTGCATCCTCAATGTTTTGATAGAAAAATATGGTACTAAACTTGATATAAGTGACAAATGTTTCCAAATGAGCAGCAACCACTCATTGTTTAGTGAATACAGCTGGGGATATTCTTCTAATGTGACAAAAGGGTGGTCGTTAATACTATAAAGTGGTCGTTAATGCTTGAATAGTGACAACCGCATTGTTACCAATGACCAAAAAGTGAGCTATGTGAATAGGAAGAATGACTCAATAACCGCAATATTTTTGCAAAATATCTTATTTTTATCTGCTGAGATACTTACATGTCACATTCGAATTGAGCTGGGATATATGGTATCTGCGTCAATTGATTGAGAATACACATATAAGATGTTCCATAGCAACGCACATGCATTTGACTAGTTTAATAAAAAATTGACTTAGGGTTCCTAATTGCTAAAAAAATTGACCTAGGATAATTAATTAACTTAAAACAAAAAAATTGACACACTGGTGTACAGTAAGTTGAGATTGGGTCATGCATTGTATTTACACTTCTGTTAGCCTATACAAATGTTAATGAGTATTGAGATGTTGCCTAAACTAGTGTTGTATGAATGAGATTATTATTGTCGAGCTGAATTCTTGGTTGTTCTTTTTGGTGGTTAGTTATGGCGAGTGGTAGAGGTCATGGACGTGGTAGAGGCTGCGACTATGGTCATGGGCGTGGCCTAGTGGTGCCATTGCCCCCAGTTGAGAAGAACGTTGGTAAGGCAAGTGAGAAGGTTGCATTGCTTATTCAGCCAAACGCTGGTGATTAGGCGAGGTCATTCGCCCTACTATAGGACCTTAAGAGGGAGGTCCGTGAGCTTCATCAATAGGTGTAAGGTGTTCCTCTTACTGCCAGTGTACCTGTTGCTATCCCTATTGCTGTGCTGGCCCCACTAGAGGTGAGATGAGCTTTTGCAAATAGATGGCCCTCCGTCTGGACACTTTCGATGGAATGGACACACCGTTCCAAGAAACAGACTAGCTATGCAACATGGAGTGACAATTTGGGGCCCTAGAGATAACCTCACAGTTAAAGGCTCGTTTTGTGGCCTTTTAGCTGAAGGGTTAGGCGAACATCTGGTGGGAAGAGACTCTTTCAACTAGGACCCCTACCAAGGATCGATCATTTGGGAGGATTTTGTCGAGCAGTTTAAGGTGAAGTTTTACCCGGAGTCCTTCCTTGAGAGGATGGAGTACACCCTATCAACCTTCGTATAGGGAAATATACCACTACGGAGTACAAGGTGGGGTTCAATAACCTAGTCTACTTCATACCAGCCATGGCTGGTGATGATCGCGAGAAGACCAAGAGGTTCCGTAGGGGACTTAACTAGGAGTACCACCATGTCTTGGGAGCGACAGGTCCACGTGACTTCAACTCTGTGGTCAATTAGGCCAAAGGTAAGGAGTTTGAAAGAGAGCTCACTAAAGAGAGGCAGGCTACTAGTGGTTCTATTTTTTCTGGGGTTTTGGCAGAGGCCAAAAGAGGAGCTTCACTAGAGGGGACATGTCTTCTCAGAGACCCATTCCCAAGATGTTCTAGGGCGGCCAGCGTCCCCATCGTTGTTCGAATCTTTTTAGCCGAGTCGGCCTACTTCTTCAACACCATGCCCTCCTTCAGCTTCTCAGGCGATACACCCTCTTCCTCAGCAGAGCTTGATGTGTTTCAAGTGCGATGATGGACATCATGCTTTAGAGTGCTCCTAGTCAAGGAGTTATCATCTTTGTGGCCATGCGAGAGAATCCTACTAGCATCATCAAGTGAGAGCCAGTACCTGCAGCATCTTCGGTCGCGTCTTCTTTTGATTATGTTCAGATGTTGGTAGCTGCTCCAATGCCACAACATCCTCCAGCTTGGGTGCCTCCTATAGTGCCTCTTGCTGGGTACTACTGGCACCTTCATCGACTGCTCCGCTTTAGGTCGCTGCACCTCCGGCAGCCCTTGAGCTACCTTTGCAGAGTGTCGGGGCTCTCGCCACCCTGACACCACCTGGAGTCTACACCATGCCTATCCCTGAGACTATGGGCCACCCTGACATGGTGACAGGTATACTACTTGTAGATTCTTGTGAGGCCTATGTTCTTTTTTATTCTAGAGCTACTTACTCATTTGTGTCACTAGAGTTTGCTAGGAGGGCAAACATGGGTATGTAGCAGATTTCTCAGTCAGTTCTAGTCAATTCTCTGAGGGGATCTCATTGCTAGTTTTACAGTTTGTCCTTGTTGCACAGTTACAATTAATGATGAGGATTTCACTGCCAATTTGATGGATATTCAACTAACACCATTTGATGTTATCCTTGGTATGGACTGGTTGTTTAGCTACCATACCAAGATTTATTACTTTTGGAAGAATGTTACCTTGTAAGCTCCATCCAAAGAAGAGATGGTCTTTCAGGGAGTGCACCACTGGATTCTCTTTTTGTGTTGGCCAATCTATTTTTGGGTTGCTTTGGTCTCTTGCCACGAAACCGAGTTCAACATTGCGTATTGAGGAGATCCCAGTGGTTTGTAACAATCTAGATGTGTTACCTACAGAGCTTCCGAGAATGCCTCCAGAATGGAGTGTGGAATTTCGAATTGATCTTATTCCCAATACTCGGCCTATTTCCTTGTCTCCTTACCGTTTGGCTTGACCCTTCCAAGATGAATTGAACAAGCAATTAGATGATTTTGTCTAAAGGGATGATCCAACATAGTGTGACAGCATAGGGAGTGCCTATCCAATTCAGAAAGAAGAAGGATGAAAATTGGCGCATGTGTGTTGATTATCACATTCTCAATTAGGTGACTATTAAGAATAAGTATCCATTACCCATATTGAGAATTTATTTGATCAATTGAAGGGAGCCAAGGTATTCTCTAAGATCGATCTTCAGTCTAGGTATAATCAACTCTGCAAGTGGGAGCAGAATATTCAAAAGATGGCTATGTCCACCAGGTGTGGACATTACGAGTATAAAGTATATCTTTTGGGCTAACGAATGCCCTTGCTATTTTTATGGAGACAATGAATAGTATGCTGCATCAGTACCTTAATGACTTCGTGGTGATGTTCACTGATGATATTGTAATACCCTGAATGTCGTTACGGCATAAGTTTTAAAACAATCGCGGAGTCGCCGGTTTTTCGGTAAATCGCGGGAAGGGAAGAATATAAATTGTAGAACATTGGAAAAGAAATAAAATATATTAAAAATTATTTTTAAATTTCAGAATTAGGCTGCCTGGGAGGTCTGCCCCCTCCAAGCCGCACCCCCTTCCCTCCTTCTTATTAACCCTAGGGCTCACCCTCTCCCCCTTTTCCCCCAACCAGCCGCCACCCCCTCTCCCTGTGGCCGCCCCCTCCCATGGAGTGTTGCCCCCATTGCTGCCCTTGGAGAAGGAGAAGAAGGAGAAGGAGAAGAGGGAGAAGGAGAAGAAGGAAGGAGAAGGAAGGAGGAGAAGAAGTGGAGAAAAAAGTGGGGAAATTCTTCATCTAGGCAATTTTTCCCCATCCCAAACCCTCTATTTTTATGAACAATTAGGGTTCTTGGCACGGATTTTGATGGTAGTTAATAGATTAATTGCCCGATTAGAGATTAGCTGATGTCCGCTCAGATTGATTCGCTTGTAGCGTCTGTCTCATGGATTGACCTAGTAAACGAATTTTCCTGCGGACTCTCCCAAAAGGAAAGTTGTAGAGGTCTTCCAGATGCGTCTCTTGTACTTTTTTTTTTAATTTTTGTCTATGGAATCTGGGAGATACGGGGTCGGAAATACAGTTGTTCGCCATGCGAGCAGATTGGTACAGACCGACGGTAATTCGGGGATTTGAGGTAGTAAATGATTTTATTGCTCATGACCATAATTGAGAAAATTGTAAATAATCTAGTAATCTAGCTGCTGTAGAAATTTGATAATTTCTGGACCCCTGTAGTGTTGCTGGGACGCGATTGAACATTGTTGTCCAATCTGCCAGAACAGAGTTCTTTCTCTGTTTTGGGCCTTAAATTACCCCTAACTGTGATCAAAATAAAAATATGTGTTCTACATGAAAATTGTAGGTTTTTAAGTCATGAATCCAGAGAGGCATCATTTGCTGTATTGGATCATTATTTTTAAAGATACGAAATTGTGAAGCAGCGCTGCTGCAGAGGGTAATTTGCTGAATTATTGAGCGGAGAAGAGTTTGTGCGGGTTCGGGGTTCTAGCGACGTCTTAATTATTTTAGTCATGTTTGTATGCTGTGGTTGTGTGCTGAGAGTTGTCTTTTGGACATGTGGTCTTGTCCCTGAGCGCTCTTGATTTTACTTCGCTTCATCGGATTGAGGGAAGTGAATGTAGCGGTAGTTGCTACCGTTTAACTTGTTATTCCTTCTACTTGCAATTTACATTATTATCTTAATTTGATACATTATGCCATGATTGCATGATATTTTAATTGTGGAGATGGTAGCAAATATTTATCCATTGATATGTTGATAATCTGCTAGTAGACATGTGGAATTCTTACTTAATGTTATAATGTGGAACATGAAAATAACATGTGGTGGATGTGGATATGTTGAGAGCATGATAATGCTCCTTGTGGATGAATTAATGAGATTTATGAATCATCATATTATTCATGTCATATCATGTCATTTGCATATGTGGATGTCACCGCATTTAGCCGCGACCGTACCGGTACAACATCGTATATTGCCGTAATACGATGCACCTCTTCGCCCGCGGAAGCATCGTATATTGCCGTAATACGATGAACTACAATTCCTGCCCTGGCAAGAGTGATGTGGAGCATAGCATGAAGCATTCAAATGCATTGCACTGTGGAAAGATTCATTTGCATACATATGCAATATATATTGTGGTGATGTTATTTTGTGGAATATACAACTTTCTAGTTGTAATGTGGAATTGGTTCATTTGAGCTATTTGTTGTATGAGGATTGTGGATGTGGTCGTGGAATGAGGTTCATCCCTTGTGTATGATAAGAGTTTGTGGTTGTGGCATGAGATTCTTTTCACTTGCATTAATTGTTGATATTATTTGTGGATGGGAGAATCAATAATGTAGTGAGATGATCATACATATGTTTTATTGTCTTTGATGGTGATTTGAAGTTGAGGATATAACATTGTTATTTGTGGAAGATTAAATGTTGATGATTAATCTATTGTAGTTGTGAAAGATTAAATGTTTCATTTGCATTTAATTGTGGATAAAATGACTGTATTCATATGGCAATTAAATCTGAAATTGAAGAGGTATGATTTATGGAAGTTTATGGTGATTAATAATTATGGACATGAATTGTGGTTGTAGTTGTATGGAATTATAAATGATGATGTATAATTGTTTGTAGTTTGAATAGCCTGTTAAACAGTTTGCTTACTGAGATTTTTATCTCACCCTTATTTCTCTCTCCCTACAGGTGGACTTTGAGCATGCATGGGAAGGGTAGAGTGGCACCGCACTGATGCACTTGGATCCTAGTTTAATGCTGTAATAAAGTTGAAAGTATTCTAGACCTTTGCATAGCTTTGTTTATATTATCATAATAATGTTTAATTTGTGGACTATGCTTTAGATTATAATGTTGGAGGTTGTATTAAATATTGAATTGCTATCACTATCCTGTTATTCCATAATTATTTATGCTTCCGCTTATACTATCTTGTTTAGTAATGGTTGCCAGTTTAATTTATTTTGCAAATTGGCTAGTTGTAGAGCAGTTTTAGTAGCATCCTAGGGTAATGTGGGTTCTGGGGTGTTACAGTTGGTATCAGAGCGGGCTTTATGTCCGTGGTAACCAAACTATTAAATTGACACACTGGTGCACAGTAGGTGGGATTGGGTCAAGCATTTCATTTATGCTTTTGACATGTTGTATTGATGATCTACGTTATGAGATAATCTTGTATGATTATGATTTGCTCTTGTGACTGTTATGAGTGAGAATTGTCAATGATAAGATGTAGAGATTGTATTTGCTGCCTTGGTATTGCTAGGTTATACCACTGTTTGTAGCATGGGGATCAGCAATGCAGTTATCTCAGGTAACTTAATTGCAGATGTTGTGTGTGTGTTTCTTTAGAAAAGATGCTATTCTTCCTTGAGTTGATTTTGGCCAATTGCAGTTAATGAATTTCTCTTGAGTTTGTGGTTCATTGCAGTTGTTATTTTGCAATTGGTCTCTACCTGTTCTTTGAAACAATTATTGTTTCTTCTCGGAACATTCGAGACACTTTTGCTCCTTGTGAATATTGTTGATTTGTAAGGATGTTTCCTTCGGGAGTTTTGTCTTGTTGTGAATCATGACTCATTGGTTCGTTTGTTATTTTTTTTATGAAAGTTTTATGTTGCAAACTCATCAATATGTTAAAGCCTTGGATTTATGTATTTCTTTTAGATTATTTTGAGTGTTGAAGTTTATTTCACTCCTTTCTGAAAGAGAGTGTTAAAACCCTTTATGGTGTTTTGCTATGCTTAAGTGGAAAGTGGTAATCATATAAATTAATTCATAAGGTATGAATTGTCAAGCTGAGATGTTAGCATGTTGCATAATTAATTTTAATTAGCATCCTTGGAAGTGTAGTGGATTAATGTGATATTGTCTTGTAATAATTTTCTAAAAGAACTATGATTAAGAATTTGTCTATACATGATTGGAGCCCATGGAGTTATTGAGGAGTGTGCAAAAGAATTGCAATGATTATTATGATTGTTTAAATTTCTATCATGTTGGATAAATTGAATTATGTTTGTCTTTAGTAATTAATCTGACCGTTTGGAAATTATTAAGTAAGGAGGTGTTGGAATATTACATTGGTAATATTGACCTTTAATCTGTCCTTTATTAGATACTTTATGAGCATGTACAATTGCTACTCTCATCTCTCTTTCATCATGCTAGATTGTTGAAATATGTATAAAGAAATAGAGGAAGGTTGATGTATAGACTTGTGAAACCTTGTCTTATAGAGCTTATAATAATATTGAAGTTTGAAGATATTTCGTTCTAATTACTGAACATAAGATGAAATGTTGAATCTATGCTCATGATTGTTTTATGATTGTAAAACAGAGCTAGAATCATGAATGTTGTTATGATAAAATAACAATCAATTATTGCCAGTTATGACTAGAGTACAATCAATTTGTGCTAAATTAGAGTTGAGCATCAATGAGAATTGAATATATGGAATCTAATAAGAGTATACTAGCTTGTTTTGCGAGATTGCCATGTTCTAGTATCATCTTGTTTAAGAGCTTTGTTCTATTATGTGGCTTATGCACTAGGTTTTCCTAGATCAATTAGTTGCAATCTTATTTAAATAATAGAAACATGATGGAGTGATTCCTTGTGTTTCTTTTGGAAAAGTTTGTGAAGGGATTTGAGGTTATGATGATGCTTGTTAAGTATGTATTATTCTGATGTTAGCATGATAGTCAGTATGTGGTTGTGATGGTAATGTTGCATGTTTTATAAATAAAAGAATTTGATAACTTCCATGATTTTATTTAAATCAAAAGTTTTGAGATTTGTGTACGCGATCTTTTTGATCTCATGACTTATGTGGCAGCTGAAATTGTTTTAAGCAAAGTGTCGTATTGAGAGATTTTATTAGTTCTTAAAGAATTAATGTGTTGAGGTCTTCAATTCTCTTTGTTGGAATTGTCAAGGTGATACCGTAATCAAAGAAGGTTGTTCTCTTTGTTTAAAAGAAAGAGTGTGGTAAAAGTATTGAAGTTTGAAGTCAACTTGAACTAAAAGATGCATCACATGTTGAGGGGGAGCTGGATTTTCTGCATATCATTCTGCATTGTAATATAAATACATTGAGCCTTGATTATTATCCGGTTATGACATGCTTACGATGATTTACTTCTTGCCATGATTTATGCTTATCTGCTAGATTTATCATGACTTCATATGTGTAGACTAGCTTTTGCCATGATGAGTTAATTAAATCTACTCAATTTGAACTAAAAACTTGTCATGATTAGCACTTGAGTTTAGTCTGTCTTGAGCTATCCTTTTATGATTCATGCCATGTCAAATAGGCTGAGTTGAGCGTTGAATCTCTAGTTGAGCCTTAGATTGAGGTGTCTTAAACTCTTGATGTAACATGAGTTAGTACAACTTGTCAAAAAGCAAAAAGATCTCTTTTGTGCGAAAAAACTGATCTCACCAATTCTTTCTCACGAGACGGCTTGCCATTGCACTAGGCATGAACTTGGGGGGAGTTTTGGATGACCTAGACTATCTTCTTAAGCTTCTTGCTTGGAGTAGTCATAGTAAGGCTTGAGAACTAGCACATGATAAAAATACTGGTTGAAAACAACCATAAGTTTCAAAAGAAAAATGTCATTTGTGCTCAATTTGCTTAAAGATATTAAAAGAATCAAGTACTTGAACCATTGTTTCACTCTTGAGTATGTAACACTCTATTTGGACTCAATATTAGATTCTTGCTTCCGCTTAGCTTGATTGACATGGCTTGCATCGTCCTTGGATGTCTCTAGATAGACTTTACTTATTGATGACTTGACATGTTCATAAAAAACACTAAAATTCATATTATCATCTATTTGCTTCTAGCTGGCTTATATATATCCTGTCATGATCTAGATAGCATTTCACTAAGTTATGGCTTGGTGTAACACATTATGGTCATTTTGGATAATCTTCATGGCTCTAATTGCTTAGATTGAATAAATTTCAGCCACACCATGTTTTATTTTCCTCCAAGTAACTTGATGACTTTATTGCCAAAAGGGGGAGAATAGTTGGAGAAAAAGCCACTTTTTGGGAGCTTTGAGGAAAACTTGCTCTTTCTTTTGCTCCTTGTGTCAACGTGGTCATTAGCAACATCTTATTCCTTTGGACCATGTTCGACTTTCAAACAAACTCAATTCTATGCTTTTTCTGTATTTGTCAATATACTCATCAAGGGGGAGATTGAGAGGTCATGTGGAGGTTTCCCCATGTTGGTGATGAGTAATTGATGGTGGTTTTAGTGAGTTTGAGTTTGTTTCGGGTATTCTAGTGTTGAGTACCTTTACTTGTGCTATTATCGATTATACTGTTTCGTGCGGTGCTATGTGATGGTTTGCTTGTCTGTGTGACTGCAGGACTTCGGAGCTAGATCATAGTGAGGCGAGGAGGACCGGGACTAGGCACAGGAGGTGCTGAGGTCCAGACTGTCGGCGATGCCGAAGATGATCGAGACTTGTGAGGTGATTGCGAGTCGAGAGACGAGGAACCGGAGCTAGAGCTACCGGTGGTTGACACGACGGGCAACGACGAGCGAACCGGGACTAGGCTTAGGGAGGAGTCGAGGTCCAGACGGTCAAAGTACCAGTTGTGGAAGCTTCCGGGAAGGTGCTTGAGGGGCAATTTAGAGAATTGACTCAAGCATGAGTGGAGGGGCTGGTTTTCCCTCCAAAAGGTTGTGTTGACTTTCTTGCCTCATGTGTGTGGGAGGTGGAAAGTGAGTTAGGTATGACACTTCTTGATTTTCTCCTTTGGTGTGTGAGCTTGGAGATAAAAGGAGTGGTGTATGCAGCTGGTTGTATTGATCCATCTAGGCAATAAGTTAGAAAAAGGGGTGTGCATTCCTGTAAGGTGATAGCAAAAGAGAGGGAGTGAGCAGTGAGATGAGTGTATACTGCATGTGTGTGCTCAAGTGAGCAAGCATGTCGTGAGAAGGATTAAACCTCTTTTCAATTGCGTATGGGTCTGTAGTGAGATGGTTGTAACCCCTGAAATGAATTCAATTGAGTTGTCATGAGTTGCTCAGATTTTCAGTTCCTCTCTACTTTCTGTTCTTCCTTTTCCCTTTTGGTTAAATGAAGAATTTTGATTTGAGCAGCTGCCAACTCTTGTGCTCTGAACTGGGAATCTTCACAAAGTTTTTGGCTAGCTCATTTCCAAGAGCAAGGATCCAAACTAGAGGTTTTCCATTAAAAGAATGTCTTCGCTGCTCATTCCTCTGTTTCCTAAAAATTAGGGTTTGAAAGCAGGGGAGTGTTGGTGCCTCTAATTTCTTGGTTATGATTGTGCTCTTAGTTTGTCTACTTAATCTTCTTGCTATCCTTCTGCAATTTCTCCTCTTTAAGGTCTTTTAGCAATTTAAGTTGAAGCTCAGATGTTTTGACTAGAGGAGAACAACAATCACTTGTCAAATTCAGTGATTTCCGGTTGTGTGTTGTATTTCCTGTGCTCAGTATTTTCGGTCAAGTTTGCTGCTGCAGCGTTCGGTTGAATGCTCTGTGGTTCAGTCTTCAGTTTGTTTCGGCAATGAATTAGTTTCTCTGCAGTCTGTCCGAACAAAATGCAGCAAACAAACTGATCAACAATGCAGTAATTACTGTGCCTTTTAGCTGCAGCCGCTGCATTCCTTGTTTCGGCTCAAAACCTGTAGAAAACTACATTTCAGATAGCAGCGACAAACTCTCGGCAGCCTGCAGTATTTTCAGTTTGTTTTCTTTTTCTCGGTTCATTTCGGATGTGACCAGTCCGCTTAATTTACTGCAGCAAGCCCGGTTAAAATTACTGCAGTCAGTACAGGTGGCCAAGGGACAGTCTCAGTTTTTGGTTTCTTTCTTGAAGTTCTTTTTCTCTTGGACTGCAGACTTCAGTTTTCGGCTGGTGCAGACCGTGAGGAAATTACAGGGGGCAGTTTTACCTCTGTTTTGCTGTTTTCAGCAGGGAAGTGCAGAATTCTTATTTCGGTTCAGACTGTTGTATTTTCTGTCCTATTTTGTCTGTGGCAAATCTGCATACAAAACTAATCAAATTTGCTGCTGCAGTCTGGCCGAACAAATCACAGCATATTAAGAACAGTGCAGTCCAGTTTGATTCAGTTTCTTTGGATTGCATTTTCTTTTATGCGGTCAGTTTTCTTTGAGTCTTGCTTTTCAGTCTGTGTTTGTTTGTTGGCTGCAGTTCTGGTTGGTCAGTTTCCAGAGAACAACTCGGCTACAGCTTTAGGCTTGAATCTTCAGTGATCAACTCGGTTGGTCAGATTTCAGTTTGATGTTTCCTCTTGCGTTAGGCAAAATACCTTTTGATTTCCAGTGAGCCCTCTTTTCTTTTCTTTTCTTCATAGCTTCTATAGCTATCGGAGAAGATTGTGTGCGAATACTTGGGAAAATTTAGAAGGCACCATTCACCCCCCTCTGTTGCCATATCCGGTCCTACAGTTACTTGAGCTCAAATGGCAATATTCTCGCCGCATAAGAATTACTTGAGCTCAAATGACAATATTTTCACCGCATAAGAGCTTCAGCTGTGATCTTATCTTTTGTTGTGCAAGATTTATTGATATTTCTTCTGGTCTAGTGTTTATTGCAGATGGTAACATCTTCCTTTGTGCTGGAATTTACTTCTTTTTGCCTCACCAAGAAAGGGGTAATCAATTTGGGTTGCAAAGTCCTTTAAGAGGTGTATGGCATCTAGTTGGTGTGTTGGGCGATGATTTGAAAATCTTTGGTTCAAGGGAGTTAAAATTTCAAAAGGAATGGATTGGGAAATTAATAATATCTCGAGCAGTAATATGCTCTCTTGATTCTTGTTTAAACTGTGTGTTTATGGCAGAGGTCATCTGCAAATTGAGTTGTTATATGTTGTGGCGTATTCTTTTCCAGAAAATGATTGTTTTGGTCTGTCGAGTGATTTTCACTCTTGGCCTGTGCAGTGTGGATTCTCCAAATGTCTATTTGGAGAGTGTGAATGGTTTTGTTGTAAATCCTTTGATTTGGACCGTGGTCCTTTGAAGAAAAACTGGTTGCTAGTGTGTTGCTTGAGAATGCTTCATTCTTCTTATGGTTGTGTTACATTTGTAACAGTTACAGTTTGCGCTTCAAGTAATGTTATAAGTGGAATCTGTGGTTGAATTCTTTAGAAGGGGTACAATGTATTATCCGGATTATAATATATAGAGGAAAGTAATCTAAGAAGGAGGATGGTATTAGATAGTGGCTTGATAGTTGTGGCGGGAAATTTCGCGAGAACGGCATGATCTGTTACCGCTCAGAGCCGACAAAAGAATTGCGGGCGCTCGGCGTTGACCAGCGCGTGTCGTGGACTCGTCGGAGTTGATGTGGAGGCCCTCTTGATGAATCAGTCCGAGCAGGAGGTGATGTGGGAGCTGAAGTTTAAATGTGGAAGAAGGACCCGAGTTCTTCGAGGCGGGTGAGAACCCGTAGTTGTTGTTCCCTCGTGTTGTTCTATCCTTGGGATGCTCTATTCTTTGGTTGTTCTTTCCTTGATTGTTCTTTGTCTCGTGAGTTGAGGAGCGAGATTCGAGGACGAATCCTTTTAAGGTGGGGAGAATGTAATACCACCGAATGTCGTTACTAACATAAGTTTTAAAATAATCATGAGTCATGGGTTTTTGATGAAGTCGCGGAAGGAAGAATATAAATTGTAGAACATTGGAAAATGAATAAAATATATTAAAAATTATTTTTAAATTTTAGAATTGGGCTGCTCGGGAGGTGGGCCGACCACCCTTGGCGAAGGCCCAGGGGTGCGCCACCCTCCAAGCCGCACCCTTCCCCTTCTTATTAACCCTAGGGCTCCCTTCTCCCCTTTTCCCCAACCACCGCCACCCCTCTCCTGTGGCGCGCCTCCCATGGAGTGTTGCCTAGGGGTGGAAATGGATCGGATACGGTCGAATAGTATCAAATACGAATACGAATCTATATTTTTAAAACGAATACGATGCAATTCGAATATTCTCAAATCGAATACGAATATTCTCGAATACGAATACGGATATTTTTCGAATACGGATTTTCTCGGATACGAATATCGGATAAAACAGATTCCTAGCGATTTTGCCGATTTTCACCGGTTTTGACCAAGTTCTGGTTTTAAACCACCTAAATTCAAATTTTGAATCACAAAATTTGTACGAATTTTTCATGGGTTCTAGAAACGGATCGAATACGAATCGAATAATCTCGAATACGGATACGGATACGAATATTCTCGAATACGAATGCGAATACGAATACTCACAAATACGGATACGAATATTCTCGAATATGAATACGAATATTTTCGAATACGAATTTTTGCTTACCATATTCGTGTTTTCTCGGATACGAATATCGGATAAAACGAACTATCCGTTACCGTTTTCCACCCCTAGTGTTGCCCCCATTGCTGCCCTTGGAGAAGGAGAAGAAGGAGAAGGAGAAGAAGGAAGGAGGAGAAGAAGTGGAGAAAAAAAGTGGGGAAATTCTTCATCTAGGCAATTTTTCCTCTCCCAAACCCTCTGTTTTTATGAACAATTAGGGTTCTTGGCACGGATTTTGATGGTAGTTAATAGATTAATTGCCCGATTAGAGATTAGTTGCTGTCTGCATGTAGATTAATTCGCGCAACGCGTCTGTACTCGCAGATTTGACCTAGTAAACGAATTTTCCTGCAGACTCTCCCAAAAGGAGAGTTGTAGAGGACTTCCAGATACGTCTCCTGGACTTTTTTTTGTAATTTTTGTCCTTGGGATCTGGGAGATACGGGGTCGGGAATACAGCTGTTCGCCATGCGAGCAGATTGGTACAGACCGACGGTAAGTCGGGGATTTGAGGTAGTAAATGATTTTATTGCTCATGACCGTAATTGAGAAAATTGTAGATAATCTAGTAATCTAGCTGCTGTAGAAATTTGATAATTTGTGGACCCCTGTAGTGTTGCTGGGACGCGATTGAACATTGTTGTCCAATCTGCCAGAACAGAGTTCTTCCTCTGTTTTGGGCCTTAAATTACCCCTAACTGTGATCAAAATAAAAATATGTGTTCTACATGAAAATTGTAGGTTTTTGAGTCATGAATCCGGAGAGGCATCATTTGCTGTATTGGATCATTATTTTTAAACATACGAAATTGTGAAGCAGCGCTGCTGCAGAGGGTAATTTGCTGAATTATTGAGCGGAGAAGAGTTTGTGCGGGTTCGGGGTTCTAGCGACGTCTTAATTATTTTAGTCATGTTTGTATGTTGTGGTTGTGTGCTGAGAGTTGTCTTTTGGACAGGTGGTCTTGTCCCTGAGCGCTCTTGATTTTACTTCGCTTCATCGGATTGAGGCAAGTGAATGTAGCGGTAGTTGCTACCGTTTAACTTGTTATTCCTTCTACTTGCAATTTACATTATTATCTTAATTTGATACATTATGTCATGATTGCATGATATTTTAATTGTGGAGATGGTAGCAAATATTTATCTATTGATATGTTGATAATCTGCTAGTAGACATGTGGAATTCTTGCTTAATGTTATAATGTGGAACATGAAAATAACATGTTGTTGATGTGGATATGTTGAGAGCATGATAATGCTCTGAATTAATGAGATTTATGAATCATCATATCATTCATGTCATATCATGTCATTTGCATATGTGGATGTCGCCGCACTTAGCCGCGACCGTACCGGTAAAGCATCGTATATTGCCGTAATAGGATGAACCTCTTCGCCCGCTGAAGCGTCGTATATTGATGTAATACGATGAACTACAATTCCTGCCCTGGCAAGAGTGATGTGGAGCATAGCATGAAGCATTGAAATGCATTGCACTGTGGAAAGATTCATTTGCATACATATGCAATATATATTGTGGTGATGTTATTTTGTGGAATATACAACTTTGTAGTTGTAATGTGAAATTGGCTCATTTGAGATATTTGTGGTATGAGGATTGTGGATGTGGTCGTGGAATGAGGTTCGTCCCTTGTGTATGGTAAGAGTTTGTGGTTGTGACATGATATTCTTTTCACTTGCATTAATTGTTGATAGTATTTGTGGATGGAAGAATTAATAATGTAGTGAGATGATCATACATATGTTTTATTGTCTTTGATGGTCATTTGAAGTTGAGGATATAACATTGTTACTTGTGGAAGATTAAATGTTGATGATTAATCTATTGTAGTTGTGGAAGATTAAATGTTTCATTTGCATTTAATTGTGGATAAAATGACTGCATTCATATGCCAATTAAATCTGAAATTGAAGAGGTATGATTCATGGATGTTTATGGTGATTAATAATTATGGACATGAATTGTGGTTGTAGTTGTATGGAATTATAAATGATGATGTATAATTGTTTGTAGTTTGAATAGCCTGTTAAACAGTTTGCTTGCTGTGATTTTTATCTCACCCTTGTTTCCCCGGCCCTACATGTGGACTTTGAGCATGCATGGGAAGGGTAGAGTGGCACCGCATTGATGCACTTGGATCCTAGTTTAATGCTGTAATAAAGTTGAAAGGATTTTAGACCTTTGCATAGCTTTGTTTACATTATCATAATAATGTTAAATTTGTGGACTATGCTTTAGATTATAATGTTGGAGGTTGTATTAAATATTGAATTGCTATCACTATCCTGTTATTCCATAATTATTTATGCTTCCGCTTATACTATCTTGTTTAGTAATGGTTGCCAGTTAATTTATCTTGTCAATTGGCTAGTTGTAGAACAGTTTTAGTAGCATCCTAGGGTAATGTGGGTCCTGGGGTGTTGCAGGTATTCCGATTTATTCCAAGACTGAGGAGAACTAGTAGGATTTGAGGGTTGCGCAGGAGACACTAAGGAAGAATCAGTTTTGTGCCAAAGTAAAGAAATGTGAGTTCTATATCTCAGAAGTAGGCTTCCGGGGTTATATGATTAACCGAGAAGGTATCTCTGTTGATCCAAGCAAGATCTTTATAGTGGTGGACTAAAAAAAGCCATTTAATGTCGAAGAAGTGAAGAGTTTTCTGGGCTTAGTTGGGTATTAGTGCCATTTTATGGGGACCCCGGGTTAGGGGTGGATATCGAGCTAACTCATCGTCTTATCGAGCTTTTTTTTAAAAATTGATATAGTTTGATTTAATATCATTTTACGTATAATTTGAAAGTATTTTTAGAAACGAGCTAACGAGCCGAGCCGAGCCGAGCTAGAGCAAAATTCAAATTCATTTGAAATCAACTCATTTTAATGTTTAACCAATTAACAAGTATAATTGAAGCAATTTTGAACCGAGCCAACGAGCCCCACTAACGAGCTTTTTTTCCACCCCTACCCCGGTGCGGGAGACGCCGTAGTCATCATATGTGTTTCTGTACTAGTCCCATGATTAGTAGCTAGTACACATGTTCACATCATTGAGCTCACATCCATACACATCGCATATAAATAGATTATAACAAAAGGGGTGATGTGTGTGTGTGTGTATGCGAGGCATAAAAGAGTTTGTACACATAAGGCCGACCAGCCAATTAACATCAAAGTGTTGAACAAAATGCATCAAAAGTCTAATAAAAAAACATCCAGTGATTTGCCATCATAACCCACAGGCAACCGACTAGAGTCAAACCCTAGAAAGACCATTTGTCAAATTCCCCGGTGCCAGGGCGAAGTATGCATCGTTGGGCACGTAATCTTCATTCTATGATTAACAATAATTTAAGTAAGGTTGAGTACATTATGTACTCAGCATGACTGGTAATGTATCATAAAATTTTACATATATGCAAGGCTGTCGAAGGATGAGGCTCTATACTAAGTTGTTTTCAACATAAAGCAGATTTCATTTTTGCAATATCAATAAGTAATAACTTGTAAGCTGAATTGTAAAGAGCATTTAACATGTAATGAAATAACATTTGTGTAATTTTCATAACAGTAGCTCAAATCCATTCATAGCCTTCCTCGGCTGAGAACATTGCACAAATCCCACCAATGGGCATGGCATACAGAAAACGTGTACATGCAATCCCATATGTTCAGTGAAACAGCTTTGAAAAGGAAAACTGTACCCATTATAGCTGCATCCAAGCTTGCTCATGACTATGAGCACGGCTATTTAAATAGTTTTTAACACTCTGTAGAGGTTGTACAGCTTTACCCACACGAGATAATCAAATACATTGTTGGCCATTACACGCTTCCTTGGACATGCGACGATAGTGCTTATCATAAAGCTTTTAGGTCATCTAGTCCTAACCTTGCACAAGCCCAATGAACATCGAACCTCCCTTAGGTCTACCCCTAAGAGAGCATTTGAATCCTCACTTAGGTCTATCGCCTAAGTGAAGACCCTCGCTTAGGTCCATCCCCTAAGTGGGCATTCATCATTGTATTAGCAAGCTTTGGCCCCAACACCTTGGTGAAGGGAGCCCTCACGAGCAGACATTCACTCGAAATACCCTCACTACATCTACGCCTACCACATTGCAAGGCTAGACCTAGACAACTTAATCAGCTAAATGCGGTCGTATAGTGTGACTTAGATGTGCGACAATAACGTTTGGTACTTAACTGACCCGAACGAAAATCTCCCCCCTATACACATGCGAGGTTCATCCTCACATTTGACAAATTATCATATAACTAGCCCGTGTCCAACAACTATGTTTTTTATTTTGTTTTTACCAAACTAGCAGAGATTCCTCCTCTGGACCAACTGTAACACCCCAGGACCCACATTACCCTGGGATGCTACTAAAACCACTCCACAACTAGCTAATTTACAAGGTAAATTAAACTGGAAACAATTACTAAACAAGATAGTATAAGCGGAAGCATAAACAAATAAGGAACAACAGAATAGTGATAGCAATTCAATATTTAAAACATCCTCCAACATTTTAATCTAAAACATAGTTCACAAATTTAACATTATTAAGATAATGTAAACAAAGCTATGCAACGGTCTAAAATCATTTCAACTTTATTACAACATAAAAATATGATTCACGTGCATCAGTGTGGTGTCGCTCTACCCTTCCCACGCAAGCTCAAAGTCCACCTGTAGGGAGGGGGAAACAAGGGTGAGATAAAATCTCAGCAAGCAAACAGTTTAACAGGCTATTCAAACTACAAACAATTATATATCATCATTTATAATTTCATACAACCACAACCACAATTCATGTCCACCATTATTAAACCACCACAAACTTTCATGAATCATACCTCTTCAATTTCAGATTTAATTGGCATATGTATGCAGTCATTTTATCCACAATTAAATGCAAATGAAACATTTAATCTTCCACAATCCTCAATAGATTAATCATCAACATTTAATCTTCCACAATTAACAATGTTTATATCCTCAACCTCAAATCACCATCAATGACGGTAAGCATTAGCAAATAAATCTTGTTTGACTACTTTAGAACCTCAACCACTATCACCACCAAAGACAATAAAACATATGTATGTTTTACTTCAATACTTTATTATTTCTCACATCCACAACTGCTATCAACAATTACTACAAGAGAAAAGAATATCAAGCCACAACCACAACCCTTACCATACACAAGGGACGAATCACATTCCACGACCACATCCACAATCCTCAGTGGCGGAACCAGAATTTAGCTACGCCCCGGGCTAAACTCGAACAATCTAAAACTAACGCCAATTTGTACCCATATCACGATATAACAATAGTATATTATAATTGGCTAATTGTATTACTAATATGAAACTTGAGTTCAATACTAAACAAGTAAACATAAAACATAATAAGAAACATGGCATAATATTAAAATATAAAAAATGTAACATGACAGAGATACAATTTGAGTACCTAAATTACTTAAGATTTACTCTCTATCCTATCCTCGCCATTTCTTCATTGATAGTTGGACATGAACCGAACTCAGAAGGCAACATATAAGAGTAAATCAAACATGTGTATAAATAAATACGAACAACATGAAGTTTACATTTATTACTAGCTCTGCTTTCAAGCGTTTGTGGGATTGTGCTTCATTGAAAAATAAGATGACAATGTCTTCGCCGCTTCATTTTGCATTGACTAATAACTTCTAATTTCCTACAGCAAAAATTCAGAATTCATCACCATTCACCACCACATTACCAATCAATTCAAGAATTCATCACCATTCACCACCACATTTCAGTATAGACTATAGATGTAATAGCAGATAGAATCATTCAATCCTCACATTTCAATATTGCAGCTAGAATCAATCAAACAAACAATTCATCACCATTCACCACCACATTACCAATTAATTCATCACCATTCACATTTCACAAGTCGAGAAGTCACGACCGTCGACCGATTTTTCTCACCGAGTGGTCGAGTCACCTCTGGGCTCGGCTTTGCCGCTTTGACCGCAGGAGCCGAGCGGAGAGGGGCGCAGGCGGGTGGCGCCGAGGCGGACGGGCCGGCGGAGCCGAGACGGGCGGGCTGAGATGGGGCGGCTGGGCGGGCGGCGGCCGAGGCCGGGCGGAGAGGACCGGCGCTGTCAGCTACGAGATGGGGCGGGCGGGCGGGAGGCGGAGTGGCGCCGAGGCGGGCGGCGCCGGAAGCCGCGTGGGGCAGCGTCGGGAAGCCGAGGCGGGCGGGCGCGGGCGGGCGCGGGCGGCGCCGAGATGGGGGTGGGCCGAGGCGGGCGGCGCCGGAAGCGCGGCGGGCGGGCGGAAGCCGCCAGGGCGGGCGGCGCCGAGATGGGGTGGGCGTCTGGCGACCTAGCGCTAGCCGCTAGGGTTGGAGGAGCAGCGAAGCGGCGGCGGCGGCGGTGCAACGCGTGAAAAGCACCGCGAGGTGGGCCGGCGGCGAGCGCCAGTGGGCCGTGCGGCGTGCGGGCGTCTGGGCGTAATAAAGCGCCGGCGGGCGCGTGGGCTACTGGTGAATCTTACAAATAATACCCCGGTCAATGAAAATACCTGGGCTATACATTGTATATTTTTTGACGCCCCGGGCTACAGCCCACCTTGCCACGGGCCCAATTCCGCCCCTGACAATCCTCATACTACAAATAGCTCACATGAGCCAATTCCACATTACAACTATGAAGTTGTATATTCCACATTACAACTATGAAGTTGTATATTCCACATTACAACTATGAAGTTGAATATTCCACAAAATAACTTTACCACAATATATTGCATATGTATGCAAATGATCTTTTCACAATGCAATGCATATGAATGTTTTCATGCTATGCTCCACATCACTCTTTCCCAAATAGATAAGAGGTGCATCGTATTCTGCAGATACGACGTCTTTGTCTAAGATCTGATCGCGGCTAGATGCGGCGACATCTACATATGCAAATGACATGACATGATATGATAATCATAAATCACATTAATCCATCCTCAAAGGAGCATCATCATGCTCACAACATATCCATATCCACCACATATTATTTTCATGTTCCGCATTATCACATTAAGCAAGAATTCCACATAACTACTAGCAATTTATCCAAACATATCAATTGATCAATAATTACTACCATCACAACCACAAGTATTCACTAAAACTACTACCACTTAGACCACAATATACTCTTAAAGTGTTCTACCGCACAATTATATAGATTCATCAAGAACAATCCCACATGTCCACAATTAATCCATCAAGATCATAAGCAATTTAATTCTTAGAAATACTACCATCTGGTCTACGTTAAGGAAGCATGTAACAAAGACATAGCATCACCAATTAATAGCATTAATTAAAGTGAAGGTAGAATAATTAACGAGTTAAACAGTAGCACAACCGCTACGTTTACTTGCCTCAACCGTTGAAGCGAAGCTGTCACGTGCACTCAGGAGCAAAACCACATGTCCACAAGGTATCTCTCAGCACAAAGCTACAACATACAAAGCATGACTTAAAATTAAAGACGTCAGTTGAACCCCGATCTGACACATACACCTCTCCGCTCAACGATTCAACAAAATACCCACTGCAGCAGCGCTGCTTAATATTTTTGTATCTTTAAAAATATTAATCCATTTACAACAAATGATATACCTCTGGTTTCCTCACTTAAATGCCTTCATTTTTCATGTAGATCACATTTTTTTTTATCCTAGCTAGGTGTAACTTAATGCACAAAATAGAGGAAGTTCTCTGTTCTGTCAAACAGGGCAGCAAGATTCAAATGCGTCCCAACCACAGTACAAGGATCCAAAAATATAAGTTTTATACAGCAGCTAGATTTCTGAATTCCCTACAACTTTCTAAATTGCGGCCATAATCATAAAAATCATTTACTACCCCTAAATCACAGTTGTACAGCAGTCTGTCCCAATCTGCTCCCATAACAGACAGCGGTAGTCCCGACTCTGCTACGCACAGATCCCATGGCCAAAAATTCTGACAAAAATATAGAATATGGTTTTCGAAGTCTTCTACAATTTTCCTTTTGGGAAGATCCACAGAAAAAATCGTTTCATGGGTCAAAACCACGCGAAAAGACGCACTGCACGAATTGATCTACAGGCAGACAGCAGGAAATCTCTAATCGGGTAATCCATCTGCTAATCCCCTTCTAATTCTGTGCCATGAACCTTAATTACTCTAAAAACATAGGGGTTTGGGATTAGGAAAAATTACCTAGAGGATCCCTTGGGATCATCCCTCTTCTTCTCCCCCTTCCCTTCTTCTTCCTTCTCTTCCCTTTCTTCTCTTCCCTTTCTTTTTCTCCTTGGCACCAATGGATAGCAGCTTGTGGGGTGATGGTGGGGCAAAAGGGTGCGGCAAGGGGTGGAAAAAAGGGGTGAGGGGCAAGGGAGGGGTTTATAAAGGGGTGCTAGGGTTTGGGAGGGGTACGGGCCCCCATTTGGGCTGGCTGGCCCAAAGCGGCTGGCCCACCCCTCCGGACAGCCCAAAATATCCAAATTAGTTGTTTTAATTTATTTTTTAAGTTTGGACAATTATCCAAATTAGTTGAAACCATCCATATCCATGTGCAAATTTTCTGAAATGCCAATTTAGTGAAAGCTATTGCGGGGCTAAGCATCGAGACCATATATCAATGTAATACTCCCAATGTGACAGTATGTATTGTCTAAGCCATGTCCTAGATGTTACAACAGTGAGGATGTCAAATTTTCAAGGAGGTTCAATACATATAAGTGGTCGTAACTACCCTTACACACAGTATAGCAGTTTTAATAGAACATGCATGAATGCATCATAGATTTTGCAAATAATATACAATAATTGAAATAATGAGATCAACATGGTCAAAGGGGGTAGTTGCCTTGCTCCTGTTGCTTAGAGAATGTTTCTGATGCGTTCTCAGCGTTGTCTGGCGTGGAGTCATCGATCCGATAAAATCTAGATAAAGGCAAATAAGAGCCAAATAAATAGGAAAAATACTAAAATATTTTTGTAAAATCAAGAAGATCATGATTTTAGAAGAATTTAGAAATAAATATCACTAAATTTGGAGTTTGTATGCAAAAGTTATAAACACTTCAGTATCTCATGACCGATTTACTGCACTTACGACCGATCTACCGTAGTCGAGGATTATGCGTCAAGCTATGGTCAAAGATTTTGATACAGTGGCGATGAAAGATGTTGACTCAGTAGTGCTCGAAAGTCTTGATACGACAGCGGTCAAAGGTTTCGATACGCCAGCGGTCGAAGATCTCGACACACTAGTGGTCGAAGGTTTTTTACAACAGCAGTGGTCGAAGATGTCGACACCAGCTACGGTCGAAGATTTTGACAACAACAGTGGTCGAAGTTTTCGACATCGACTGTGGTCAAAGATTTCGACAATGGCAGTGGTCAAAGATTTCGTCTACCGCTGTGATTGACGATTTTGACAATGGTAGTAGTCGAAGATTTAGATTACGGCTATGGTCGAAGATCTCGACTACGGCTGCAGTCGAAGATTTTGACAATTGCAGTAGTCAAAGATTTTGGCAATGGCTGTGTTAGAAGAGTTCGACAATGGCAGCGGTTGAAGATCTCGACACTGGCTGTGGTCAAAGAGTTTGACAACGCTAGTGGTCGAAGAGTTCGACACTAGATGCGGTCGAAGATTTTGACATGGTAGTGGTCGAAGGGTTCCATTTAGACTACTACAGTTCTGATCTCATGTTTGACCACTATGTTTTCTCTTCGAGTTTAACTACCTTAGTTGTCTTTTCAACATCGATTACATTAGTTCTCTTTCTGACTTCGATTACTTTAGTTCTATTTTTGACTTCCATTACTTTAATTCACTTTTTGACTTCGATTAATTTAGTTTTTTTACTTTGATTACTTTATGAGGGAGGAGGAGCTCACTGAAGACAATGATGGCTCACGAGAAGGAGTGTAAGAAGCTAGCATCGGAGACCTCGTTGGCGGCGAAGGGGTCCATGGTGACAATGATCTTCTGGTAGTAGAGAACCTACAAACGGGGTGCGCATGAGCTTACATGCATTCATGCGGATGTATGGGTGAAAGGAATCAATATACGACTGGCCGGAGAGAAAGTATTATGGCAGTGTCCTGGTCGAAAATGAAGACGAAGGCCTAACTCGAGTGACCCACTGCATAAAAGGTCGATCAATTGAGAAGGGGTGCTTAACGGAGAGGTAGGAGCATTGTGAGAAAGTTTGGGGTGGAGAGAGGCTCACCAGATGTAGGATCGTATGGCACTATCAGAGGGGGGTTATGATCGACTCCACTTCATCAAATCTCTACGTAGTCAATGACAAAGTCGACTGCTCGAGCGAACACTTGTTGCACAGGTTCGTTCGTAATCGTATGCTTCGCCCAAACAGCAATCACCAGAACTCACAAACCAGATTGATTCAAGACCTTTTCAGTTTACGTGGAGTTACAAAGTGCCCTCACAAGCACCCCGAAAATCCTTAGCAAACAAACGCCTCACAAAAGCCATGCTAAAATGCTTAGCCTACCACTGCTTTTATATGTTAGTGCCCTACACGGTGTTCAACTCAAACACAAACACATTATCTTATCTCTTCCTCAATTCAAGGGATCCGAAATCCTTCATAACACAGGTTTTAATCAAACTCTATCTCTTCCTAGTTATGGACTACATCCACAACTCCTAATCCAACACATGAAGAAGCCTCTAGGAACGCACCTCCCGTAGCTCCATCTCGTATCATCAACTTCTGTGTCGAAGCCTCCAGGACCGCACCGCCCGTAGCTTTTACACGTATCACCATATTTGATCTCCATGTACTCCAGTGTTAGCCCGACCACCTCGCGTGACATCTACAACTGTCTGGACCCCAGATCTCCATATCCAAGTCCTGGTCCTCGTCACCGACCGTGATCGTCTCCACACTAACCTGAACATGCAAAGACCAAAAAATATTTTCCTGGCACAAGTTCTACACAACTTGACTGTCATCAGCACACACACTCAAAACACACCTTTAACCATCCATCATCATCAACCAAGTCAACCATGACTACTCACATCATCGCTCTCCAGAAATCAGTCTAAAATCACTCATTACGACCGGTAAAACCATCGCTTTCCAAAACTCAGCCTCAGACAACACATTACGACCGCTAACTCAATGAGTACTCAAAAACCACAGGTACTCAGAAAATACCATCGCTCCACTCAAAACACTCAAGAATAACATCATTACTACTGACCAGAGAACCAACGAGTACCGACAACCAAGTACCGATCACATACCGCAAGTCTCAGATAACCAACTGCAACACCCACGACAACCAATCTCCGACCATCGAGTACCGAGCCCTTCCAACTACCGACCAGTGAAATCTACAACTACCGATTAGTAAAGTCCACGACCATTGATCACAAAGTCTACGACTATCGAGTACCAAACATGAAAGTCTACGACCATGAAAAAGTACTATAGCTATGACCATGAACAAATACCTAAGCAGATGATCTTATGACCACCAACTGGTTCCTTGTATCTTACAACTGGTTTCCTGTAGTTTACCATCGGTTTCCTATAGCATACCATCATCAACCAAGTAAGGTTGTTCTGTTGTGGTCTACTTACCATGGTCGAAGCTGGACGTGGTCGAAGTCTATCATGGTTGGAATGCCATAGTCGAGTTTCCGTGGTCGAAGCCAGACATAGTTGAATTTAGTCATGGTCAAAGTCTGTTGTAGTCAAAAAACCGTGGTCAAACTGACGTGATCGTTGTCGATCATGGTCAAAGCCAGACGTGATCGAAGTTGAACGTGGTCGAGGCTGGACATCGTCGAAGATGTGCCGTGGTCAAAGTACAATGTTCGTTCATCCGTGCGATCTTTCGAAGCCACTCGAATGCCATTTGATGCACCAAAGCTATTGGACACTGTCTGATACACCAAAGCAACTCGGAAACCGTTCGATACTCTGATGTTACTCAAAAGCCATCCGATACCACTTGAAACCAATCGGACTAGCTGATCGGGCCACTAAGAACCTCCCAACTGAGCGAAGCTATTCAGACTGGTTCGAAAGTACTCAAAGCTGGTCAAAACCACTCGGAGTCGACCGAAAACACTCGTACATGACCAAAACCACTCGGACTCACAACCTTCGAGTGTGATCGATCAAAACATTCAACAACGCAAATTCCAAATCAATCCAAATATCAATTATTCATCATCACTTTTAGTCACGACCATTCATATGGTCTAACACCAGAGTAGCTAGCACACAGTGGCGTACTCGTCGGCGTCTTGTATGACTTCGGTTTCTCAACGTTCCAGAAAGCAGAGTGCTCAAGGATCATGAGCAAGAGACCGAGAGTGTGAACTGAAGAGCAATGGCACATGCGGGGGCTTTATAGGTACAGGAAGGCTGAGGGCTGAGCGCGAGTTCTCACGAGCTCAACCGATGAGCCGGTCGAATACTCGTCATGGAACGCGACACGCGGGAGGAGACAAGGGGGAAGAGATGCGTCACATTGAGGTGATGGGTAATGGATCGCGCGAAGGCTACGATAGCAGAAAACAAAACTTTTCTACCGCGCACACAAGAACATCATGCTTAAGGAGGGATCATGGATCGTTACCACTAGACGCCAGCAGCAATGAAGAAGAGTTGGAGAAGCCGATCCAACCACGCGTCGAGGTAGTAGTGGAAGTAGTCGATCGTCCCGAACCGATCGTCTCCTCCATGCGATCAACCGTACCACGAGCAGATCCGATCTGTAGGTTGTTGATGCCGATCAACGCCGCAACCAGCAGCGTCTCCACCGGTATCCACACGTCCGGTCGGAACGCCGATCGCGAGTGTACCAAAGACTCGCGAGCGGCTAGGGTTTGGCTCGAGGTGGCGGCTACGGATTAGCTCGGGATTATCGGATCGTTCCCTCCCTCGCCTCCATATATAGACCTCCTCACTTGGGCCTCGTGGACCGAGGCCCAATAGGAGTCTATCCGGATCTCTATCCGAATTGAGCCCATATCCGAATCACATTCGAATTAGTGTTCCAACCCGTTAAGTGTGCGACCAGCAGGTTCACGTATACTTGGTCGCGACCCAGAAATACCTTTCCGGTCACCGTGTTAATAGCGGCCTCTAGTAAGACATATTAACCCCAAAGTATACGTAAAGATCATATCGGTGAACACGTAATGTTCTCATGTACTAATCCCTTTGCCTCACGATATAGATTAAGCTCAAGGCGAGACTGTGTCATCCTCTTAATAGCTCAATCACTCTCTCGATTCCGTGATGGATTATAAACTCGTGATTGACTCCTCAATCATCTTGGCATGGCCATGCACTTTCATAATCCATTACATCGAGGGGCCCGAGATATCTCTCCCATAAGGAGGGGCAAATTCTATCTTGATCATTCACATCCCACTACATGTTTCATGGCAAACCCAAAGACTACTTTTATGACTACCCGCCACGGAGTAGTGTTTAGTAGTCCCAAAGTAGCTACTACGCATCTTGGGAACCATGATGATCTCAAGTCTAAGGATTCCACATAAACACTACTTGAGACCAACCGATGACACATGGAATCTCTGCGGTGTCTCATGGCGGGTCTATCCACAATATGTTCACTAACACATGTCCATATTATTGATTTGGTATCTCCATACCATGATCCATGAGACATGATCATCAATCAATACATATGTCGATCTTTGAATCATATTTGTTCCTCATATGAAATATAATCAGGGATCATTTAGAAATAGCAATATTTTGGCATTAAGAGTCTCATGAATAAGTCACATACTCATTGATCAATAATGATAATGTCTATTTCAAGGAACAAAGCAATGTATCATAAACATAGTATGTGATATATTCAACATCTCCATGTTGCCTCTAGGGCATATCACCAACAATGGGTCGGCGAGGTGTGGCAGTAGTAGAGAGCAAAACTATGGGCACGGTTTCAAAAACGGGGGGTAGCTCGAGCCCTGACCATGATGGTGCTGGCACATGCACGGAGGTGGAAGACGATCTCTACGAGCAAGCCCCACATGGTGATACGGGGTCGCCCGATCTTCTCGACGTAGGATGGATACTCACGGTAGTCTTGATGAATCGTAATGATCCTCCAATGCCAATGCAATGGATGAACACTCTTTAATCCGCCTAGCACACTCGTGTTGATTGCGCCGACCACCAAGCGAAGATCTATCGTGCACCCAATTCCCAACGGAAAGGCTGAACCTAAAATTAAACCATCACCATGTTTTGATCATAACTTTTTATCCGTGACAAATTTGAAGGTGGGGCAGATCCATTGCGTAGCACTTGAAATTATCTTTCCAACGAGTACAAGAACACCTGAATCGGACTCGTTTATGAAAGTTATGGCCTTTTAGTAACTCGTCGGGATGTCCCGAACCGAATCCGAATTGAATCCTGAGTTGAATCCGAGTTTGAATTGGATTGAGCACGTAGGAGGTCCGAATTTGGCTTGAAAATCTTATACAGAACTTGTAGTTTAAGTCCTTGGCTCCTCCCTTTTGGTCTCTCAAGTCTTGACATGAATCATACCTAACAATACATAAAATAATAGCATGAGATAGTATTCCAAGTTCAATCCAAAATTTAAAGAAGCTCCTACGAAACAAATTCACCTGACAATATTTAGTGCGGCTCAATACTTCTTTCCAATGATATAATGTATTCGCCTAAAAAGTGCTAAGCATGTACGTATCCGCATCACATGGTAGTGAAAGGGGGAGAGAGAAGGTGAGCTGACAGGTTTGTGCGTTTATTATACACAACAGGCGAGCTTGAAAGATTGTGAAAATCTTTACGAATGCTCCTAACAAGAGTTGATGTTGTGTAAATTTTTGAGAGTCTTATCTTCTCTTGATTTTCTAGATAAATCTGAGAAGATTTCTTCTTGAATTAAATATACATATTTGATTTAGGTAATTTTAGAACTAGCTTCAAAGTTTATTTTTAGTGCCAAGGTTATACTCGTGGGCTTCCAGGATGGTTTCATCATACTTTCTCTTATGCCCTTTTAACTATATTTTCTAACATCTGATTTGGATTCAATTTGATTTATGTTTTATGCACTTTTAACTTTTTAAAATCAAATTTTTCCAAGGGAACTCCAATAAAAGCCAAGGGAGAGCAAATGCATGCAAAAAATTTTAAATTGCCATCATTTTTATATTCTCTAGGATTTTAGGATGTTACTCCTTTTTAGAGGGTTTTTCCATAATTGCCAAGCCAATGTCTCAGCTAACATAGAAAGGTGTGAAATTCCAGTGAACAGATGATTATGAGTGCAGTTTTTGTACCTTAAAGGAGAAGTTGGTGATTGCTCCTATTCTCACCCTCCTTGAGCCAGGAAGCGATACATAGTCTACTCTGATACATCTCGAGTTGGGCTTGGTTGTGTGCTCATGCAGGATGGCAAGGTGATCGATTATGCATTGAGGCAATCGAACAAACATGAGCAGATCTATCCTACCCTTGATTTAAAGCAAATTGCAGTGGCATTATCTATATTGATAGACTTGTCATACTTTCACCAATCATAAGAGTCTTAAGTATATCTTTACTCAGAAAGATCTGAACCTAAGGCAGAGGAGGTGACTAGAATTAATCAAGGATTATTATCTCACCATCTAGTACCATCCGGGTAAAACAAATGTGGTGGCCGATTATCTTAGTCACAAGGTGACACCCACTACTCTAAATTGCCTTATTGATAATTTTGAGTGCATGGGAATCTCCTATTGTTTTGTGAGCACTATGCAGGCTGAAACTCATTTGCTGCTTGAGTCTGCCATCCTAGAGTAGGTGCGGGAGGCACAACAGTATGATTAATTACTCTAGCAAGTGAGGAAACATCAGGATGAGGGTAAGGAAGGGGATTTCAGCATTAATGAGTCTGGTGCATTATGGTTTAAAGGTCACCTTTGTGTGCCACAGAAATCTCAAGTTAAGGCTGATATTGTAAAGGTATCTCATCATACCCAGTACACTGTGCATCCTAGTGAGACCAAAATGTACCGTGATTTAAAGAAGAGTTTCTGGTGAAAAGAATGAGAGTGGATATTGTTTAGTGTGTGGCTTCCTACGGGGCTTCTTAGTAGGTCAAGGCAGAACATAAGCGTCCAGCAGGGTTGTTGCAGCCTTCGGAGGTTCCAATGTGGCCACGGGATGATATCGTCATGGACTTGTGGTTGGTTTTGTAATATCTCGAACGTCGTTACGGCATAAGGTTTTAAATCAATCGCGGAATCGCCGGTTTTTCGGTAAATCGCGGGAAGGGAAAATATAAATTGTAGAATATTAAAAAAAAATAAATAAAACAAATTAAAATAATTAATTTGGATATTTTGAAATTGTCTGGAGGGTGGGCCGACCGATTTGGGCGGTCGGCCCAAATGGGGCCCGTACCCTCCCAAACCCTAGCATCCCTTTATAAACCCCTCCACCCTTTTGGCCACCACCCCACCCCTCCACCTCTTGGGCACAGCCCCACCTCCTGGTTGGTGCCCCACCTCCCCACAAGTTGCTGCCCTTGGAGAAGGAGAAGAAGGAGAAGGAAAAGAAGGAGAAGGAGAAGAAGGAAGGAGAAGGAAGGAGAACAAGAAGAGGAGGAAAAGATTTTGGGGAAAAATCTTCAGATTGGTAATTTTATCTCATCTCAAATCCTCTGTTTTATGGTTTAATTAACGTTCTTAGCACAGATTTTGATGGTAGAAATTAGATCAATTGCCCGATTAGAGTTTAGTCGCGGGCTGATTTTAGATCGATTTGCGCAGCGCGGTTTGTCGTGCAGTTTTGATCTATAAAACGAATTTTTCTGAGGGTCTTCCCAAAAGGAAAATTGTAGAGGACTCCTAGATATATCTCCTGTATTTATTTCAAATTTTTCCTCCAAGGGATCTGGGAGATACGTGGTCGCCAAAACCGCTGTCCGGCAGGCGGCCAGATCGGTGCAGCCCGACGGTAAACCGTAGTTTAAAATTAGAAAACGAATTTTCCTGCGGGTCTTCCCAAAAGGAAAATTGTAGATTACTTCCTTATGTACCTCCTGTATTTGTTTCCAAATTTTATACCACGGGATCTAGGAGAAACGGAGACGGCAATATCGCTGTCCGGCAGGCGGTCGGGTTGTTTCAGTCCGACTGTAATCCCGAGATTAAAAATCGTAAATGAATTTTCTGGACTTGGCCGTAGTTGAGAAAGTTGTATATAATTTAGTTACCTGGCTGCTGTATAAATTTGGGAATTTTTAGGCCTCTGTGCTGTCGTCGGCGCGCGCTTGATCGCGGCTGCCCAATCTGCCAGAGCAGAGCTTGTCCTCAGTTTTGGGCATTTATTTACTCCTAGCTATGATTAAAATAAAAATAGGTGCTCTCCATGAAAATTGTAGGTTTTTAAGTCATGATTCCAGAGAGGTATTATTTGCTAGTTTTCGATTTATATTTTTAAAGATACGAAATTGTGAGGCAGCGCTGCTGCAGTTGGGATTATGTTGGCTGTTGAGCGAAGTAGAGATTGCACGGGTTTCGGGTTTCTAGCGATGTTTTTTTTGTCATGCTTGTATACTGTGGTAGTGTGCTGAGAGTTGTCTTATGGACAGGTGGTTTTGTCCCTGAGCGCTCTTGAATTTTTGTTGACCTTCGCTTCGTCGGTTTGAGGCAAGTGAATGTAGCGGTGGTTGCTACCGTTTAACTTGTTATTCCTTCTATTGGCAATTCACATTATTATCTTAATCTTTTATATGTTGCCATGATCGCATGATATTTTAATTGTGGAGATGATAGCAAGCATTGTTATGTTGATATTATGCTAGTAGACATGTGGAATTCTTGCTTATTGATATAATGTGGACATGAAAATGACATGTAGTGAATGGGGTGAGTGAATGTGAAGATGTTGAGAGCAAGATAATGCTCCTTGTGGAGGAATTAATGTGATTTTATGATTTATCATATCATTCATATCATATCATGTCATTGCATATGTGGATGTCGCCGCACCTAGCCGCGACCATACCGGTACAACCTCTTCTCCCAGGGAAGCAATTCCCTGCCCTGGAAAGAGTGAAGGAAGGAAGATAGCATGAGCATTCATATGCATATATTTATTGCTAAAGAGAGTGCATTCATATGCTAAGTAAACCTGAAATTGAGAAGGTATGATTCATGCAAGTTGATGGTGATTTATTATGCGAATTCACAACTTGTGGTTGTGTATGTATGAGATTAATAATGATGTTTATTTGTTCGTAGTTTGAATTACTTGTTAAACTGTTTGCTTGCTGAGATTTATATCTCACTCTTGTTTCCCCCTCCCTACAGATGGACTTTGAGCATACATTGGGAAGGGTAGAGCAGCACCACATTGATTCACTTGGATAATGTTTTAATGTTGAAATAAAGTTGAAAGAACTTTAGTCTTTGCTCATTCATCTTTTTGAAGCTTGTTTCATCTTATTAATGTTGAACTTGGAATTGTTCCTTTGGTTATTATTGATTATGAATAATGAATCGTTACCTTTATTCTGTTTATCTTAATCATTTATGCTTCCGCTTATATTATCTTGTTTATTTAATGTTGTCAGATTTTGTTCTTGTAAATTGACTAGCTGTAGAGTAGTTTTAGTAGCATCCCAGGGCATTGTGGATCCTGGGGTGTTACAGTTGGTATCAGAGCGGGCTTTAGGTCCGTGGTAATTAAACCATTAAATTGACACACTTGCACAAGTAGGTTGGGGAAGGGTTGTTTATTTTGCATATACCCTGTTTAATTTATTGCATGATTGCTCGTGTTGTAAATGTTTGTTGATTCTGTTCTTGCTTGTGTGTGGTTTTGTGGTGGCTGTAGGATGCCGCCTAGGCGTAGTAGCCGTGGCCGTGCAGCTACGCCAGTAGCGCAGCCTACGGCCGAGGAGGCTGAGGTCACTCAGTCAGCAGGTGGTAGTCAGGAGGAGTTGTTGGCCACTGTGAGGGCCATGCAGCAGGAGTTGAGTGCTTTGAGGTAGGGGCAGGTGGCCCCTGGGGATCGAGCAGTTCAGTGCGGAGGGTGCGAATTTGGAGCGATTAGCGGCCTCTCACTCCGAGAGTGGGTAGGTTTGAGGCTGGACAGTTTTAGCGGTGCGGCTCCTCTGCTCGAGCCGCAGACCGGGCATCGCCGTGGAGGACAAGATGGAGGCATTCGAGGTGGTTGCCTCCGATCGTGTGCGCTACGCGGCGCAACTTCTGAAGGGAGAGGCACAGATCTGGTGGAAGGGAGTGCAGACTGCTCGCACGGCTGCACATGGGGCTCCAACGTGGGCAGAGTTCGTTCGTCAGTTCGAGAGAAGGTTCTATCCAGAGACCTTTCTGGACAAGATGAAGATCGACCTGTACAAGTACGCGCAAGACAAGCGATGCGTGTCGAGTATGAGCGGGCTTCAACCGATCGTCTGCTTTGTTCCGCTTGTGGCGCGGGATGATGCGGAGAAGGCGAGCGATTCGTCGGGGCTCAAACCTTCGATCCGCCACCTGCTAGGTGCTTTTCCGATCACGGATTTTCATACTTTGGTGGAGCAGGCTTCGGGGATCGAGATGCAGCAGTCTTATACGGATGATATCCGCAAGGCCACTGGAGGAGACCCGCCTCGGGGCCATAGCGAGAGGAAGGGCTTCTCTGGAGGCCCTGTGCACAAGAAGGGGAAGGGACGTCGCCACCAGCCCTACCGGGGTGGCACGAGGCAGTCCAGCTCTCCTGGAGGGAGCTCCCAGCAGTACCGTGCCATGTCAAAGCCCGGGTTGGGCTTGGTGTGTTTTCGGTGTGGAGAACCGCATCGGCGGGCCGACTGCACTTGGAGTGGTCAGTGTTCTATCTGTGGTGGCAGCCACAGGGATGTGGTGTGCAGGCAGAACCCCAAGGGGAAGCTGCAGTGGGAGGTGGCGCCGCCAAGCGAGCTCGACACGTCCTGCCGGCGTCGTGCAGATGATGGCTGCGGCTCCTACCCCACAGTTCTTGCCTGCGGCCTCTACACCGCGGTACTTGTCGGCGCCTTCAGCACCTTCGACGCCCGTCCCGGCGCCTCCACCGGGAGGATACTGGGTCCAGCTTCCTGCGGCGCCTGTACCTCAGTGGACTCCTGCGCTGACCACCCCGGGTGCGGGAGGTTCTTCTTCAGCTGTTCCTGCGGCGTATGCCATGCCAGCATCTGATAGCACGGATCGTGGAGATGTGGTGATAGGTACCTTATCTGTTGATTCTGTTGATGCTTCTGTTCTTTTTGACTCCGGGGCTAGTTTCTCTTTCGTCTCGGAGGTTTTTGTTCGTGAGCAAGTGTGTCCGTCTGCGGTTTGTGGGAGAGCGTGGTTGTTAGTTCTCCCGGTGGGCTTATTTCCAGTGCCTGTGTTTGCCCTGGTTGCATGGTGGTCCTAGCAGATGAGGAGTTCGTGGCGAACTTGGTGGTTATTCCTTTGGAGCCTTTCGATGTGATCCTTGGCATGGATTGGCTCATGCAGATCAAGTCGTTATCTCTTGTTTCTGGAAGACAGTCAGACTGCAGTCTCCGTCCGGACGTGAAGTTGTCTTCAAGGAGTGCCCATAATACTCTCTCGTTCTTTGTGCCGTTGTTCCCCATCGGCGAATGCAGAAGTCAGGTCTTCTGTGGGCCATGGTTGAGGGACACGAGGCTGTTTTAAGGCTGAAGGATATACCCGTGGCTTGTAGGTACCCAGATGTTTTTCCGGCCGAGCTTCCAGGCCTGCCACCAGAACGGGAACCGGATTTCCGCATTGACCTTGTTCCGGGTACGCGGCCTATCTATAATTCCCCGTATCGGATGGCACCGGTGGAGCAGGTGGAATTGAAGAAGTAGTTGGATGACCTCCTAGCTAAGGGTTTATCGATCGAGCACGTCGCCTTGGGTGCTCTCGGTCTTGTTTGTGGGAAAGAAGGATGGCACCAAGAGGCTTTGCGAGATTATCGTGCACTTAATCAAGTGATGATCAAAACAAGTACCTTGCGCCGCATTGAAGATCTCTTGATCGGTGAGAGGTGCCAAGGTATTCTCAAGATTGATTTGCGATCGGTTATCATCAATCATGGATCGAGAGGAGGATATAGAGAAGACAGCTTTTAGCACAAGGTACGGGCATTTTGGGTTTGTCGTTATGTCTTTTGGACTAACCAATGCCCCTGCTGTCTTTATGGAAGCCATGAGCAGGATGCTCCATGAGTACCGGATTCTTTTGTGGTGGTTTTCATTGATGACATTCTGGTTTATTCCAAGACGGAGGAGGATCATGAGTTACATCTCAGTTTGGTTCTAGAAGCCCTTGGAAGAATAAATTCTATCGCGGTGAAGAAGTGCGCTTCGGTTGTCCAAGTGGGGTTTCTTGGTCATACCATCGATCGACATGGTATTACGGTGGACCAAGAATGTGGCAGCGGTGGTGCAGTGGCGGAGGCCTACCAATGTGTCAGAGGTCCGGAGTTTCCTTGGACTTGCCGGTTACTATCGGCGCTTTGTGCAGGATTTCTCTATCATCGCCAAGCCGATGACCCGACTCACGCAAAGGGTGTTCCTTTGTGTGGACAGATGACCGTGAGTCCGGATTTCAGACTTTGAAGAGCAAGCTAGTGAATGCACCTATCCTATCCTTGCCCGAGAGTGGCGAGCGTTTCACGGTGTACACAGATGCTTCATGATTGGTCTTGGGCGTGTGTTGATGCGGGATGGGCGAGTTATCGCTATGCTTCTAGACGTTAAAGACTCATGAGCGAACTACCCTACTCACGACTTGGAGTTGGCAGCGGTTGTTTTTGCTCTGAAGTCTTGGAGGCATTATTTGTAGCGGAACAGTGTGACATCTTCACTGATCACAAGAGCCTTAAGTACATATTCACTCAGCGAGAGCTGAATTTGAGGCAGCGGAGGTGGTTGGAGTTGATCAAAGATTATGATCTAACTATTCAGTATCACCCGGGTAAAGCCAACGTGGTGGATGACGCCTTGAGCAGGACAGGAGTCCCTCGGACAGCGATGTCCTTGATCTTGGAGTTTGACAGGATGGGTATCTCTTTCTGTCTCACTGGAGTTGCACAGGCAGAGACACAGATGGTTATCCATCCGCCATTCCCGAGCGTGTTCGAGAGGCTCGGAAGACGACCGGCTCCTTTCGAGGTGCGGAAGAGGATCTCGGAGGGTCGCTTTTGAGATTTCAGTGTGGATGGCAGTGGTGCAGTTCTTTTTAGAGGCGGTGTGTACCCAAGTCGAGGTGAAGGATGATATTCTTCATGAGGCTCACGGACTCCGTGCTTAGTACATCCGGAGAGACCAAGATGTATCGGGATTTGAAGCGGGTCTTTTGGTGGAAACGCATGCAGTGGACATTGCTAAGTATGTCGCTTCTTGTGGCGTTTGTCGCCAGTGAAGGCCGAGCATAAGCGGCTTATGGATGTGCGACCTTTGGAAATACACGAGTGGAAGTGGGAGCACATTACGATGGACTTCGTGGTCGGGTTGCGCTCTCCTCGAGGGCGAGACGCAGTGTGGGTCGTGGTGGACAGGCTTACCAAGTCCGCACACTTCATCCCGATGAAGACGACCAATACAAAGCAGATCCGCCCGTTGTATATCGAGAGGTGGTGAGACTACATGGTGTACCTAAGTCGATTGTTTCCGACCGGGATGCCATGTTTGTCTCTAAGTTTTGGCAGAGTCTTCAGGCTGCTATGGGCACGACAGTTTCCCTTAGTACGGCTTTTCATCCCCAGACAGATGGTCAGTCAGAGCGGACCATTCAGACTTTGGAGGACATGCTCCGTGCTTGTGTACTGTCATGGAAGGGCAGCTGGGAGGACCATCTGGCTTTGGCAGAGTTCGCTTACAACAACAGTTTTCAGGCAAGCATCAAGATGGCTCCTTTCGAGGCTTTGTATGGCCGAAGGTGTGTTTCCCCCCTTTGATGGGATGCAGTTGGCGAGAGGTCTTTGCTTAGTCCAGACCTTGTTCAGCAGACTGTGGAGAAGGTGCGGGAAGTTCGTCAGAACTTGTTGGCTGCTCAGAGCCGACAAAAGAGTTATGCGGACATTCGACGCCGTGAGTTGGAGTTTGCGGTTGGTGACCTTGTGCTCCTTCGAGTGTCGCCAACTAAGGGCATTGTTCGTTTTGGTACCACCGGAAAGCTTAGCCCGAGGTACATTGGCCCTTTTCCAGTGGTTGCTCGTGTGGGCAGTTTGGCCTACCGTTTGGAGTTGCCGAGCTCGATGAGTGGTGTGCACAATGTTTTCCATGTATCGATGCTGAGGAAGTATTTGCGGGATCACAGTACAAGATTGACTGGGGCGGTCATGGTGAATCGTGATCTCACCGTGGAGAGTCGACAGGCGTATCTTGGATACTTCGAGCGGGTCTTGAGGAATAAGACCATCAAGTATGTGAAGGTCCTTTGGACGTTTCAGTCCGAGAGGGAGGCTACGTGGGAGCTTGAGGATCAAATGCGAAAGAAGTACCCCGAGCTCTTGAGGTGGTGAGTACTGTAGTTGTGGTGTTGTTTTTCCATTGTTTGTTACGTTCTTTGTTGTTCTTGTGCTTTGTGGTTTGAGGAGTTAGATTAGGTGGACTAATCCTTTTAAGGTGGGGAGAATGTAATATCTCGAACGTCGTTCTGACATAAGGTTTTAAATCAATCGCGGAATCGCCGGTTTTTCGGTAAATCGCGGGAAGGGAAAATATAAATTGTAGAATATTGAAAAAAATAAATAAAATAAATTAAAACAATTAATTTGGATATTTTGGGCTGTCGGAGGGTGGGCCACCGATTTGGGCAGTCACCAAATGGGGCCCCGTCTTGATGGGAACGGGTCCCGATCTTCAACAGTTCGGATAAATTCGATTTGGTGGAGTCGCGACACAAATCGATCCGACTCCGAACAACACGTCCGAACCCCGCAATCGCAGCACCACGTCTCCTCGGGTTATCAACCATGCGCTGCCGGTTGACCTTGCCAAGAAGGCTAATCCTCGCTGCGAATCGAAGAACACAAGCAAGAACAAGGAAGAACACAACCAAATTGCAGATATATTGATGAAGCACTCGAAAATTGGGGTCTCACAAACCGATGACGGCGAAACTGTTCAAAGACAGAATTAATCTAATAAAACCCCACCCTAATGGTGGGGTGGCGGCTGTATATAAAGGAGTAAGGGCGTGCAAAACCCCTGGACGCGTCCTTAATGGACTCCAACACGATACAAAGCCAAACGGCCCAAAAGACGGTGTCGCAGCACCCTGACAGATTCTGGACATCCACTTGTTTCGACGATTCCCGTTGACTCAGAAGGAATTTTGATATGAGACCAGAGCCATTGGAAAGGTTATCTTCTCAGCTTTCCATACATATGTGGAACGTCCAAAATGGAGTCCGGATGCGATCTGGGCGTCCGTTTTAGTGCGGCCTGGTCCTGGACTCCGAATTGGATTCGAAGTCGGCTTGAGTTGGACATCCAACATGATTCGACCACCCTTGCTGGACTCGTGCGCCTCGTAGCCCTTCTCCAAGTACTTCTTGATCCTCTCCATGGTTCCTAATCATAATTAAATCATTAGGTAGTAATCGATTCTCAAATGAACAAAAAGAAGTACTTAGGAACGAGCTCACATGTAAATTCAATTGTCGGGTGCGAGCTCTAGTGATTGGTCCTTGAATATCAAGTGGAGGAGTGTTGTGTATATCCGAAGAAGTGATGTCCTCATCATCCTCCCCCTCGTGAAGCGGAGTTGTCCTCAACTCAGTCTCATCTTCTTCTCCCAAGCATGGCTTCAAATCTGAAATGTTAAATGTGGGACTAACCCCAAACTCGGGAGGTAACTCAAGTTTATATGCATTATCATTTATCTTCTCAACTATCTTAAAAGGACCAGCAGCTCTAGGCATCAATTTTGACTTTCTTAACTCAGGAAATCTATCCTTTCGCAAGTGCAACCAAACAAAATCGCCTGGGTTCAAGTTTAACTTCCTTTCTACCTTTACTACCAAGTAATCCTATATTTTTCATTCATCTTTTCAATGTTTGCCTTAGTAGTCTCATGCATTTTGAGAATAAAATCAGCACGCTCCTTAGCATCATTATGAACTCTCTCACTAGTAGGCAAAGGTAAAATATCAATAGGGGCACGGGGATTGAATCCATACACTACCTGAAAAGGACTTACCTTGGTGGTGGAGTGTTCCGCTCGATTATATGCGAACTCAACATGCGGCAAACACTCTTCCCATAGCTTCAAATTGTTCTTCAAAATAGCTCTCAACATGGTAGACAATGTGCGGTTCACCACCTCGGTTTGGCCATCAGTTTGTGGGTGACATGTGGTAGAGAACAACAACTTTGTACCCAACTTGTTCCATAGAGTACGCCAAAAGTGACTCAAGAACTTGGCATCACGATCCGAAACAATAGTAGAAGGCATACCATGCAAACGAACTATCTCTTTGAAAAGAGGTCGACAATATGAACGGCATCATCGGTTTTATGACATGGGATAAAGTGAGCCATCTTAGAAAACGATCCACAACAACAAAATGATATCCTCCCTCTTAGTCTGGGCAACCCTAAAACAAAGTCCATAGAAATATCTGCCCATGGAATAGAAAGAACAGGGAGTGGCATATATAAACCATGTGGATTCAAGCGAGACTTAGCTTTTTGACATGTAGTGCAGCGAGCCACAAACCGCTCAACATCTCGCCTCATCTTTGGCCAAAAGAAATGTGTGGTCAGAACGTCCTCCGTCTTCTTAGCACCAAATGACCCATCAAACCGCCTCCATGCGCCTCCTGCAACAACAAAAGACGAACGGATCCAAGCTGGAATGCATAGGCGGTTAGCTCTAAACAAAACCCATCATTGATCACGAATTTATTCCATGCTTGACCCTCTTTACAATGCAACAACACATCCTTAAAATCAGCATCAAAAGCATATTGTTCTTTAATAGTTTCAAGACCAAAATGCGACAATCAAGTTGAGACAACATGGTATAGCGTCGAGACAAAGTATCAGCAATCACATTATCCTTCCCTTTCTTGTGTTTAATGACATAAGGAAAAGATTCAATAAATTCAACCCACTTAGCATGTCTACGATTCAAATTGGTTTGACTACGAATATGCTTAAGTGATTCATGATCGGAATGAATGACAAATTCTTTAGGCCATAAATAGTGTTGCCACGTCTCTAAAGAACGAACAAGAGCATACAATTCTTTATCATCGTGGAATAATTAAGAACAGGACCATTCAATTTTTCGCTAAAGTAGGCAACAGTTTGCCTTCTTGCATCAACACACCACCAATACCAATTCCGCTAGCATCACATTCGAGTTCAAAAGTCTTACCAAAATCCGGAAGTTGGAGCAATGGTGCGTGCGTAAGCTTGTCCTTCAAAAGATTAAAGGACTCCTCTTGTGATGGCCCCAATGGAACACAACTCCTTCTTTGTCAACTCAATCAACGGTGTCGCAATGGTGCTGAATTCTTTGACAAAGCGGCGATAAAATCTGCAAGGCCAAGAAAACTCCGCACTTGGGAGGCGTGTGGGCGTGGGCCAACTCCATATCGCCTCCACCTTGGCTCTATCAACCTCAATTCCCTGTGGAGTCACAACATAGCCAAGAAAAGAGACTCGATCCGTGCAAAAGGTGCACTTCTCAAGGTTACCAAACAAACGTGCATCTCTTAAAGCATTAAAAACAGCACGTAAGTGAGTCGAATGTTCATCCATGGACTTGCTATAAATCAAGATATCATCAAAGTAAACGACCACAAATTTGCCAATGAAAGGACGTAAAACCTCATTCATTAATCTCATGAAAGTGCTAGGTGCATTAGTTAAACCAAAAGGCATGACTAACCACTCATACAAGCCGAACTTAGTTTTAAAAGCAGTTTTCCATTCATCTCCAAGTTTCATTCTTAAGAAAGTCAAAATTGATGCCTAGAGCTGCTGGTCCTTTTAAGATAGTTGAGAAGATAAATGATAATGCATATAAACTTGAGTTGCCTCCCGAGTTTGGGGTTAGCCCCACCTTTAACATTTCAGATTTGAAGCCATACTTGGGAGAAGAAGATGAGGTTGAGTTGAGGGCAACTCCGCTTCAAGAGGGGGAGGATGATGAGGACATCACTTCTTCGGATACACACAACACTCCTCTACTTGATATTCAAGGACCAATCACTAGAGCTCGCGCCCGACAATTAAATTTAGAGGTGAGCTCGTTCCTAAGTACTTCTTTTGGTTCATTTGAGAATCGATTGCTACCTAATGATTTAATTATGATTAGGAACCATGGAGAGGATCAAGAAGTACTTGGAGAAGGGCTACGAGGCGCACAAGTCCAGCAAGGGCGGACGAATCATGTTGGATGTCCAACTCAAATCGACTTCAAATCCAATTCGAGTCCAGACAGTGCACTAAAGCGGACGCCCGGATCGCATCCGGACTCCGTTTTGGACGTTCCACATATGTATGGAAAGCTGAGAAGATAACCTTTCTGTAGGACTGAAATGGCAACAGAGGGGGGGGTGAATGGTGCCTTAAAATTCTCAAATAAAATTCAACCCTATCTTTCTCCGGAGCTAAAGAGTCGTGAAGAAGAAGATTGGTTGTTCTTTGGAAAACTCGAGAGAACAGAGGAATCTTTAGTTTAAGACCGAGAGGAAAAGAGTCAAAAGACCGTGGTGAAATCCGGAGAGAGAAGCGATCATTGGGAAATCAAACCGTGGTCTAAAGCTATCGGCAGAGAGTATCGGCAGAGTCTCTCCGCAGTGGTCGTGAAGACCAGAGAGTAATCGCCCATGGTTGAAACCGGTGATCGAGCGTACCCGTGATCGATATCGAGATTGCGCTTGTCGCACCCGCTCGACAAAGGATGACAACGGCGACCAACAAAGTATGACCAACGGGAAGCGGCGGCGATCGAAAGATGAGTGCGGTCGGAACCGCCGTGGTCGTAAGCCAATGGGGATGGTCGACGATCAACGTGGTTGAAGACTGACTCGCACCTATAGCCGATTGCGGTCGCAGACACCTCATGTGACCGTGGGGGCACACGACTACGAGATCTACGACCATCAAGCACTCGGAAACCAGTGCAAAAGAAAGCAGATGATCTATATCTTGACTGGTCGAACCAACCGACAGCGACAGCGAAGTCGAACGTCGTGATTGGACCAGTCGGCAGAAGCAGTGCTTGGAAGCAAATAGAACGTGGTCGATACTTGATCGGAAAATGACGAGCAAACAGTAAGTACTACTTTTGTCGGAGCGACGACCACGGAGCAATAACAACGAAAGCGATTTCGACCACTAAGGAAGTGTTCGAGACCGGTTGAGAAACTTGAGATAAACAAACCGAAACTTGTATTCTCAAGTCGGACTTCCTTCGACCGATCTCCTCAAGGCGGTCGAAGCTAAAGAAGACGCAAAGTCTAAATACGGAAAAACTGAAAACAGAGCATCTTCGAGGCGGACGACCGCCAGAATGATTTTTCGAAGAACTTTCGATATAGAGATCCAGAGCACATGAAACTTCAAACTTAGCAAGAGTATGATCTCTAGAAGTGAATTTACCAGGAAAACTAAAAGTCTTTGTTCCGGCCAAGGAGATTAAAGCAGTCGAAAAATAGAACAGAGACTCACTGGCGGCAGACCAAAAGACACAGGAATTTTTCCAAATCAACTTTTGCTCTCGGGAATGAACTGGCCAACTAGCCTTGAGACATATTCCCAGTTCTGAGCAAGTAAAATATAAGCCAACTCTCAAAGGAAATACAGAAGGAACTAAGAAAGAAAAGATGGCAAATAAATCAATGAAAACATCTCAAGAACAGCCTCTCAACCCAGATCACAAACACAGACCCATCTCATAGATAAACTCTAACAAGTACAGAGATGAGTCCTCTCAAATCATAACACGGAGGTTTCGCAACCACTCCCACAGGAGGACAAGCTCTAGCCCTAGAGCAAACACACACAGATACACTCCCAAGGGAGGGAGGCGGCTGCCCCAAGGCCTAGCCGACCGACTCACACGTAACACTTGCCTCCCTCTCCCTTTTATAGCCTCACTAACGGGTCTCCTCACAGAGACAACTCACAGAGCTTCTCCAGTGGTCACATACCAAAAGAGAAAATCAAGAAGTGTCATACCTAACTCACTTTCCACCTCCCTCACACATGAGGCAAGAAAGTCAACACAACCTTTTGGAGGGAAAACCAGCCCCTTCACTCATGCTTGAGTCAATTCTCTAAATTGCCCCTTAAGCACCTTCCCTAAGCTTCCTCCACCGCCTTGCTGTCCATGCGGTCAATCCACCGCACGACACGTCCTCTTCGGCTTTTCCACGTTGCTCGACCTCAACATCTCCCATGTCTAGTCCCGACCACTCCAACCTCACCAAGACTTGTCTCCAAGATCATCTCGTCACACACGATCGCACCGACCTCTCGACCGTGCGGACCTTAGCTCCTCCACGAGCCTAGTCCCGATCCTCCTCGTCGTTGTCCGTCGTGTCCATCATGGGTAGCTACAGACTCGGTTCCTCATCTCCCGGCCGCAACCACCTCACCACCTCGATCATCTTGGCGTCTCCGACCGCTCGGACCTCAACACCTCCCGTGCCTAGTCCCGGTCCTCCCACGCCACCATGAAATAGCTCAAGTCCCGCAGCCACAAGACAAGCAAACCATCACATAGCACCGCCAAACCAACAAAAGCAGACTACGCATGACCAACAGAGTTCACACCTTTTCCTCAGAAAATAGACATTGACAAACCCTGTCAAGAAGATGAACCAACAAGTCCACAAGGTCCACAACATCACCAGAAACCCAACCGACCGATTCCCACCATAATCGGACACCATATGTGCCCACACGACCGGTTTGAATGAGCTCCATCGACCACGGTCAATCGCCGACAACGTGGTCGAAACCGATCGTCACAACGTGGTCGTAGCACACCCAATCGCCAAAGTGGTCGAACGCCAGCGATACAACGTGGTCGAGACCCAAGTCACGATTGCCGACCACGTTCAAACCCGCGCTAACGTGGTCGATGCACTGATCACACAACGTGGTCGAAGACCCTAGCGCCCAACGTGGTCGATACTCCGACCGGTACAACGTGGTCGACCGCCCGACCGCCCAACGTGGTCGAGGCTCCGATCCCACAACGTGGTCGTAAACCCTAGCGCCGACTGCCGACCACGGTCAAAACTTCCGAGGGCTTCGCAACGTGGTCGATAAGCTTCCGATCACTAAATGCGCCGCCGACCGCAACCCGATACTCAAGAACGTGGTCGACGCCACCCGATAGACTTCCGATCACGCTCAAACATGGTCGACACCACCCTACCGCAACCGAAGGCACTCAACGTGGTCGCACGCACCAAAACGGGTTTCACCACGACCAAATGTGGTCAAATGAACTCGGTAAATTTCGACCACGCTCAAACATGGTCGTGCGTGCCGCTGCGTGGTCGTAAACCCGCTGTCGACCTCCGACCACGCCCAAAATGATCGTACGGCACAGGGACAAGTCGTACACGACTTCATTTCGTCCAGAGTTAAGACTTTGCAATAAAAGCCCAAAACAAACTCAATTTTCCTTCAAATAACAGTCAAATACTCATCACAAAGATGGGATCATTTCCACATGATCTCTCAATCTCCCTCTTGATGAGTATATTGACAAACACCGTAAAATATGAAGTTGAGTTTGTAGAAGACGACATGGTCCAAAGATAGAAAATGAAATAATGACCATGTCGCCAGAAGGAACACTAGAGCAATAAATAAAGAGCAAATTGATCTTCAAAACTCTAGCAGGTTCCCAGAATTCGAGAAAATTTTTTTCTTTTCTCCAATCTATTCTCCCCTTTGGCAATAAACACATCAAGTATGCAAGAGAGAGAATAAGTCATGATGATGGATGAAATGGTGATTTGATTATTCAAAGTATGCGAGCCATGAGAATTATCCAAAATGACCAAAATGTATTACACCAAGCCATAACATACAAGTATGCTACAAGGATCATGACTATGTATGTAAAGTGAAGCTAAGCAAAATAAGGTATAATCTGAATTTTAATTGAAGTGCTTAGCAAGTCAAGTCAAACAAGATTTTAATCTAGCTAATGATATCCACAAATGATGCAAGCCATGTCAATAAGCTAAATGGAATCAAGAAGCTAGTGTTGAGCAAACTAGAGTGCTATTTGTTCAAGAATGATACAATTGTTGAAGTACATTGAACATTTTTAGCAATTGAGCACATTTGATATTTTTCTTTAGAGATCACATGGTTGTTTTCAACCATCTTTTTATTCAGCCATGTGCTAGACCTCAAGCCTTATGCGATCATTCCACGCGAGAAGCTTAAGGAAATGATCTTGGTCATCCAAAATTCCCCTGAGTTCATGTCTTGTGCAATGGCAAGCCGTCTCATGAGAAAGAATTGGTGAGATCAGTTTTTTCGCACAGAAGAGATTTTTTTTTGACAGTTGTACTAACTTATGTGTCATCAAGAAACCAGATAGCTCAACCTATTGCTCAACTAAGATTCAAGACTCAACTCAGTCTATTTGACATGGTAAGAACCATAAAAAGATAACACAAAGCTGACTAGTCTCAAATATGAACATGACATGAATTAGGTCAAAATTTAGCATTTTAATTAACCTATCATGGCAAAGACTTGACTACACATATAAAGTCATGATCGATTAGCAATGGAGCACAAATCATGGCAAGGTGTAAAGCATTGTAAGCATGTCATAACCGGATAATAATCAAGGCTCAATGTAGTTATATTACAATGCGAATGCAATGCGAAAATCGACTCCCCTCAACATGTGATGCGACTTTTAGTTCAAGTTGAGTTAAGTCAAAATTAAGCTCCAGAAGTTCCCAAATGAACTCCCCCTGAACCAAAGCAATAAACAAGAAGTCGGTAAAGAGAGGAGAAAGCAAGCGAGTCCTTAAAGCATAGATAAGAGTAAGAAGTCTAACTAGACAGAGAAACGCCTAATCTATGCTAGGAGGACTAACCCAAATGCACCCGATGCGGTGCAACAAAAAGAGAACAGGAGCAAGATAAATGAATAAAGCAAGAAACACGAAACTTCTTCTCACAATAGTCCATAAGGACAAACCACCCTAAGCTCTCGCTGAAACATAGCCCGAACAGACAGAAAGACTCCAACTCCCCCTAGAGAAGGCAAATTGAGAAGAACTAGAAAATTTGGCACAAAATCCAAAAGGGAAAGGTTCTAACTCAAGAAGGTGATTCCCAAACACACTCTATCCTCATGGTCTCTAGTCTATAACCTCATACCACGGAGCGTAGCACACTAAGTCAATGCAAAAGACTCTAGTGGCCAAGAAAAGTCCAATCTAGGAGAAGAGAATCCTAGAGAACAAAAGCCCAAACTAGGTAGTAAATAATCCTAGAGAACCACTTGGATGAGAAGTGTGATTGAGACAATATCACCTAGAGTCGGTTCCTGTCTAACCAATCGGACTCTTCCTCCCACTAGAACAGATAAACAAAGCAAAGCCAAGTGGAGGGAACCAAAACACTAAAGATCACAGGGGAGCAAACCTCGGTTACAGTTGCTCGGGAGGTTGTTGTAGTGGTCGAGGTCGAATATGTGTCCAGGACGAGGTCGTAGATGAGTCCTGGACATGGTTGTACATGTGTTCAGACCTCTATCAAGCAGTCGAAGTCATGTACTGGACGTTGTCGAGTCCGAGTTCATCATGGTCGCAGATGAATCCAAATTGAGTCCAGACCATAGTCGAGATGATTCCGGGGTCGCGATTGATCCCGGTCTAGACCGTGGTCGCAGACGAGTCGAGAATAGTCGGAGTCGTGTTCGTGTGGTCGAACTCGAGTCCGAGGATCGGTTGTAGTTGAGTCCGAGTCGTGGCGGGTTGAGTCCGGATCATAGTCGTGGTCGAATCCGGCTCATGGTGGGTGTATGGGTTCGGTAGAGTCCATACTGTGGTCGTAGAAACTACGACGTGGTCATAAAGACCAGGGAGCAGCTGTACCACTCTCCCCTCATTCATAACCTACGGATTAAACATAGGGGAACAGCTGGTGTCCTAGTACTGGGGTAAATAATACACAGGCATGGATCCAGTACTGAGACAAATGACCACAATCGGTAGCATTACAAATGTATGAGAACACGCACCGCCACAAGCTCAATCTAGCCCTCATCAAAAGCATCTAGAACAAACAAGCCTAGAGCCACCCAATACTAGAAGAAGCTTGTGACCTAACCACAAATCTCATGATATCTAAGCATAAGCACGGACTAATGCTACCAAGATGTCATACAATTTATTTCATGCCATAATGACAATAAGATCAAAGTATACAAGCATCACAATGAATCACAACCATACACATAGCGGATGGCGAGGAGCGATCACGAAGCATATGCTAGCATGGATAAAAGCATGTATACTAGAAAAGATACAAAGGCATGAATAAACGCACCATCATGACACAAAGAAACTATCCAAGATATACTCAAGCTCATACCGTCCATACATATGCATACATCATGTAGACATACAACATGGCAAATCAACATCATGAAAAGTATGCTAACATGTATAAATAATGATGAATGAACATAAAGAGCAAGATGTGAACCATGATAGATACTACGAGCACAAGGTCATGATGATACTTGACTTCTAATGCACACATTCTACTTAGCTCATGAAGTCAAGTCAAAGCTTAAGCATGTAACAAATACAACAAGGTACATGGATACTTAAGCGACATACACATAAAGGCATGACATGAAAGCATTGAGAGAAAAACATGCCGTTATGGTACAAGTGAGCACATGAACAAGAACAACATGCCAATATGGTCAAACATGAGTATAAGGGCATGAAGGTATAGAGTAGCTCACAAAGTAGGTGGAGACGCATAAACGTGAAGGTACATGCCTCTTGGAGGCCATGAAGTGGAGAACCAACAAATGTTCTAGTCACGTGATGAAGCGTAAGACTAAAACCCAATCGATCCCATGTTCTCCATGCAACGTCTAGACACCTACAACAGACAAGAACAAAGTGCCCAAGTCTTGGATCCCAAGTGGTTAGAAAGCGGATGCTTGAACCCAAGACTTGACACACGGCCACTCGGCGAGAAAAGGAGTGGTGGTTCGTGCTATGACTACGGTTGAGAAGAAATGAGCGTGGTCGTAGCACGAGAGTCATGATCGTTGGTCGAAACCGATTCGGAGAACCACTCTGTCGTGGTCGAAAACGAAAAACAAGACCGTGTTCGTCGACCGAAAACATAGCGACACGGATGGTCGAAATGACGGTGGAAACAAAGCAGCTAGGACGGCGTGGTCGAAAAGGCGGTGCAAGCGTGGTCGTCTGAGCGAAAAAAGCGAGCGGCGCATTTCATCGCCGAAAGAAGACTTTAGAAAACTTTTGCTACAAAGATCCAAATCTTATAAAACTTGAATCCTAGCAAGAGCAAGATATCTAAAAGAGATTCTTTCAAGAAAATCCGAAGTCTCTGCTACGAACAAGGCGCACGGCGTAGTCGAAAATCTCACGTAAAAACGCCGTGACGAAAGCAGTAATCACTGCTACTTAACCGAAAACAGGAAATTTCGAGAAAATTGGTGATCTCCTTGAGTCTAAGAGGTGGGACTTTGATCTAAATAGTACTAGGACTATAGAAATCAAAAGTCTCAACAGAAGGTCCGAAATTTGGATTTGGGCGAAACAAAACCGAAAACTGACAGGACACCCCAAAAATCCAAATTACTCCCAATTCATCGATCCTTTGGCAATGAAACTTTGAGGGTAGCTAAAGGATAGTCTCACGACTCTAGAAATCAAGCTTCATGCCATCTCTCAAGGGGAAACAAGAAATCACCCAAAAAGGAACGAGGAACAGAGAGGTGAATCATTTCCAATCAACAGGAAATACAAGAAGTCTCCATTCAAAGAGACAACCAAATAAAGGAAATGAATACAAGATACTCAATCCATCCTCTCCCTTTCAATCCTCAAGAACCCTCTCTAGTTCTTGGGAGGAACTCATACAAAGAGACACAGAGGGAACACAACTCTGCCTCCTTCACTTTCTCTCAACCACTAAAGCCTAAATCCTTTCCATGTGTTCTCCAAAGCTTTCTCCTTCCTTGCATTTGATCAAACAAGGGTAAAGAATGTACCACAAAGCTCACACTTGTGGTTTCTTGCAAATTAAAATCATCCTCTTAGTCGAAATCAAGCCTCTTGTCTCAAGGGACATCATTGGCAAAAACACCCCTACAAGATACAAAGAAAAACTCATAAGATTCTCTACTCGTTGCCATGCTCAAGATCGGTTAAGATCATATCTGAGCCAACCTTGCTCGATACCAATTGTAGGACCGAAATGGCAACAGAGGGGGGGTGAATGGTGCCTTAAAATTCTCAAATAAAATTCAACCCTATCTTTCTCCAAGAGCTAAAGAGTCGTGAAGAAGAAGATTGGTTGTTCCTTTGGAAAACTCGAGAGAACAGAGGAATCTTTAGTTTAAGACCGAGAGGAAAAGAGTCAAAAGACCGTGGTCGAAATCCGGAGAGAAAGCGAGCGATCATTGGGAAATCAAACCGTGGTCTAAAGCTATCGGCAGAGAGTATCGGCAGAGTCTCTCCGCGGTGGTCGTGAAGACCAGAGTAATCGCCCATGGTTGAAACCGGTGATCGAGCAGTACCGTGATCGATATCGAGATTGCGCTTGTCGACCCGCTCGACAAAGGATGACGGCGACCAACAAAGTATGACCAAAGGAAGCGGCGGCGATCGAAAGATGAGTCTGGTCGGAACCGCCGTGGTCGTAAGCCAATGGGGATGGTCGACGATCAACGTGGTTGAAGACCGACTCGCACCTATAGCCGATTGCGATCGCAGACACCTCATGTGACCGTGGGGGCACACGACTACGAGATCTCGACCATCAAGCACTCGGAAACCGGCAAAAGAAAGCAGATGATCTATATCTTGATCGGTCGAACCAACCGACAGCGACAGCGAAGTCGAACGTCGTGATTGGACCAGTCGGCAGAAGCAGTGCTTGGAAGCAAATAGAACGTGGTCGATACTTGATCGGAAAATGACGAGCAAATAGTAAGTACTACTTTTGTCGAGCGGCGACCACGGAGCGTGAACAACGAAACGATTTCGACCACTAAGGAAGTGTTCGAGACCGGTTGAGAAACTTGAGATAAACAAACCGAAACTTGTATTCTCAAGTCGACTTCCTTCGACCGATCTCCTCAAGGCGGTCAAGCTAAAGAAGATAAAGTCTAAATACCAAAACCGAAAGCAGAGCATCTTCGAGGCGGACGACCGCCGAATGATTTTTCAAGAACTTTCGATATAGAGATCGAGCACATGAAACTTCAAACTTAGCAAGAGTATGATCTCTAGAAGTGAATTTACCAGAAAACTAAAAGTCTTTGTTCCGCCAAGGAGATTAAAGCGATCGAAAAATAGAACAGAGACTCATCGGCGGAGACCAAAAGACACAGAATTTTTCCAAATCAACTTTTGCTCTCGGGAATGAGCCGCCAACTAGCCTTGAGACATATTCCCGTTCGAGCAAGTAAAATATAAGCCAACTCTCAAAGGAAATACGAAGGAACTAAGAAAGAAAAGATGGCAAATAAATCAATGAAAACATCTCAAGAACGACCTCTCAACCCGGATCACAAACACGCACCCATCTCATAGATAAACTCTAACAAGTACACAGAGATGAGTCCTCTCAAATCATAACACGGAGGTTTTCGCAACCACTCCCCACGGGAGGACAAGCTCTAGCCCTAGAGCAAACACACACAGATACACTCCCAAGGGAGGGAGAGGCTGCCTCCAAGGCCTAGCCGACCGACTCACACGTAACACTTGCCTCCCTCTCCCTTTTATAGCCTCACTAACGGGTCTCCTCACAGAGACAACTCACAGAGCTTCTCCAGTGGTCACATACCAAAAGAGAAAATCAAGAAGTGTCATACCTAACTCACTTTCCACCTCCTCACACATGAGGCAAGAAAGTCAACACAACCTTTTGGAGGAAAACCAGCCCTTCACTCATGCTTGAGTCAATTCTCTAAATTGCCCCTTAAGCACCTTCCCGGAAGCTTCCTCCACTGCCTTGCTGTCCATGCGGTCAATCCACCTGGCACGACACGTCCTCTTCGGCTTTTCCATGTCGTTCTGGACCTCAACATCTCCCATGTCTAGTCCCGACCACTCCAAGCCTCACCAAGACTTGTCTCCAAGATCATCTCGTCACACACGACTGCACCCGACCCTCGACTGTCGGACCTTAGCTCCTCCCTGAGCCTAGTCCTGATCCTCCTCGTCGTTGTCTGTCGTGTCCATCATGGGTAGCTACAGCTCTGGTTCCTCATCTCCCCGGCTCGCAACCACCTCACCAGCCTCGATCATCTTCGGCGTCTCGACCGTCGGACCTCAACACCTCCGTGCCTAGTCCCGGTCCTCCCACGCCTCACCATGAAATAGCTCCGAAGTCCTGCAGCCACAAGACAAGCAAACCATCACATAGCACCGCTCAAACCAACAAAAGCAGACTACTGCCTGACTCAACAGAGTTCACACCTTTTCCTCAGAAAATAGACATTGACAAACCCTGTCAAGAAGATGAACCAACAAGTCCACAAGGTCCACAACATCACCAGAAACCCAACCGACCGATTCCCACCATAATCGGACACCATATGTGCCCACACGACCGGTTTGAATGAGCTCCATCGACCACGGTCAATCTGCCGACAACGTGGTCGAAACCGATCGTCACAACGTGGTCGTAGCACACCCAATCGCCAAAGTGGTCGAACGCCAGGCGATACAACGTGGTCGTAGACCCAAGTCACGACTGCCGACCACGTTCAAACCCGCGCTAACGTGGTCGATGCACTGATCACACAACGTGGTCGAAGACCCTAGCGCCCAACGTGGTCGATACTCCGACCGGTACAACGTGGTCGACCGCCCGACCGCCCAACGTGGTCGAGGCTCCGATCCCACAACGTGGTCGTAAACCCTAGCGCCGATCGCCGACCACGGTCAAAACTTCGAGGGCTTCGCATGGCGTGGTCGTATAAGCTTCCGATCACTCACGCCGCCGACCGCAACCCGATACTCAAGAGCGTGGTCGACGCTACCCGATAGACTTCCGATCACGTTCAAACATGGTCGTACACCACCCGGCTGCAACCAGAAGGCACTCAACGTGGTCGTACGCACCAAAACGGGTTTCACCACGACCAAATGTGGTCAAATGAACTCGATAAATTTCCGACTACGCTCAAACATGGTCGTGCGTGCCGCTGCGTGGTCGTAAACACACTGTCGACCTCCGACCACGCCCAAAATGATCAGATGCGGCACGAGGACAAGTCGTATACGACTTCATTTCGTCGAGTTAAGACTTTGCAATAAAAGCCCAAAACAAACTCAATTTTCCTTCAAATAACGGTCAAATACTCATCACAAAGATGGGATCATTTCCACATGATCTCTCACTTTCCAATGGCTCTGGTCTCATATCAAAATTCCTTACGAGTCAACGGAATCGTCGAAACAAGTGGACGTCCGAATGCTGTGGTGTCTTTGCGACACCGTCTTTTGGGCCGTTCGGCTTTGTATCGTGTTGGAGTCCATTAAACGCAGCGTGGGTTTTGCACGCCTTACTCCTTTATATATAGCCGCCACCCCACCATTAGGGTGGGGTTTTATAGATTAATTCATCTTTGAATAGTTTCGTAGTCATCGGTTTGTGAAACCCCAATTTTCGAGTGCTTCATCAATATATCTCGCAATTTGGTTGTGTTCTTCCTTGTTCTTGCTTGTGTTCTTGATTCGCAGCGAGGATTAGCCTTCTTGGCAAGGTCAACCGGCAGCGCACGGTTGATAACCCGAGGAGACGTGGTGCTACGATTGCGGGGTTGAACGTGTCGTTCGGAAGCCGGATCGATTTGTGTCGCGCCTCCACCAAAATCGAACATATCCAGAACCTGTTGGAAGATCGGGACCCCGTTCCCATCATTTTGTTTTACTAATCTGAATATAATCTCGTTTGCTATTTGTGAGTTGTTGCCATGTCAGGTCATCAGGAGGATCTATCGGTTACATGGATGGAGTACACTCACTTGCGCAGGATGCTACAAAAGCAACTTCAGGATCGTGATAATGGTGTGCGCGATGAGCTTGGGTCCGTTCGGTATGAATTGAACAACCTTGGGGAGGAGGTTACGCAGCTACGTACGGACATCAACAACAACTTCTTGGAGCTGCGCACCATGTTCAACTACCCTGACGTGCATCGTAAGGATTTTGTCGCTAAGCCCAAATTTTCTATCCCTATATTTTCAGGTAGTACAGATGTGAAAGAATACCTCAATTGGGAGCTAGAAATTGATACGCTATTTTGGATGCACAATTATTCCAATGAGAGGAAGCTCTTACTTGCGTCCAATGGGTTGGCTGATTATGCCACACATTGGTGGGAGCGGTTTATTCGTAAATGTATGGAAAGCTAGGAATTGCCAATTGTCACCTGGGAGCAAATGAAGCAGCATTTTCGTGCACGTTTTGTACCTTACCAATACAAGCGTTCCCTAGTGGAAAAGTTGACAGGACTGCGACAAGGTTTGAAGTCCACTTGTGTGACACAAGAGAAGGCGACCAAGCATGGGATTTTCCCTTCGGTCCTGGCTTCAGGAAGTATTGCTCCATTGCTTCATAAAGAGATTGTGGTCACTCGTGATTGCTCCGTTCCTAACCCACGATCTTTGGGGGATGTGATGTATCCAAACCCATGTGAGAATGAGAGACACATAGCCAAATTGAATGAGAATGATAAAAAAAGTGAGCTGTGTGATTTCACCATATGTGAAGTGGAGAGCATCTCCATTGAGTGTGAGAGAGATACACCAATAGAAAAGAGGGAAGTAGATGATAGCCAAAGTGAGGTTATTGCTAAAATTAACAATTTACTCTCTACTTCTAGTGTTATTTCTCATATTGTGCAGGTCGATATTAAAGAAGAGGAGTTGAATTTTCAACAACCGGCATCGTTGGAAGGAAAAGACGAGGAGATAACCACGGTTGGGGATGGAGTGCTTGCTGCCTCATGTTTTGTCATGACGATTTGATACCTACAACACCTACAATAACTAAGAAGGATGTTAAAGATAACAATAATGGTGTTGAATTGAATATACATCACGCAAAGGTACGTAAGAGTGAGAACTCTAGTGTTCCTTTGAATATTCTATGTTCTGAAATTTCTTCGCTCAATTTACATAATGTGGAATTGATTACTCATAAAGACGTTCTTACTAGAATATCTCTTGATGATTCTTTATACTATATCATGTTCGATGATCCTAAAGAGCTATCTAGTGTGATTGAAAACCTTGCTGAAGTTTCATGTTTAAAATCACTAGTTAGTCCTTATGCCTACACATATACGTTCAATTTGATTGGAGATTATGGTGTAGATGACAAGTTCTATGTTTATCGAACATGCATTACTGTGATAATAATGTGAATGAAGGTACCACAATGTATATATCAAATACATCCTATGGTTGCTGTTGTGTTACTTATTTTGTGCAAAACAACGCGAATAACACAACAATTGATTCATACATATATCACGTATATACGTTGTTCTCTTTGTTTAGTACATATCTAGCAAATCATCATGCGCTACACGGAAGTTGTTTGAATGATAAATATATATACCATGCATATACGTTATTTTCTTTGGTTAGCACATTTTCAGGCTATCAAAAGCCGAGGACGGCTTTTTTTGAAGAAAGGGAGGATGATGAGGATATCCCTAGCACTTATGACGCTGTTTATAAAGCAATATCTATACTTCTCAAACAACAGGTGCAATTGTTTCTTAACAAGTTTCTTTGTGTTTTCCATGAGAATTGGATACTACATAAAAACAATACGTTGTGCATTCTCAGGTTTAACAAGCTTCAAGTCTTTGGAACCGAGATGGAGGCCGGAACCAAAGCAATAGAGGAGCGCAAGAAGGAGGGTACCCATATTTGCTGCCTAGCAATGAAGAACAAGAAGGTCAAAGCAGTTAGTAAGGAGAAAATCAAACAGCCCATGCAGTGGGACAGCACAAGGAGGAAAGAAGCCAATGCAGTGGGAGAGCAAAAAGGGAGGACCCCAAGGACTTAAACTACAAGTGTTGGATAAGATTTTCAAGCCAAATTCGGACCTCCCACGTGCTCAATCCAATTCAAACTCGGATTCAACTCAGAATTCAATTCGGATTCGGTTTGAGATAGCCTGACAGTCAGTTACTAAAAAGGCCATAACTTTCACAAAAAGAGTCTAATTCAGGTGTTCTTATACTCGTTGGAAAGATAATTTCAAGGGCTACGCAATGGATCTAGCCCCACCTTCAAATTCATCACGGATAAGAAGTTATGATCGAAATGTGGTGATAATTTAATTTTAGGTTTTTCCTTTTGTGTGAGTTTCTTTTCAAATACATGTAGGGATGAGTTAGAGTTGATTTAAGACCTCTTAGCCAGCCATGTGGTGGACAGGGTACTATATATTGAGGGTTAGACCCCCATTGTAAGGGAGACCAATTTTATGCATAAGATTGAAACATAACTATTGCTTGTTCTTTCAACACCAAAGTTCATGCGAGGACTTTGAGAGAGAAATAGGTGATCCATTGTTAGATTACGCAATTCAAGGTCAAGCCGTCGTTCCATTGGGAATTGGGGACTTGGCGTTAAATCGTTTGTGGTCTCATGACGAACCATTATCCGGTGTGTTTTGGGCGTATTCCGAAGAGTTGAGGGTTCGTGCATTGGCGCAAGTGTTCAACTAGCGATATCGTCTATTTCGCATCAACTATACACGGTTCCTCACTGAGAAGATCGGGCCTCCCCGTATCAAAAGGGCGGCACTGAGGTAGATGCCACCGCTCCTTGGTATTTCATGCATGCATACATGGGGTTGGTGCCTTGCACCCACCGGCTTTGCGCCCCGCGCCACCGCGCAACTTCGCAATGGGCTTGCCTCCACCCGTATATGCATGCGATCATACATGCAATCACACATGCGATCATACATAAGCTTCACGTGTGCATGCGCTTAAGGTTTCCATCCATGCATGCATGGATGGATAGATATATGTGAAGTTTAGAGGGTGCATGCATGGATGGATATTTGGAGGGGCTTGCCGCCATGCATGCACGCATGCATGTGCATGGGCCGCTGCATCATACGTACCTATTCGCGGAGGCTCAACGTCACGCGGAGACTCGGCGCAGAGGCTCGACGACGTGCATAGGCTCGGTGCGGAGGCTCGACATCACGCAGAGGCTTGGCGCGGAGGCTCGACGACATGGGGAGACTCAGCGCGCAGGCTCGATGACGTGCGCGATGCTTGTCTTAGCGTGGAGGCACACCGGAGCTAGGCTTCAGTAGTGTGGGGGCGAGCGGGGGGCTGGAGCTCGTCTTTGCTGACAGATGCGCGCTGCAATGCCATCACCCACGGTCGCCGGCTTAAGTCTCGCACCTGCCGGGCGGAGAGGCCCAGGAGGCCATGCAGGGCGCCCTCGTGCCTAATGATGAGCATTGTCATACATCATTGGTTTTCAAGTGGCACTCATGATGATGGATTGATGGATCTCTCATATCCACGCGGAGACATTGGCGGCGTTCTTTGTTCCAACCAGTCTGGATCCAGCATGCCAGGATGTATCCCAGCCCGGCCATGGAGCAGATCTTCCTCACGGTGGTGACTCTTATTTGCGCGACTTCTTGCCCGGTCCCCATGGACGATGCCATCTATGTGGCTACTGGCCAAACAGTAAAGAAGGGGACTAGTAGAAGGAGAAGAGAGCCAACACAGGAAGAGATAGTGAGTGAGAATGGGAGGATCCCCCTCCTCCTGCCCCTCCTGGGGTTTATATACATGAGTGGGGTAGAATGGGGAATCTCCATTCTACCTCTTAGTACTTACAAAGGATGAGGGTACATTGGTATATTCCTCTACACTATCGGGCCTATTACATATTAGGCCAATTGCAAGGCCCAGTCACGGGGGGTTGGGCCAGCCCCCACAACAGCATTCTATTTCTAATATTAAAACCCTAACAAACAAATGTTTTAAAGATCATGGAATTGACACCCTAAAATATAAATCACAAAATTTAGTATCTAAATCACAAAATTTAGTATCTATATTTGAAAGAATAGGTAGAATTGAGAGGAAAAGAGAAATATGATGGGAGATTGAAGCAATTACCTATTTGATGGGCTGAATTCGTTAGCTATGAAGCTAGGAGACAGGACCTTAGGACTACCGTCACTAGTCCCTGCTGCAAAGGAGGAAAGGAAATTGTGTGGGGAACAGGGTAAGGTAAGGCGTCTCAACGTCGGGCTTTGTAATACGAGGTTGTCCAATCTTCTCGACATAGGATTAAAATACTCACGTGTAGCCGCTCGAATCGTAGTGATCCCCCGTTGCTAATGTAAGAGTTAGCACTCTTTAATTCGAAAGAACACGCGTGCTGGACTTCACAATCACCAAGCAAAGCTCTATCGTGCTCACAATTCCCAGTGAAAAGGTTGAACGATCTCTATTCGTGAAGCGCTCCCAGTTCTCCCTCAGGATGGTTAGGCAATCATGGAAGAACAAGAGCAAAAGCTTTTCAATCTATTATCAAAGGTGGTTTAAGATTCAATACATGAACTACATGAGCGTATATGACCCCCTAGGGTTGGCCACAAGCCTTCCAAACCGACTCTAACTCATCCCCACATGCATTGGACTCAAACTCAAATAAAAGAAAACCATGATTTTACAGCCATCACATTGTTTTGGATATTACGGTGTGACCAAAAGGTTTCTGAGGCTAGCACCATACCCATTGAATGGGCCTTGGAATAAGTTTTCAAACAAGTACAAGAACACCCGAATTAGACTCCGTTTGAGAAAGTTATGTCCTTTTTATTACAGGCATATTGGGCCGTTTCGAATCGAATCCGAATTGAGTTCTGGAATGATTCCGAATTTAAATTTGGTTGGGCTTGTGGGAGGCTCGAATTAGACTTAGAAATCTTGTCCAAAACTTAGACTTTCCTCCTTATACTTGGGCTTTCCCACCTTCCATCCCCATGGGTCGTTCTCCCTCTGTATGGGTTGCCTCCCTCTTGCCCCTTTGGTTGTGTGGACCTCTTGGTGTTTGTTGGATGCATGAACTGACTTCCCGTGCTCTCCCATGGCTTTGACAACAAGTGTGGATGTCCTCTTTCTTGTGCTTATCCATTGCTTTGGCCCCAGTCTCCCTCTCCTCCCTCTCGGTTTCATGTTATTCTGATGTAGATGTATTGCAAATAACATATGGAATATCATAGCCAAGGATATCCTCATCATTCTCCTCTTCTTCACGAAAAGTCGTCCTCAACTTTTGATAACCTGGAAGTATACTAAACAAAGAGAATAACGTCTATGCATGGTATATATATATCTATCGTTCACACTTCTTCTGTTTGGTATATCATGTATATCTGAAGGTGTAGTAAACAAAAAAGAACAACACATATACAGCGTATATATGTGAATCATTTTTTGTGTTATTTTCATTGCTTTGTACAAATCATTCATTACAACAGCAGCCATAAGATGTATACATTGCAATATTGTCATTCACATCATTCTACCTCCCATTAGAAAAAGTCGTCATCGACTTTAGTAAGGACATAGACAAGATATCAACGGACAAAACCCAATCAAGTTGGTCAAATATGGGGGAGAAAATTTTTAGTGCATTCCATACTTCAACTGCGCTACTCTGATTACTTGTACATGATTGTACATCAAAGGATGAACAAGTGGGCTTATGAAATCTTTATAAACAGCAAGCACTATTGTTGAAACTTATTTCATTGTGATCATGATATGGCACTAAAGATTGTTATTCAAAATATGCAATTTCAATACAGTAAGTTTATCACATGTAATGCATATTCGATAAACATAGAACTTGTCACCTACACCATAATCTCCAATTAAATTGAGGCCCTATTTGTTTTGGATTCTAGGCAAGCTAGCTACTTCTAGTAGTCAAAAGCTCTCCCAAACAGTCCAGCTTTTGGGCCAGCTACTGAGAATCTGAAAATCTGGGAAGGCACAATTGTACTGGGACTGAGAAGCTGCAATAGCCGAGCTTCTCACAGATTCTATAAGCTAATGCCACTTAAAATTGAAGTAACTTACCCGCAAATACCACTGGATAAAATCCCCACCGTCCCCCAAAACCCCGCCTCGCCTCGGATCGCAGATCCGCCCGCTCCTGCTCCCTCCTCCCAGACTCTCTCCTCCCTCCCCCCGCCGCCCAAGAGCCCACCCCCCCCTCAGTCCTCCCGCCGCCTCCCGGATCCCCGCCGCCCCCGGCCCCTCCCACCGGCGCCCCTCCTACCCCTCCTCCCCACGCCTCCCCGCCGCCCATCCCGGCGCCCCCTCCCCACGCGGTGGCCCCTGAGGCCTCCACACCGCCCAGACGATGGGCGGCGTCGGCGGCCTCGACGAAAGCGCTTGACGACGGCACCGACACCCGCACGGCACCCAAGATCATGTCCAGCCTCATGCCGCCATCGCGCCGAGCTTGTGCCTATCTCTCCTTCTGCGTCGAGCCGTCGCAGCCAGACCTCGCATGGCCTCGATGGCCCGCGGCCTCCTCGTCGCCCTCGGCGCTGCACCATAATCGAACCATGTGCTCCGCCGGGCCTTCTCGCCATCCTCCTCGACGCCGCAGAGAAGCGTTAAATTGGTAAATTATGGCGAGTCAGTGTAGATTTTGATGGTGTGAAGGTGATGTCCTGAGGCTATTGTTGTAATACGTTGGTCCCCTCTTTGTTTAATTTTAGAATTACAGAGACTCACTTATCTATTGAATAGTATCGATAAGGTTGAGGCCGTGGATTGGAAATTGGAATCACAGAGGCTATGCAGCTGCCTTAAATGTGTTTGTAGTAGTTTTTGAAAGGGATGATTCATCAGGTTTTACATTGTGTGCTGTTTCTTTGTTCCGCTCGTTTTTTTGTTGAGTTGCATACTGCAATTTTGAACAGTGAGATGTATTGACAGACAAAATGAACTAATTGTAGGATCAGATTTGCAGGTCACTGACTATTTTCAACATAAACACTTGAACTGATTTTTTTGTATCCCATTGTTGTTTCATGTAATTAACAATTGTTTTTTTTTGCAGGTCCTTTATGCGTGTGGCAAGCAATTGGGAGTACTTTGGACATTGTTTTTAAACTCAGATTGTTATCTCCCCTGCACACAATATGGATGAGTAATGATCGCTTCAGAATAGGCCCTCTTCCATTTATAGATGTTATGTTCAATTGTATACCAACTTTTCTATGTCTCGACTTAACCAGAGAAAATGTTGTTGAGTTGCTGCAACGTCATCGCCGTGACCGCCATGTATTACTCAACTACATCCTTTCTGGCAACTTGATCAAGAAAGTTATAATGCCGCCTGGTGCAATTTCTTTGGATGATGTAGATATTGATCAAGTCAGTGTTGATTATGTCCTCAATTGCACTAAGAAAGGTGAAGTTGTTGTAGCTTTATTGTAGTATGGCACTTTGTCTTCTCATATGTATTCTGATAATGCTTTGATGATGTAGGTGAACCACTTGACCTTGGCGAATTCTATTGCATATGCCAAGCTATAAGGTTGAGAGGCAAAAGAAGATCATCATTGCTTGTATGGCGCTTCATAATTTCATTCGAGACAGTGCTTTGAGTGACCATCTCTTTGAGAGGTGTGATGATGATGAAGAGTACATGGCACATGTTGATTCAAACACAGGAGGTGGTTACATTGGCACGGCACAAGATGATGGTGATATGTGTGCCTTTCGTGATTCCATAGCTAACGGCTTGATGGCTTCAAGAATATAGATAGTACCATAGAAGTTCCTTTTGCTGGTGATATGTGCGTCTTATATGCCTATGAGCACCTTTTGTACGTTCCTTTTGTATGGAGACATGGTAGTTATCCATATTAATATTTAAAATTATGATTTAGAATCAAATTTATTGTCATGAAATTTTAATATTAGTTTTTCAATGTTTGAACTAAGTACTACAAATTTACAGCATGGATATCTCTTCTATCAATACATAATCAGAACATCAACTCACCTAAGGGCATTTCGGTCAATACATCTATCGGATACCGTTTACGCCTAGAATCCAGGATACCAAACAAGCTAGCTACTCGGACCGGTGCTACTCGGACTAGCCACTACTCGTAATCTCCACTAGCTACTCGGACCAGCCTAGCTACTCGTAATCTACTGACCCCCAAACAGGCCCTGAACTTACATGTGTAGGCATAAGTACTAACTAGTGATTTTAAATATAAAATTTCAACAAGTTTCTTAATCACACTAGATAGCTCTCTAGAATCATCGAACATATGTAGTATAAAGAATTATCAGGAGATATTTTAGTAAGAACTTTCTTATGAGTAATCAATTCCAAATTATGTAAATTGAGAAAAGAAATGTCAGAACGTGGAATTTATAGTTGAACACATGATGAGTTCTCACAATTACTCGCCTTCGTATAATTAAATTCAGTACCAATATTTTTACCTGCCTGTATGTGCTCCTCGGATGATATAGGTGTTGTAAGTATAAAATCATCATGATGTATCCACGGGGAAGCAAGTACTTCATCCCCATTCGTGATTATCTCCTCATCTTTTGTTTCCAATGGTGCCGATCATTGAACGTTCAACTTCTTGTCTTCAATGTCAACCTGCACAATGTGAAAAATAACACTAAAAGTAAACATTAATGTGTTAGTTTTAGAATCAACATCACTTTATTTATCTTCTACTTCTCTTTTTTCTTTTGGTATATCTCTCACACTCTCAATTTAAATGCTCTCAACCTCACATATGGTAGAATCACATATCTCACTCTTTTTAACACTCTCACTTAATTTGACTATATTGCCCTCGTCCTTACATGGGTTGTGATGCACCTCCTTCAGCTTCTTTGAAAATAAATACTCCTTTGTTCTTTGGTTTCTTGTCTGTCGATCATCAAGGTACAATTGTGTCGTCATGAGAAGTATCATGGTCCTTCCCCTTTGTAACAAAGAGTAATAATTAGTATTGGGATGATGTTTAACAGGCGACGGCTACTTTAGGTCCTTTAGGAACAAAAACAGGGTATTACATGCACCAATCGTAGCCATCAACTTCATATTACATGTCTTGGTACAATGGTACTCTCTCCAGTCATAAAAGAGCGACTTCTAGGATACGTGCAGTTAAATTTTATTAACTTTGAACAAACATATTATTCAAAATGTATGGTTTAGATATATGAAAATGATGTGAATGAATTTGTTATAAAAATATTTTTATAATAATGTGCTTTTACAACTTTTTTGAATTTGTAAAAAGAGAATTTAGCTGTCAAAAATGCATCTTGTTGATTTTTAAAAATTAAAAACAACACTTTTTATGATAAAAAGTTAAAAACGTCATTTTTTGTGACTGGCAGGAGTATATCACACGGCATTTTCAGGGAGTATGTTGCAGAGTACGGTAAACTCTCCTCGGAAAAGAATGGGTGGGGAAGAATGATCTGTAACAGGCACACGGCATGAATGCTAGAAACGACTTTAACAATCTGAATCTCACAGCGATAACTAATTAAGATCGAGTACTAGTCCGTCGCACGCTTGAGAAACGGAAAAAAGAGTCAAGTCCCTGTGATTGAAATTAAGGATATGGCGATCTCGATCAATCGATCCAGGAAGGGACATGACACGAACAGCCAACTACCTCATAACAACATTGGTACTAGTACTAGACTACTACTAGTGCACACTGCACGCTCCGTATACGCTGGCAATAAATCCATTGTCCTAGCGGGTTGATCTGACCGGACACGACTAAGCATCTGTTTGACGTGGCTGCGACTTATGATTTTTAATTGAAATTTTAAATTTTAGCTGTTTACGGTATAGATTATGGAGATATAGATATTCACTTGCGATTTTAGCTGGTACAGATGTTGGGCTTTTAACGTGTAGATCATTTAACTTGTAGACCCCGTCTTGAAAAAATACTCCGTTTAAAAGTTAGGTACTATACCAAAAACCAAAAACTACTAGCTTCAGAGAAAAATAACAGACCCTAAGAGCATACTAAATGGTTACACGTAGATTGTCTGTAACCTATGCCATCTTAGATTTGTGTTCATACCAAGGAGAGAGAGGAGATTGTTGACTATCCTGTAGATGGCTTTGGCATGTAAATCAAGGGATGAACAAATGGCTTTGATGCACGCGGTTTGTGATTGTAGGTGTTGGGCTGTTGAAAATATGGGTAATATTTTAATTTTAAATTTTACTAAGAAGATAAATATAGTAAACTAGTGATTTAAAACTCGCGACTAACAGCAGGTTATTCATCATACTTTAGAATATACACAAAGAAAGTATAGTCGAACGAACGCGCGAACGACTTACAATTAGGCTTGACGAAGAATAAGAAGTAGCACAGGCTTGATACAGTGTAGAATGTAGATGATGCAGGGGCGACACGTGAGGAGATGGTGGGCTATGGTGCGAGTTTGAAGGAGAAGGCACGACAATGCAGACTTGAGGAGTTAGCAGGACGGTGCAAGCTTGAGAAGATGGCAGCATTTGCACGAGCTCATGGAGATGGCAGTGCTGACAGTGAGCTCGAGGAGATGGCGGTGATAGTGGAGAGGGAGAGAGGAGGGAGGCGTGCAGCTATCAAGGTGTCAGCAAGTAAAATCGGGCTGGATTGTTCTTCTTCTTTTTTTTCTTTCTGCGAGTGACAGTACAAGTTTTTGGATGAATGTAACTAGAAGGGACTCGAGTACTCGACCGAGGTTGTATGGGATAGATATTTTTGGAGTAACTCCTTTTTTTTAACGAGGTAATTTGGAGTCAGTCTCGTAGGTTGAGAAATTATATGCCAACGATTCCATCTCCAGCATTTATGTGACATGTTATTGCGGCAGCGAGGGAATGGCACGGTGACTGACAGAACTTTTTTTTTATTATTTCTCAAATCAAACAAGAGGACCGTTTATTGGTCGTACATAATAAGACTATTTAGAATGTGGAAAGTTTTATTGATTTCTGTAGAAATTAATATTATCTATAAAATTCTTGTAAAATTTATACGTTTCAAATGGACCCACACACACCCCGTATATCCCCTGATTTCGTTTTTGCCGCCGTTTCCTTGCATTCCCTGCCTTTCCATCTAGTCATCTACCCAAACCCAACCAATATCTCGAAGAATATGACTAGAGCTGGGACTTGGACCGTGCTTTTTTGGGCCAGCCCAAAGCCCGACCGGCCCAACACGGCCCAAGCACGGCCCAGCCCGACACGTGACGGCCGCGCGGCACCGACACGAACGATGGCCGGGCCGGGCCCGAGCATCCAAGACGGTGGGCGACGCGGCGCAAGACGGCAAATCGTGTCGTGCTCGGCCAAGACTGCAAGACGGTGGACAAGACGGGCGTGACCGTGACGTGGCTGGCACGGCGGGCGGCGGCAATGGCCGGCTGGCTACGGCGGGCAGCGGGGAAGTAGAACAACCGCGTAGTGCGAGCGGCGCAATCACAAATTCACAAATCACAATATGACAATAATACAAGCAATCACCGATACACACCGATACACACACAAGCAATCAGCGATACACACGGTGGGGAGGTGGGGACGAGGCGGCGGCGGCGGGAGCCGGGAGAGGTGGGGAGGAGGCGGGCGGGGAGGTGGGGAGGAGGCGGCACGGGAAGGTGGCGGAGGAGGAGGCGCCGGGAGGTGGTGGAGACCGGGAGGCGGGAGGCGCCGGGAGGCGGTGGCGGTGTGGGAGCCGGGCAGTGGGGAGGCGGGAGGCGGCGGTGGAGGCGGTGGGGAGACCGGGAGGCGAGGCGCCGGGAGGCGGTGGCAGGTGGGGGCCAGGCGCAGGGGAGGCCGGAGGCGGCGGTGGAGGCGGTGGGGAGACCGGAGAGGCGAGGGCGGGAGGCGGTGGCAGGTGGGGCCGGGCAGTGGGGAGGCCGGGAGGCGGTGGAGGCGGTGGGGAGACCAGGAGGCGGCGGGAGGCAGGCGCAGTGGGAGAGGTCGGGAGGAGGGGGCGGGAGCCGTGCAGTGCGCCATGAGAGGGCGGATCAGGGGAGGCGCGGAGCATGGTCCGGAAGAACCGAGGAGGAGCGGAGGCGGACGGGAGGACTGGGATGGTGGGAGGAGAACCGAGGGAGGCGGCGTCCGTGAGGTGAGAAAAGCGCGCCCTCCATGAGACCGTGACCCGTCCGTCGCCGTCGGTGGGAAAATGATGGCGCATGGGCAAAGCAGGGGCAGTGGCGGCGTATGAGTGGTGTGACGGTGGAGAAAAAGAGGAGGCGGGCGAGCGGGTAAAAGAGTGATTGGATGGGGAAAAAGCGGAAAAATTGAAAACAGTGCATTAAGCGGTCAATTAAGCGGTCAATTTAACGGTCATGTAAGTCGAGAAGTGTAACGTTCCAATAATCGTCTCTATAAATCACTCCGCTTGACCTTCAAGCCTCCGAGTCCGGACTCACAACGCAATTCATTTTCACAGAATCACTCGATGCTTCGCCATTTTCACCTTGAATCACAGCGCAATTCTTCGCATAACATTCTCCTTTCCTTCTCATTTCTTCATTTATTATAGTTGTACTCTTTATTTATTTATTTGTTATTTCTTATTTTTATAAGCATATTTATTGTATTAACTAATCATCATGTTACCAAGAAGTCACGATGCAGGGAACACTCAAGCAAGATGCGGAGGAATCAAGCACAAAAAGGACAATGGACGACTTAGTGTAGCTCTCACCATCGCTCCCTAGTCCTCCTCCGCCCCCCGTTGATGCTCGTCAGCTCTCGCCAAGTATGGGAGATTACGGCATGGATGATCGTCATATGGATGATGCAGAGGGCTACGAGGAGTACCAGGCGGTCCGAGTCAATGGGGACAAAGAATCCGAGTCCAAGGCGGGTGCGCAAGAAGGCGGATTCTTGGAAGCACATGACTGGAGCCGTGAAATCCGAGACGGTGAAACGGTAGATATCGTAACTTGTAATTATTGTAATGCTAAATTAAGTGCTCAGTGCAACAGACGGACAGGGACATGAACCGCCACTACAAAGCATGCTTCACGCAAGATGGCGGCAGGCCGAGGCCGAGGGGAGGAGGACTACAAAAACAACTAAACTTCGAGGCTGATGGCTCTGTAAGTACTTGGGTATACAACCCGCTTAATGCCCGTGAAGAAATTGCTAGATATATTGTTTTAGAAGATCAGCCGATTAGAATGGGTGAAAGTCGCGCATTCGAAAGAATGATCCAACACGCTTTGCCCACAGTACCAACATGTTAGTAGGAGAACTACTACATCCGATATTTTACGGATGTATCAAAAGGGCGGTAGAGTTAAAAGAATTATTCCAACAAGTTCAGTATTCTTTTGCCATAACATCAGATATTTGGACATCATCCCATCAAAGAAGTGCATATCTTAGTGTTGTAGCCCATTATTTAGATGATTATTATAAACTAAACAAGAGAGTCATATGATTTAAAGTAATAAATGAATCACACACGGGAGAGGCCATTGCCGAACGTATACTACACGTACTTGATGATTTCAAGATAGATAATAAAATTGCTTCTATAACTCTTGATAACGCATCGGCAAACACAACGGCTATGAATATTCTCACCTCACAATTACAAACATATATTGGTGGTTATGTCCTCCACCAAAGATGTGTATGCCACATCTTGAATCTTGTTGTTCAAGATGGTATGCAAGTAATTGGCCCATATCTGCACAGTATCCGTGATGCTATTCGTTACCTTACAAGTTCTCCACAAGTGATAGCCAGGTTCTCGGAGTATTGTGTAGCTAATGGTAAAGAGCCAAGAAAATTTGGTCTTGACATGAATGTGAGGTGGAACTCAACATATATTATGTTAAAAAAATTACAAGGTTACGAAAATGTCATATCCATTTTTGTTAATGTCAACTCTCAAAATAATGAATTGGTAGTTACTAATACAGATTGGCAGATTGCTAGTCGTTTTGAGAGTTTTAAAACCTTTTATAAAGCAACAAAGGTTTTATCGGTATTTATTATCCTACCTCTTGCTTAGTTATAGAGTTTGTTTGGTTAATTGCGAGATAGAATTGCTAAATCTAGGGACGATGCTCTTTTAAGCCAAGCCGTCGTTGCAATGGAAGAAAAATTTGTTAAATATTTTGGTTCTCTTTCACACTTATATTGTTTTGCTATTATTTTTGATCCTACAAAAAGTTGGCGAGGTTCTGAGATAGGTATGGAGGGATAGGTGAATGTCTTGGCCTAGATTATTGAAGCTTTCGCACATGTGAAAGAGGAGTTTTTTCGTGTTTTCCGTTTGTATCATGATAAGTTTGGTAGCGGCGAAAGATCGGAGGCCTCACGCCAGACGCAACATGGAAAGACAAGCATGGCATCACACTTGTGGAAGAAGCTAAAGGGCAAGTCTACTTCTTCGTCCTCTCAGTCTCAGGCGGCCTCCAAGTGGAATTCTATCTCGGAGTTGAACCACTATTTGGAGCATGATTTTGCAAACATTGATCCTGATCTTACTGATGGAGGCAAGATAGACTTGCTCGAGTGGTGGAAGAACAACAAGCGGATCTTTCCTGTGTTGTCACATTTTGCACGAGATGTTCTCTTGGTGCCGTGTCCACCGTCTCTTGAGCGACATTGATGCGGTAGGGAGAATAATAGAGAGAAGATCATCCCTAACGCCAAAGATGGTGGAGGCAATCACATGTGCCAAAGGCGGGAATTAGCCAAAGAGCGGAACAACATCAGCTGGAGGATCCCGAAATCGACAAAGTATCTTGACCTAGACATTGCCGAGTAGATATTATCTATGCATGTTGTAATAGTTAGTATATACATATGTTGTTCTTGTACTCTTTTCCTTACGGAAACCCCACTCTGTGGCGTAAGGTTTTAACGAGGCGATAACATTGTATTTCTAAAATATCAAAGAAATTCCACTTTTTCCCGAAATATTTGTGTCATTGCGTGCCCATATTTTTATGCAATTAATTCAATTATTTCAACTAGTTTTAAGCGAGGAGTGCACGAGAGAAAGAAAGATGCCGACCGTCGTCACCGCCTTTGCGTATAGTAATTCGGGTGGGCTTGGTGGCACGGCACGGCACGAACGCTGGTACGGTGGGCTTTGGGCCGTGCTTGGGCCTGGTCGGAGACGCCGTGGGCCGGCACGGTACGGCACGATGAGATGACTGGACCGAACCGGCACGGCACAAAGCGGCACGAAGCACGACGACACGGCCCAAGCCCCAGCCCTAAATATGACCGTGGATGCGTGCATGCAATCGTGTACTGATCGTAAACAATAATCTCCGAAGACGATCTGACGCGAAAATAACAGAAGTAATACTGTAAAAGGCTAGGAGGAGTGGCTAGAAAATTCAGACGACGGCCGGCGCCTATCTCTCTAACAGAAACAGAAACAATAAAGATGTACAAGTGCTACCGGAGAAAAATTAGCTCTGCTAACAATTCGCTCCCTTCTTTATTCGTGTGTGCCTATCGCCATTTGGGAGCTCTCCGTAGACACGCAGGAATTCGGGGGGAAAAAAGCGAACTTTTCCGGTGTCCAATTGATTCCTTTCATTCGAGAGCTCCAATACTTTTCCAGTCGATGTTTGGACCGCCGGAAGAGCAGCTCCGATCGGCATCTATCCTACGATTAGTTGCGATCAAGCATTAATTTCCGGACGACACACTCGTGATTAACTCTGTTCGTACAGAATCAACAGCGAGGTGGTAGGTTGGTGGATGGGAACTAATACTGCCATTATAAACCACTTGTACTCGATCCCTATGTAAGTAGACGAGGAAGAGAGTGGCCCCAATTCGAACTGGATCTGCCCTCCGGCTGACGCGTGGATCTTGACCGGAGAAACGAAAGGTCCATCCCCTCTATTCGATCATTTTTTATTTTATTTTTTTTGGAATTTGGTTGAAATGACGAAAACTTTGCATATGCAGTGACGCAGGTGCAAATGCGGACGCGGAGCCGTCGCCACAGCGCGTCCGCTTTGCTTGACTGCCCCCACTGTACTGCGCTCCGACGGTTCTGTTCTAAAGTGATTAGCTTCAAGCTGTGTTTTTTGTTTTTGATTAAAATGATGCCGTAGCTGATGTTGACTAGGTATTTAATTAAAGAAAGAATAAAAATAGAAAAAAATATTAAAAATACCGTTATGTCTCTGTGGATAATGCAAAGAAAAAGGATGAAAACCACATTAACAATTACCGCGATAGTTTTTAGCTCTAAAAACCAAAATTTATCGTTGTTTGAAACGGAGCCTAAGGTCCGTTTTAAAACATAGAAATTTCACTAAAATAATTTATGTCTCGTGGGATTTTAGAAAATTCTCGTATTGCAACCAAGACCAAAGTGAAGTATAGGCGTATAGGCGCACAACAATAGAAATTTTGGCATATATGGTACTGTTGCAACTCGTATTTACAGAAATAGCAATACGCATGCGACAATAGCAAGAATGGCGTTTTTACTGCTCGGCCATCGACGGCGACGCTGTAGAAGCGACACATGGCTGCTAGAGCCCAGCCACCGGGCGGCAAGCCACTTAGAGCCCGGTCACCGTGCGTGAGCGACTGCCGCTCGACCACTGAGCTGCCGCCCGCCACCGGCCCGGTGATTAGCATGTAATTAGCACTACCCCTAATACCCGTTTAGGCGCATTCTAATGGCCTGCCGCCCGGCCACCGGTAGGCAGGCTTTGGAACCGTGTGGTAGGGGTGGGGCATTTGGTTTTATTTGCTTTGTTTAATTCGCATGCGAATAAACGGAGTGGGTCGTAGGGCATTTGGTTTATAGGGAAATTGAGCACTCGTGTAGACGCAATGAGGAAACAAACCACCGAAAGGGAAGTTTGTGTCGCGTCTATCTCCCCGTGCGCACTTCAGTCGCGCCATTATCAGCGCTTTGTTAGCCCGTTGTGGTCTCGCTCGTGCTATAAATTACGAGCTCTCTCACAATTGCTCTCGCAGTCTCTCTTTCGCAATCTTTCGCGCAATCGCTCTCGGAGTCTCGCAATTCTTCGCAGTCAGTTAATAGTCGTATTAGCAGGTACTTTCTGTGTAATACATATGTGTGTGTATTTATGCATTTATTTTTGTTGTCATAGTTTTTAATTTGTAGTATTATACCGCCATTAGATATATTTATTTCATCGTAATTTTTATGTAGTATTGTACTACTAGAAAATAAATATTGATTTATTTATAGTAATGTACTGTCATGAAATAAATATTTACGTAATTTTGAACTTGTAGTATTGTATTGTCATTGTATGTATAGTCTTTGTAGCGTATACTTACAGAAATACCAAATGCCAATGCCATCGTAATATTTCATAGTGCATTTATGCTCAGATGCTCTACAAAATATATACATATATAGACATGTGTGTGTGTATATAGTATAAATAACAGGGGCACCATGGTGTCTGGGCATCAAGCCTCATTGCCTTTGGATTGCTTTTAGATGCATATTATGTGATTGAGACTTCCCATCCATGATTAATTTAGCATGCATGATATATTATATACCATTGCACTAGCACACATCTAAAAGTAATCCAAAGGTAGAGAGGCTTGGTGTCTAGACACCATGGTGCCCTATTTCAACGTGTGTACATACATATGTATATTGTTAATTTGTAGTATTGTACTGCTATTATATATGTATATGTATATTTATGTAATTATTTATTTCATCGTAATTTTTAGTATGTAGTATTGTATTGCCATTATATATGTATATGTATATTTATGTAAATATTTATTTCTTCATTATTTTTAATTTATAGTATTGTACTACCATTATATATGTATATGTGTATGTATGTGTATATACACGTTTTTATGGATGCTACAATACTTTATGATCTTAGAACTTTGTATTATATAGCCTTTTATATCTAGGAAGTGATAACACATGGTTAGCTTTTCTTCAGGCATTTGCAATGATTGAAAACCACTATTTTGTGAATAAGAGATTTTTACCCTCAGACACACCTATTGGACAACGTTGACAAGATTCGACACATTAAAGCTTTTATTGTACAGGTACATTTGTCCTCAAGCTTCTTGTTTTGACATTATGCGTTTTCATCTGTGGGTATGATTGTATGAGCGCATGAGCTAATAGCAAATAATTTTTTATGCATCAAGATGGAAATGGAGTGTAGGTCCTTTCATCTGTTAACATTTTCTAATTGGAACCAAAGTTGTGATATGGAATGTAAAGGTAGGGTGCCAACATGCCATGATTTGGTAGGTTGTGAAATTTGCAGAATGAAATAAAGACCATATCTGTGCATATTTGATATTTTGCCTTTCCTGAACAATTTAGATGTGATCATCATAATAGAAATCAATTTGTAAAAGTGCACTATTAAACAACAGTTTATCAATCTAGTAATTAAAAATGTGATGCTTCATATTGCTACCATTATATATGTATATATATGTATATATATGTATATATATGTAGGTATGTAGGTATATATATGTATGTATGTACGTATGTCTGTATATCTATATACATATATAATATATAATAAATATATGTATCTACTATTTATTTCATCGTAAAATTTAATTAGTAGTATTTTATTGTCATTTTTAATATATAGTATTATTTATTTCATCGTCATTTTTAATATGTAGTATTGTGCTACCATTATATATGTATATGTATATTTATGTAATTATTTATTTCATCGTCATTTTTAATATGTACTATTGTACTGCCAATATATATGTATATGTATTTCATCGTAATTGTTATTTTGTAGTATTGTGCTGCTATTATATATAATTATTTATGTCATCGTAATTTTTAATTTGTAAAAAGTGCATTATTAAACAACAGTTCATCAATCTGGTAATTAAAACGTGATGCTTGATATTGCTACCATTATATACGTATATGTATGTGTACATATGTAGGTATACATGTAGGTATATATGTATGTATGTACTTATGTATATACATATATAATATATATTACATATATGTATACAATATTTATTTCATCGTAAATTTCAATTTGTAGTATTTTATTGTCATTATCAATCTTCACACTAATATTTCATCTATCCCATTTATTGGAAAGTATGTATTTATCGGAGCTTCTCGAACAGTTCTACGGTCAGAACCACCGGTGCCACTCATGGATGACAGCTGACGTGGATGGCCCTCCGCCCTTCAAGTTGAGGGGAGAGAGGGATCATTGAGAGTTGGATGATCGCTACGTCTTAATGCTGCGGACCATGAGCTTATTGCCCTTTGTGAGGCTGGTCTCCATCGAACGCCAATTCACCCTCGACGGCAACCTGTTGGTGGCACTGGTGGACAGATGGAGGCACGAGACATACACAGTCCACTTTTGGTGGGGTGACATGACGGTTACTCTCCATGACGTCTCGTTCTTGATCGGTCTCCCTCTTTGGGGTGACATAGTTGTTCCAGCCCCTGCACCGGCAGACTGGAAGGAGAGGCTGGCATATCGGTTCAGCCAGGCTCTCCCGGAGGTTCTCATGGTGTCCCCCGCACTTGGCTAAAGCATTTCAGTGTGTGGCCGCAAGATGCACCGATCGGGGTCGTTTGGACGCATCTCGTCGCGTACCTTATTCAACTCTTTGATTGGAGAATGTTTCCAATCACACATGCGATACTTGCAACCCTGAGTTCATCCGCCTCGTCGAGTCTTTGGTTAACACGGAGGTTGTGTGACGCTTGTGAGCGTGGCATTGGTGATTCCCACAACCTGGCCGTCTACTACGTGCTCCTGCAGCTATGAAGTTGGGAACACTTCCCTGTCAGACGTCCGGCCATCCTGAGGCCAGTGCACCCGATCGACGAGTTCGCCGACCCAATAGACGGGCGCACTATGGGCTTTCGGTAGACTGGCACCCATCTACGCCGGGCGAAGGATAGGCCGTCAAGGTGTTATTTGTTGTGGCACAACAAATTCGAGTTGTTGCACAACAGCGATGTCATCTGGGCTCCATGGATTCCAAAGTTCGTGGTGAGTGTAGCGCCGCATAGGCTGTCTGCGCAATGCTTCCAGGACGCCAAGTTATGGACGACGATTTGCCATCTATTGTTCACATACATGGTCGAGGCTTATGAGCCGTAGCGCGTAATGCGGCAGTTTGGTTTGTACCAAGTCATGTTGCGAGCCGTACACCAGTGAGTCAAACTCTATCGGAGTGATGTTTATACTTTGTATGTCTTCCTCTGTAACATCAATGATTCCAGAAATGTAGGCAATCGAGGGCGGGTCTCCATGGTACAGACTGGCAACCACTACACCAGGAGTGGACCTACATTTTATTTTCCTGTTATGCCTTATGTTCCGCTAACATCATGGCGTTTTCTAGCCGCAGGTCCGTCATTGAGATGCATCACTTTTGCCCTTCGCACCACCTACACAGACTACTGCTCCCCGTCGTTCATCTTCGCTGCACATCTGGGAGGTACGGCATTTGCATTCTATATCCAGAATATTTATTATGACCTTGCAGCCTTCAATTCAACATGAGGGTGACGGCCAGTCCACCGATGATGATACGGGCCTCCTGGCTGCATCCAGGGAGCGGTACACAGCTTTAGGGTTTGCATCGTATGCAAGGTAAAGCTCATCGTTCACACCATACGCAGGATTTGGGGACTTCGATGGGCAGAGCTCCTCTGACATCGGTGCCACACCATACGGTGAAGGCCAGGGCTCCTCCGCACACTGGAGATTCCTAGAATCCTTCATTCATGACTTCATCTCTAGAGGCCCCCAATTAGGCATGTCGACATAGGAGCACATCGACGCTTACCACCAGACATTATCTGATGTACCTCAGCCTACTGCACCACCGTCGGCCACTCAACAACACAACGATCTCCATACCTCCTCCACCGACATGCAAGCTCTGGTCCAGCTGCCTAGCCCACGGGACATGCTCATGCTCAACAGAAGACAAGGCCATGCACGCGGAGGCAGCCGTGGCGAGGAGATAGCAGTGGCTCAAATGAGTGAGGCATATCGTATCCCGTACGATGCATTTTTTATACTATTATATGTACTCCTTGCGTAATTGAATAAAAAAATTGCACCATTAAGCTCCAGTCGCCTATGGAGCAGGACCGAAACTTCACCCAGGACCCCGCACTAGGTTTACGGCTCGTAAGAGCATACGCCCACCGCATACGTCGGGGGTTCCAGCCGAGGTCCTTGCCGTTCACGCTCTCGTTCTCACTCTAGCTCTAGATCACTGGGTGTCAGTCATAGTCACTCCCGCTCCCCGGAGAACTGCTCTACCTGCGGAGGGGATTGCCCCAGGGGAGTAGTATACTTAGTTGTAGGTAACTCTAGTCGACAGTGCTTTCCAAGCAGTTTTTGGGTTGCAAGCACTCCTTTCTCTCTCCCTCCTTTTGTACCCAGCAGTAGACGTTGTGTATGTATAATGTCACGATTTGGCGAAGCCTACAAGCTACGCCTAAGGTTATGCAACATCTTTTGTAATGAACTTAAGCTCTATGTACTCTTTGCGTAATTGAATAAAAAATTGCACCATTAAGTCCACTGCTATAATTTTTCCGTCTCATTGCCTATATTAAAATTTTTCTACAAATAGTTTACGTAAATGAATTTTTTAGTAAAATTCATAACGAAAATATTACGAGCAAATTACACAACGAGCTACGCTACGTCAGGAACCTCCACAAAAAATTCTATAAGTTTTTGTGCTGATTTGCTATATTTACAAAATTCTACAAGCAGTACGTATTAAATCATGCAATTAAACTAATTACATACGGTGCTAATCACCTAGAGCCCGGTGGCCTGATGGTAGGCGGCCAGGCTCTAGGTGGCCTGCCGCCCAATGGCCGAGCTCTTGCTGCCACGTGTCACTTCTACGATATTATTGTTCGGTGGTTGGATGACAAAATTACTATTTTTATTACTGTTACACGGATGACTCTTTTTATAAATATGAATAGTACCAATATCATATATGTCAAAAATTCAACAGCAATTCAGTCTAGGTGAAGTGAATGTACTGGCAGTAGGGGTCGCTAATGAGTACTTGGCGCCATTAATACGGCGGGGTGCCCATCCCATCCTGCCCCTGCTAGCCGCCTCCTATTTGTACTCGTGTGCAGGCAGCACTGCCCAGCTCTCCATTTTGTGCTAACTAGCTCTCACTCTTCGGCTGCTTCCACTTGGCCGATCCAGCCGGCCATCGAGCTAGCGGGCAGCTGAGATAATCGATCAGGGTACATATATAGATGGAGGCGGAGGCGCAGGTGGCCGGCGACGAGGCGGTCCCGGAGGCGCCGGAGCAGTTCGTCGTCCTCATCTCCGCCGGCGCCAGCCACTCCGTCGCACTGCTCTGTAAGCTCCCACTCCATCCATATATACCTAGCTTCGCCTTCTCATCGTACTTCCTCCCGCGACCGCGTGTTAATTTCTACGTACGTTCTTGGCTTTCTTGCGTTGCGCGGCGTGCACCTTGTAGTCTGTTGCCTTGGTCATATCGCCGAGCACCTCTCTGATCTTCCTACTCTCTCTCTCGTGGGTTGTACATGCATGTTGCAGCCGGCAAGCTGGTGTGCACCTGGGGCCGCGGCGAGGACGGGCAGCTCGGCCACGGCGACGCCGAGGACCGCCCGGTGCCGACGGTGCTGAGCGCCTTCGACGCGCCCGGCATTGTCTCCGTCATCTGCGGGGCCGACCACACCACCGCCTACGACGACGACGAGATGCAGCTCTACAGCTGGGGATGGTACGCACGCGTCCGTTTAGTTTGGCTTGCGATTTGCTGACCAGCTCGTGCGCTTGCTTCTGTAATGTGCGTGTGCAGGGGAGACTTTGGAAGGTTGGGCCATGGCAACTCCAGCGATGTGTTCAACCCCCAGCCCATCGAGGCGCTGCAGGGCCTCAAGATCAAGCAGATCGCCTGTGGGGATAGCCACTGTCTTGCTGTCACTGTCACTGGGCAAGTGCAAAGGTAACCTACTCTACTCCGTTGCAGTGAAATCTTTCATTGTTCTTCCCTCAGCGTTTCAATTCATGCTCTGAAAGGCTTTTACAACGGGGCTCACATGCTTCTTTTTGAAAAGAGTACTACAGCAATGGCTACGTGCAATTCATGAATATATGGTCTACAGGGTCATGATTAATTGTATATAAGAAACAAAGATCTGAAGGAAAGATGAATTTGATTTGTTGCTCGACAAATAGTGCCCATATTCAGCAGATTGTTGGGAGGTTGCTGTCAACGCCCACATGGTTCAAGCAACAACATTTTCACTTTATTGTGTCATGTCTCAGTTATTGACTGCTTTCCTACTGGTTAATTTGCTCCAGTTGGGGGCGCAATCAAAATGGGCAACTCGGCCATGGAAACACCGAGGACTCTTTACTCCCACAACAGATTCAAGCCTTTGAGGTATGAAATGTGTCTTCTAATTCTGCTGTTAGAACAGGTAACAATTTTTTTCCCTTTTTGCCTGATACCATCTGGGATTCTGGGGGACAACAGTTTCGTGTCCATGGGTGGTTCCTAGTGGGAATCTTTGCATTCTACTAGTAATTAGACTCTACACATGTGATCCACCTGAAGATCTCTTTGGTGATGATGAGAACAATCTCTGGCCCTGATCTTTTTCAGTTTTTATACAGTAACTAGCTTTTAAATAGAACGTCTTCTCAAGAAGTCTACAAATTAATTGTAGTATACACTGTAACAACTTCATTTATATCAGCCAAAACCATATGCAGGTTTCTACTGTCTCTCATGAACAGCCTAAAATTCATAAACCGTTGCCAAAATCTATAAGCTGAAGCTAAAAAGAACAGCCCTCTATATACAGCTGCTTCTAATTGGCTGGGGCCAAAAATGTCCATATGTTAATCCATGAGCCCTACCATGTTTTGGACCACCACTTGCATACAACAACTGGTTTATTCATTACCTGAGGATGATCAACACCAGGGTTTTGGTTACCGATTTTAATTTTTTACCGGGGTCACCAAAGAACCAATTCTAGCGATTTCAGAAAATTTTCAACAGATTTCATCGGAAATTTCAAATCAAAATTTGAATTTTAAAAAATCGGCCAAAAATCAGTGAAAATGGGCCGAAATTAGTGGAAAATTACGGACAAATATCGGCCAAAATCAGAAAAAGAGAGAAAATGCTTGTGAAGACTACTAGCTCTTAACAAAAAAAGAAATTAAGCAGGATCTGAAGTTTACCTGAAAAGAGTTCATTCTGCTGCTCAGATGAGCCTGAACCATCAAACTGACTCCACAATTAAACTAGATACAGATCAAAGATTATTAATTTGCATCACAAGGAGGGCAAATGAGCCATCAAAGTATTATACGAACCTGAAGGAGGTCTGTAGGACCCAAGATGGCAATCAGAGGAGGGACGGGGTGAATGATACCTTTAAATTTTAACCTCCCCAGTTTGTATTCCAAACCTTCACTCCTCTAGCTACTGGAAGCTAGAAAGATCATATTAGGCCACACACAAAGAACTTACACAAACGCAGAAGCGAAACCGAGCTCAACCTCCAGAGCTAGTACTACCGCAGTACAAAGACCGGTAGTACCTCTGTTGTACGGTATGACCGCAGGAGAAAGGCCGATGCGACCGACAACCGATAATACCGCAGGCCAAGAGAAGTATGACCGCACGCACCACTGTTCACAGAATAGAAAACCAATCCAAGTCTAAACCAAAAAGAGTGTAATTATCAAAATACAAGTCTAAATAATCTAACTTTGCACACACCTTTTCAAGGATATCAGGAACATAATCCATCTAAGGATTGCTGGATCTTGACCAAAGTCTCAACCTTTTCTTGAGACAAGCCAGGTTGTACCAAAACAATGCAAAACTCAAAGACTTGAGATATGATTTGTTTGTGGGTTTGATATGGCCAAGATGGCTCTAGATGAGTTCTCACATGTCACAGCAAGCAAGAGTACCCAAAGTTTCAAGGCCAAAACCCTAGGATCACGATTTCATAAGAAGTGCTCCAAATCAAGCCAAACCAGGAAAACTCACGATCTTGCTACAGCTAGTCTAGATGGATGGCATATGATCCTCATGAAGCATTTTCATCTCTTACCCATGTTTGGAACTAGCAAGATCAAAAGAGAAGGGGAGAGAACAAAAACATTAACCAAAATAAGAGCAAGCCAACAAGATCAAGAACACATCATGGATGATGAACAAGATTGATCTATTGTAACTTATAGAGGTTTGATTTACAGCCACTCCACTATGCAAGACAGAGCTCTCACACCCAAGAGCACACACCCCAAAAGCCTCATCTCCCTTGGAAGCCTTTCTCTCAAACCCAAGAATGGATGAATGGTTGGTTATCCACATGCCTCCAACCCCCTCCCACTCAAATAGATAAGAAAACTAACTCACATCTAACCCTAATGGATACTATCCATTAGCACAATCAGGGAAACCCGTTAACCCCACATACATCGTGTTTTACACTCAACGTATAACTTATGCACACTTCTCAAAGCGCATAATCCCAAACCCACTAAGGAGCAAGCTTCCATCCAGTTGACCCCCTTAGCATCTCTTTGATCTAAACTGCTCTTCAAACGCCCTTCAAGCGTCGTGGTTTTGGTCCCTTTGCCGCTTCTGGTATTTTTGCTTCCTCGCCAAAACACCTTCGCCTTAACCATTGATCTCACCTCTTCCCCGAGCCTAGTTCATAGTTATCTCCTCCTTTGCAAGCAATCCCCATACTTGCAACATGTAGGTTCACAAATAGCTCAGGCATCGGTAAGTCTCTTTGTGTTGGTTCCCCCGACCACACCTCACTTGCACCGACCGCAGCATTCGATGAATCGATTGCTCGAACCATTACTTCGACATTCCTTTTCTTCTCCTTGCTCCGCTTGAGCCTAACCATCCCGCCCGACTTTCTTGACCACACCTCAGCTCATCCTCTAGACTAATCCCGGTTCACACCGTCGACCATGGCTGCCTCCAAGTACCCTGCACATCAAAGACCAAGAAACTATTTTTATGCACAAGTTCTTCACACCATGATCCACGTTAGTCTAACATGCTTCATGCACCATGAATGCAGTGACTTAGACTCCACAACTCAACCCATGTCCATTTCCCACAATTATCTAAACCCCTCAGATAATTTCAGACAGAGCCGGTATGGCAGCTCAACCAATCTGATGTTCAAAGCCCGGTCATACTGCTCCAGTCAACCTTGGTCAAACCCCGGTAACAGGGGAGCCGGTATGACCGCTCGCACCATGTTGGTACTACCGCCCTGTAGTAACAAAGTTTATAGACCGATCATACCGTTCTCTCCAGTAGTACTGTGGATCCCATCTTGTACTACCAGATCCAAACACGTCCAAAATGATTCTTTCTGAAAAATAGCTACTGTCCATTATCTCTCGGTCGTACCATATTTGTGGTAATACAGTGGCCACCATACCGGTACTACCGTCAGCACCAGGCTGGTGTTACCACTAACCCCAAGTTGGTATTACCGCCTAAAAACTGGCAACATGAAGAGAAAATTTGCAAATATTTGCAAAGTTAAATCTGAACTTAATACGATTGCCAATTATTCACACAAGTGAACTATTGATATCCTCGAAATGGTTCTTGAAGAGCATCTCGACGGTGTCAGTCTGTGGAGGTCGGGGTGACGCGGAGGTCAAGAACCAAGGTGACCCGGGACCTGACGAAGCCGATGCGGTACAGCGTGCGCCTGAACGTGTTGGGTTCCTACTCCACCGGCGTGAAGCTCTGCAACGTCCTGGTGTTGAGGAGCTCCACGCCAGCGGAGTGCCGCAAGAACTCACCGATGCCGTCGGCTTCCGCGCCGCCGCCACCGTCCAGCACGTCCATAAGCCTGATGCTCTCCCGGTGCCTCGCTGATTTGAGAGCTGGGGGTTGGGAGAGACAAAGATTGGGGAGGAACTGGAATCGCCGAAGAGCAGAGGAGCGGGCGAGCGGCCAGCGATCGGGGGGTGTTTCCTGCTTCTCTCCCTCTTCTTCCCCAACCTCCCCTCTTCTCTTTTCTCTCCTTCCCTCGCTAGCCCAAGCCGGGCCATATCCGGCCGTCGACTGCCGGATCCCACTACCGGTCAGCACCAGGCATCGCCAGTGACCTCATTCTGCACGTGTGCGGCAGTGCTCGGCCGCCGCTGCCCGAGTTGCGCCGCCTCAAGCTGTCGTCCTCGGCGGTGTTCGCACCTCCGTCCTGCCCCCATGCCACATCGCCGGGATGTTGGTGCCTCACCCGGGCCCGTCACCGCCGCTTCTCCACGCGTCGCCATCGCTGCTCTGATGCAGACTATAGAGGACGAGGATGCAGACTGCAGAGGAAGAAGCAATGCAGAGCTGAAGAGGAGGAAGAGAGCGAGATGCACCCGCCACGAGCGATAGATGCCTCGGTCCGCTCTGGGATGTAGGGCAATCAATAGAGGAGGCCACATGGACCAGGTTTCAATTCAAATTGGGCTGATTTTTTTTTTTTTTGCCCAGTATAGATTTTTACCCGAGGTCACCAGTAAAGCCGATTTTCGGCGAAAATTGTCCGGTAAGTTGAACCATTTCAACACCAAGTCACCACTCACCAACAAAGGGAAAGTCAAACCTTTACATACCAGCTTAACTTGTAATCAGTATTTCTTATTACTATTCAGTAGACACTGTAAAAAATTTGTTTATGTAACAACAGAAACATCCCGTTTCTCCTATACCAACAATGTGCATTGCGACTGACAGTACTGAATGGGTTCAGGGTGTCTGTGTAAAAATGATTGCTGCTGGTGCTGAGCATACTGCCGCTGTAACAGAAGATGGTGATCTCTACGGATGGGGCTGGGGTCGATATGGTAACTTAGGTCTCGGTGATCGCAATGACCGCTTAGTCCCGGAAAAAGTTTCTTCTGTGGAGGTGAATAATCTTACTTTTGTGTGCCTTTCCGGCTTCATCTATGTTCTTATCATCTCATTTCTTAACTTTGTAGGGAGAAAAGATGGTGCTTGTTGCATGTGGATGGCGCCATACCATCACTGTGTCCTCCTCTGGTAGCCTGTACACATACGGCTGGAGCAAGTATGGCCAACTAGGGCATGGTGACTTTGAAGATCATCTGGTTCCACAAAAATTGGAAGCCCTAAAAGATAGCTCCATATCTCAGGTACTACTACTGCGTAATAATAGCCTTCCATTATGTTAATATACAATCTACTTAATGGAACTTTGAGGTCCAAAGAATTAATATAGGTAATTTTGTGAGGAAGATTTACAGAACAGATGCTTTGGTGGTGTAGATTTCAGGTGGGTGGAGGCATACAATGGCACTTACAGCAGATGGGAAACTTTACGGATGGGGGTGGAATAAGGTGATTTACCTACTCGCCTTTACTTTTATCTCTGCCCTTTGTTTGGTGCTGATTCAACCATGGCACCAATCTAGCTTTTACTACATAATTTTATTGATAAATATTAATACTGAAAATTCTTTAGTTTCTAATTTGGTATTAATCATTCTTAATGTGCACATGCATGTTACTCACGTATGTTGAGATTCATGGTCATGACTGGAAGCTCCTTCGCAACAAAAGAGAAAAATGGATGTAGGACAGTAGGAGATTTAACTCTCTTGATCATTCATCTATAAAATTATCACCACTGTAGTACTGTACCATAGAGCTTCTCTTAGGTTTTTCATTTGCTGTTTTTCTTCTTCTTTTTATTCTACCTTTTCTTGTGCCTCTAGTGCACCTATCACTACCATTCGTGGTACTTGCCTCCACCATCAGAGTGCCCTACCCACCACTTCAGCATGCCACCAAACACCACTACCAACACCTGGATCTTGTGGGCTTTGAAGCGTGGGTGTTATTTGCCAGTGTTTAGGGGAATAAAATGTAGGGGCCTATGTCGTTACTTTCAGTTTGAGTTTTGAGCAAGTTGTAATACATGAGAATCAGTTGGACTTATGTTCCCGGCATGCTTAAACCATTATGCCCCAATTACCTCCCTGATGGTTATATCTTATCGCCGCTTCTGCTGATCCTGCCTTGTATGTTGAATATTTAGTTTGGACAGGTTGGTGTTGCCGATAATGTAGATCACTGTTCCCCCGTACAGGTCAATTTTCCGGATGAACAGGTGAGTGATATTATACCTTAAGAGTACTAGTGCTCAAACTTTTGCTCAGATAAATTAATTCCATGATGTAGTTTTCGACCACAATGTTTATGATTAAAGCTGTTTCATTGATTCATGTGGACAAGGATTCAGTCAATTGACGTTATGAGTTTCCCATCTTCAGTCGCTCATTTATTTACGGGCACAATTGCAGAAAGTTGCTCAAGTTGCTTGTGGATGGAGGCATACTCTTGCTTTTACAGAAAATAAGAACGTCTTCTCATGGGGAAGGGGTACCAGTGGACAGCTTGGTCATGGTGAAATAGTTGACAGGTAATTCATCTAAGGTTTTTAAACATTTCTGAAGGGCCGGCTTGCTTTCCTAATGTATAATAGACTGAATTGAGAAAATATCACGGTTCATGAAGGAACACACCCAAGATGATCGATGCCTTAAGCTCAGATGGATCTGCTTGCAAGCAGCTCGAGTCATCAAAAGCAGTTCCAATGGCAGGTTTGCATATTCATGATTACATCTGTTACACAGACAGACAACTTACAGCATATCTTTGATGTTTTCAGCTAAAGTTTGGGTCTCGCCTTCCGAGCGATACGCCATTGTCCCTGATGAGAATGTGAGCTCATTGTCTTATTTTAAAAGAATACGCTCCCATCGAACCATTTCAATCAAGAACATGCGGATCATTTGGTAGGACTGTCACTGATGGATCACTCCACATTTCCTGTTTGTAGGTTCATAAATCAGGCGAAGGAGCCAGTGGCAATGGAACCAACACACATGTGCCGCAGAACGTTGCGAAGAGAATGCACGTATGAGCATATGTTCTTCCACCCTCAACCCTAGCAGTATACAATAACCTTGGGCAACCTTTCTCCTTCGCTTCACCATCTTGTATATGTTGCTCAATCTTAGCTCATGGCTTTCTGCCTTAAGTAACTACTACCACTGAGGCCATATAATGAACTGTAGTGCCTTGCCTTGAGCTGATATGATGTTTGCCTGCAAGTAATGCAACTACTACTAGTACTACCATGGATAAAATAATCAGTTTAGCCATAGCTGAACCCTTGCAGGGTATTGCAAGCTAAGCATCAATTAAGATGCATTGGTTGTGTTGTCCTGTTGAAGGCTGGTGATGATATATGTATGCTTGTGTGACTGACGTTTTAGCTTAATTTATATAACGTTTGTTCAGTTACTGGAAAGATCATGATGACTGTGACATGTACAGGGTGAAATTTCTGTTGTTGAACTTAAATTGTTTGGTTTTGAATTTTCTTTTCTGAATTTCTGGTAAGAAAAGGAAGTAGAAAACCTGTAGAGTTCCACCATACACAAAGATAGTATCATAATGGGACTTGGCCAAAGATATGCAAAAGTTTGCAGTTAATACTATATACAAAGTCTGGCAATACATACAAATAGAAGTCCATGTATTATCTGATCACCTGGAGTTAAACTTTCTTGGAAAATTAACATACCTTCTACCAAACAACTTCTCCAGAAAATACACATGAACTTGCTAACAGAAAGCAAACGTCAGGAAGTCAAAACGCAGGACACCCGTTTGGAATGTAGGATTCTCGTAGAAAACCCCAAATCCAGTAAAAATGGATTTTCCATTCATGCGAAATTCCTGTGTTCCAAACGAGCCATTACGCTGTTATGCAGCTACTGCAGGGTGCAGCTTATGAACCATAGGAGAATAAGGCACTCTTCAAAAAAAAAAAACTCAGAGAAAAATAAAAAAACTGACGATATAAATAAAGCACATGTGTATGAATGATCCCTTGATCAACTGGACTTGTCTTTCTTGGAGAAGATGCCTCCAACCAATGAGATCCCATTCTTCTCCTGCTTCTTGTGCTGCTGCTTCTTTGCCTTCTTCCCCCTTCCTCTCCTTCCTTCCTCCCAAGTCATCCTCAATCATCTTGATGGTCAGTGCCTCTGACAGGCTGGGCAGATACTCCAGGCTCGCCATCCACTCCTCGGCCCGGCTTTCGTCCCACCGGTCGCTGCGAACCCGGCCATCCTCTTCTTCCTCTCCTATTGCCGCGCCGGCGAGGGCTAGCTCCTTGCCTTTCTTGAGGTCGGAGAAGATGGCCAGGCCATTGCTGAACTGCACGCTGATGCTGGAGACGGCCATCTCCATCTGTGACTGCCTCTGCTTGAGCTGCACTAGCTCAGTCTTGGCCTCTGCCAGGTCTGCCTCCAGCTTCTTCAGGCAGTGCAGAGCTATGGATGATGAGGAAGAAGCTGGAGGCACTGCCTGCGTGGGGGCTGCCGCCGGCGACGCACCGCTCGCCAAAGACCTCGACGGCCTCCCTGACCGACTGGAACGGCCGGGAGGTGTCAATCTCGGCGCGGCCCACGGGGGCGGTGATCTCCATGAAAGAGGTTGCTGGCAATGCTGGTGAGACTGATGGGAATGCAACAATGTGAGGGATGAAGTAGACATATGTGCGCTCTTGTTTTGTCTTTGCTTCTACTTCAAACACCAACCGGAGTAGCAGCAGGATACAGGCCTTGTGTCAAGTAAAACCGGTTGAGGGGAAAGAAGGGGACTTGTCACCAAAGGCAGGAAAGGCTTTATAAGTGGAGCGTGGGCAAATGCTGGAGCAGACAGAAGCACATTTTTTTAAGACAGGTGCACAGTTGACAAGGCACAGCAAAAGTGCAATACCATACATACCTTTGCAGTCGCATGTATGAATAAGCCAACTGCCATACACAACCAGAGTCAGATGGAAAATATCCTTTGCAAGACTATTTCACAATGTACACAGCGTTGCTGCACAGAGAAATAAATGTATTTGCACCAGGGCCGCTTACTAATGGTACCAAAAAATATCGCGCAAGACAATTTAACAGGCGCGCAATTCATTAACTGTTCCAAAATGTACCTGACGGCAGAACTGAATAGCTCTGGATAAACATGATTTTGCAACTTGGGCATAACAAGAAAGTTGCGAAAATCAGCTGTGATATTGAAATTGATTGTAGCAAGTAGCAACTTCTGTTTACTGACCAACAATCCATTCTGAACTTGGAAGGAATGAGAATATAGAGCGCGATTTTCTCATGAGAAAAGGATGGGAAATACAACCATTCCCGGTGGAATCATCAGGTATATCAAATGATAATACATCACTAAACCTACAACACTTGTCAGACTCACCAAAAAGGCAAAACAAAGAGAAGAAAAACTGACCATGACGCCCAAAACACCGTGGGAAATCAATCTAGTTTAATGGAATTCTCCTTTCCATCTAGAAAAATAAAGAAAGGAAAACTTACAAAATAAAAAGGAAACTTATTACAAAATAGGTAAGGTCATGTGCCCTGCAAAAAAAATGCAATAATTAAATCTTCAAATAGAACGAGGTGCTGCCAACGTTTGATGAATGATGATCTATCAGGCAGCACACATGCAATGGTCGCTTGGCTTTCATCAATGGCGCGACTGGTAACGAGGTCGGTTGGTGAACATCCGGCCATTGGCTCTGACAAAGTGTATGATGCCAACGCAAAGACCAGCCCACAGAAGTGACAGCAATAAATGGCGAACATCATTCCGGGCTGCAAAGACATTTCAGTAGAGTTAGCTGTATACATTTTGCACGAATCAATGTAAAAATATGATTCCACAGAGCCTGGAGCAGTTGATAGTTTGATAAACAATTGACACATGGATCAATCTCAATTTTATGAACTATTATTTTTTGTGTGAAAGTGGTGCTCATTAGGTGAGGTGGGGTTTGGTGTTCTTTCCCTCGGTGTGTCCTCCTGGGACAGGTGATTGTGTCTGTAATTCTCTCTTTTCCTCTCTAAAATGAATGGGTAGAGCTCCTGCCATCTGTTAGAAAAACAAACTATCGAGTATTGTGTTCTCTTCACTAGTCAAAATCAAGAATGGCTGTAATACAACATTTCAAAACTCTTAGGAAACGTTATTGGCAACTGGTACAGTTGAAGGTATGCTCTTGAACCCTGTGAGATCAACCATACAGGTTTGCAGTGAAAGCATAACACTGAAACATGAAAAGGGATTGGACGGAACCTGTCCATAAGTGGATTTTGGCTCTTTGATTGTATTTCAAATGAATATTCATGCATACTCCTTTTACTAGTGCAAACAAAATAGAAAGATACCAAATTGAGCAGTAAAGCCACTTTGCAAAAGGACGAGCCTAAAGTGACCAAAGTTTGCATGGTACATTTTTAAAAATTAAAGTACATATTAATACATAGAATGGACATCGAATGCTCCTGCTGCTCACAATGGAAATAAACCTTAGGAGACCACTAATCAGTATAAATTTATTAAAAACACCCAACTATGTTTCAGCAGAATCAGAAACCTTACCTTGTCTTAGTGACATCATCATGAATATAAGAGCTCCCAAAACCAATGCAAAAGCAAGGTGGAAGGACTGTAAAAGGGAAACTGCACAAGTAAGAGTTCCATTCTGTTGGGAAAAGATATGAAGCAAATTTTCATAATTGATCCAGCTATTTCCCAAACATAATGATAATATTAAAGCGAATACTGGGTGTGTATGCATGTGTCCCTTGTCACAACCATGGTTGTCACGGCGGAGTTGGCGACCACGGCGAGTGAGGGGCGCCTAGACGCCTAGGCGAGAGCCCGGCGACGCCTAGGCGAGCGCCTGGCGACTCTGTCTCTCCTCCGCCTCTCTATCACTCGCCTCTCTCTCGCGTAGTCGCGTCTCTGTCTTTCTTCTGCCTCTCTCTCGCTCGCCTCTCTCTCTCGCTCGCGACTCTCTTCCGCCTCTCTCTTTCGCGCCTCTCTCGCCGACGCCTCCCGACGCCTCCTCGACGCCTTCCCCGCCGCCCCCCGGTCCGCTCCTCTCCCCGCCGCCCGCGTCCACCTCCTCTCCCCGCCGCCTCCCCGTCGCCTCCTCCCCGCCGCCGCCCGGTCCGGCTCCTCTCCCCGCCGCCTCCGCGCCCGCCTCCTTTCCCCCGCCGCCTCCCCGTCAGGCTCCTCTCCTGGCCGCCTCCACGTCGGCTCCTCTCCCGCCGCCTCCTCTCCCGCCGCCTCCGCGTCCCGGCTCCAAACCTAGCCGGCGTCGGATGAGGGATAAGGCGGCGACCATGGCGACCTCCTCCGGCCGCCAGGACGCCTAGGCGACGCCGTGACAACACTGGTCACAACACACTTTGTTGCGGCCGTTGGTTGGGTACCGTTGGTTGGGTACGGGTCTGAGGACCGAGGGTAGGACACTTGTCCTTATCTAACAGCTGACAGAGCTCTTCCCTAACGTGGTAGAGATTCTGAGGCTTAGATGAAAAAGAGGGATGGCTAGACTTAACACTTAAGAAACATATCTCTACATTAAGAAAACTAATCTCTAATACATATGAAACTTATCCCTAAAAATATAAAAGGAAACCAACCCCAAATAATAAGGAAATTAATTATTCTAATCCTAATCTTTTATAACTTAGTAATGATGTGCCACAAGGAAGCTTCCAGCTGCCCCCTTGGCGCATGGCCCCTAATGGGCTGGATTGGGGTTGGATTGGGCTGCACATGTATAGCCTCCACGCCATAACATTACAACCTTCGCAGCAAGACAGCCCAAGAGGTGGCAGCCACGGGCGAAGACCATGGTGACCCCACGTCGATGAGAGGGTGTGGCGCCGGCAAAATGACGCGTGGGCAAGGATCATTGGAGCTCCAGTGGACAGCAGCGATGACTCGTGTCCCTCAACATGGCTTGACGTTGAGGGAGTCGCCGGTTGCATGGGCAACGGGCGCAGGGTAGCAGCAACATTATCCTTCCCCCAGGTACCATGGTTGTGCGAGAGATAAGACAACGTCGCTGACCCCCACATGACAGTTGCTGCGCACCACACCTTCTAAGGCACGGCATTGGTCGACCGTGTGGAGAAGACCGCCATGGGATAGTAGCGACCTTCTTCCTTGGCTAAGGCACCAATGGTGCAACCATGGGCAGTGAGGCCTAGAGAGGAGTCGTCAATGGGGAAGGTTGTAGTGTGACCAACGCTGATGATAGCGATGGAGAAGGTGATGGTAGTGCGACCATGGTAGTGACGGCAAGCGTCACCTCTATCTTGATCAGGGTCACAGCCGGCGGGGGCACCGTCAACATAGGTGGACTGGTGGAGCATTCCTTCCTACTGGTCCCGACGTGACTGCTCTCCACCTTCACATGTTGCAAAACACCAAGCAGCTTTTCAAGCATCTCCACCATGCGCTCACATTTGGTGTGTTGACATGCTATCTAGCTTTTGGCGAATCTCCTTTCGATCGGAACCCTCATCGCCTAACATTGTGAGAGGGGCGACGATTAGCTCTGATACCAAATGTTGTGGCCGTTGGCTAGGTACGGGTCCGAGGACCGAGGGTAGGGCACTCGTCCTCATCTAACCGTCGGCAAGGCTCTTCCTTAATGTGGTGGAGAGGCTCTGTCTTAGTTGAAGAAGAAGGAGAGAGACTGGTTTTCTTGCTTAATCGTAACTGATACAATACCATCCCTTTTATAGGGATTGCTAGACTTGACACTTAAGATCTCTAGATTGAGGAAACTAATCCCTGATGCATGGAAAACTTATCCCTAATAATCTAAAAGGAAACCAACCCCAAATAATAAGAAAACTAATTATTCTAATCTAATCTTTTATAACTTCATGATGATGTGCCACAAGAAAGCTTCCTGCTACCCCCTTGGCACATGGCCCCTTTGGGCTGGATTGGGCTGCAACATGTATGGCCTCCACGCCGCTACATACTCACACACATATTAAGATAAAATTTGAATCATTTCAGAGGAAACCAACACTAGAATACTGAAAGGCATTCCCAGTTAGCAATTCACAACGTGAAAAGTCCATATGTGATAGAGTAATCACAATAGCATTCCCATAAAAAAGCAAACTGTAGCAAATTTTTACCCACCGCATAACTCTCTAGAAGTCCTGCTTTGCTTGGAGCTGCCATGTCCCGACTAACAGATGTGATGTAATGTCCTTGAAGAAGATCCATGGCATCCTATACAAGACAACAAATAAATAATGAGGAACCACAGCACCTGCACTGGAAGAAAGTTGAACAAGTGTTCTCTGCATGATGTCTGTTAGATTGTGGAGACATTAGCAACATGAAACATTATAGATGATACTTTGTTTGGTCAGCAAGGTCCTCTTCAAACATAATAATTCATTTATAATACTCCATCCGTTTCAAAATATAAAGCATATATTTTTTTGCAGTTTTGTTTCAAAATATAAGTTGTGCATGCAAACTTATTGATGTTTTCCCTTCTTTGCCCTTATTTATCACATCTATCCCTCCTGCATTTATAAGTGTTCACAAACTATTCTCTCTCATATTCCCACTGTATTTATAGCATGGATAGTATGGTCATTTCCTCTAGTCTCTCTTGGTTTTGCGACCTCCTTAATCCCCGTGCCTAGCCAAAATACGCCTTATAAAAATAAACGGAGGGGGTACCTTTATTGTGCCCAGCAAATTGCACAACATACATGACATCAGTTCCTCTTACACTAATGCAAATCCTTACCACTCGAATCAATTATACTAAGTAACAACTAACAACACCACGTAAGTTGCTATTTCTCATAAAAAAATTCCAGCAGTTTCCGGCTTAGCCCCCACTGCAAGAGTTGCATTGGTACTAATCTATCATACAAAAACAGCAATTACAAGAAACCAAGGTAAGCTACCGAGAGTTGACATTTGGGACACCATCAAAATGATGAATCGACAGTCACATAGTCATGTATGCAAAGTTAGCTGTATACCTGCTTAGTCCCATCTGCAAAGTTGTTCAAGTAGTATCTAGCAAGTGCATTCCGTAGATCATTTAGGATTCCCTGAGTGGTTCGCTTCCCATACCTAATAGACAAAAACAAATATAAAATGTGGATAATTAATGTATAAGAAATAATAAATTATCACCACTGTCTTTCGTTGTGAAAATCCAACATGGAATAAAAAATGAACACAGATTAAGCACTAGTAACTAAGGATAGTGCAAAAAACCAGTAAAAAGTATATCAGTTTTACGGTAGCCCATTATCTGGGTGAAAATGGTGTAGAGATTCACGGTAGGAGTGGCTCAGCTCTGAACAAAATCAAGGTGGCAAAAATTACTAGTATTCTTTTTTTCCTAATATAAAATTTGAATAGTTCCTAGTCTTGCTGATGAAAAGGGAGAAACTATCATTAGTAATAAATGAAATGCACTTAACAATAGGAATGCAATTTTCATTCTATAGAAATTACCGAACAAAATCTCCCTTCAAAGCAGGAGTACCAGAGTACTGAATGCTTATTGCATCTCCATGATTAGCCCACACTGAAAACAGAAATTATTTCATTCCAGCAACATTGTTCATAGAAAAGCATGAGAAAAATAAAATGACTAAATGAGAAGAACCCAGGTTAGTCCGTTAGTGAATACAAGCATAATACTCACAAACTTTGTAGTTTGCATCAAAAGCTGGGTAATTGCTTATTGTATCATTAGCACCAAGAACCCCTATCCGCTGAAGTTGGTTTTCCAGAATTTTTCTCCCAATCATGCTCTGTTTAGTCATTGTAAAGATTATCAGAGTTCAGATATACAAGTGAAAACTCGACAAAGGGACGGGAAATAAAACATAAAAAGAGCAATAGTAATGGTCCAAAACTGAAGGATATGTTCTGTTTTAGAACAGACCATCATGAAACCAACCATGTGGCCCAACTTAAACCTGCTAATCAATGTAGATAATGCCACTCCTATAGGTGCATTAATGCATACACACTACAAAAAGACAAGTTATGATAAATTCTAAATCTGTCTGACAATGTGTCTAGGTTGTAATACTGCAACAAAAAGAAGAATGTCCCCTTGTCCAAACAACAGATCGCATTCCATATAGATTTGAAAAGACAAAAGGAAAGCCAGTAGAAAACTAAAAAAAGTTGTTCGATAAACTAAAGCCTACATGACTACAATGCTGCAGCAGAGACAAATTAATTGATAAACTAAAAGTGTTATCAATACCTAAATTAAATTTGATCTACATGTGATAATACTGTACTTGAAAGTAGGAACTATGTACCTGAGTAACATTGGTGCGATCTAAACAATCGACACAGTTTGTTCTGACCGTGCCAGTCTGCTCGTCAATTTTCTCGCCTTTATCATTCAAAAGGAAGTACCTATACCATAACATTATTAAGAAGACCATGAGAAGGAAATATGTAACATCCCGAAAATTTTGAATTTGGAAATATGTATTCCTTGAATTTTCTGGAGAATATTTTCTTGAAATTTGGATTTTATGGTGTTTCTTTAAATTTTGGTTGAGGTTTCAATAAATGAAGAAATTTATGAAAAGTAAAACAAATAACAAAACATAAGGGAATTGTAAAAAAATAATAGAAATTTAAGTTTTAAAAATCGAATCTGAAAAGATGATCCATAAAAAGGGGAGTACAATTTGAACCCAAAAATTTTAAATTTAATTTGGGGCTTAGTAATAATAATAGCAATAAATAAAAGTAAGCGAAAGAAATATAAATATATAAATATATAAATATATATATATATATATATAATTAGGCACTCTACTAAAATGGATAAATACATAAAAGGTAAGGCTAGCAATAAAAATATAAAAATGAGTAAATTGATAAAGGAGCCAAAAATATGAAAATATATATATACATGTGCACATATAAATGGATCAAAAAAAAGAAAAAAAAAGCATCGGCCACCGAGTCGTCCTACCAACTCTTTCTCCTTCTTCGCTTGGTGAGCTAAGCTCGCTCATTGTCGCCGATCACCCGCTCGCCACCAAACCTCACCGCGCCACCGCCCCCTATATCCGCCGCCGCCTACGGTTCCATTACCATCGTTACTTCACCTTGGTCGGCGCACCAAGCGAAACCACAGCCGCCCACGGTTCTTCCGCCTCCGCCCGCAGAAACCACGCCGCCGCCCACTGTTTCCCCCGCCCCGTCGCGTCGCCCGACCGAGCGGCGCAAATGCTCTGCCGCCTCCACAGTGAACAGTCACACGGGTCACAGGTGCTACAGCGCGCCGCCCTGACGCCACCGCCTACCCCCGACGCGACCGCATGACCGCTCGCCAGTTGCCAGCCCATTCCCGCCGCCTATAAAAGTTGTACGGACTCCCATTCACACCGAACCGTCGCCCTCTGTCTCCCACACTCCCGAATCAAGTTCCTGTGCCCCGTAGCTCGCCGGCAACGCTTCCTCCCCCAACTCCGGCCGAAGTGAAATCCGCCGCCTCACGCCGCCGCAGACCGATTCCTTCTCACCAGAGCACTTTCAGGACACCGCGAAGCCGCCCCCACCCTCGGCCGAGCTTCTTCCAGCTCCTCTTCACCGGCACCGTGCACCCTCTCCGTTCGCCGCCGTCGCCCAGGCGAGCTCGCGATTCTTCGGCCGGAGGAAGATGATACTGTAGACGACGGTTAAAACAGTTAAACGTGATTAATGAAGCCATTAATGTTAATACCGGTTTAATAGGCAAAACCTTTCACTGACATGTGGGCCATGCTTCCTTAATTAACACAGTAACTGGGCCCCACCTGTCATAGACACAGAGGATAAGAAATAGAAATAAAAAAAAAGTTGGAAAATCGGATATGGGTCCCACCTGTCAGGATTTTATTATTTTTTAGATTTAATTAAACCGAGAACTTTAAAAGGACATAACTTATTCATCTTAACTCCAAATTAAGTGAAACAAATTTCTGAATTCATGTAAATTCAAGATCTATCGAATGGAACCGAAACCATGATTTTTGAAGCTCATTCGAATTTTTGTGAGATTTTGTTTGGTTTGCTAATTTTTATCCAAATTTTCACGCGTCGAAAAATAGCATATTAGACCCAAGAGGAACCCTCGATGATCAGGACCAAGACCAATAAATGAGAAATCTTGAGTGAGCTCAAAACCGCGCAACGCGAGTCAATACTTTGATCATGCTGAACCTACATTTTCTGCAAATTACTTTTGTTTAAATTATCAAATTGCATGCTGTTATTTTATATACAAATACATGTTTAATTTAAGATTCTAGTTATATACCCATTGTTTACCTTAATTAGTATTACACCTCCTTTGGAAAATTTAAATATGTGAACTTTGTCGCCCTAGCAAAATTATGATAGTAACCTTTCGAAAATAAGCCCGTAATTATACGCCATGCTTAGTACTGTGCAGATACTCGAAGGCGTTGAAATGTCCCAAGCATCATTATCATTTTTAATCATGAGAAACTGGATTGGGAAGTCCTGGTGGTAATGACTGGTATATTTGGATATGATCATTTTATGCTCCCAAAAACCCCAACTTGCTTAAATATCTGGACGGATGGTATGAAGGCTGGTGTGTGATGCAGTGGAAGCACAAAATGGATAGTGGTAGAACCGCCCAGATGCCACTAAGAACTGAATCTTGTCATGATCTCCTATGTAAAACAGTACAACCACAAGTTTGCACAGTGCAACTTGGCTAAGTAAATTTATCGAAAGCCCCGAACTCATCTCACCGGTAGTGGATAGGAGTGGATATGTAAGGGCAAGGGGAGGCCTAAAGGAACACCGGGTGGAGGGTAAAGTTTCCCAGTCGTACTAGCGTTGTGGGGAGTGGAGCCCGAATAGCGCTAGTAACCGTGGCGAACATCCCGTGCAACGTATGAGACCTACCGCAAGTGAGAGCGGCCCATAGGGTGAGATGACAAAGGAGGCTAGATATTTTGAAAAGTTACTGTGATGGTCTACTCAACCACATAACTAAGGAATCGTGTGGAGCAACGAGCAGATTGTCTCTTGTAGTGAAAGTGTACAAACTCTACAGAGTCAAAACTATTCGAATAGCCATGCCCACGGTCATGGGCGAACATGGGAACTTAACTAGATATAATTCTATTTCCAAATGATTTATGGGTGGATTGGAAAAGTGGAGGGCAGTGGAAAACTCTGATTTGTGTTGCCCTGGGTGTCGCCCCAGTGATAATGTAAACGGTTATAACGCTGAAAAGTTAGCATATAATGCAGATACCATGTAACGGTGGATGGAATCTGGATCACTATTATTATTGCATTCTCTTACACATTATGTTTTTGTTCAAAACTGCTAGGTCTTAGGAAATTTCTATGTATTATATTTCAAAAGCAAATAATGATAATACATCTCACAAAATAAAATATCAGGAAGAATAAATAGTCGTAAGAAAAGAAGATGGTTGTTTGTGGTAAACACTAAAGATACTGGTGGATTCATGTCGATCATAAAAAGGAAACGATAGTATGGATTCTGGGAGAAATAAATTGGTGCAGCCTAAATGAATAGATATGCTAGATAGATGATTTAAATGATTTTTGGAGAATTAGGGAGTGCAAAGATAATTGTTGGATTACGACACTAATAACTAATATAAATTCTTGGGAGATGTTAGCGATAATGGGATTAACAAGATTTGATCAAATACTAGATGGGCGAGTCAATTGAATTTTTGGAAAATTGGAGATATAATAATTGGAGTACAAACTTGATGAATGATATTCTTGGTGGAGGTATACTAGTGACTTAGTTAGAGATAGATAATAGAAAATAAAGTTGATTATTGGAAGAGCAAATTATGGTTTTGGATCAGTAACAGAAAGAATTGAATTGTTAGGGAGTCCTAATACGAATGATTTCGGTGGATTAAAAAGTAATTATGTTAGAGAATCATTAGAATTCAGAAGTGAAGAGTTGATGAAGAGCAATTACAAGATTGGATTATTAGGAATTCAGAACACAAGATATTGGTGGATTCAAAATAAATGATGGCATTCGTTGTTTGGAGTTTAGACAGCAATCGATATAAAAGGTGTATGTTCGGTGGATTAAATAAATGATGACACTAGATATTTGGAGTTTTAGACAGCAATCAATATAGAGTGCATGATCGATGGATTAGATAAATGATGACACTCGCTGTTTGGAGTCTTAGGCAGCAATGAGTGTATGATCGGTGGATTACATAAATGATGACACTCGCTGTTTGGATTTTTAGGCAGCAATAATAACACCATGATTAAATAATAAAAACAATGCTTACAACAACTTCTGGCAAATAAAACAACCCGAGCCTCTCCTTTTATTAGCCATGCATATTATTTATTTGCATCTTGTGTATTGGCTCGCGGAGCACGGTGGTTTGTGCTCACACTCGCTCTTACAACAAATTCAGAATCAAGAACCAGTTCGCTACGCTTCAGCAATACTCTTGGCCGTGATGGTGAAGAAGATGAAGATGTCAAGGGCTAGGTCGCGAACCCCCAGTTGGCTGCCTGTGGTCACACCCTGAGGGTCCCACCTGTGTGCTTCGTTTCCGCTGTAGCATTTTATTGGTTTCGACCTAATCGGCCCATATGTAAGTCTACTATTATATTTACGCTTCCGCATGATATGCATTTTGATGTCCAGTTTTGTATCTATAAGCACTATCTACTGATCTAGGAATAGTGCAGTAAAATCACAAAGGATTCCGGATTGTAAACTCTGGGTCCGACAAAATATACTATCCAACGTATAAGAGTCTTCGATAGCAAAGTATGACGGGACATAGTATATAGATGTACAGAAAATCTCAGATCTGGAACATTTTTTCCTACCTTTTTAAGAGAGGGAGATCCAGAATGATAACAGTACAACTAACACAAATGACTAGATGCAATTCACTTTTCCTACTCTGCCAGGAACTCTTTGGACCAGAAAAAACATATACGAAGTAGCTCTTTAATGCATCTGTACTAGTGCCTCCAGGGCTCCAACAAGGCAACAAATATTCAAACCTCATAAGTGGAGTAGAAAAGGAATCATTGTATGCTAATCACTAACTCAAGATTGTGGGTGTGAGGACATCTGCTTTTTTAAAATTGTAAAAACCAATGCTCAAGCACCATAAATCGACTACATTTATTTCAGTAGCAAGTACCGGGAACTGATCAACAACTAGCAGTAGGCTAGAAAGTACATAAAAACAGAACATATAGTTAAGCAATTGCAGAAAAAGAAATGAAACATATGCAATGGAAGAAAAGTAAAATTAAAACACATGTATAAAAATGATTAATAGTATGTCATGGAACACACTATATTATATCTTCTAGCAATATACCTATGTTTCTTCAGATAATCCTCAATTTGATCATACAGCTGAGAAAGGCGCTCAAAGTGAATATGACCACAAATTTGATGGAAGTCAAAATGCACATATCTGCAAGATATAGGCATATATTCATGCTTTGCTACAGTAGGACACAGTAGGAGAGCTCTACGATGCGGGCAAAACTGCAAGAGAATTTGTTACCTTACATCTTCACTGAGAATAGGTTCAATAGATTTTGCATAACGTTCACGGAGGCGCCCTTCACCACCATGCTGAATATAGGAATTAAAAAAGTTAAATGATGAATGTCACATCAAAACCACTAAACCAGAATAAAGTCTATAAACTGGTATCATTAGGAAAGAAGATGCACAGGCATGCCCTATCTGAGAGGCAAATCTTTCAGTAATCATTTCAACACTTTTTGAACAAAATCACTAAATCTCTGTGTAACATAAGCTGAAAGGAACAACTTAGTTCCATTTCAAGGAATAAAATATGCTCAATCAAAGAAATAGCATGCAAGTATGCAGAATGAATATGGGAAATTGGGAACTCAATCCTTAAAATGAAGAATTTGAATCTTATTTTGTAACCAGGTACCTTAAATAGGAGCAAACCCATGCATGATGGCATTTTCTGAAGCAAATACTTCTTAGTTTGGAAAACCAGAACACTGAAGTGAGTTCGAAGTCCAAGACCACAGTACTTACTGTATTGACAAGATCAATAGCCAAGACAGCTCCATATTTCTTTTGTAAATTGTGAAAGTGCCGGTCAAGTACACGAGGCTGAAGAACAGAGATCCAATATAAAGTAAGACAAAAGAAAACAGTAAACCTAGGTTGCATTGCATGTAAACAACTAGCAGCTAGGTTAGATAATATACAGGTTCATTGAAACGTATATTGCTGATATAACAACTAGGCCAACAAAACAAAACAAGGCTTATGTTGAGACAGCTCACCGCCTCCTCTTGTCTAACAATGACAAAGCTAGGTTTATATGTCAAATCAACGATCTGCTCCCACAAGAATGGCATAGAACCTCGAACCTACAAAACATATAATTTTGTCTAAGTATTTGAAGGTGGTCAAATAAATGATTGTAACAGCCAACTAATGAAAACTGTCAGCACAGAAATTAAAAGAAAGGCAACCAAAAAGGAAAAATAAAGAGGTTGTTTTCAAATTGTGTAAAGAAATCTACTTGTACATAGGATGCTGTAAACCCTTTTGATTGCATTATCTGCTCCGATTCAACGAAGTTTGCAGCGTAACCCTCGGGATCAGCTCCTCGTCTCCACATTCGAGTACCTTCATTTAAAAAAAAAAGGGCTCATGAACTATTATTCGATCATAGGCCATTGAATTTCTCGAAAACAGGAAGTCAGGATGTAACTAAAAACTGATAACATATAATAAAAATGCATTTAAGTAATATTAATGAAAGGAAACCTGTGAACAAACTTATACTGATGCCTGATAAGCCTCACCTATCCTCTGTGTGCACCTACGTGCAATCAGAGTCACATTTACCTTCTCTGACCTAACTTCCGCATGAATATTCTGAAAACCTAGTGTTTAGTTAAGCTACCACAACTCACATTATCATATGACCCTAAGGGAAAGGTGAATCAAGTTTAAATAATAATAAATCTTATATCTCTGGTAGTGATGTAGTTGAATTGTCATGATAATCCAAGGATACTGCCTTGAATAACTGGCAATAGGTACTGGTCCAGCTGTCAAGGGAAAAAGAAGTAATCAAAATGCTTTGCAAATAACGATTCCTAAATCCCCCAAAACTAGAAAATCTAGTAAATGATAAAATTAATCTTACTTTGTTCTCAATCAGAGGTTCCAACAAGTAACTGTTCCATAGAAATCTTGGTTCTGCCTGCAAAGAAAGAGTAGTTAGAAAAGCACAAGAGTTTTGTTTTTACGTGTTTCAAACTATCTCACATTTAGGACAAGCAATTCTTAAACACTGAGACTGAATTTGGCAGTGCTAAATTGCATTTTGCTGCATTGTGCATTTTGTTGAAGTATAAGTGAATTGCCCACCTTTTCTCATCAGTTTAGGCTTTTGAGTGAACTGGTTGGTACATGCAACTCAATATGGTATCAGAGCTAAGAGGTCTTGAGTTCAATACCCGGTTTACGCAATTAAAAAAATAATTGCAGTCCACTTCTATTCCACGTCTTATGCCTGTAGCCAGTCTACATGTGAGGGGGAGTGTTGAAGTATAAGTGAATTGCCCATCTTTCCTCATCAGCTTAGGCTTTTGAGATGAGGAAATGTGGGCAATTCACTTATACTTCAACATGTTTGACTGCGCTTCATGGCCTGTTTTATAAAATTGAAGTTCAATGAATTTTTTTTGTGATGTGATTGATTTGTTGTTAGTACCCACACCATAACAGTTTCAATTAGATCTTAAAAATACTTACTGTCAATATTGGGAATTGCAGAGATTAATTATACAAAAAATACTTAGGATCAGTTTGCGATTTTGCAGCACATAAGTATAGTCATCAAGAATGACACCCGTGAACCTAAGTGCAAAAGGATAGTACAAACTTTACTGTGCCAAAATCTAAAAATGTAAAGTCAGAAACACTTTAAAAAGTTACTTCTTCCTGCCAGATCCATCTTACGGACAATGTAATAAAAGCAGCTGATGTGATATTAAAAAATTGCTAATGCACATTTAGCAAGCTTTAGCATTTTCATGCTTAACCACATAAAGCTTTAACTTTTAGCAACAATCTGCCACTTTTTTGGACTGGAAAATCTGCCACTTGGCATTCTCTTCAAAACGAAAAAGAACAAAAAATTGTGAAAGCTCTACTATGTGAACTATGTTCATAGTTTGATCTAACTTCTGTTGGCAGGATGAGCAGCACATTACCAGAATTTATAAGTAGAAATAGTGTCTGACAAAAATTAAAAGTTCAGGTGCTCGAATGGCAAAGTACATAAACACAAGTGGGTCATATGCAATTTCCTCTTAACTTCTTTGCCAATTGATGTTATTCTATCCAAAGCTGCTGGACTGTCCATGTCCATGCAGGAGTGCATGGCAATTAATTTGTTCATTTAATAATAAATATCAAAATTAATTGCTTGCTACATATTAAATTTGGAATTCTGATTAGATGCAGTTTAGTTATAAATTCATCTTTCTACATCAGATGTGTAAACTGATAGCTAAAGATGTAGTAGGCAGGAAGTAGCAGAGATGACCTGATACTACATGTAGCAGTAAAGGACAAGCAGCAAAAGCTCACATATTATAAGAAACAATGGAGAAAGAATAGGCCTTCCATGTGTATGAAAACTCTGGAGTTAGAAGTGGAGAAGGAAGCGAACCTGTCTCCAAAGAGGAAGTGATTTGAACTCATCACCTAGATCATATAGCCTCTGTGAACTAGAATAGAAAGGAAAAGGATAAGCATGCCTATTACAGTGACAACAGTAGAACAAATGTCAATGAAAGATGACAGCATGTGTGGGTTATAAAAAAAATTAATAGAGGGGAAAATGCAAACTACTAAATTAGCTGAGCCCATGCATATTCTATTATAAATTCTCTGCATTGAAAAGCTAAATAATTGAACTATATGACACAAGAAGGTAACTGATAATGTTTAACAAGTACTGACTCACGTAAGTGTCAAGTTAATATCATAAGAGAAGTAGAGTCCTAGGGTCCTCTCTGCAGCATCCAGGAGTTCCGAAAATTCTGTTTCCATCTTTTTCTGCCAACAGCTTACTGTAATGTTAAAATGGAATATAGATGGAAACAATATAACTGGGAACAAATAGTCATTGTTAGACCTGCTCTGCAGAAGAAGTGCTAAGCGAGTTATTGCAGGGCAGAACTTTTAGTCCTGTCACTTTAAAAATTGCATGTCCCAAGTAGGACCCCACACAATCACGGTCGGTGATCACCAGAAAATATGACCCAACTGCAAGTTTGAGCACTCCTATCACACCATACACTGTTCGAAATTTAGGATTTGTAGAGGAGCTACGTGGTGGCAGCTCTTCAACTAGATTCATTGAACCATTGGCCCGGCTAACTGACAGAAATAAGTCAGCAAGACCATCAATTGGTTCAAATATATAACGGTCTGCAAACTCCCAGAGTCTGAGTCTTGTGTGGAGTTTAGATGACAGGCTTGTGTCGTTTGCCCCATCCATGACGGGATACCCTGAAATAACAATGGTAAGTCTAATAAACAACCATACAGTAAGAAACTCATTTGGTGAATTGGTGTAGTGGTCAATTTGATCCGCTGAAAGAAGTGTTATTCATATCAAGATTAGGGGTGCAAACGGGTCGGGTTAATCCCGACCGATCCGGCACTGAATCCGATTGGTACCGAATCCGATTGGTACCGAATCCGGAGAAAAATATGGGTTAGGATATGGTAATGACAATATCCGTCCGAATCCGATCGTCTTCAAGTTTGATTTCGTGTTAGTGCTACTATTTGACGTTTCATTTTCTTTTGCAATGGTAAAATAAAATCTTCCACATCAGCTATTAAGTAGTAACATCAAGTTCTTGACAGTACGTCCTCCTACTCTATTTGTTGTACTGCATGCATTCCTTACAAACAAGTAGGGGTGCAAACGGCTCGGGTTAATCCCGACCGATCCGGTACCGAATCCGATTGGTACCGAATCCGGAGAAAAAATATGGGTTAGGATATGGTAACAACAATATTCGTCCGAATCCGATCCGTTTGCACCCCTAATCAAGATACTGGAATAACAAGGCTAAATTATTCAATGGGCTAGAATGCGATCATACCCTTAAAATAATAAGAAAACTTTACCCCCAAAGTCACGGGGATTCAAACACCCCCTCAATTACTACTTTTGTGCCAAACACCTCCTACAAGTATTGTTTTGTTTCAAATGCACAGCAACATTATGATTTTCATTACATTTCAACTAGAAACATCAAAAAGATTTCAAAGGCAATCATTGACACATTGGTTGTACATGCCAATTACAGTTGCTTTATAGTTTGCTTTCCTATTCTACACTCTTCCCCTTCCTTCATCTATTTCTCTTCTTTTCTATATCCGATAATCCGGTGCTATCTGTATCTACATCTCTTCCCAGTATATACTTCTTTCAAGAATATGACTATCACCGTAGGCTCCACATGTTATTAACTGTTTTTTCCAAGTTGTGTAACATGCCCAGATGGAAATGGAACGTTGGGAGAGTGCCTGAAAGGCTGAGACCACAAAATACTTGTGGGGGGAGGTGTTCAGCACAAAAGAAGTTGTAAGGTTGTTTCTGTAACTAAGATTTCCTCCAAGATAATCAATAACAATAGAAATGTCAGGACTGCAGTGGCAATCATCAGGGCAAGCCTTTTGGAATCATGAAACATAAACACGGGCAGCAAGTCTCCAACTAGAATAGATAAAGCCAACCTTTGGAATGGGCAAATGTAAGATGGCTACGACGGTGGGTACAGCTGAACAAGTAGCGTGTCATGTGGCAAGGCAACACATCTTCTTTGGAGGCAATGGGGCAAACATGGTGCTGGAAAGAAAGAGATCTACTGCCCTGCACCCTGCTATTAGAACGACGATCCACACAGGGCGGAGGGGCAGAAAGAAGGCAGCCTGCAACTAGGGCACCACAGCAGGCAGCCATTGGCACCTAGGCGCGCAGGTAGCATTGGAGGTCTTGGGCCATGAGGATTCTGAATGTCTGACCCTGATCCTATAGGTTATTGTCGGAGGAGACGGATCAGTACCAGGTTAGCTGAGAATCAAACAATAACTAATAAATGACAGCATCAAGAGTATTACAAGAAAATGCGTAAGGCAGAATTGATCCCATTCCACATTTTGCTATCCTATATTCATTAGAAAGCCCTTGCTATCCTACATCCCCATGAACGAAAAGAAAAACACGCGGTTAGTAATTGATAACGACTCCAGACGACGGCATACAGAAACTATTCACAACTTTCCGTAGAATTAAAGCACAGTGCCATCCGCGCCGCCCAATCCTACTCCTTCCTGTCGGAATCCCCAAGCACAATTCAGGAATCGTCATCGGGAAGGATTCGGCCCACGTACCTCGGGATTGACCGGGCAGCTCCGTCCTCTAGCCTGGTGTCTAGTAGGCCGGCGTTTACGAACGGCGATCGATCCGGCGGTGTGGTCGCCTGGGCGGCGCGGCGTCGACGGGGAACGAAGGACGGAGTCGTTGAGGGAGGGGAGGCGATCCGGAGATGGGAGGGGCGCAGAGACACAATCTGTCCCTGTCTCTCGGACCCAGGCTAAGGGCCTGTTTGGGTAGCTGTAGATTCTGAGTAGCTAGCTGGTTAATCCGAGTGGTATTTAGTCACGAGTAGCAGTGATGCGAGTAGCTAGCCTGTTTGACATCCTGAATGCAGCTGGTATCCTGATAGATGTATTGACTGAAATGCCCTTAGGTGAGTTGATGTCTTGATTATGTATTGATAGAAGAGATATTTATGTTGTAAATTTGTAGTACTTAGTTCAAATATTGAAAAACTAATATTAAAATTTTATAACAATAAATTTGATTTCAAATCATAATTTTAAATATTGACTGAAATGCTCTTAGGTGCAGTGTTGATTTCATGTTTCTTTTCATGAAATCTGACAGCAGAACCTTCACTAATGCAAAGCCCAGTTTGCAGTGTTGCACGCCAAGTTTTTATCTTGAGGTAACTTCAATTAAACTTCACATGTTTTACCTGAACATGCAAAAGAAGAAGATCATGCAAGTTTGTACTAGATCCTCAAACAGTGAAATGCTCACATTGATTCAAGCATTCGATAGGCCCTTTGTGCCATATAGCATTGAATTTAAGCAGTGAGTACATGATATTTGGTCTAGTCTAGAATACATCAAGATAGATAATAAACAAAAAACACACGACGGATTCTTAATCTGGAATACATCAACATATTTGGTCTAGTCTAGAATACAGCAAGTCCTATAATCTTGTCTTCAAACATATCCACCTTCGCTTTTCACAGCATATACCACCATGTCATCAATTAACCGGTGCTCATACCTACATTGATCATGTAAATACTTTCAAATTTACACATGTCAAATTTGGAGTGGTCTATGACGGTATGATTAGCTGCAATATAATACTTTCAAAAGGGTCATCAGAGCAACAAAAATAACACTCATACTCTACAAAAACAGTTCGGTACATCAGCACATCCAAATTCCAAACCACCTTGTCTCTAAGCCTATGAAGTTTCTCAATTGCAAATAGACTGGAGAAACAACTTCTTGTGGGAAAATTGTAAGGATAAATATGCAGCGGTGTACACCGAGGATGCGGTGAAGAGTAGCTTTGTGACTATGCCGGACTTTTAACAATCTGTAAGGATAAATTGTAAAGATATGTTTGTGTTACTTCTATGCCAGACTTTTAACAATATGATAGGATAATTGAACAATCTGTCGTATGAATCCATGTCAAAAATTCGTATGAACTCTGTACTGGAAATGAACACATCACAAAAATTTGTATGTCACATTACAGATCAATTTCTAAAATTTGTATGCAAGAAGACTAAGCGAGACAAGGCAACACTTGCTCACGGTCGGTAGGGAGGAGGATGAAGCGACGGTCGGCGGACGGGAGGAGGATGGGGCGGCGGTCGGCGGTCGGGAGGAGGATCTGCGGCAAATGAGGAGTGGCGGCGGGCGGGGAGGAGGGTAGGGGGCGGGGATGCGGGGAAGGGCGGCGGGCGGATCTGGGGGCAGGGGGGGGAGGCGACGGGGCGAGGGTGGAGGGGCGGCAATGGGGAGGCGCGACAGTGAGGGGGGGGGGCGGCCGGGGGTTCTGGGGAGGGGCGTGGGGGAGGGAGGATTTTATCCGGTGGCATTTGCGGGTAAATAGTTTAAACTTCAATGGTACTAGTTCGTAGAATCTGTGAGAAGTCGGGTTTTGCGACTTCTCGGACCAAGACAATTGTGTCTTCCCAGCATTTTAGATTCTCGATGGTGGCCCAAAAGCTAGACTGTTTGGGAGAGCTTTTGGCTACTAGAAGTATCTAGCTTGTCTAGAATCCGAAACAAACAGGGCCTAAGTAAGACGTGTATGTCTCAGGAGCGATGCGTTTGAGACGAGATGAACAGATGGGCCGCAAAGCCATTGGGCGTTTGGAGGTAGTTGGGCCTCCAGATTCCAGACTTTCCAATCCCCTGGTCCCACAACCGGCGCCGGGCAACCCTCGAAGTCCATGCCAAATAATTACGAACACATCTGGTGACAAAGTAGCCTAAACGCCCAGTTGGGCCTTACAGATTCCAGACTTTCCAATCCCCTGGTCTCACAACCGGCGCCGGGGCAACCGTCGAACTCCATGCCAAATAATTACGAGCACATCTGGTGACAAAGAGAAACCTGGACCTGGTCAGCAACTTAGGCTCATGATGGATATCTCATTGTAGTCTATAAATAGAGAGCAATAACTAGTATTTTGTACACATGCAATTGAAAGCAATAAAGAAGACCAAGAGTTCTCTCTATCTCTCTCTGTGTGTTCAATCTATTATTCTATTTATATGATTGATTCGATTTGTTCTAAGCAGAGAAATCGATCGGACTGGTCGCCAGCGACGGTTTCTCAACGCGTTATCAGCACGACATCGCTCTGTTGAATCGAAGGTAATCATCGAAGCACCTAACAGATTGAATTTTCTTGATCGCTTTAAATTCGTATTTTCGCGTTCTAGATTGAATCTCTACGGTGCAAATCCGCCCTAATCTACCGCGACGAGACACAAGTTGCCTAAGACAATGTCGATCTCCAGATTGTGAAAAGGGGTAGATGTTGATTGCATGGTAGATTAGAAACTAAAAAAAATTATGCATCGGTTTTTCTGTTCGGCCTCTACACAGAAAAAACGGGCACTGCCGCCATGCCTGCATGCGCGCCGCAGGCCAGAAGCCAGCCGTCAAGCCCGAGGTAGGGAGGCGGAAATTTGCCGAAAAGCCCTCCGACTCCGGTAAATCACCGATAAGCTCTTAGATCATGCATTTGGGTCCTGAATTTTACAGAAAACCCCTCGAAAAATTAAAAATTGCGCGAAATTTTCTCTGAACTAAAAATTTGCGCATAGACCCTTGGGAATTGCAAAATTCGCTGAAAATTGATATTCTAGCATAAAAGGGCATCGAGAATCCGAATTTTGAATAATTTTTAGCATTTGAAGCATATTTATTTCTGCCATTATTATTTTCTTTTTTTCTGTATTTATTTACTGTTTTTGGTTAATTGTAATTATTCAAATTACTTTTAATCACCGAAATTATCAGTAAAACTTATAGAAAATGCATAGAAAATACTAGGACATTACGAGAATCTTTTGTACTACTATGAAATTTATTTACGTAAAGTAGATATTATTTCTATGCATGTTTACTAGCAATAAACTTATATACACATTTAGATGACTAGCGTCACGAACCGGGAGTTCGAGGAGCTGGCCCAACATGGCCAAAACTATCTGATGTGGGCTTTCGATGTTGAGATAGTACTTGGAGCCAAAAAGCTCCGCGCAGCTATTGGGATTGGCAGACCGCATGACGCCCAACCTCTATCTCACTCTTAAGAATGAGTACATGGTAGAGAAGAGCGCGCTAGCACTCTGGACCACACTCAAGAAGCGGTTTGAGAGGCTAAAGTACATCATTCTTCCTCAAGCAGAGCAAGACTGGATTAGACTGAGGTTTGCCAACTTCAAGACAGTCGGAGAGTACAATTCCGCTTTGCATAGGATTTGTACCAATCTTCAACTCTGTGGTAAGCAGATCACAGACGAGTAGAAGATTGAGAAAACCCTATCTACCTTTCACCCCAATGCAGTACAATCCGCACGCAACTATCGTCAAGACGGTTATAAGGTGTACACCGAATTGATTGATATGATGCAGGTTGTGGAGGCTTAGGATGAAGTTCTCCGCAAGAACTACGTCACTCAGCCACCTGAGAGCACTGCTGGCCATGAAGCCAACGCTGGGAGCTACAAGGTGTGAAATTCCCTCAATAAAGAGAAGGGGAAGGAAGGGTGAGACCACAGCCCAGAAAGGCAAACCAGACGCTCCACGTGAGAATAAGGCTAGCAAGCCAAAACGGGATGGCAAAGGGCAGTATGAAGTCCACTTTGCATCGGCTGAGGGGGAGAGTTTTGAGCAGCTGTCTACACTGATGGAGGTTGAAACCATCACGATAGCAGCAACCCCTTTCGACCTAGAAGCAGTCAATGCCATGATTTCTCTTGAAGAGAATGTCAATCCCGAGAAAATAGCAGAAGAAGTCTGATGCACAGAATGCATTTAGACTTTAAATGTCATTTATTTTGTGTTAAAAGGAGAAGTTAGAATATGCGTGGATGGTACTTTAGCATTTATTTTCTCGTGATGGTTGGATGATATTTGAAGAATTTATTCATTTATTCAGTTTATAATGCCATGATATGTTCTGATATTGAAATATTTTATTTATGTGTTGATTGTGATGCAGATACGCACAAGCTTAGCACTTTTCAGTCAAATACATTATTTTACTGGAAAGAAGTATTGAGCCGCATTAAATATTATCAGTGAATTTATTTCTTAAGGAGTTTCTTTTAATTGATAATGAACTTGGAATACTACATCATGCTATTACTTTATGTATTATTAGGTATGATTCATGTGAAGACTTGGGAGAGTAAAAGGGAGGAGCACAAGAACTTAAACTATAAGTTTTGGTTAAGATTTTCAAGCCAAATTCGGATCTCTCACGTGCTCAATCCAATTCAAACTCGGATTCAACTCAGGATCCAATTCGGATTCGGTTCGGGACAGCCTGACAGGCAGTTACTAAAAAGGTCATAACTTTCACAAACGGTGTCCGATTCAGGTGTTCTTATACTCGTTGGAAAGATAATTTCAAGGGCTACGCAATGGATCTAGCCTCACTTTCCAATTCATCACGGATTAAAAGTTATGACCAAAACATTATGGCGGCTTAATTTTAGGTTTTTCCTTTTGTGTGAGTTTGTTTCCAAATATATGTAAGGATGAGTTGGAGTTGGTTTAGGACCTCTTGGCCAGCCATGAGGTGGAGATGAAACTATATATTAAGGGTTAGACCCCCATTGTAAGGGAGACCACGTTTGAGAATAATGAATCTATTAAAGTTTGTTCGAGTTTAGCATTGCAACCGAAATTTCATAGGAATGAACCGTGATGTACGTGTCTCCATAAGTCTACTCATCTTCGCATGTGTCTCAAATGTGGAACTTCGGTAGCAATGCTAAACTCGAACAAACTTTAGTAGATTGATTATTCTCAAATGTAGTCCCCCTTATAATGGGGGTCTAACCCTTGAAATTATCTTTTCAACGAGTACAAAAACAACTGAATCGGACTCCGTTTGTGAAAGTTATGGCCTTTTTAGTAACTGCCTGTCAGGCTGTCCCGAACCGAATCCGAATTGAATCCTGAGTTGAATCCGAGTTTGAATTGGATTGAGCACGTGGGAGATCCGAATTTGGCTTGAAAAACTTATCCAAAACTTGTAGTTTAAGTCATTGTGCTCCTCCATTTTGCTCTCTCAAGTCTTCACATGATTCATACCTAAGAATACATAAAATAATAGCATGATGTAGTATTCCAAGTTCATCATCAATTAAAAGAAACTTCTTAAGAAACAAATTCACTTGACAATATTTAATGCGGCTCAATACTTCTTTCCAGTGAAATAATGTATTTGACTGAAAAGTGCTAAGCTTATACGTATCCGCATCAGTGCACGCGATGGTGGGCCTCGACTCGTCTTATTTAGACTCCGTAGAGTATTTAGACTCCAAAGAGTGTGTGCAGAAGCAGGCCTCACGCGTCTTATTTAGACTTCGTAGAGTATTTATACTCCGAAGAGTGCGTGCGGAGGCAGGCCTCGGCGCGTCTTATTTAGGCTCCGTAGAGTAATTAGACTCCAAAGAGTGTGTGCGGAGGCGGGCCTCGGCGTGTCTTATTTAGACTCCGTAGAGTATTTAGACTCCGAAGAGTGCGCGCGGGCAAGCCATGGCGCGTCATATTTAGACTCCGTAGAGTATTTAGACTCCGAAGAGTGCGTGCGGAGGCGTCCCTCCGTGTGTCTTATTTTATACTCATGAAGAGTGCGCGCGGAGACCGCGTGTCTTATTTTATACTCACGAAGAGTGCGCACGGAGGCCGCGTGTCTTATTTTATACTCACGAAGAGTGCGCGCAGAGGCCGCATGTCTTATTTTATACTCACGAAGAGTGTGCGGACTCCGTAGAGGTCGCCGGGAAGCCCCTGGTGCGGGGCGACCGGTATAGGGAGCCCGACGAGACGCTTCCTGAGGTCTCCGCGTGCACCAAGCACCAAGCTCTATGCGCTGGGCGAGGCCCTGGTCGCCGAAGGTAGTGATGATTGGCCCAATACCGCTACATTGATGATGGTTGTTTCATTGACGTCCTTGACCTGGCAGTAGACCTTCGCGAAGCGCTTGAAGTATTCTCGGAACCGCTCCGAGGGTTTTTGCTTGACGGTGAAGAACTGATCCGCGTCGACGCGTTCGATGTAATTCCCCTGGAAGTTGCTGTAGAGGCGGTCACGGATCTGCTCCCACGCGTAGATGGAGTTTGGCTCTATGGTGAAAAACCAGGAGAGCGCCACTCCCTACAGCGCGAAGGGGAGCCCCTTCGCTTTAGTGGTGTCGTCTCCCCCGCGGCTTCGATGGCGGTCTCGTACACGTGCACAAACTCCCAAGGCTCCGTGTCGCCCTTGTACGGCTCGATGGCGCTGGGGAACTTGAAGTCCTCCGGCCATGCCGATTGCCGTAAGCCCACGGAGAGGGGGGACTCCGGATCCACGCGCCGCAGCGGGACACGACTGGAGGTGGGGGCGTTGCGACTGTCTGCCCGCTCCGGCGTTGGCTCCGGCGCGGCCGCTGGCGGGAATTGTTGGCTTCGAGCTCCTGCTGCATCATGCCGAAGGCCGCTAGTAGAGCGTTCTCCACCGTCGGCGTGGTTGCGGTAGTTGGAGCAGCGGGTTGCGTCATCGGGCTGGCGGCAACCATGGCTTGCGCTCGTAAGCGCTTTCGGCGTCGGTGCGGTGGGCTCCGAGTCGGTGATGGGATCGGCGTCGCGGCCGAGGCCATCCGCCGCTTCTGCGGCGGGCGCAGCGGCGCATGATAGCCGGGCTCGGCGTCAACACTCCCAACGGTCCAGTCGGCACCCGCGTCGACCGCCACGCCAGCGGTTGGGGTGACTGCAGCACTACGGGTGTCGAGGTCGGCGGCCGCAGCACCGACGTTGTCACCCGTACCCGTAGTCGATGCATTGCCGGGGGCCTCTTTCGTACTCCTCTTCTTCTTTGCCGCCGCCAATGATCAAGCCTTTCTTGGTGCCATCCTTCTTCAGATCTTGGAGCTTGCTCTTGTCGATCCCCACGGACGACGCCACTTGTTGTGGTTACAGACCAAACAGAGAGATAGTAGTATGGTAGTGGAGATGTTAGGTGAGCAATACTTTCTCCCCGGGTGCTCCCCAGGTCCAGGACAGCTTTATATATATTCACATGGGAGTATTTTACAATTATGTCCTTACACCCAAGTATCCCTCTCAAGGGCATTTATGTCATTATACATGTCCCATTTTGAGCTTTATAGTCTTCTAACAGGCCGGCTGGGCCACCCCTACAACAGATACCATTACATCTTATGGTTTTGTAGAAAACACTATTGATCGGTGTATATACATGAAGAACAGTGGAAGCAAGTTTATTATATTAGTTTTATATGTCGATGATATTATTCTTGCTGCTAATGATAAATCTTTGTTATATGATGTTAAGAAATATCTCTCTAAAAAATTCAAAATGAAAGATATGGGAGAGGCATCCTATGTAATTGAGATAGAAATATTCCGTGATAGGGGTATATTAGGATTGTCTCAGCAAGGATATATTAATAAAGTTTTGGAGAGATTTAGAATGGACAAGTGCTCTGCAGGATTGGTTCCAATTCAGAAAGGGGATAAATTTGGTGAATTGCAGTGTCCCAAAAATGACATGGAACGAAAGGCGATGGAACTAATTCCATACGTATTGGTTGTTGGGAGTTTAATGTATGCATCAACATGCACACAACCAGATATCAGTTTGGTTGTAGGAATACTTGGCTGATATCAAAGTAATCCTGGTATGGATCATTGGAAAGCTGCAAAGAAAATTCTTCGGTATTTACAAGGCACCAAAGATTTCATGCTCACATACAGAAGATCGAATCATCTTGACGTGTTAGGCTATTCTGATTCGGTCTCCGTGCGCACTCTTCGGAGTCTAAATACTCTACGGAGTCTAAATAAGATATGCGGTCACCGTGCGCACTCTTCATGAGTATAAAATAAGACGCGCGGTCTCCGCGCACACTCTTTGGAGGCTAAATACTCTACGGAGTCTAAATAAGACATGCAGTCACCGCGCACACTCGTCGTGAGTATAAAATAAGACACGCGGTCACCGCGCGCACTCTTCGTGAATATAAAATAAGACACACGGTCTCCGCGTGCACTCTTCAGAGTCTAAATACTCTACGGAGTCCAAATAAGACACGCGGTCACCGCGCGCACTCTTCGTTAGTATAAAAAAATATGCGGTCTCCGCGCGTACTCTTCGGAGTCTAAATACTCTACAAAGTGTAAATAAGACGCGTCGAGGCTTACCCGCGCGCACCCTTCGGAGTCTAAATACTCTATGGAACATAAATAAGACACGCGAAATCACGCCTCTGCGCACACTCTACGGAGTCCAAATGAGACGCGCGGGGGCACGCCTCCGTGTGCCCGCGCGCAATCTACGAAACACAACTAGGACGTGTGCACTTTACGGAACACTCGAGCGTCTACTTCGGCTAGGCGCCGGTTCCGCTGCCACCATTTCGAAGGGTAGGGAATAGAGCGCTCGAGCATCTACTTCGACTAGGCGCCAGCTCCACTGCCACCATTTCAAAGGGTAGGGGACGGAGCGCTCGAGCGTCTAATTCGGCTAGGCACCAGCTGCGCTGCCACCATTTCGAAGGGTAGGTGACGGAGTGCTCAAGCGTCTACTTTGGCTAGGCGCCAGCTCTGCTGCCACCATTTCGAAGGGTAGAGGACGGAGCGCTCGAGCGTCTACTTCGTCTAGCCACCAGCTCTGCTGCCACCATTTCGAAGGGTAGGGGACGAAGCGCTCGAGCATCTACTTGGCCAGGTGACGGCTCGCGCCACCATTTCAAGCGTGAGGAGGGCGGGCGCTCGAGCATCTACCGCCTGGCGCCGGCTCACGCCACCATTTTGAAGGGTAGGGGACGGAGCGCTCGAGCGTCTACTTCGTCTAGCCACCAGCTCTGCTGCCACCATTTCGAAGGGTAGGGGACGAAGCGCTCGAGCATCTACTTCGGCTAGGTGCCAGCTCCGCTGCCACCATTTCGAAGCGTAGAGGACGGAGCGCTCGAGCATCTACTTCGGCTAGGCGCCAGCTCCACTGCCACCATTTTGAAGGGTAGGGGACGGAGCGCTCGAGCGTCTACTTCGGCTAGACGCCAGCTCCGTTGCCACCATTTCGAAGGGTAGAGGACGGAGCGCTCGAGCGTATACTTTGGCTAGGTGCCAGCTTCGCTGTCACCATTTCGAATGGTAGGGGACGGAGCACTCGAGCGTCTACCTCCGCGGCCACAACGCCACTTTGAGGGGTACGGGGTGGGCACGAAGCCCTATGAATTCTGTAACACCCCTGGACCCATATTACCCTGGGATGCCACTAAAACCACTCCATAACTAGCCAATTTACAAGATAAATTAAGCTAGCAACAGGTACTAAACAAGATAGTATAAGCAGAAGCATAAACGACTAAGGAATAACAGGATAGTGATAGCAATTCAATATTTCAAACAACCTCCAACATTTTAATATAAAACATAGTTCACAAATTTAACATTATTAAGTTAATGTAAACAAAGATATGCAAAGGTCTAGAATCTTTTCAACTTTATTACAGCATAAAAATATGATTCATGTGCATCAGTGTGGTGCCACTCTAACCTTCTCATGCATGCTCAAAGTCCACTTATAGGGAGGGGGAAACAAGGGTGAGATAAAAATCTCAGCAAGCAAACTGTTTAACAGGCTAATTAAACTACAATAGTTTAATTATCAACATTTAATCTTCCACAATTAACAATGTTTATATCATCAACCTCAATTCACATCAACGACGGTAAAGCATTAGCAAATAAATCTTATTTGACTACTTTAGAATCTCAACCACTACCACTACCAAAGACAATAAAACATATGTATGTTTTACTTCAATACTTTATTATTTCTCACATCCACAATTGCTATCAACAATTACTACAAGAGAAAAGAATCTCATGCCACAATCACAACCCTTACCATACACAAGGGACGAACCCCATTCCACGACCACATCCACATTCCTTATACCACAAGTAGCTCACATGAGCCAATTCCACAATGCAACTATGAAGTTGTATATTCCACATTACAACTATGAAGTTGTATATTCCACAAAATAACTTCAACACAATACATTGCATAAGTATGCAAATGATCTTTCCACAATGCAATGCATATGAATGCTTTCATGCTATGCTCCACATCACTCTTTCCCAGCGGAATAAGAGGTGCATCGTATTACGGCTATATACGATGTTGTACCGGTATGGTCACGGCTAGGTGCGGCGACATCCACATATGCAAATGTCATGATATGATATGAATGATATGATAATCATAAACCACATTAATTCCATTCACAAAGGAGCATCAACATGCTCACAACATATCCACAACATCCACCACATTTTGTTTTCATATTCCGCATTAACACACTAAACAAATTTTCACATGATTACGAGCAATTTATCCAAACATATTAATTGAACAATAATTGCTACCATCACAACCACAAATATTCACTAGGAATAATACCACTTAGTCCACAATATGCTCGTAAAGTTTTCTACCCACAACTATGTTGGTTCATCAAGCACAATTCCACATATCCACAATTAAATCATCAAGATCATAAACAATTGAATTCTTAAGAAAGAAATACTACCATATGGACCACATTAAGGAAGCACGTAACAAAGACATATCATTACCAATTAATAGAATTAATCAGTGTGAAGGTAGAATAATTAACGAGTTAAACAGTAGCACAACCGCTACGTTTACTTGCCTCAACCATTGAAGTGAAGCAGTCACGTGCGCTCAGGAGCAAAACCACCTGTCCACAAGGTATCTCTCAGCACAATGCTACAGCATACAAAGTGCGACTTAAAACTTAAAGACGTCGCTAGAACCCATACACCTCTCTGCTCAACGATTTAACAAACTACCCACTGCAGCAGCGCTGCTTAATATTTTTGTATCTTTAAAAATATTAATCCATTTATAGCAAACGATATTTCTATTGATTACTCACTTAAATGCCTTCATTTTTCATGTACATCACATATTTTTATTTTGATCATAGCTAGGTGCAACTTAATGCACAAAATAGAGGAAGTTCTCTGTTCTGTTAAACTGGACAGCAAGATTCAAATGCGTCCCAACCACAGTACAAGGATCCAAAAATATAATTTTTATAAAGCAGCTTGATAACTGAATTCCCTACAATTTTCTCAATTGCGAACATAATCATAAAAATCATTTACTACCCCTAAATCACAGTTGAATGATAGATGCATCCCAATCGCACCCTGCATGCATACAACGGCATTCCCGACTACCACGCCCGGATGGCGGGCAAGATGTAATCTCTAATTGGGCAATTAATCTATTAACTCCCTTCAAATTCCGTGCTAAGAACCCTAATTACTCAGAAAAACAGAGGGTTTGGGATGAGAAAAAATTACCTAGATGATCCCTTGGGATCACCCCTCTTCTTTCCTCCTCTTCTTCTCCTCCTTCTCTTCTTCTTCCTTCTCTCCTTCTTCTCCTTCCTTCATCTTTCTCCTTGGCTCCAATGGCAGTAGCAGGGGGAGGCGCCAATCTTGGAGAGCAGGGACTGCCAAGGGTGGAGGGAGAGGGGTGGTGGCTAATGGGGAAAGGGGGCGCTAGGGTAAGGGGAGGGTGCGGCCAAGGGGTGCGGCCACCCCTTGGGCCTTGGCCGAGCCAGTCGGCCCACTCCCAGTGCAGCCCACTCTTGGTTTTAATTTAATTTTAATTTATTTTATTCATTTTATAATATTCTACAATTTTATTTTCCTTCCATGATTTATCGAAAACCGATGACTCATGATTGTTTTTAAAAACTTACGCTGTAACGACGAACAAGGTATTACAAGTTCTTACGAGCTCCTACGAGTTGGTCGGAGACAAGTGCGATCATGAAAAGCGACACACACACGTATTCCAACCAAGGTCTTTATTACACTCGTAAAAGAATGTTTACAAGGACAGTCGGCAATGACATTTGCGCACGGCTAATGTTTACAAGCGCCCTCGAGTACTTCAGGTCGCTACTCGTCCAACTCCACCTTAATACACTCTCGAGGGTTCCCTACCAAAGTCCGGCTTGCCCAAAAGTTCAGCGAGTCCTCGGCCCACCCCCAATGCCAAAGACGTCGTCGGGTCACACGGTCAGAGGTTAGCAACCGGCCCTTATTAAGCAGCTGCCTGAGGCAAAGATAGCACAAGTAATCAGAACACGGGCGTAACTTCCGCTTTATTCATAAAAAGGGAGGCCATAGGGCGCCAGCTTACAAAACGAGCGTATGCATCACGACACACACCAACACACACTGGGACCCCGATATCACACCTGTGGGTCCGCGCCATGCCCCGGGACGACGGCACCGCCTTTGTTGCGTCGTGGGACTTCGTCAAGCCATTGTCCGAAGTTCCCCCTGCCATGTAGGCTCCGTCGCAGCGCTACCTTTGCCGCGGCCTCCCCGATGTAGCCCCAGATCCGGTCGTGGAAGGCCAGGACGGTCTCGCGGACGGCGTAGACAGCACCCGACATCACCCCAACCCCAGCTGGCATCTCCAGCTGGGGGTCGGCCAGCTCATCGACGTGTCGACAGCCTCGGTGCTGAAGCAACGCGAAAGCTAGGCGCGAAGTCACTAAGGAGCAGTGGTTACCGAAAGCCTTGGCGACGCTGAGGGCGAGGCCGGAAGCTTCCCCGATTCGACGAAGCGTCCGCGATAGGTTTTCGGGACCGAAGGCGCGAGGCGGCACGTCGACGGAGAGGACCTTAAGGGCACCTTCTAGAGCCAGCATGGCGTCCCACGCCGCAACCGAGGCTTCGCCCGGAGCCCCGTCCTTTCCCCAAGAGCTGCGGCAAGGCGACCTTTCTCCTCCTCTAGCGCGGCGATTTGTTGGAGGAAGCCGTCGCGCTCCTCGGCAGCCACATGTTGTGCCTCCGCCGCGAGTGCCCGGGCATCTGAGATCGCCTCCGCGCCCTCCGTCTCCAGGAACTGGATGTGCTTGTCCTTGACGTAGTGGGCCTCTTCGGCTGCACGCAGGGCCTCTTCGGCAGCGCGTAGCCGGTCCTCTAGCACCCCCCTCTCACGGGCGCATGCCGCCTGTAGGGCTCGAGCAAGGGCGACGATCTGCACAATGCACTCGTTAGCAAACCCCAAGTCGGCAGTGCACATCACCAAAGTCAAGCACTCACCCTTATCTCTGAGCCCTCTAGCGCGTCTTCCAGGAGCTCCGACCCGGAGGTCAGCAACGTCTGGTAATCCAAGCCCACGACCACATTGGCCGTGGGCCCCTGCCAAGCCCGCAGCATCTCCAGCCGAGGGATGAAGTCCGCCAACGTTGGTTGTATAGCCTCCGTGGTGACAAGCTCGAGGGCGCCGCCTATCGAGGCGACCCCCGGGACGTCTCCATCCCTCGAGGGTCCGGCTATCGAGGCCACCCCCAGAACGTACCCGTCCCCCGAAGGCCCGACTGTCGAAGCCTCTCCCGGAGCGTCTCCGTCCCTCGAGGGTTGCCCAAGGCCGGGGGACCGTTCCTCCGCTAATAGAGAGAAGATTGGTCAGATAACTTTAGGGAAGCCTCACAGGATCGTACGAGGGGAGTCAAGCTTACCTTCGGCGTCAACCGGCGAGGTCCCTTGCTATGCCCCCTCGGCCTCGGAAGGAACCGCGGGAGCCCCAGCGCCGCCTAAGGCAACAGGCTCCTCGGTCCACGTGGCCTCTGTGTCAGAGTCAGACCTCGACAGGCCCCCGATCCTGGTCGCCACAGCGAACCACCTCTTGGGCCGCAAGGGCGGTCGTGTCCGAGGTCGCTTTGCATCCGGAGGCCGGGGCGAGGACTCAGCCTCGGCAGCCGGCACGGGCGAGCATGCCTCGCCCTCCTACGTGTCCGCGCCGCACCCTTGGCCCTTAGTGCTGCCCAAGAACTCCCCGTCGACGGCCACATCCCCCGCCCCTGCCTAAACGTTTGAATCGGCGTGCCGCGAGTCGAGTCGTGATCGTCGCCCGCCGGTTTCGACAAGGTTAACGGGAACGGCGGCCGCCGAGCTAGATACGCCCGCAGGGGACCGAGTCCTCCGCCGAGAGGGCGACCCCTTCCCCTTGTCATCGCCGTCGCGACGGCGCGCTCGGCCCGGGGCTGGAATGGCACGCTTCGGCACGGGAATACCTAGAGCTTCGCACGCCCTGTTTATCTACCCCAGGTTTGCCTCCTTGGTCGCGGCTTCACGCAGGCTATGCTCCTTGGCTACATACGGTCCGAAGAACACGACCACCGCACGCTCTGCATCTTCCAGGGCAACCCTACAGGCAAGGCGGAGCAAGGTTAGAAAAAAAAGAAAAAAGGGGGTGATAACTTCAGCGTAAAATTTACGAGGGTTGGAAGGCCACGGCAGCGAGGACACAGAGGCTCCCAGGCTCGACGCGCCACCGCTCGGCAAGCGGTGCCACACCATACATGGAGAACTCCTAGACGAGGTCGCGCATGCTGAAGCGAATGGTGACCTCTACAAGCCTCCGCGCTCTCCGCCTATCCTCGTCGTCGATCGTCACACCCGGCGAGGTATTGAACGATATTGGTCGGCCAGTGCACTCGAGGCCGCTGCCACTCGCCACACGGAGGTAGAACCACCGCCTCATCCAGTTGGGTTCCCACTTCGTCCGGGTAGAATTCGCAGGGAAGATCTGCGAGCACTGGGACCGTAGAACGAAGTTTACGCTTCTGAAGTTGGAGAACGCGCCTCCCTCTAACTTTTCGGCTGGCACCGTGCGTCATGGAGGAATGTGAACAGGGAGGAGCTAGGCCAACACGCCTCCATCCGCAGCGCCCAGCTGTAAATAGCCAGGCGGGCTATAGCGTTAGGAGTCATTTGCGCCAGCTCTAGCCCAAAGGTCCACAAGATATCGCCGACGATAAGGGCCGCCGGAAACCGAAGGCCGGCTTCAAATATACGACGAAGACGATCGCCTCCGACTCCTCCGGGTGCAGCTCCATCTTGCCACTAGCGGGCAGGCGCACCTCACGGTGGTCCGTCAGCTTCCCTTCATGTAGCAGAGTTTGGACCGTCTCCTCCGTCGCGAGGGTCCGGCCCAAGAAGCGGGAGCACGGACCCTCCACCTTCTCCTCCGCCACCTACCGCTTGTTCACTAGCGACGGATAGCGCCCTTCTAGCGCGTATTCCACCTCGGTCGACGATGATCGTCGGGACAAGGCGCCACCGCCGGCCTGGTGAACCCAGTCTTCGCCACGGGCCATAGTCTTCCGGGAGCTAGACGGCGAGAAGCACGGCGCTTGTGGCGAATAGCGGCAGCAAAAGAGAACACAATACGAAAGTCAAAGAGACCAAGGGGGTAGGAGGCAACTGAACGAGAGCGCCGACGCGGTGCCAAAGGGGTATATAAACCCCTTCACCTCCCATATCACCGGTAAGCACAACCGGCGAAAGCCAAACCGTTCACCTCCCCCATGATCGGGAAACGCAATCGGCGGCAGCCCAACCGTCCGCCTCCCTACCATCGAGAAGCGCGACCAAGGGAAGCCAAAGAGGCACGGTTGTCCGGTCGTTTTGCAACTCACGACGCACCAATCATGTCTCGACGCGTGGCCCATCTCGGGAACGGATGGGCGGTCGTCCGATCGTTCCACAACGTACGATGTGCCAATCATGCGTAGCCACGCATCCTACCATACCACAAAAAGGCGCACAGCTGCTGAAACCGCAAGACGCGCCGGTCGCGTACTGTCATGTCGCGCAGTCTACGTCGTGCGTCAGGCATCATCAAAGCACTATCGTTGAGCCACGAGCCACCTGACTGCACCTCGGGTTCGACTCAGCACGGCAAATCCGGAGTCCACCTCGACTTCAAGCTCGCACGACGACTCCGGAAGCCACTCTGACTTCATCTCCGAAGGTCGAGCTGACCCTCCGATTCGGCCTCACATACGGAGGACGACTCCGTATCCCGCTTTGGCTGCATACCCATGGAGCGAAGTCGGATGCAGATCGGGCTTCGCCTTGCTAAGGGCCTGTTCGGCTGTGCAGAAGCCGGACGGCTTTTCGCAGCCGCTACAGTACTTAACTTTTAAACGAAGTATTTTTTTAAGACGGGGTCTATAAGTTAAACGTAGTACATGTTAAAATCTTAACATCTGTACCAGCCAAAATTACAAATGAGTAACTATTTTTCGTAATCAGATCAGTAATGACCAAAATTCAAAATTTCACCAAAAGCCATAAGCATGACCCGAAAGAACAGGCCCTAAACTAGCTCTGACAGCAGACAAGTGAAGAACAGCGCCGGCGCGACGACGAAGGGGCATATAAAGCCCCTCACCTCCCACAATCGGGAAGCGCCAATCGGCGAAAATCCAACCGTCTGCTTGCCCCACGATCGGGGAGTGCGACCGCTGATACGCGAAACCAAAAATATGCCTCCCTCAGTGCATCAACATTCTTTGATAACGTTGTTAACGCTAGTCCTGCTATGAAATAGGGCTATCGAAGAATGCAGATGCACCAAGGCGGGCCTGTTTCGGAGAGCAATATGGTCGTACCAACTACTCCCGGCCACGCACTACGGGCAACAACACTAAGTCTCGAAGGAAACCAAAAATAGACCACCTTCTATCCATCAACATCCTCTCATGGCGTTGTCGCCGCCGATACTGCTATAAAACAGTATCATCAGAGAATGCAAATGAACTGAGAAAGGCCTATTTTTTAGAACAGGTCGTGTTGCACCCCATCTGTTCTCGCAAATAGGCCCCCATGAGTTCACCAACATCCTCTGATAGCGTTGTTCACACTAGTCCGGCCATAAAGCAGTGCTATCAGAGCATGTATGTGAACTGAGGAAGGGCCATTCCTGAGAACAAGATCATTCCAGCTGTACTCGGCTACGACTCATGGAGCAGCGTATATATACCCGCTCCCACCTAGTAGGGAAGCGCAATCGACGAAAGTGCAACCAGCAGGAGGACAAGCGTCGCAGTGGCACGCGCGCACGATGCCTTACATCCCACGATACGGCAATAATGTCCCCCTCGGGAAAGATACAAAACCGCGGTCGCGCGGCCTCCTGACATGGTCCAATTCCTATCGATTACCAGTGGCCGGCGCGATTCTCGGGGCCATTAATGCGTTGTTGGTGGGCCACCAGCCAGTCACTTTGGCTCCGGCTTCGACAACGACTTCGGCACCGACAATGGCTATGCCTCCGTGAAACGACCCCGACAACGGCTACGCCTCCGCGAAAAGACCCCGACGTCGCCTTACCATCGGGAGCGTACATCCGCGGAAGCCGAGGCCAAGAGATTGCATGCGCACCTACACCGCCTAACAGCGCACGACGCGCCAACCACGTGCAGCCACGAGCCACGGCCGTCACGGGTCACCCGATCTTCTCGATGTAGGATCAAGATACTCACGATGATTCGATGAACCGTAGTGATCTCTCATTGCCAATGCAAGAGTTATCACTCTATAATTCGCCCAACCACACGTCGAACTTCACGACCACGGATGAAGCTCTATCGTGCTCCCAATTTCCAGTGGAAAGGTTGAACGATCTTGATTTCGATGAACTCCCAATTATTCCCTCAAATTGGTTCGACCAATGTAAAGAACAAGAGTATTCTATTATCAAAAGTGGTCTCCTTACAATGGGGTCTAACCCTCAATATATAGTTCCTCTCCACATCACGGTGGCCAAGAGGTCCTAAACCAACTCCAACTCATCCCTACATGTATTTGGAAACAAACTCACACAAAAGGAAAAAAACCTAAAATTAAACCGTCACCATGTTTCGGTCATAACTTTTTATCCGCGATGCATTTGAAGGTGGGGCTGGATCCATTACGTAGCCCTTGAAATTATCTTTCCAACGAGAATAAGAACACCTGAATCGGACTCCGTTTGTGAAAGTTATGGCCTTTTTAGTAACTATCTGTCAAGCTGTCCCGAACCGAATCCGAATTGAATCCTGAGTTGAATCCGAGTTTGAATTGGATTGAGCACATGGGAGATCCGAATTTGGCTTAAAAACGTATCCAAAACTTGTAGTTTAAGTCCTTGTGCTCCTCCTTTTGCTCTCCCAAGTCTTCACATGAATCATACGTAAGAATACACAAAATAATAGCATGATGTAGTATTTCAAGTTCGTCATCAATTAAAAAAAACTCCTTAAGAAATAAATTCATCTGATAATATTTAATGCGGCTCAATACTTCTTTCCAATGAAATAATGTATTTGACTGAAAAGTGCTAAGCATGTGCGTATCCGCATCATCCTCCCCTTCTTCAAGAAAAGCCGTCATCGGCTTTTGGTAGCCTAAAATTGTACTAAGCAAAGAATACAACGCATATGTATGGTATATATATTTGTCATCAACACTTCTTTTGCTTAGCATATCAAGAACATCTAAAGGCGTAGTAGATAAAAAGAACAACACATATCCATGGTATATGTATGAATCAATTATCGTGTCATTCTCGTTGTTCCACACAAATAAATTAATATAACAGCAATCATAAGATGTATACATTGCAACATTGTCTTTCATATCATTCTCCCTCCCATGAGAAAAAGTCGTCCTCGACTTTGCTAGGCACATGGACAAGTCATTAATGGGCCAAACCAAATTAAGTTGTTCAAATATGGGGGAGAAAATTTTTAGTTCCTTCTATGCTTCAACTGCGCTACTTTGATTATCTATACATGATTGTACAATAAAGGATGAATAAATAGGCTTAAGAAATCTTTTGAAACATGCAGCACTATTGTTGAAACTCATCTCATTGTGATCATGATATGGCACAAAAGATTGTTTATCCAAAATATGCAATTTCAATTCAGCAAGCTTATCACATGTAATGCATATTCGGTAAACATAAAACTTATCATCTATACCATAATTTCCAATCAATTTGAACTTATATGTATATGCATAGGTACTAACTAGTGATTTTAAACATGAAATTTCAGCAACATTCTCAATCACACTAGATAGCTCTTTAGGATCATCAAACATGATATAATATACAGAATCATCAGGAGATATTCTCGTAAGAACTTCCTTATGAGTAATCAATTCCACATTATGTAAATTGAGCAAAGAACTTTCAGAACATGGAATTTTCATTCGTATATATGAGTTCTCACAAGTACTCACCGTTTCACAATTAATTTCATCACCAATATTGTTACCTTTATTGTTCTCCTCAGTTGATGTAGGTGTTGTAGGTATTAAATCATCATGATGTAACAACGGGGCAGCAAGTACTTCATTTTCAAGCGTGGTTATCTTCTCATGTTTGACTTCCAATGGTACCGGTTGTGTAACATTCGACTCCTCAGCTTTAATGTCAACCTGCATAACATGAGAAGCAACACTAGAAATAGAGAGTAAGTTGTTAGTATAAAACGTAATATCACTTTTCCGAAGGGAAAGTCCTTTCATTCGTATATATGAGTTCACCAACATCCTCTGATAGCGTTGTTCACACTAGTCCGGCCATAAAGCAGTGTTATCGAGCATGTATGTGAACCGAGGAAGGCCATTCACGAGAACAAGATCATTCGGTTTGTACTCGGCCACGACTCATGGAGCAACGATATATACCCGCTCCCACCTAGTAGGGAAGCGCAATCGGCGAAAGTGCAACCGGCAGGAGGACAAGCGTCGCGCATGGCACAAGACGATGCCTTACATCCCACGATACGGCAATAATGTCCCCCTCGGGAAAGATACAAAACCGCGGTCGCGCGGCCTCCTGACATGGTCCAATTCCTATCGATTACCAGTGGCCGGCGCGATTCTCGGGGCCATTAATGCGTTGTTGGTGGGCCACCAGCCAGTCACTTTGGCTCGGCCGACAACGACTTCGCACACGACAATGGCTATGCCTCCGTGAAACGACCCCGACAACGGCTACGCCTCCGCGAAAAGACCCCGACGTCGCCTTACCATCGGGAGCGTACATCCGCGGAAGCCGAAGCCAAGAGATTGCATGCGCACCTACACCGCCTAACAGCGCACGACGCGCCAACCACGTGCAGCCACGAGCCACGGCCGTCACGGGTCACCCGATCTTCTCGATGTAGGATCAAGATACTCACGATGATTCGATGAACCGTAGTGATCTCTCGTTGCCAATGCAAGAGTTATCACTCTATAATTCGCCCAACCACACGTGCCGAACTTCACGACCACCAGATGAAGCTCTATCGTGCTCCCAATTTCCAGTGGAAAGGTTGAACGATCTTGATTTCGATGAACTCCCAATTATTCCCTCAAATTGGTTCGACCAACAGAAAGAACAAGAGTATTCTATTATCAAAAGTGGTCTCCCTTACAATGGGGGTCTAACCCTCAATATATAGTTCCCTCTCCACATCACGGCTGGCCAAGAGGTCCTAAACCAACTCCAACTCATCCCTACATGTATTTGGAAACAAACTCACACAAAAGGAAAAAAACCTAAAATTAAACCGTCACCATGTTTCGGTCATAACTTTTTATCCGCGATGCATTTGAAGGTGGGGCTGGATCCATTACGTAGCCCTTGAAATTATCTTTCCAACGAGAATAAGAACACCTGAATCGGACTCCGTTTGTGAAAGTTATGGCCTTTTTAGTAACTATCTGTCAAGCTGTCCCGAACCGAATCCGAATTGAATCCTGAGTTGAATCCGAGTTTGAATTGGATTGAGCACATGGGAGATCCGAATTTGGCTTAAAAACGTATCCAAAACTTGTAGTTTAAGTCCTTGTGCTCCTCCCTTTTGCTCTCCCAAGTCTTCACATGAATCGTACGTAAGAATACACAAAATAATAGCATGATGTAGTATTTCAAGTTCGTCATCAATTAAAAAAAACTCCTTAAGAAATAAATTCATCTGATAATATTTAATGCGGCTCAATACTTCTTTCCAATGAAATAATGTATTTGACTGAAAAGTGCTAAGCATATGCGTATCCGCATCATCCTCCCCTTCTTCAAGAAAAGCCGTCATCGGCTTTTGGTAGCCTAAAATTGTACTAAGCAAAGAATACAACGCATATGTATGGTATATATATTTGTCATCAACACTTCTTTTGCTTAGCATATCAAGAACATCTAAAGGCGTAGTAGATAAAAAGAACAACACATATCCATGGTATATGTATGAATCAATTATCGTGCCATTCTCGTTGTTCCACACAAATAAATTAATATAACAGCAATCATAAGATGTATACATTGCAACATTGTCTTTCATATCATTCTCCTCCCATGAGAAAAAGTCGTCCTCGACTTTGCTAGCACATGGACAAGTCATTAATGGGCCAAACCAAATTAAGTTGTTCAAATATGGGGGAGAAAATTTTTAGTTCCTTCTATGCTTCAACTGCGCTACTTTGATTATCTGTACATGATTGTACATTAAAGGATGAATAAATAGGCTTAAGAAATCTTTTGAAACATGCAGCACTATTGTTGAAACTCATCTCATTGTGATCATGATATGGCACAAAAGATTGTTTATCCAAAATATGCAATTTCAATTCAGCAAGCTTATCACATGTAATGCATATTCGGTAAACATAAAACTTATCATCTATACCATAATTTCCAATCAATTTGAACTTATATGTATATGCATAGGTACTAACTAGTGATTTTAAACATGAAATTTCAGCAACATTCTCAATCACACTAGATAGCTCTTTAGGATCATCAAACATGATATAATATGAGAATCATCGGAGATATTCTCGTAAGAACTTCCTTATGAGTAATCAATTCCACATTATGTAAATTGAGCAAAGAACTTTCAGAACATGGAATTTTCATTCGTATATATGAGTTCTCACAAGTACTCACCGTTTCACAATTAATTTCATCACCAATATTGTTACCTTTATTGTTCTCCTCAGTTGATGTAGGTGTTGTAGGTATTAAATCATCATGATGTAACAACGGGGCAGCAAGTACTTCATTTTCAACTGTGGTTATCTTCTCATGTTTGACTTCCAATGGTACCGGTTGTGTAACATTCGACTCATCAGCTTTAATGTCAACCTGCATAACATGAGAAGCAACACTAGAAATAGAGAGTAAGTTGTTAGTATAAAACGTAATATCACTTTTCCGAAGGGAAAGTCCTTTCATTCGTATATATGAGTTCACCAACATCCTCTGATAGCGTTGTTCACACTAGTCCGGCCATAAAGCAGTGTTATCAGAGCATGTATGTGAACTGAGGAAGGGCCATTCCTGAGAACAAGATCATTCCAGCTGTACTCGGCTACGACTCATGGAGCAGCGTATATATACCCGCTCCCACCTAGTAGGGAAGCGCAATCGACGAAAGTGCAACCAGCAGGAGGACAAGCGTCGCAGTGGCACGCGCGCACGATGCCTTACATCCCACGATACGGCAATAATGTCCCCCTCGGGAAAGATACAAAACCGCGGTCGCGCGGCCTCCTGACATGGTCCAATTCCTATCGATTACCAGTGGCCGGCGCGATTCTCGGGGCCATTAATGCGTTGTTGGTGGGCCACCAGCCAGTCACTTTGGCTCCGGCTTCGACAACGACTTCGGCACCGACAATGGCTATGCCTCCGTGAAACGACCCCGACAACGGCTACGCCTCCGCGAAAAGACCCCGACGTCGCCTTACCATCGGGAGCGTACATCCGCGGAAGCCGAAGCCAAGAGATTGCATGCGCACCTACACCGCCTAACAGCGCACGACGCGCCAACCACGTGCAGCCACGAGCCCTGGCTGATACGGGGTCACCCGATCTTCTCGATGTAGGATCAAGATACTCACGATGATTCGATGAACCGTAGTGATCTCTCGTTGCCAATGCAAGAGTTATCACTCTATAATTCGCCCAACCACACGTGCCGAACTTCACGACCACCAGATGAAGCTCTATCGTGCTCCCAATTTCAATGGAAAGGTTGAGCGATCTTGATTTCGATGAACTCCCAATTATTCCCTCAAATTGGTTCGACCAACGAAAGAACAAGAGTATTCTATTATCAAAAGTGGTCTCCCTTACAATGGGGTCTAACCCTCAATATATAGTTCCTCTCCACATCACGGCTGGCCAAGAGGTCCTAAACCAACTCCAACTCATCCCTACATGTATTTGGAAACAAACTCACACAAAAGGAAAAAAACCTAAAATTAAACCGTCACCATGTTTCGGTCATAACTTTTTATCCGCGATGCATTTGAAGGTGGGGCTGGATCCATTACGTAGCCCTTGAAATTATCTTTCCAACGAGAATAAGAACACCTGAATCGGACTCCGTTTGTGAAAGTTATGGCCTTTTAGTAACTATCGTCAAGCTGTCCCGAACCGAATCCGAATTGAATCTCGAGTTGAATCCGAGTTTGAATTGGATTGAGCACATGGGAGATCCGAATTTGGCTTAAAACGTATCCAAAACTTGTAGTTTAAGTCCTTGTGCTCCTCCCTTTGCTCTCCCAAGTCTTCACATGAAATGCGTAAGAATACACAAAATAATAGCATGATGTAGTATTTCAAGTTCGTCATCAATTAAAAAAAACTCCTTAAGAAATAAATTCATCTGATAATATTTAATGCGGCTCAATACTTCTTTCCAATGAAATAATGTATTTGACTGAAAAGTGCTAAGCATATGCGTATCCGCATCATCCTCCCCTTCTTCAAGAAAAGCCGTCATCGGCTTTTGGTAGCCTAAAATTGTACTAAGCAAAGAATACAACGCATATGTATGGTATATATATTTGTCATCAACACTTCTTTTGCTTAGCATATCAAGAACATCTAAAAGCGTAGTAGATAAAAAGAACAACACATATCCATGGTATATGTATGAATCAATTATCGTGCCATTCTCGTTGTTCCACACAAATAAATTAATATAACAGCAATCATAAGATGTATACATTGCAACATTGTCTTTCATATCATTCTCCCTCCCATGAGAAAAAGTCGTCCTCGACTTTGCTAGGCACATGGACAAGTCATTAATGGGCCAAACCAAATTAAGTTGTTCAAATATGGGGGAGAAAATTTTTAGTTCCTTCTATGCTTCAACTGCGCTACTTTGATTATCTGTACATGATTGTACAATAAAGGATGAATAAATAGGCTTAAGAAATCTTTTGAAACATGCAGCACTATTGTTGAAACTCATCTCATTGTGATCATGATATGGCACAAAAGATTGTTTATCCAAAATATGCAATTTCAATTCAGCAAGCTTATCACATGTAATGCATATTCGGTAAACATAAAACTTATCATCTATACCATAATTTCCAATCAATTTGAACTTATATGTATATGCATAGGTACTAACTAGTGATTTTAAACATGAAATTTCAGCAACATTCTCAATCACACTAGATAGCTCTTTAGGATCATCAAACATGATATAATATACAGAATCATCAGGAGATATTCTCGTAAGAACTTCCTTATGAGTAATCAATTCCACATTATGTAAATTGAGCAAAGAACTTTCGAACATGGAATTTTCATTCGATATATGAGTTCTCACAAGTACTCACCGTTTCACAATTAATTTCATCACCAATATTGTTACCTTTATTGTTCTCCTCAGTTGATGTAGGTGTTGTAGGTATTAAATCATCATGATGTAACAACGGGGCAGCAAGTACTTCATTTTCAACTGTGGTTATCTTCTCATGTTTGACTTCCAATGGTACCGGTTGTGTAACATTCGACTCCTCAGCTTTAATGTCAACCTGCATAACACGAGAAGCAACACTAGAAATAGAGAGTAAGTTGTTAGTATAAAACGTAATATCACTTTTCCTATCATCTCTTTCCCTCTTTTCTTTTTGTGCATTTCTCCCACTCTCAATTTGGATGCTCTCAACCTCATGTTTGGTGGAATCACACAACTCACTGTTTTTATCACTCTCACTCAATTTGGCTATGTGGCACTCATCCTTACATAGGTTTTGATACATCTCAAGTGTTGTTTGTAGCAATGGGGCACTACTTGTCTCCTTGACCGAAGGGAAAGTCCTTTCCTCGGTCATCTTCTCACATGACACACCAGCAGTGGCATAAGAACTGAAGGATGGACTTGGATAGAACTGTGTTGTATGCTTCTCCAAAAGTCTCTTCTCCTGCTTCATATTCTGCAATTTATCAAATAGATCACGTTTGTAATGACGAGGAACAAAACAGGCTCTCATTTCTCGCTTCATCTCTTGCCATGATGCCACAGGGTCTGCTCCATTCTTAGCTCTTTGAGTAATGACTTGTTCCCACCAATCCAAAGCATAGCCTTCAAACTCAAGTGATGCCAACTGTCTCTTTCTCTCATCCGTATAGTGATGCATACGGAATATTTTGTCAACATTCAATTCCCAAGTGAGATACTCCTCGGGATCAGTTCCACCTACAAACTTGGGCATGGAAAACTTGAGCTTGCCCAATCCATCATCTTCATTGCGTGGACGATGATAGTGGTCATTGTAATGCAAAGCAAAATCACCATCCATTCCATCTCATGTGCACCACCACCACAGCCTCCACCTAGACCTTGGCCACACCCTCCATGGCCTCCTCCTCGTCCTCCGAGCTGTGGTGGACGCACACGTTGGCCGCCACTCGGTGTTGCGGTACAAGAGGTACATGTGCAACAGCTTCTCCTCCTTGAACACTTGTTTCATTGCCATCATTGCGAGCTTGTATGAGCCTAGTGAGGGCTCCAACGTTCTCCCGCAATTGGCGCATATTTTCATCAGCTTGTATCTCTATATTTTGCATCTCCCTTGCAATTTGATCAGCAAAAGCATTATACTTCTCATGGAGTTGATCGATCTCTTGGCGTAGCTCACGTTGAAAGTGTTCACGGAATGCCCCAAATTGATATTGCTTAATGAATGCTTGAGTTTCATTTGTCTCACCACTCTCATCATGGTGTTCTCCTCTACCTGACATAGTTAGCTATGCAAGAAACAAGTAGCTATGTAGAATAATGCTTTATAGAAATCACTCAATCTCACTATTTTCTCTCCCAATAAAGTTCTTACCCTTCCGAAGTGAATTAAGGCCAATAAAAACTTACACCTGGAAGAAGTGACAACAGTAACGTGATGATTAAGCGAATTCAAGAGTGTTCACTACTTACACAACAACGGTTATATGGTGAAGCTTGGTATGGAAGTGTATATCCTAGAAATCTGAAATTCTTGATGTTGTAAAGTTAAGTAATAATCCAAGCTAGAATACTTTGCCTAAGTGCTGATCCAAAAGATTTAAGTGAAGTATATGAACACGCACGCAAAGATCAATGTGACTTGATGCAAACAAAGGAACGAGCTAACTAGAGGCAATCTGAAATTAAAGATTAGATAGCTCGTTTTGCACCAAGTACTATGAGAGACGCTAGCCAATTGCAATGATATCAATGTAAGGGCACGAGATTGCTCAAGAAATTAAATCACACAATCTGAATTTATGGACAAGGAACTCACCCAAATTCGGCCATGTTTTTTTTCTTTTTCTTTTCTTCTTTTTTTCAGTTGTCCTTTTTTTGTAAAGGTCGAACTAGCATTAATCGTTCCTTTGATTTTTTTTGCGGGTCACAAATATTTAGCAAAGTGTAAAATACTCAAGAGCAGCCCTAGATGCAATATTCAACAGCTAGTCTCAATTGATGAAAAAAAATATCAGCAAGTTTTTTTTTGGATTTTGGATTGGACACAAAGATTAAGCTACGCAAATAAACACAAACAATCAGCGCCTAAACAAAATTCTAATGGATCAAAACCAAACAAAACTCACAAAATTAACAGATGCAAAAACTAGGGTTTGGATTTTTTTGTGGCAATTTTCGGTTTTAATGGACTATGAGACAGAAGTAAATCAATCTAAAAGTAAGGGTAAATAATCCTACCGAGTAAACCACGCTCTGATACCAAGATGATACGGGGTCGCCCGATCTTCTCGATGTAGATCAAGATACTCACGATGATTCGATGAACCGTAGTGATCTCCCGTTGCCAATGCAAGAGTTATCACTCTATAATTCGCCCAACCACACGTGCCGAACTTCACGACCACCAGATGAAGCTCTATCGTGCTCCCAATTTCCAGTGGAAAGGTTGAACGATCTTGATTTCGATGAACTCCCAATTATTCCCTCAAATTGGTTCGACCAACAGAAAGAACAAGAGTATTCTATTATCAAAAGTGGTCTCCCTTACAATGGGGGTCTAACCCTCAATTTATAGTTCCCACTCCAGCTCATGGCTGGCCAAGAGGTCCTAAACCAACTACAACTCATCGCTACATGTATTTGAAAACAAACTCACACAAAAGGAAAAAACCTAAAATTAAACCGTCACCATTTTTCGATCATAACTTTTTATCCGTGACGAATTTGAAGGTGGGGCCAGATCCATTGTGTATCCCTTGAAATCATCTTTCCAACGAGTACAAGAACACCTGAATCGGACTCCGTTTGTGAAAGTTATGGCCTTTTTAGTAACTGCTTGTCAGGCTGTCCCGAACCGAATCCGAATTGAATCATGAGTTGAATCCGAGTTTGAATTGGATTGAGCACGTGGGAGATCCGAATTTGGTTTGAAAATCTTATCCAAAACTTGTAGTTTAAGTCCTTATGCTCCTCCCTTTTGCTCTCCCAAGTCTTCACATGAATTGTACCTAAGAATACATAAAATAATAACATGATGTAGTATTCCAAGTGCTAAGCATGTGTGTATCTGCATCATCCTCCCCTTCTTCAAGAAAAGCCGTCCTCGGCTTTTGGTAGCCTGAAATTGTACTAAGCAAAGAATACAACGTATATGCATGGTATATATATTTGTCATCAACACTTCTTTTGATTAGCATATCAAGAACATCTGAAGGCGTAGTAGATAAAAAGAACAACACATATGCATGGTATATGTATGAATCAATTATCGTGTCATTCTCGTTGTTCCACACAAACAAATTAATGTAGCGGCAACCATAAGATGTATACATTGCAACATTGTCTTTCATATCACTGGCCCGCCGGGAAGAAGCGCGCGGTTGCAGCCGAGCAACCGCTGGCACTGCAAAACACGCCGGTCGCACGACGTGACGTCGTGCAATCCCCATTGCACGCCGATCGTCATCAAAGCACCGCCCACGAGCCACCGGACCAGCAACTTCGGCTCCGCAGCCGAAGGACCTCGCGACCGGGGGTAACTTCAGCAGCTAGTTCAACCCCACATCCTCGGTGCGTAGCTCGGCCGCGCTAGCAAAGGAATTTCTACCCAAGATCATAGAAGGTCACAGGTCGTAGGGACGGAGGGGCCAAATGGCTCAGCAACATGACTTTGGCCTGTGAAGCCCTTCACCATGAGAGACTCTTGTTATAGGGGTGGCCCCCACCTAAACCCAGTCGGCATGTTAGAAGGCTGTAAAGCCTAAGATGGGACATGTATAATGATATAAATGCCCTTGAGAGGGATGCTTGGGTGTAAGAACGTAACTGTGAAATACTCCCCATGTGAATATATATAAAGCTATCCTGGACCTGAGAAGCACCTAGAGAAAGCATTGCTCACCTAACATCTCCACTACCATACTACTATCTCTTTGTTTGGTCTGTAACCACAACACAATCCATTACATAGGCCAAGTGGGAGATTGTAAGATTAATTTAATCTTTTATGGCCTATGTAATTTATTAGATTGATTCTAGTATTAAAAGATCTAGTATAATGGTTACTAAATTTAAAGATTAGAATCAAGGGTTTTAATCCCTCTTCTCTCCCTTTGTTAAGTAAATTTTATAGTGTATACACGTGTGTTTATTGAATGGTGCATGCATACATGAGAGAACTAGTAGTTGTTTGGTCTGCTAGTTTTCTAGTACAAGTTGTTCATGGCTCATGCTTAACAGCCAAAAGCAGTACCTTTTGCATGCAACGGCAGGGCAGCAGCACAGTTATCTGTTCACAGCGAACAAATGGCAGCACGGCTGTTCGCAGCAAACATCAAAGAACGTGTCTGTTCATGGCACTGTTTTGTATGCTATAAATGGACTGCTCTGTCATATATTTTGTAAATATAACACACAGCAAAGAAACACACGTTAATTAGTCTCTGTCCATCAAGAGAATACAGAAGAGAAAGGTAGAGAGAAGAAGAAAGACATCATGCAGATTTCAAACACCGAGCAAGGTCAGTTTATGTATTTCTAATAGAAGAAATGATGTTTTGATGAATCATATAAGTGCTGCAAAGTTCCACTATATTAAAGTTTATTCTTACATTATAGTGTGAAGGCGAGTTATAAATTTTAAATATCGAACATTTTCAAAAGTGTCATATAAAAGTTTATTAGTTCCACCTAAGTGTCTGAACCTAACAATTTACACAAAGTAGCGCATCTATACTCTAAATTATTTATAGTAAATTTCAAGTAATTTTGTGAAACTTTTATAGTTTGAGCGCGACTTAGAAATTTCAAATACCGAACCTTTTCAAAAATTTCTATAAAAGCCTGTTAGTTCCACCTATGTGGCTAGGACTAATAATTTACACAAAGTAGTGTCTCTATACTCGAAATCATCTATAATAAATTTTAGAGAATTTTGTGAAACTTTTATGTTGTGAATACGAGTTATAAATTTAAATACCGAACTTTTTCCAAAGTTTCCTATAAAAGTCTATTGATCCCACCTTTATGTATGGGTCTAAAAATTTGCACAAAGTAGCATCTCTACACTCCAAATCATCTATAGTAAATTTCAGTTAGTTTGGTGAAATTTTTATGTTGTGAACACAAGTTAAAAATTCTAAATACCGAACTTTTTCAAAAATTTTCTATAAATGCACGTGCACTTACATGTAGTAGATTAATAAAAAGTGGGTTAGCAATGGGTTTAGAATGGGTTGAAACTCATTTCAACCATTTGAATTAGGTTGGGTGGAAATACCATATGGATTGAGTTGGGTTGTGAAAGATGCTCTTTGGGTTGGGTTGGGTGAGATTTTGCGCTTCTTTAAGTGAGAGTTGGAGTGTGTTGGGTTTTAACCCATTACCACCCCTATTTACGTGGAGGAGACGAGTAACTAGGAAAGACTAGATTGGAGAGGTGGCGGGTTTGGAAGAAGGCGCTAAAGACCAGGGATGGTAGAAGGTCGAGAAGGGAAAGCATAAAATGGCCAAGAATTGCCTAATTGGTAATGATTTTCAAATTAGGCTGAAATTTAAGCAAGCTCAAATTCATTTTGAATTTTGAGCGTCTCAGAAAGAAAGAGAAACAGCGTCACGGCGTGAATCGGTCGGGTTGCTGGGCCCAAATGGAAGCTAGGTTAGCTCACATGGGCATGCAAGGAAGGTATGGCCCACCATACATACATATATACCCACGTTTAGCTCATGGGAACTGGAAATGGGTATCGACTAATCAAAGCCGCGAGAATGGTATGTATGTAGAGTGAAGGCATCTGCGAGTCCCGTCTTTCCCACTCGAGTAAAATTTCAGCAAAAAAGGTAAGTTCAGAGCAGTAGGGAAGATTGATTGGCTCAGGTGTAGATTGATGACCTAACAAAGTGGCAATTAAGATGCAACAACAGAGAAAGGAAACAATGGTCATCGTATCAACCTGGCACAGCACACCACAGATCACCATCATTGCGTAGCGAGAGCCGAAGAGTTTGATGGTTATGAAAATCGACGAAAATCATCAAAAATCAGTTCTATCGGTCACCCTCGGTTAGACTAAAAATCAGTTTCAAATATTTCGTTTTACACCAAGTTAGTCCAAATTACTCCGATTTATGACCGATTTACATTTAGATCGGTTTCCACTAATTATTTGGAATTTGAAATTTTTGATCTGAAAACTACCAAAATTTTTCAAAAATTGGTCAAATTAGTACTTGCGATGGCAGGGAAGGATAAACATTTGCACGACCATGTAGTACCAGTATGTACGTCTTCTTTCCCAATCATTCCAGCAAAAATAAATAAAGCATAGATAAATAACAGCAAGCATTAGTAAATTTGAGCAGATCATCGTCACACAGTGTCCAGAAAATCTAGCCATTGACATGCATACTGCAGAACACTAGAACTTGAATACAAAAACATGAAATAAATCTTCAAAGAACATGCCATCTAATTTAGATTCAAGACTTTACCTGACATGCCTTGTATTTGCTAGAACGTTGTGCCTGCCCGTGTGCGTGCCCACAGAGTATGGAAGGGGCAGGAATCAACCTTGAGCTACAGAGACAGCACAAGAGCTAGAATGTACAAGTAACAGAAGGCCCAAAAGTTAGGAGCCCTCCAAGCAATTGGCCGTTTCAAAAATGGACTAAATACAAAAGTTAATTTACCTTTCATATACATGATTCAAGAAATAACTTGCTTTCTACTGAAGTGAATATGGTATAAAGTAAAGAAAACTACAATGATATGGACTCATAATACAGCCAAAGTAGGAATCTTGTTGGCATGACAGATGCACATACAGGTACAGAAAGCTTCTGAACATCTCAAAGGCTCAAGATAATATCAAAGCAGAGATCGCTTTGCTGCAAACAAGAGCTGTAGTAGGCAGCAAAACAAAAGGAAAATGACACGCAGAACATGAATGGAGAAGATTGTCAATGAATCAATTAGCCATTTAGCCTGTAAAACGATTTGAATCAAATCAATTATTCCTATTGAGATTACACATTGGGCAGAGAATGCCAATGAGTAAATTAATTAGCAACAAAACCGCAATGGCAATGACCTACTTGCAGCATATGTTCTACATCTAATGAAATGACAGTAACAACATCTCCTGTTAAACAGAAATAAAGGCTCACACAACTTCTGTTACACTTCTGACGAACAAGAATTACCATGTATACCACTACTTGAGGTTCCAAAACCAGGACTGGGGGTCATTCTCTGGCCCTAATGCTCCTGAGGCGTAGGCCAGTATCTTTCAAATCTATGATGGTTACTTGGAAATCTCCTTCCTTGATAATTGTATGGCCATCTCGTTCTTTGCCCAATCCGCCAATTCCTATGCACTCTTCCACCTCTGTCCGCAGTCCTTCCACAATATCCTGAACTGTTGTGTTTCATGGCGAGTGTTCCATCATGCTGAGACATCTGAGTTGACGAAGTGGAAGGGCAAGGACTCCCTCGTGGATAGGTCGGCAGCGGTGGAAAAGGATTAAAAGGCACACCAGGCGCGACTTTCCATTTTTGGCGACACTGGCCTTCAACTTCTGGGGTTCCGAAGTGCTGAACAAGAGCAACTGGAATCCCATATGAAATACTCAAGTTAGGTTGATACCTCTCCAGGGAGAATCCCGGAGCAATCCCCCAGTCTGAAGAAACTTGTGCAAGCAGACATTCCTGTTGAGACTCAAACCCAGGAGGCGCTTCATCATCTGCACCCTCTGTTGAACTTCCCATGACAGGAACATCATTATGATAGCTGTTTGTTCCCCAATTCCCCTGCAATTTATTTCTCATCAAGCCAGTCTGAAGATCCAATTTGCTATGACCAGAACAAACTTTCTGAATTTTTAATCCAACCATTTTATAGTGGTCATCTGGTTGATAATCCCATCGGCTCTTGCGTTTTCTTCTAGTGAAATTCCAATCTGTAGAACAGTTTGAAGTTGAAACAGGTCCACCAGCTGCAGAAATTCCTTGGATATCCTGTGCGGATGTGGATGCACGTGGGTACTCTGTTGGCTCGCTTCTTGCTATATTACGAGGGATCCATCTATCACGGAAGTTCCGAGCAATCTGATGAACCTGTTAAAATCATCACAGAAATTAAACAGGTCACTTGACATATTGGAGAAACTAGATTAGGCTTGACACAGTGAGTCATAGCCGTTCATAAACTAGTAATCACATATCAAATTCTTATTGGAAAACCTTATAACAAAGGTCAACGGGGCTTGGTAAGAGAATAATAAATACTGTTAACTGACAAGTAGCCAGCAGTTCCTAGATTTTCCTCTGAGGGCCAAAACTGGTAAACCTTAGAGCAGTTGGGTTTCACCATGCTATTTCATTTTCATGAAAGGGCTCATAACATTATTTTCGAATGGGGGGAAAACTGTAACTAACTTATTTGTATGATTTTTTTTCAAATAATAATAATAATAAATGATACATAAGTAGATGGTCTCTGGTGTAGTAAGGACAGGGAATGGGGGTTTGGGGACCTGGAACGGTTTTATGAACACTAAGATAAGTGAAGGTTTAAATAATACAAGTATACAACTATCCATGTTGTAAATACGGTGATGTTCATGTGCACTTCTCTTTTACAGTGACAGTTCTCACATTAATAAATTTGTTATTTGCAGAATCTATGTATTAGTCCACAGATAAACTATGCATTTACAACTTAACAAGGAAGCAATATACAATAATATATCCAAAATAGAAGTTGAAAAGCATGCACTGATGTCGCCTAATCTATGCTTTTCTTGACAGCAGAACTTTCCTCCCGGATTAATCATTTTGTTCAATTCATTTGTAAATTTAAATCAAAAGATTGTCTGTCTTTCCATACATTAGTCCAAGCATTATCCACAGTATAAGTTGAAAAGCATGCATTATCACTGGTATATCCATTACCTGTGTGTCGCTATGCCTGGTCAAGCTCAACATCGAGTCCCTGAAGCTGCAATGCAAATTCCAGAAAAAAAATAGTAATGAAAATTGTGTAACTGAAGCTTCAAAAGGAACAACAATAGAAGCTATTTTCTAGAGCACTGGAGATTTTTCCATAGCATATTATTGCACTGGCTAAGGCTTAGTAACAGGGTCCAGGGTAACACGGTGCTGGAACTGCACATAGCTAATCAAGACCTACGTCATAGTTCTAAACTCAAGATCAGCACCTCCAAAAAGGCTTCACTTGCATATTATTCACTCGAGGCAGGATTAGAAAATAGGTCTAACAGGACTTAGGATATAAGCAATTACAAGGTTAAGAACAAACAATTCGACAAGTGACAGCCTGTTGTACAAGAAAAGGCCATACAACAAGATACTTTAGGAAACTCGAAAGCTCAATTATCAAACATACAACAGAAATAACTAAAAGAAAGAATTTCTTTTTAAAACAAAAAACTATGCAGGCTTAAATAAAGAAGTCGTTACACAAAGCAAATATAGAAAGATGTATAATGGAGGAAAAAATGAGGGGGGGATGGACTATTAAGAATTTCTTCAATAGTGGAAGAAAAGACAAGTTTGAATAATCTAACCTTTCCATTCCAGCACATCGTGGACCACCATTTATATGTTTGGATGTCAGAATTCCCTTCGAAGCTAGAAACTCCAATACCTGAAGGAAGATGCCAACATTCATAAGGAGAGAATATATGGCTCTGTTTCTATAATCCTGTGATAGAAATGTGATTCTCCTTTTCTTTTACACAGGAAATAACAACAGGTGATGGTGACATTACACCAATTACAATTTCACATGAATATATCAATTGGAAACCAAACAACAGGTGAATGTAGTAATTGATAACATCAACCGGTGAAGTGTGAACCTTCAGAAGCTTCCGTATTATTGGTATCCGATGGAAGTTGCTTTTATTCTGCTTCAATATATTATGAAGCATTTGCAATCCTATCATAGAATAGAACAAAATAATGTACTAGTCAATAATTATAAAAGATTATCTTTCATCTTGAAAGTTGCACAAAGGCGAGGAAATATACCGTTCTTGCTGATGATATCCAACAGGACGGAACATGATTTTGTTTTTAGAAGTGCATCAAGAATCAACGAAAGATCCCTTACACTGGAGAGGTAAAACAATAGCACATTTAGAGTGGACAAAGGAAAACTTGCTTGACACGTCAACTGGTAATCAAACCTTTTAGATGTGCCCCCAGCACTGTCACCTTCCGCGGCAGTCACAAGGAGAAGCTTCAAGTATCCATTTGTTGCATCCTGTTCGGGAAAAAAATGTTGTTGACACCAGTTAGAACATATAAGCAAGGGTAAAATGGAAACAAATCTTCGCTCTGTTGGAGGTATGATTGATGCAACATGGCAACATGCAACACATGCAAATAACAGAACCTTTGAAGTTCAAGCCATGCCATGTACAGGCAATCATAAAGCATTTCAAACCTAAATAGGTCCGATAATACTAGAAATTCAATCACTCAAAAGCTGTTTCATACACTATATTCTTGAACTTTTGTACTGAACAAATGTGAGCACCACTAATCTATCTTTCATACACTATGTTCTTCAGCATTTCTACTCCAGAAATGTGAGCACCACTCAAGGTTATTACGGCGGCGTGGCGAGGCGCGGCGCCTCACTACCTTCACACAACAATATCGCTTATGGCGCGCGGCGTGGCGACGCCATATGACGTGCGATGTGGCGCCGTTATGCACATATATTAACTTAGTTTGGTAAATGTAGTACAGCAATATGACAATTAACAAGCATGATATAACCAACATTAGCATATAATTATTATTATTGATTGTAATTAGTAATTAAGTATATAGCAACACTATAGTAGCAAGTAATTAGTAGCATAAATAAGTAGCAAATAATTAGTATTAGCATAAATAAAGTATTAGTACTGTTCTGGAGTACTATTCTTCTGATTTTTACTTAGTTCTGGAGTACTATAGTTTCGAAACGGCGCAACCGCTTCGTGCGATCGAAACGGCGTGCGATCGAAACGGCGCAACCGCACAAACGCATACAAATCCGTCCGCTTCGCTCGCACACAGCACAGTCAACAGACAGAGCGTCCGGGTCCGCTCCGTCCGCTCCACTCCTGGCGACACCGAGGGATCCGGCCGCGGCGACGGCGGATCCGGCCGTGGCGACGGCGGATCCGTACGCGGCGACTTCCATCCGTCACGCTGATTCGGTGATTCGATTGCGGCGGCAATGTTCCGCGGCGGCAACGGCGGATCCGGGCGGCGATGGCGGATTCGGCCATGGTGACGACGTGTCCGCCGCGGCGTCGGCGGATCCGGCGGAATCGGCGCGGCGTCGGCGGATCCGGCGGATTCGGCCGCGGCGTCGGCGGATCCGGCGGATTCGGCCGCGGCGACGACGGATCCGGCGGCGGCGGGACTCTCTCCTCCATGGCGTCCGGACGGCATGGAGTAGCTGGCCGCCACGACGATATGGCGACGAGATATCGCCGATATCTCGACGCCATGACAACCTTGGCACCACTAATCTAAAGTTCTCCTAATCTCCTAGGCCTTCCAAACTTTCATAAAATAATATCTATTTGTGTTGTTTTTCTATCTAGCAAATGGCAATGTATCCTAATTACAAGTCACCGCACAAAAAATCACAGTAAAATGCTCGGTCTAAATCTAGTATTTAAGAATTTATACAACAGAAGGGATAAAGATGGTACATACTTTTCGCTTGCTGATACCTCCATCTCCATCCAGCAGGTTGTTCAGTCTCCCTTCGACTACAGATACAAAGGAGATATCATTAACACTATCATATTTATATTAGGCGGCAAGAGAGATACATTTGGCAGCACAGTATTACCTCCCAAAATGTGCTCGTTGTCAATAGGAGATGACGATGGTTTCACATTCCTATGATGTTTTACACTGTTTTTCTTAGCATGGAAACCAGGTACCAGGTTGCTCCCCAAATCAGAACTAGGCGTTGATCCATTCATTACAGTTGGAGCCTTTGATCCATCCATTGTGTTTGGAGTCTTTTGCAAAAATTCTGGTGACTGAGTGCCATATACTGAAAACTGCTGCAAAGAACTCTCAATTGTCCGGGACACATGGACAGGTGTACAGATGACGTCTTCAGCATCCTGCGGGCTCAACGCTTCCAAGGAATTCTCTGCCTCACTAATGTCAAATAAGGCTCCTGAAGTTTGTTGGTGAGGTTCTAACTCTGGAATTGCAGATGGGCAATCATTTGAATCTTCTCTTCGAATGGAAGTTTCATGCTCAACAATATCTGAATCTGCACCATGAGAACAAAACCCATTTGCACCTAGCACTTCCTCAGCATCCTTGTCAACAGCCATGGGTTCAAGATACTCTGATCCTACATCATCTTGAGCAGTGATATCAGCCCCTGATATGTCTCCACCAATATAACCCCGGCATTTGGCAGTACCGCAAAAGCATTTTTGAGGAGCAGCACCAGATACACGAACATAGTTATAATCAAATGTCAATTCTTCACCCTGTGAGAAAATAAATATCCATTACATGCAACATATAGATATAGGTGAATACAGGAAGACATTTCATTGGTGCAAGTTAAATTATACACAAAGAAAATCCTCAGTCTATTTCTTCCAGGAGCTGCACTATGTCCTTAAGAGGCAAACAGTTAAATTTATTATGATTTCTAGCCTTACCTTCTTGATGTTCCTCATAGCAAATATTCCAATGCAGACTTCTCCGTTGACCATCCACTATTTCCAAGAAAACAAAAAGGGGAAATAATTCAGTAAACTCACAATGGCAGTAAAACTCTTGATCACTATTTCAAGCACCATCAGTATTTTCATTTGTGCATGCAACACATGAAGTAATATTGGAGATTATCAGGATATTTTAACCGACAAGGGCAAGGAACATGGGCAACAATACAAACATAAAAACCAAATAAAGCAAAGTTCCACCTTCTCTGTACGACAATTAGGACTGCAGCTATGATTGATGAACCGGCCCAAGTTTCCCTTAGTGCAAGCATCTATTACCTGGAAGCATTCAAAGCAAGTGGTTAAAAGTGGCATCAACGGATTTATCTAAGTGTGCTAGCATCAAGACGAGTGACTTAAGAAAAGTGAGTGTCACACAGGTTTATGTGTATGAGATCATCTATTAAATGTAGAGGGAAGGATATACAGGGAAATAATTTGATAATTTCTCATCTAAGACATATTATAGAACAAGAGAAAGGTAAGAGGATTGCAACAAGAAATGGAGGAAGTAACATCTAATGCAATAAAAAAAGAGATGATTGACAAAAAATAACGATAGGAAATCTGATGGCATACCTCACCACCATTTAGCGCCATGAAATAGAAATGCTTCTGGCCTTTAGAAGCATAATATCTTTGGCGGGATTCATAAGCAGTTATATCAAGGGCCTGTAACAACAATGAAATAAACAAGTCAACAAACGTATTGGACATTATCATTGACAGGTATCATTTACAATATTGTAAAAGAGAAATGAGGGACGGAGTAGATTGCATACATGAACACGTTTTTGGATTTTTAATGGAACAGAAAAGTAGAGAGGATTTGTATCCCAATCGGTTGTAGATTTGGATTATATTAGTCACCTGCTCGTGCGTTGCAACGAAATTTATTGGATATATAGAGACTCATGCTATAGAAAAGGGCTACTCTGATCAGTTGAAAAGTGGAGAGTGGTGAAAAGTTGATAATAGGGTGGTTGGAGGAGAAGGGACGTACGACTACCAACTCGTTTTTTTATAATAGTAATGAAAGTGTGGTGTGGTATTTATTTGTATGTTTGAAAACCAATAAGATGCTAATAGAATTACAGTTGTGTTAAAATAGATGATTCGCATGTACAACACACATACATGGATGGAATGGTACCATGAAAGGATTGATTAGTTTAAATTATCCTTCCTTCTGTTCCTTTTGAGTTTTCACTGGAATCAAATTTGCATGTGAACAGGAAAAAACCGCATCCGTGGGAACACAAACATGGTATCAGCAACACCAAACACCAGCTCCCATGAGAAAGTGCCACCAGTGCACCGCAACACCCACCTCCAACCTGTCCCGTGGAACCAGCACCAAGAGCAGAAAGGAGGAAAGAAAGAATAATAGGCAGTCTGAACTGATACCTCTCCAACATATTCAATAAGGAACCGTCCTTCAGCTACGTCTTCTTGCAACTGCAATCCATAGCCTTTCTTGCCAGAATGGAACCAATTAAGTTTTGCATAGCTGCGCCTTTGAAACTGTTCCACAGATTTTATAAGGTCAAACCCAATGTAGTACAGAAAAACATGCATTAAAATTTAAAACTAAGAAAAAGTACAAAAGCAATGACCTGCTGATTGGAACAGTGCTCCCCACATGGACACGTACGTTTGCCGCATTCAATGTTGAGCATCCTGTTCAAGCAGCCATCTCCACAACCCATTCGGCCGTCTTGAGGAGGCTTACAGGTGCATACCATGCTCTGATAGTATTGAATGACAAAACATAAGATGAAAAAAATTAGGTCATTCTTTTCAGATTTCAACTAGTATTCATGCCATAAGAAACCAAGAACAAATAATCAATATATTATGTATAATGGTTCAAGACAGTTAAATCTACAATGAACTAGAAAAATAATAGGAGAGAAAAATGTATTTATTGAGAAGGGGACAGGAGCAGACTAAAAAAAATGTACCAAATGTAGGGAAAACAAAGGAAAAAAGATTAGGAGTGACTAGGGTGCAATTGATTTTACTTTTTATGCACTTTACCATGGTTGTTAAGGCGGAGTCGGCGACCAAGGCGAGTGAGAGGCGCCTGGACACCATAGCGACGCCACGGCGACACCAGGCGAGTTGCTGCACTGTGCATGTATGTAGTCGTTGCGTTGTGCATGTATGTATCCAACATACTCAGCATCGCGATCCGGTGTTCACCGACTCTCTCGTCTCCCACACCCCCCTCTCTCTCCCCACAGACCCGCACTCGTCGCAGCCTCACCTCCTCCGGTCCTCCCCCCGCCTTGCCTCCTCCGGTCCTCCCCCCCGCCTTGCCTCCTCTCCATTCCCGCCACCTTCCTTCCCGTCGCCTCGACCCCTTCCCGCCGCCGCCTCTTCTCCCTCCCCTCCCCCAAGTCACGGCGAATGGGCATGGCGTCCACCCAGCTCCGCCTAGGCGACGTCGTAACAACCGTGCACTTTACCAACAGTTTCTACCTTCCACTAATCATCCTACAAGTAGAAGTGAGAAATGGAACTATGTGCAAGCAGAGGATGGTTGTACATTTTTGAAGTGATTATGGTACACATGTTTATCTTTTCATGCACATTGCCAACAGCTTTTCACTACTCATCCCACAAGTGGAAGTGCGAACTGAAGTGGAAATATGTGGAAGTGGAGGAAGATTTGAAATTATAATGCATCTAAAAAGTGTGTAATACATTCATGCCCACAAAGATTTATAACAATGCAAGGTTCTGGGTCCAATACATAAACTACGTGAGTCTATATGGACATTATTAACTAACTGTCCTTACAAATAAAAAGGCACTACAATAAAAAAAACTAGATTGGTATAACAAAAAAAATAGCAGAAAAGGATATCAATTCAGAAATTAAAAGTGGTTGGATCAGCACATACCTCATCGATGGATTGCGTCCTGCGGTTACGATGTAGAAACAAGTTTGACCTAACATGAGTCCAGGATGGTGCTCTAGAAGCTACAAAACAGCAAGATGCAAAAGGGCATCATAAAATCAGATAAGATGGAGGCACAAAATAAGGCAGCATTTTTGCATTATATGACCAGAAAGTGTAAAGAAGAAAAGAAAAAAAATATGCAGAGGTTCAAAACCTTTTGAGTTTGATCCATCATTGTCGGCTTCATCAACAGAAGCATCTGAAAGCTCAAGCTCGGCATTAATCTCAGCGTTTGTCTTCTCTTGTGGTATAGAACAATCGGCAAACGCCTTGTCACGATTGTCCTTACAAGTCCTTCGTAGTAACAAGAAGGATGAATCAGAAGCATAAACCATTCAATATATGAACAAGAATTTAAAATGAGTATGCAACCACATCACAAAAAAATGGCAACTGAGCGGAATAAATCAAGAATAGAAGAAATAAGTGGAAGGTCTAAAATATAGGGCGGGTTCGATACTACTTATAGCTTATGCTTATGTACTATAGCTACAATAGATTTTTAAAAAACGGTGCGTTTTTTCGAGGCAAGGTCTAAAGATCAATTGTAGTAAAAAGTGTACTGAGTTCAGCTGTACCGACCAAAATCACATACGACTATTTTCCTATACGTACTGCCTCTCGCGAACAGACCAGAATTCAAAAAACACAGCCATAAGCCATAAACCACAGCCCATAAGAACTCATCCATAGATTTACAAAGTGGCGGAGACACATGTTAGGCTGTGGGGTCCCCACAACATTTTTGCAAAAAGGCTTAACATGTATGCATTCATGAAACGCCCTTGAAAGTTGAAATACAAATTATTTAGAGCAATATACCACCACAAATATTTGTAGCTATCTATTAGAACCCACAGATACAAAATCATAGGTCCATCACTGTTTGCACAGAGAACAATAATACGAACATAGGCATAACTGACATGCAAGGAGCATTTTTCTTCCTGTGGGTAACTGGCTAACAGCTGGCCAGCTAATGCCAAGATAATTAGAATTTACACACAACTACGAAATATAAGTTTTCCTCTAGAAATTGCATAAAGATAGTATCAACATGTCAGCTTTACACAACACATGAGAAGGAATGCAGTGTGAATGTGTGATAAGTATTTCCCTTGTATCCATAAGGAAAAAAAGTCCTTTTCCACTTTAGCAAAATTATTTCTATTTCAAGTAGGTGATTCTGGATTAGCATCCAAAAAACTTGGAACAGTCTAAACAAAAAAAGGATTTCCAAAATATATAATACAGACTTCCATGGAGTGGAACAATGCAGCACAAGATTTCAGTATATGGTTTCTCAATTAGATTAGCAGGCTGGTGCAACCATTAAAGATGATCAGCTAAGATAAAAGGAAGGAAACCTATACCATCTGCAATTTGTTTCTCCAATGATATCTGCCAGTTCAGCTGGTATGCAGCGCCATTTTTGGCAATCATCACAACACACCCATGCAGAACGCAGTGGTGGTGGTATAGATGCCCCATCCATTTTGCAAGCAACATTTCTAGGTAATTCAGTAGATATGGCAGCAGAGTTCTTGAATGCAAGTTCAGTAGCAGGACTAAGATTACCTATATAAATAACAGTGTCAATATCTATTGAAGCTACTTGATATATGAAAGTGAAAAAAAGGATCAAATAATAAAAGCAGACATACTCTGTTCATTCATATGAGATGCTGCACAGCCAGTAGCCAACTGAGAAGGTAAACTAAACGACCCACAATCAAGGAAAGAATCATCTGATATATTTTTCTTCTTGCTTTTTTTCTTCACATGTGGATCCCGCACCTTACCCTTCTTCCCTCTATGATCATCCTTTTTCTTGCACCTTAGTGATTTCTCATTGTCAGTTACAGAAGGACCCTGCGTACTGCCATGTTCATGCATACCGAGATCCTGTGTGGCAGCCTCAAAACAAGAACCAAACTTTGGTGGTCCTGTACAAAGCAGTAAATCAGATGGATCAAGTGAAGATGAATCAGTGGAGGAGGCCCTGAGTTTTGAAGCTTCACTTGAAGAAATTTCAGTGGAACTTCTATTTTTCATGCCCTTTCCCTTTATTCCATCTTTCTTTTGGCGTCCCTGCTTTCCCAAATTTTTACTTTTCCTCACTGTATTGGACTTCTCCAAGGATTGCACTTTTCCTTCACCAATATCATTATCTAATTTGGTGTGAGATGGACTGATATCTTCCTTTCTTGTGTTCTCATTCCCCCTCACAGTTGTGGCCCGCTGCTCCAAATCTATTGCTGATGAAGCAAGATTTTTTCCAAAGTCAGAAGTAGATAAAGCAGATGCATGAAGACCACCTCCAGTCAATGCACCAGAATCAGACAGGTTTTCACGCGCTACAACATCATGGCTTGCAGAAGTGTTGTTTTCACATGTAACAGAAGCCACCTCCAAAACAGAGTCCGGCGAGAATCCAACATCGGCATTATTTGGAGAAGGTTCGGAAGTTGAAATAGCACACTCCCCATGGATGTATGCAGGGTCTGGTTCTTTAGTCACATTCTCCAAGCCCCTGTCTAACTGCTGCCTTTCAGTCTGGATAGATGTTAATTTCAGTGTACGATTATCTTGAGTACACTGTGCAGTTTTGGGAGCATCATCAGAAACATTAACCAATGCATGAGGAGCCAATGTTGGAATGCTTCCTAAGTGACCTTCTGAGGAAGCATTGGTATCAGTTGTAACTGAAAAGGTGGGTTGCCCATTCAATTTATCTGATGCATATCCTATATCAGAAAAGGCAGCACATTTATTTTTTGAACATCTTGAACTTCTTTTTCGAATACTTGACTGCCTCTTCTCATCAGATCTTCTATCTGATCTTCCTTCGTCCAGGCAAGTCAGATGAGAATTAGAAGTTGAAGGCCCACAGTTCTGACCGAAACTATCCATTAGATTTCGTAGACTGCCCCAAGCAAAAGATTTCAGTGGCCTGTTGATGCCTCTTCTTCCCTTTGTGGTTTTGTTTGGGAATTTGATCATGCTGCTTTGAAGTAATGAGCTTGAACTCTCGACCTTCTTAGATTTGCGTGTGCTATTGCTTGCTTTGTTTATTTGATCGTGCTTCTCAAGATTAGGATTTCTTGATGAGGCAGCTCTTCTTGGATTCCTACGTCTGAAGACAATTAATGGTGCTGACTTTTGGTTTTGCAATTCTCCATCATTACCATCCTTGACCAAATCAACAGAGCAAGGTTTGTCAATGGCACAATTACATGCAATGTGCTCTTGTGCCAGATGGTCTGAATAACCCGATTCGACACCAGCAGAATCCTGATGGTCCAGGCACAGAGCAGATAATTCCCTGCCACTACAACACGGTTCATCTTTGCAAGGTTGCTTATAGGAAGAACTAGCCGGGCCTCTCTCTGGAGGTATTTCAGAGGTCCCATATTTTTGGTCAGTCTGTTGGAGTGGAATCTCTATTTCAGCGTAAGGATCACAGGCTTTTAAACTCTCCATGTTTACTTCTTTACAAGCAGAAGAAGTCAACCCCTTTGAAACTGCCATCGTGGAATGTTGATTCTCATCTCCAGAAGCCTCAGTCCAAAAACCGATCTCACATGAAAGCATTTCCCCTCCCAGCGAATCACAAGCAAATTTCTCCAGACATGTTCTATTTTCAGATCTCTTACCAACCAGACCAGCCTTGCCATCTAAAGGAACATCAGTGGGGTTCTCATATATGGAAGGCACCGAAGCTTCATCCAATGGCCAGGACACCTGTGCATCAATATTTGGCAAAAAAGCATCCTTTTCCGGCTCATGATTAGCATCAGTCATCAATCTCAGGCCATCAGCACCACATGGCAATTTCTCGGTGTCATGCTTCCCCGAATCTGACAAGCCCCCATCCTCACGACACGCTTCCATCCAACATGTCTGTAAGTACTCTTCACTTGTCTTCACCTCCATTCTGGAACGCTGATTCACGTCTCCAGGAGCCTCTTTCCAAAACCCACTGGCCCAAGTCTGTAAATCCTCTAGGCTTGTCTTTACCTCCAATACATCACACAAAACACCTCCCTCACCCGCCAAACTGTCCTGCTCACATTGACTCCCCTCTGCCGCCTTGTCCACCGTGTCAAACATGCATCCAGCATCCTTGGACTGAGATCCTTCGCCAAAAGGGGCACATAAACCTTTGTTCCACGCCCCGCCATCAGCCACATGACACGTCACCAAATCACTGGATATTTCGCCAACCCGACCTGCCGTGCCATCTAAAGAAACATCAATGCTCCCAGAAACGGAAGGAATTAAATCTTCATGCACTAGCCTAGAGACCTCAGCTTCAATTTTTGGCATCAAATCATCTTGTTTTAGCTCATCATTATTAGCATCTGTCATAAATCCCACACCATCAACCCCACATGGCCATCGCTTGCTATCATGCTTCATTGAATTTGACAAGCCATCATCATCACTGTGTGCTTCCTCGCAAACCATCTGTAAATCTTCTATGCTTGTCTCTACCTCCATCCCGCCAACCCAATCACCTTGGTTACCTGCCAAACACTCCCGCTCACATTGGCTCCCTTCTGTCGCTTTGTCCAGCATGCCACACACGCATCCGACATCCTTGGAACAAAATGCTTCTCCACAAGTAACACATAACGTCTTATTCGACAACCCGCCATTGGCCACATGACACGTCCGCAAATTGCCAGATTCAGCAGATTCCCCTGATTCCACAGGAAAACTACCTCTCTTCTCTTCATCCACGTCCATGGACCTCTCCTCCAAACTAGAACCCTTATCCTCGCCTGTCTGACCCCTTCCTTCTAAGGGGGCAAGAATAGCCTCAACAGACTCCACCGATTGAACAGCAAAACCGACTTCTTTCTCTTTCTCTTCATCTTCCTCTGTGGACAGGCGTCTCTCCTGAGCACCGCAGGCCATCTTATCATCACCCAACCCATCGCCCACTTCAGGCGCGGCCGGCATAGCCAGACCGCCGCCGCCAGCACCGTCCTCTCCTTCCAACCGCGCGGCGGCAACATGACCCTCCCGGCTGCGCACGTCCGCGTCAGGCTCCTCCATTGCAGCAGGTCGTCAGCAGGTAGCCGTACGGATCGAGACCATCCAATGCACGCCCCTCCCCTCGTCACCTCCACCGCCGATCACGCCGCGGCCCGCAAAAACCCTAAATTCCAAGGCGCCGGAAGGCGAGACAGAAAGGCGAACCCGATAAGAATTCCGCGGACCAACGGCACGGTCCTACCCCTACCGAAACGAAACGTGGGGAGAACGAACCTTGGAGGGGCGCAGTGCGGCGAATGCCAGCGGATTGGCGGCCGGCGGTGGCCGCGGGCGGCGGCGTCCCGCGGCCTCCAGCGACGCGCGGCGGGGGGAGCGAGGAGGCGCCGGAGCCGGCGGCGAGGAAACGGTCGTCGCCACCGAGTCGAGAGGAGACGACGGCGTAGGCGGACGAAGAGGAGTATAATACGAGGAAAGGAAAAAAATAAAGCGAAAATAAAAGGGAGAAGGGTGCGCGTTTCCTCTCCCTCTGTTGTTTTGTTCTTCGAGTTTTTTTGACGGCTTCAAGTTTGCAAGGTAGAGAGAGAGAGAGAGAGAGAGAGAGGAGAGAGAGGGGGGAGAAGGATAGTTGGAGAAGCTGTGCGAACCCGTGGGTGTTTTTTTGGATTTGCCAGTAAAAGGATGGTATGGCATGGGTACTTATGTGCAATCTTTTTTATAAAAAAAAGGTTGTTGTATATGCAGCCAAGCGCACGGCAAATACATGGAATTATAATAAGGACTGATTTGTGAGGTCGATTTATATTCTCGTTGTTCTCGTGAGATAGAACGCACGTGATCTAGTTTTAAAACTAAGAACGCGATATGAGCGTTTATATGTACTATAGAAAGTAAATTGATGTTTCGACTACAGCTATGTGATGCACGTGATATTTATATCACGTACGTATAGTATGGTAGCAAAGAATAACTTATGAGGTCAGGTTTTTTCTTATTGTTCCTATGAAAAGGAACGCACGTGATCTAGTTTTAGAACTAAGAGCATGACATGAGCATTTATATGTACTAAGGAAAGTAAGCTATTATTGTGACTACAGTTGTGTGACGCTCTGATATTTATATCTCGTACGTATGAAATGGTAGCAAAGAATGACCTGTGAGGTAAGTTATTTTTTTATTAGAGTTTTTATTACTTCGTATCCTTCCTCACAAATAGTTAAAACCATAAATCATAAATTGAAGTAAAAAAGAACCGATGTAAGACACGTGGACCGGAGGGTATGAGAGGCCGTTGGCGATCCTTCTTTCCCCAGCCTTGGACTACAACGGTGCCGGGAGGAGTGAGCTTCCATCGGAGACATGTGGGGACAGTGCTTGAGTGGGATCGGGGAGTCAGTTGCAGAAGAGGCTGGCTCTGCGGGCGTAGGCGTGGGCCGCGTGGCGATGGCGTGGGTGGGAGCGGATCGACGCGTGCCCACTTGACCGTCTCTGCGTGGCGCCCAGGCCTACGCGGCCGGTGGCGTGGGGCCCCCGCTTGGTTCTGGTGCGAGGAAGACCGGAGACTGCGTGCGTGACTTTGCGCCTGTGCGAGAAAGTGGTTTTTGATTTTTACTATAATATCTAATATTTAAATAAAATATTTTTAAAACGAAGTCTATAAGTTAATTATAGAACATGTTAGAAATATAATATATGTACCAGCTAAAATCAAAAACGAATATATTTTCGTAATATTTGTCGCAAACAACATAAAATTCAAAAAGTTTAGTCAAAGGACATAAGACACAGACATAAGCCAGGAAAAGAACATGTTTATTACCGTTCTTCTTGGGTGTGGGTTCATACTCCATTCCGACGACAACCTATTGCAAATTGTAATGCTGATATAGATTAGAGAGAGATTTGGACATTTAGGTGTAGATCCACAAGGTTGATGCGGAGGATATTGGATCCAATTTCATTTCATTTTAGCTGCGGCCATCTTAGTTTGTGATATAATGGTTTGCACCAGCAGCGAAAGCCTAAAGACTACATGCCACTATGTCTAATAGCTATGGTTATTTGTTCACTTCGCTGGTTGTGCACTATTTTGGTATAGACAACCGCTAGCCAAGTGTAAGTAGTAGGCCATGTTTGTTTCCATTTAAGATTATTATAATCTAGCTTATAAATGCAGATTATATAAACTAGCTTATAATAAACTGGTGGGAAATAAACTGTCAGGTGTTTGGCAGCCTGGATTATCAGAGTTATGAATTGTTGTATTTGAATGTTTAAAGACTACAATGCCCTTGAGCTTATAATGTTTAAAGATTGAGGAGTTAATGAATGGCAAAGGTGGGTAATTTTTCTGAAGTTTTATGGTCATTTAAATAAAAGGTGATCTATAAGCTGAAATAAGCTCCTTTTTTGAGCTTATTGGATTACAATAATCTGGGCTATTAGATTATAATAAGCTGCCTTATAATCTGTCTGTTTGTTTCCACTTATGATGTATAAGCTAGATTATAATAATCTTAAGTGGAAACAAACAGGGCCGTAGTCTTCACAGGCCCACACATACCTTTTTGGTATTTTTCAAGATGAGATTAACTTGTGCGATAGGGACTGATATTGACGATGCTGTTAAACTTACCGAGCCGACCACAGATATTATCCTTGCTTAGTCCTCTAGCCATAGGGAGCCCTAGGATACCGTTTATTTAGGCTGAAAAAATAGCTTATAGTTAAAATTTTATTATAGCTGACTGAAATTATATTATATCTGATAGTGGCTTATTTGATGTAATTAAATTTAAAAATAAAAAAACATGTTAGCCCTTTAAAGACAATGCAAACGAATACGGAAAAATCAGCAAAAAGCGCAAAATATTGCTAAAAAGTCAGAAAAAGGTGAAATTTATGAATAGTAAAAAATAAGTTAGAAACTAGAAATTCAAGTCGAAATGAGCGAATCTAGATCCGCTCAAAATCACTGTAGGAGTCGGGTCACATGTGTTTCCTTAGATTAGAGGTTGTCGATATTCTCGTAATGTAAGTGTCATCTTCACAAAGCTCCGAGGACTGGGTTGTAATTTGTTGTTTTCCTAAATTTAGTCTTAAGGACTCCTAGCGCCTTGATTCAAGTTCAAATTATATTCCCTTCTTTTTTGGAAAAGATTCAGATTACAGTTAATCTAGCACTTTTCATTCAAGGGCTTATTGGAACGCAGATTTTTTTTCTTTCAAATTCCTGCGGAAGTTGAAGCATTTCCTCTCATATTTCTAACAAAATCATGTGAATTTGGTTTGATATCTTTGATTATTTTTGTTAGTTTAAAATTCGGTAGCTTTATTGGGGAATCAAATGAATCGAAGCTAAAGGCCTGTTTGGACCAGAGGAATAGCAAAAATTATAGGAACATGATAGAAATGTAATTTAGGGGATTGCAAAACACACTAGAATACAGGATTGTAACGTTTGAATGTAACCGCCTCGTCCCGGGAAAACAAAAGGCCTGGGTACATGTTTTTTCTTTAGATTTCCCTACCATGTTACCAAACCTCTGTATTTCACTGGGTAAAAAGGCTCTATAGTACCAATCCTATAGAAATTATATTTCCTCAAAAATAATATGAAAAATCATGCAATGATATGGCCCTAAGGTGTCACTCGGTTGGACTAAAATAAGTTGGTTTATAGTTGAAATTGCAATATAGCTGATTGAAATTACACTATAACTGATGGTAGCTTATTTGACGTAACTAAATTTAAAAAAAATAAAATAGAAAAAACATGTTAGCCCGCCACAGACAATGCAAATAAATATAGAAAAAACCTAAAAAACAAAAAAAACAGAAAAAAATAAAATTTATAAATAATAAAAAGTAAGTCAGAAACTCAATCTAAAAGTTCTGCTTTCAGCTTGCTGCTCTAATCAAGGTGATCCATTTACTGATGTTATCAAGCTCTACTCATTTGTATATATTTTTAAATACGTAAACCTGTCTTTGGAGATCATCTCGATAGGGCGGTGAAGTTATATTCGTACTACTCACCACCAGAGTAGTATTCTGACGATCACTTTACGCGCACGCGAGAAACAAAAAAAACCTTATGCCCATCTTTAGATGCCCGAGACTACTGCACATATCTCAGTCCAGTCAAAATTGGTGGGCCAGGTGGGTGGCCCCCTTCGTTGACTGACGTGAAAATCCAATATCCGTAGAAAAAGTTTTTCTGAAAACATTTTGAATGTGACTCAAGAAAAAGCAGTAGTAGCTTCTGAGAGGTTTGACCGAGTAAACAGACGAGACTTCCCCAGTTGACGCAGTGGCGCAGTGCACGTACTTGCACCAACTAAAGCACACCAGAGAACGTAGGTTAACTCGTAAAATGTGCAGTAGTACAGTTTTTTCTAAAACAAAAAATAGTTCCGCTTTGTACTACACCGTAGTCCGTACTCCCCAGGTGACATGTCTACCTCATATTTTTTGCCTGTTGAACTCCACGAGTTTGATTGAATTGTGCAAGTGCCTCCCTCTCGAGAGTTTAAGCTTCTATTAGCCTTTAGTTGTAATTATATTTTAATGACTGCTAGTTTTTTCTAAATATTTAAAAATAAAAATATTATATTATCACATACAATACAAAGAAATAAGAAAAAAACACAAAATTAGAAGCCGACACATTCCAGGTGCTTTCTGGTTTAAATAAATCGAAAGCCAAAGAAAGCCAGAAGTTAAACCTATTTAGAGCGGGGCCTACTGATGAGAAGATTTAGCTCGATCTTCCGATAAGAACAATAACTACGGTTGATTCATATGACCTTCAACTTACCATATGAGTTGAGCCATTAGATGTAGTAAGGTTGTGGATGGGGATTTATGGCCAAGCTAAGCTTTTTGATCATCTCTGAGCTAACCAAGTTGTTGCAACTTCCCCCATCAATGACACAATATGAACGTTCCTTGCTGGCGAACTTGGTTTAAAACAAATTGTGTCGTTGGTCCTGTTCAGTACTCTCTATTTGTGTGCGAAGTACACGCTTCACTATAAGGCTCATGTACTTGTCTAAACCTTCAACACCCAAGTGTTCTTGTTCTTCACTAGTGTCAATCTCATCACCTACTTGGTCATTTGCAACAAGTGTATACTTTTCATCAATTGCACTAGCTAAAGTATACTCACCATCTTCTCTCACAATAAGAGTTCGCTGAATTGGGCACTCTCTCATAAAGTGCCCGAATCCCTTGCACTTGTGACATTGGACGTCCCTTATACATCCAATGGAAGCAACCGAAGATGCGCTCTTTGTTGGAGAAGATTTGGTGAGAGTTTGAACGGTTGTAGCTTTGCTTGCTTAGGGTGCACATGAGGGCGTGGAAGTAGAAGTAGAGCGCCTCGGCTTGTGTAGATAAAAGGGGTGTCCTTACTATTCTGTCACTTTGTTTGGAGGAAGAAGAGCTCTCAAAATAACTCCTTGTTCTCATGTATCGTCACTGTACTTTCCTTTCAGCTTTGCAAGTAAGATAAAACAAACATGTGATAGAATTGTATTCCTTATAATCAAGTATGTCCTGAATTTTCTGGTTAAACCCTCCCAAAATCCTAGCCATTTTAGCTTCTTCGGTTTCTTTCAAACACAACACAATAAACAAATTTACAATTCATTATAGTATTTATCTACTCACCTATTGCCTTATTTGAAGTATTGCAATTTATTTAACATGTCACGTCAAAAATATGAAGACACAAATCTAACTTTCATGACTCTTTTTAAAGCATCCCAAGTTTTAGGCACATATTGATACGGGGAGGGCCCTGATCTTCTCAGTGAGCAACCATGGATAGTTGATGCGAAGTAGATGATGTCGCTAGTTGAACACTCACGCCAATGCACGAACCCTCAACTTTTCAGAATACGCCCAAAACACACCGGATAATTGTTCATCGCGAGACCACGAACGACGAATGCCAAGTCCCCAATTCCCAATGGAACGACGGCTTGACCTGAATTGCAGAACAAAACAATGGATCGCCTAGTTCTCTCTCAAAATCCTCGCATGAACTCTGGTGTCGAAAGAACAAGCAATAGTTATGTTTCAATCTTATGCATAAATTGGTCTCCCTTTTACAGGGGTGGCGGCTGTCTTTTAAAGAGATACAAGGGGTAGAGAGTCGGCCAAACACTTGGAGGCCGAATAGGACTCGATTACAAAGCCCTAGGCCTACTTTGACTCGGACTGAAAAAGTGACGTGATTTGTTTCGTAGTTTCTGATCGACTCATAGGGAATTTGGAGGTAAATCTAGATCCATCTGAAAGTAGACTTCAAGAGCTTTTCATAGAGTACAAGAACACCTCAATCGGACTCCGTTTGTAAAAGTTATAGCCGTTTTAGTAGGTGCCTGTTGGGCTGTCCCGAACCGAATCCGAATTGAGTTCTGAGTTGAATCCGAGTTTGAATTCGGTTGTGCATGTGGGAGGTCCGAATTGGCCTTCAAAATCTTGTCCAAAACTTGGGCTTTAAGTTCTTGAGCTTCTCTCCTGTTGCTCTTCCACTGCATGGGCTTCTTTCCTCCTTGATCAGCTGCATGGGCTGCTTGGCTTTCTCCTTTCCATCCCAATGGGTCGTGAGCCTTTTATTCTTGGTAGCAAATATGATTACCCACCTTGTGCTTCTCTATTGCTTTGGCCCCGGAATCATCATAATATTCAAACCTAATAATAAACAAGGATTTGGCATAAGGTAGTATATCGTTCCCACGAATAGAAGGAAATTCATTAAGAAACAAATTCACCTAACAATATTTAATGCGGCTCAATACTTCTTTCCAGTGAAATAATGTATTTGACCGAAAAGTGCTAAGCATGTGCATATCGCATCACATATGGTAGTCTACATTGTTCCCTCGACCAAATTGATGCAAAATCAGTGAATTCACTGGTAACAGCCCTAACTCTTTTATTATCAAGAAAATTATGGCATGTAAATTTTTGATTTAATTGTAATACCCAATTAAGATAAGCTTCAGGTCAATCTACCAGTAAATGGGGAAATTGCAAACTTAACTTTAGTTAATGCGTCATCATCACGTACCTCCGTTTGTGTAACCTACCCATACCTCATTGATTTTGCTGGAGTCGACGATGGTCACGGTCATTGGGCCCCTCAACTTTAGTGTCGACATCGCGGTTTTTCTCTTTAACATTGTCATCCTCAACCTGTGAAGAGTGCAAAAACAGAGTACGTCGAGCAGTTGAAGGTGGACATTACTCAAGGTTCTCAACTCTATTGTTGATGGTGATGAGGGTGTCATTGAGCTGATTTAACACATTGTAGATCTCCTTCGTTCTCTTGTTAACGTCAAGGTTGAAGTGTTGCACAAGCATCCTTGTGCGAAGTCCAGCACTCTCAAGTTCAAAAGATTGATCATCATCATTGCCACCACATTTCGAATTTTGTGAACCTACCATTGTTAGTAAAACACAAGGAACTCACAAGAAAAGTTTGTTAACTCCCTATCAACTACTAGGTATTGCATGTTACAGAAGTCTCACACTTTGCTCTTATCAAATGCTTATAAGATTCCTACCAAGCAAAGCAGGGGGACAACCGATGGCTGGTTCGTGATAACCCAACTTGAGTGATGAATATAGCGATTGCCGGTACGACAAGGCCTGTTCGATTAGTAGTAGGTGGAGCTTGGACATGCAATATATAAGCAACAAAGGAATGACAATATTTAATTTTTAGATTTACACTAGCTAAAAAATAGTCCAAAGTACTTGCCTAAATTGCTGACCCAAACTAGTACACGACCCTAGCTCAAGCAAGGAAACATTAGACGACACAAAGGCTATATATAAAAAGACCTCAAAATCTCAAAATGAACAATGCTGTAATTTTTTTAAACTTTTGCGGCTCTTTTCTTTTTTGCACTTGCCTCTTTTCTTCTTCTTTTCATATCTGTGTAGCTCTTTTCTTTTTGCACTTGCCTTTTCTTCTTTTTCTTTTCTTTTTTTCAGAGCAGTATGAATATTAAAGCTCACTAAAATATAGACTAGAAATAAATATTACACAATGTCAAATGAAGGAGAACTCAAACTGGACGGCGAAAGGACGCCGCAAATGGGTACTGAAACTTCAGAGGCTGTTTTGAGGCCCTCCATAGACTTTTTTTGGGGGGATTTTCACTTTTTTGGAGCCTCATAATTTGAAACTTTTTTCGTTAGCTTTCCAATGAGCCAAAAAATGTCGCAATCCGAGTTCGTATGCAAAAGTTATGGCTGTTTTAGTGAACATCACATGAAACTGTCCTGAACTTGGCCCCCAAAAATCAGAACCCGAATACAACTCTGTTCTAGATGATTCGGCTAACTAAGAAGGGGAGAAAATTAAGTTGATCTCTAACTCCAAAAAATCTGGTGGCACAAACACAAACATTAACCCTTTCCAAACTCGGTAGCAAAGAGCAACCGCAGCAAGGGAAGGAATAAACCCTTGACCAGTTGGCAGCCCCAAAACAGATCTAACCATTTTTTTTTATTTTCAGATGCAATACCTGAAACTAAAATCAAGGCACTGGACTCAAACTAGCAACTAGAACTTGACGAACTGATGATACCAACTGATGAGAAGATTTAGCTCGATCTTCCGATTAGAACGATAACTATGATTGATTGATATGACGTTGATGATGAGGCTACTTGACCGAAATGACCAATCTGATACGGGGTTGCCCGATCGTCTCGACGTAGGATTGGATACTTACGAGAGTCTTAATGAATCGCAGTGATCCGCCGATGCTAGTGCAAGGGACAGATACTATTTAATCCACCAAAACACAATCGTATTGATTTTGCCGACCGTCAAGTAAAGATCTATCGTGCACCCAATTCCCAGCGAAAAGGCTAAACGATCTTGATTGAGGAACACTCCCTAATTCTCTATGGAATTTCGGCAGCAAGGAAGAACACAAGCAAGAACTTTTAGTAGATTGATTTCTCAAAAGGTGGTCTGACCCTTCCAAGGGGGTGGCAGCTGCCTATAAGGTGTGCACCCCTTGCGTCCACATCTTAGGCCACATGCCCCACCCATGGGCTTTAGGGTTCCCACACACACGACATAAGACCTTATTTGGCCCAATTGTTTAAAAGTTGGGCTTAACTCACAAAATGGAAAACACGAGTTCATAGAAGTATAAACATTTGCATTTATCTTATTTTAAGCTATGGACTGGCCACATAAGACTTGGGTTTGCATCTCCAAGTACTTTGGACTTCGTGGCATTGCTTCTCCTATGGTTTGGCCAATGGGCCTTGCCCCCTCCTCTTTCGGCTGTATGGATCAAGGCCTCTTGGCCACGTGGCCAAGGGCTCCTCTTCCTTATTCGGCTGCATGGGTCTACTTCTCTTGACTTATGGCCGGTTGGTCTTTCTCCACTTGATATTTCATTGCTTCAATCTGACAATACACAATGTATTTTGCATAAGATAGTGTATTGTTCTCATCAATAGAAGGTAATGTATTATGAAACAAATTCACATAATAATATTTAACACAGCTTAATGATTCTTTTTAGTTAAATAATATATTTAACTGACAAGTGCAAGACGTATGTATCCGCATCAAAGTCTATCCTACAATCGCTACACCACACCCTTGTCGTTACCAACCGTGTCCAACACGGATAATCTTTCCTACGAGCCATCGAGAATTAAGCAAGAAAGAAATAAGCGTGATCTGAATTGCGGATGAAACATGAGATTTCTTTGAACAATGGAGAGGCCTGAAGTCGCCGTAGTTGGTCTAGTCGACACAAGTACACAACTGATATTTTCTGAACGAAAAACAATCTAAATTAGCCTAAGAACTAACGGTGGTGGCCACAAAGGTTATAAGGAGGTGGTGGCCAAGGAGAGGTTTGGCCTAGGGTTTGTGCACTCACACAACCTAGGCTCGGATCCCAACACTATTACAAGGCCTAAGTTGACCCGATAGGTGACGCAGTACCTCTCAATGCAGACGGTGATATGTAGATAGTGAATTCGAAGGTGGGGCCAGATCCTTTGAAAAGGTCTCATCATAAGATTTCCACAAGTACTCAAACACCTTCAACAGACTGCGTATGTGAAAGTTATGATCGTTTGAAGTCGGTGCTGTTAGGTTAACTCTGAATTGGTCTGAAAATGAAATAGTGTCGGCCTGGACTTGTTGTGGTAGTAGTTCTGCTCCCCTCGCTTTGGTTCCTAAGTAGAATAGCATCACATAACTTATGTAGCAATCCATCCTCAATAGAAAAATTATGAACTCTTAGAAACGAGCTCATTGGCCTTGTCATAATTTCTTATCTAGCATTTTGTAGATAAGTATTGTGTGTATCTAAGAAAATGATATCCTCATCATCCATTCCCAGACCAGTGCCTCCTAAAATCTAGTAATTGCTACGCTCGATATCAAAATACTTAGCCCCTTTTGATCAATATTTTTTTCTAAATACTTACCACATGCATGTGTTACCATTTTGCTCTTATTGGTTATGCACTTATACCTCTCATGGTACTGTGTAACTCTACACCATCGCCACAATTAGGCAGAGTTAGTTATCAGTGAAATTTTTTTATACTGTACTCAGGAAATATGATTGACTAAATTTAGGACTGTTCTTTTTGGTTTTGACTTATAATTTTTAGCTGTGGCTTATGACTTTTAGCCTGTTTGTGGAAGAGATTATATAATAACAGAAACTCACGTGTAGTTTTGGCCGATATAAATGAAATCGCTATAGTGTGTACTATAATCAACTTGTAAATCTCACCTTAAAAAAATATTTCGTTTGAAAACTAATTACTATAGAAAAGCCAAAAAACAGCTTTTAGAAACTGAAAAGAACAGACCCATACGTGCGTAGTCAATGTGGGTTCTTTTCAATTGTGACTTATAGTTTTTTGTCCTAACGCGAGTGCTTGCGTGAATGAACTCAATGCTGATAAGCCGTTTCAAAAATGCTGTCTTGATAGGCCGCTTCGAAATAGCGACAAAGAAGTTATCATGTTTATTTATTTGAGAAAAGTCATGTGACCACTTTTTTCAGTTTCTAAAATCTGTTTTTTAATTTTTTTTTAGAATAACTAGCTTTCAAACGGAGTATCTTTTCAAGATAGAGTGCACAAGTTAATTGTAGTACATACTGTAATAACTTCATTTATATCGGACAAAACCGTACGTGAGTTATTTATGTCTTTATACTCTCTCTTATAAATAGCCAAAAATCATAAGACACAGTTATAAATTATAAATTAAAGCTAATAAAATAGACCCATAAGGTATAAGCCGAAAGGAAGTAGGCCAAAAGTGGCGAGTAGGAAACGGAGAGCACATTGACGCTCGAATGGAGTGGCTTCCAGGCCTTCACGTGTCTCCAGGCCGATAGAATGTCAGCCCAATAAAAGTAGGCCTAAACTGTGCCTAGCTCAGCAGATTGTGCAGGAAAAATAAACTGGACTGGACCAGAGCAATCCTTTCGAGCACGCCTGGAAAATGCTAAGGGCTAATCGCGTCCTGTCGCTCAACTAATATCCACTGGATGAAAATGAGAAGGTGACTAAACAAATGCCCTTAATATGCTTCCTTGGCAGATAGTCGATGAACCACAAAGCATCCAAACCATTTAGACCCATTTTTAGAGCTAGAATGTAGCACAAGGCCACATTGTCTGGATAACCACACTAACAGAGTACATAACAGGGCAGAAAAGTATCAACTACATCATTCTGCCATGAGGTCACCTTCTCGACAACGGTAATTACAGTGTCCCAAAAGTGCAACATTCCAGGTCGAGAGTGACAGAAGACAGCCATAGCCTACTTGCATACATCAGCAGAGAATGAGCAAAAGTTTGCCGGACACCATCTCGTCGACAGCCCCAATCATGCATTCTCCTTGACGGCCTCGTCTATAGCTTTGATGTTGTCCCTCAATATTTTCCACTGCACATGTAGGAAAACAAGTGAGCTGTTTATATGAAGGAAATGACAACTTGCTGCTGCATACCAAAGTAAGATCGCAATGGTTGCTAGCATGGTATTAATTGTACTTTTGCGCTACGAACAACAGTTAATAAAGACAATCATGCCATATATATGTGGTAAGTGTGGTAAGAGGTTAGAACTTAACAGTATGCATATGCCTATGCAAATTTAACAGATTAAGATACTTGTGATGATGCTCCTGGCAAGGTTGTTACGGCGTCGCCTAGTCGTCGCCAAGGCGACGACTAGGCGTCCAGTCGCCCAGAGCCCGACCAACTTACCGAGTTAGGAGCTCGACGCCGAGGTCTCACACAGCAGCAGCCGCCGCGCTCGCGGCCCTGAGTCCCGTCGCTCCTCCATCCGAAGCCACCGACGGCCGGATCTGAAGCCGCACTGCCTCTTCCCAAGCCGCATCGGTCGGATCTGGAGCCGTAGCATCCTCCATCCTCTTCCGGCGGGGAGGAGACGACGGGAGGCGGCGGCGGAGGAGGCGCCGGCGGGGAGGAGGCGACGGGAGGCGGCGGCGGCGAGGAGGCGCCGGGCGGGAGGAGACGGCGGCGGGGGGATGCGATGATGAGGCGGGTGGGGAGAGGCGGCGGCGGGAGGGATGCGATGGGGAGGCGTCGGGTGGGGAGAGGAGGCGGGGAGAGGAGGCGGGGAAGGCATCAGGCGGGAGAGGAGGCGTCGGAGAGGGAGGAGAAGAGGAGTCAGAGAGGAATCTGGCGGCTAGGGTTAAGAAGTGTATTTTGCGATTAAGTCCTCGAATTCACGAAAATTACAAACAGATCCCTCTTTTAATGGATTTCTTTTAATTTAGCCCTCCCGAGACATGATTATTTGGATAATTTGTGTTATTATGTTGCATAGTTATTTAATTTTTAGTCATATAAGGTATTATTTGTCGTCTAACTACTATCGTCTAACTGTCGCCATGGCGGGCGCCTAGTCGACTAGGCGTCCAGGCGCTTCGGCCTCGCCGCGACTTGCTGGAGCGCTATGACAACCTTGGCTCCTGGAATAGATAGCATGCAAGGTTATTAAGGCGAGGTGAGGCGATCCACCCCTTCACACCTTTTAAGCGGTATGGCGTGAGGCGAGGAGCGCCTCACGCCGCCTTGCACACATCGTAAGACGAAGAAAATAGAGTTCTGAAGGAGTAAATCGGAAGAAATCCAAAGAGGGAGAAGGACCTAAAAGGACCTAATTGCAATTTTGTACAACTCTAGAGAATAAATTGCAAAAATACCAAACATACCCATCCTTTTAACCCTAGCATTGCACACAGCACACCCACTCGTTGGCCATCGCTACATAGAGCAGACAGCAAAGCGACGAGCTCCCTCTCATCTCTCGCTTACTCATCTCTCTCGCGCAGCTCTCTGCCGCCTCGCTCGCTCCCTCTCCTCGGCGAATCCGCCTCCCCCTCGGTCCCTCCCTTCTCCCGCCTCCCGTCGGTGGCTCCGCGCCTCCGCCTCCTCCCCTCGATTGCTTCGCTCCCTCTTCCTGTCGCCACTCTCCACGGCCCCCAAGCGGCAACCGCGGAAGAGGCGAAGACTCGTCGTCCGGCGAAGCAGGAGGCGGCGTCACGGTGGAGACCGGAGTCGGCGGAGACCGGAGGCAGTGGATCTGGCGGCGGCGACGGCGGATCCGACTGCGGCGACGGCTAAGGCAGTGGATCCGACGAGCGGCGACGGCGGATCCAGCTGCGGCGACGGCAGTGGATCCGACGGCGGCGACGGCGGATCGACGGCGGATATGGCAAGGCGGGGGCGACGCCTTGCCTCCTGGGAGTGCCTTACCGCTTAGGCGACACTTAAGCTTGATAGCATGAGAGATGGATATTAAAATTAAAATTATTCAGCTTTGAACTAGCAAGTTATTAGCCAAAAAACTTCATAGCACTATATTCTTTGAGAAAATTGATTCTATGTCACTAAATAGCATCTGGTTCTATGAATTGCCACCGAATAACACTATCTCTATTATATGCCATAGAATTGCACCAAACTTCTATTATATGCCATCGCCATCAGTTAGACTTTGTTTGGCCCTCAGTTCTAAAAATGTCCATGTGGTAAAAATTAAATATAGGGCAAATTGGCTTAGCCAAAAATACTGAAATTTTTTTGGTGGATCATTGGGGTAGTGTACAACTCAAATATAAAATTTCATGAAATGACCCCTCCATTTGATCCATTTTTGAAATTCAACTACAAAATCAGCCTATTTGAGCTATTTTGTAAACCGGGACAAATTCACTATAGAAAAATGCAAAATCAAAATTTTCTGGAGCTATGTGACATCTTAGGAGCATGTGAGAATTTTTCCAGAATGTTTAGACCTCACTTAGTCTCTATTTGTAAATAGTAGCCTTTATTAGCATTTAAATTAAAAATCTGAAATTTTTCTTTGAATAGTGCCTTGAAATATTTTTCCTAGCTCACTGAATTTTCATAATTTTTGGAGGTTGTTTGTTATTTTAAATAAATCGGGTCTTTGGTTTTTGGTAGGGCATTTTGGTCTTTTTTTAGAAGATAATGGTTTCCACTAACGGTGCACTAACGACAGTGGCATATAATGGAAGTTTGGTGCAATTCGATGCAATATAATAAAGAAAGTGTTATTCGGTGGCAATTCATAGAACCGGATGCTATTTAGTGGCATAGAATCAATTTTCTCATCTTCTTATGTGTTCAGGATATCTTCATGCTCCAAAAAGGATGGCGAAGCTTGGCAAATAAATTTTCATAAGGGCTAATTGATATCCTTAGTGCAGCATTAAAAATAACCATGATCTATCTTTCCAGGGTGACAGGTTTGCTGTATGTGATAGGATCCAAGCAGGTAGAAAGTTGGGAATTTAACTGACCTGGTCCATTGGGAGTGATATACCTGAAAAGAATGAAAAAGAATAATATTACTAAGCAGAGAAGCTGTGCTATCATCTTCAGCAATTGTTACTGATGGTACTAGAGTTGAATGGAAGTGAACAATTGTTTCCCCTATGTGACAAAGAATAATATTACTATATAGAGAAACTATGCCATCATCTTGAGTAGTCTTTACTGATGGTACTGGAGTCTAATGAAAATGAAGAATTGTTTTCTCCTATGTGGATGTCCAAAATTCCAGTAGAATGCATCCACACACTTAACACAACATTTCCTATATTTATCTGCAAATACAACACGCTCCCTGAAAATCAGAATACTAGATTAGAGGTGCCTTGCTTCATCACTTGACTAAAAAGTACACGTTCTCAATTTTTCAATTGATGAAGAATCACACATCCATAAGGAATTACCATTAAGAATTAACTCTATAACAACAGCCAATGTACATTATGATTTTGTTTTTCACAATGTCGTGTGCTGTTCACTTTAGGGCATCCTAGTTAGTTGCAGATCCATTTGGCTCCTTTGTAAAGCATTCATTCAACATACCACCAACAATTGTAAAAGACACAGGGACAAGTGGCGATCTGCTCAAATGCTAATTATGCTAGACCTTGCTTCTGCCTGCAAGATTTACCAAATCGTGGCCGCCAGCTAGGCTGTTGCGGTTATCCCGTGCTATTTAGACCATACACATATTTGACATACATAAGGATTTACGGAAAAAGAATATGAAGAGAGTAAGCACAGCACCTTTGCGGGAGGGGAGGTTCTTGCCGTCCTTGACGTAGAACTCGCGGATGTCGACGGCGACCTTGCCCTTCCAGCTCCTCACTGCCACCCTCCTGTTCTTCGATATCTAACAAAGATCCCCAAATCCACCGTGTTAGGGTTTTTGCCTTGTGAGGGTTTGTGTAACTAAGGAAGCAGTAGGTTGGTAGGGAGCACGGAATCGGCACCTGGGCAACGACGATGCCGTCGTCGGCGTCATCGGAGGGGCCGCCCTCCCCGGCGGCCGGGCGCTTGGCCGGCGGCTGGCCCTCGGCGCCGTCGCCGCCGCCGCCGCCGAAGCGCTTGTTCCCCTTCCGCCACATCTCTCTGGATCACTCCGCGCCGCTCACCTACTCGCACAGAAAACTACAAGAGGCGGGGGGAGAGAGGAAATCAGAGGAGAGGGAGATGGCAATGACGGGGCGCCTCCGCTCTCCCGTGTGGGAAACTTTTGGTAGGTCGCCCTCGAACCAACAGGGGAGCCCCAAGATAGAAAATACACCTGGCCAATGATCCATACACCTGTCTAATTGGTCGTGTTGGACCGGCACGGCGTCTACACACGGCCCATTTAGACATGGTAAAGAAATAGATTGTGCTGTGTCAGTCCACAGGTCAAAGTGTGAGTCCAGATATGGTCCACGACTATATCGTGTCGGCACAGACACGATTAGAGCTTAACGGGATGTACCGGCACGGTTGGCCCGGTAAGCCGAGAAAAAGTGAAAAAATTCAGAAAATTGTAGAAAATTAAGGAAAAATTATAGAAAATTATAGAAAACTGTAGATATTGTTAATCATTAAGATAATTTTTTCAATAACATAATATGCTTTATTAACTTATTAAATTACATGGGATGGCTGCCTCGTTAAAAGCTTTACCAAGTAAAAACTCAATTTGAGAAAACTTTGGTAAAGAAAAAAGAGTATAGCCTATAAAGTTCACTGGTGACTACATTTGAAGAAAAATATTGAAAATCCTATTCATTACTATCTAGATACAAATTCTCAAAAGATTCTTCTAAGTCTCTATTCTCTGTAGTGTGTTGGAGTCTTAATCATTTTGTTCTAGTCTTTGATGGTCAGAAGGGTTTCAACAATATCGTTCGAGAGACTTATTTGTCGCTCCTCGATTATTCTTACAAATAAATTGAAGGCTGACTATGAGGAGATCATAGAGATAGGAACAAGCAACACATCCCGTGCTAATATGGATGTCACTGGATATGTTACTTTCTGGGTTTGTCACAACGAGAGAATGTTCAACTCTTGCTCGAAGCTGACACTATCACTGTTGAGATAGCTTGATAGGTCTTCGGTGCATCGCCGCCTTTCTCCTCCTGACTGATGTGTACCTGCACGAGAATCTCTAGAGGAAGAACTAAAAATCTTGGCCCATTGCATAGTTTCCATAGAGGTGCTAGGTGCTACCAGGGGTCTTTCCCCGTGCGCTCCTCTTCCTCCTCGTATGCTCGGCCACAAACGGCCTCCCCTCCCCTCCTCTTTCTCCCCGTGCGCTCGGCCACAACCCAGTCTCCCCAGCCGGATCTCCCCTAAGTCCCCTCCCCTCTGTGGCTCACTCGGCATCACTGGATCTCCACAGTTGCGAGCGCTGAGCATTTCCCCTGAGTCGGAGGCAGAGGGGAGGCAGAGGTGGAGGCAAAGTGTAACACCCCAGGACCCACAATGCCCTGGGATGCTACTAAAACTACTCTACAACTAGCCAATTTATAAAAATAAACTAAAACTAGTAACAATAATACGCAAGATAGTATAAGCGGAAACGTAAATAACTAAGAAAAAACAGAATAATAACAATTCAATAATCATAATCAACTATAACAAAAATATCTATAGGAACGGTACACAAATTTAATATTGCTAAGAAGAAATATTTGTCAATAAGATAGCTAAACAAAGACTAGATTTCTCTCAACTTTATTTCCGCATTAAGATTATAATACAAGTGCATCTGTGCGGTGCCGCTCTACCCTTCCCAATGCATGCTCAAAGTCCACCAGTAGGGAGGGAAGCAAGAGTGAGATAAAAATCTCGACAAGCAAACTGTTTAACAAGTTATTCAAACTACAAGCAATTTAAACATCATCATTATAATTTCATACATCCACAATTACAGTTTATGTTCATAAATATTAAACCACCATAAACTTTCTTGAATCATACCTCTTAAATTTCAAATTTAATTAGCATATGAATACAATCATTTTTGTCCCGTATTAAATGCAAAAGAAACATTTATTCCTCCACAAACCACACTAGATTAATCAACAACATTTAATCTTCCACAATTAACAACACATATATTCTTGACCTCAATTCACTATCAATGACGGTAAAACATTAACAAATTAATTCATGATTGACTACTTTAAATCCTCAACCACTACCACTACCAAAGGCAATAAAACATATGTATGTCTTACTTCAATACTATAATACTTCTCATATCCACAATTACTATAAACAATTAAAGCAAAAGAAACGAGTTTCGTGTCACCATCACAATCACACAAGGGACGAACCACATTCCAAGATCACAACCACAACCTTCATTCCGTCCATAGCTCACAAGAGCCAATTCCACATTACAACTATGAAGTTGTACATTCCACAACATAACTTCACCACATTATATTGCATACGTATACAAATGATCATTCCACAATGCAATGCATATGAATGCATATGAATGCTATGCTCCACATTACTCTTGCCAGGGCAGGAAGTGCAATGCATCGTATTTGACAATACGATGCTTCCATGGCGAAGAGGTGCGTCGACACGGCAATATACGACGTATCAGACCGTGACGGTCGCGGCTATAAGCGGCGACATCCACATACACAAAGGACATGATATGACATGAATGATTGAATGATATGAAAATTCATTAATCACATTAATTCATCCGCAAGGAGCATTATCACGCTCTCAACATATTCATATCCATCACATGCTAATTTCATGATCAACATTATAACATTAAGTAAGAATTACACAATTAAAATATCATGCAATCATGGAAATTGTATCAAATTACGATAATAATGTAAACTGAAAGTAGTAAGAACAACAAAGTTAAGCGGTAGCAACCACCGCCACGTTTACTTGCCTCAATCCGACGAAGCGAAGCACAACAAAAATCGAGAGCGCTCAGGGACAAGACCACATATCCATAAGACAACTCTCAGCACTCAAACCATAGCATACAAACATGACAAAAAATATATAAAACATCGCTAGAGACCCGAACCCGCGTAAACTCTTCTCCGCTCCACAATTCAATAATTTCATCTCTGCAGCAGCACTGCTTCCTAATTTTGTATCTTTAAAAATATAGATTGAAAAATAGCAAATGATACCTCTCTGGATTCATGACTTAAAAACCTACAATTTTCATGGAGAACACCTATTTTTATTTTAATCACAGCTAGGAGTAATTTAATGCCAAAAACAGAGAAGAACTCTGCTCTGGCAGATTGGGCAGCCGCGTTTAAACGCGTGCCCACAACAGCACAGAGGTCTAAAAATTATCAAATTTATAAATAAGCTATATCTCTAAATTATCTACAACTTTCTAAACTATGGCCAAGGCCAGATAATTCGTTTGCTATTTTTAAACTCCGGATTACCGTCGGACTGTACCAATCTGTCCGCCTGCCGGACAGCGGTATTGTCGACTCTATATCTCCCAGATCCCACGGTAGAAAAATTTGAAAAAATACAGGAGATACACCTGGATGTCCTCTACAACTTTCCTTTGGGAAGACCCACCGGAAAATTCGTTTTCTAGATCAAAACTGCGCGACAACCCGCGCTGCGCAAATCGATCTAAAATCAACCCACGACTAAATTCTAATCGGGCAATTGATCTAATATCTACTATCAAATTATGTGCCAAGAACCTTAATTAATCCATAAAATAGAGGATTTGGGATGGGAGAAAATTACCTAGCTGAAGAATTTCCCCACTTTTTTCCTCCTCTTCTTCTTCTCCTTCCTTCTCCTCCTTCTCCTTCTCCTTCTTCTTCTCCTTCTCGAAGGCAGCAATGTGGCATCAATGGCAGCAATATGGGAAGGGGGGCGTAAGGAGGGGTGTGGGGCGGCCTAGGGGTGGGGGAGGGTGGAGGGGCCAAGGAGGGTTTTATAAAGGGTGTTAGGGTTTGGGAGGGTGCAGGCCCCATTTGGCCGGCAAGCTACCGGCCCTCCCTCCGATGAGCCCAAAACATCCAAATTAATTATTTTAATTTATTTAATTCATTTTACAATGTTCTACAATTCATATTTTTTCCTTCCCGCGATTCATCGAAAACCCATCGCGATTGTTTAAAACTTACGCCGTAATGACGCCTCGGTATTACGAAGGGAGAGGAGGCGGAAGGGAGGACCACACTACACACCTAGGATAATCCCGCGAGGCGGAAGGAGCTCGGCCAAATCCGGCGGTTTGGCGGCGCCGACGTGTGGGAATCCCTGGAGGCGGAGGCGACTCTGTAATTCTTTTGCAACCCTAGCTTTTGCTCCTCTGTTTTGAAATATTGTTTCCTCCCCTTCTTATATCGCTGAATACGCACGCCTAGGTGTCCTCGGCAGCCGCTAGACGCCACGCCACTGCCGCAAACGCCTGGCTTGCCATCATGCTGATCCCTCCTTTGACCGTCTATGCCCTTCTATGACTGCCCAGCTGCCTAGCCGCCTAGCCTCCTGCTGAGGGACCAAGCCACGACGGTTGCCGCCGCTCACCGCCTACATGCCGCCTCGGCGGCTGCCTAGGCCGCCTTTTGGAACGCTATTCCCATCCACCTTGGTACCACAAACCAAACACCCAATAAGGCACCATTTGGAGTGAAGAAAAATTTCAATATACTTAGAGGATTGAATTGTCCACATGAAATTTCTAGTTTCAAATAAATTCTGATCAAAACAGTCGTCTTGGATGGGTTCATCCCATCTACCTTGATACGACGAACCAAACATCTAGTAAGGCACCGTTTGGAGTGAAAAAAATTTCAAGATCGTTGTAGAATTAAATTGTTCACGCGAAATTTCTAGTTTCAAATAGATTCTGTTTAAAATGGGTCAACGGGGTAAGTTTTTTTTCCAACTTCGGTAGGAAATGAACTATTTTGCACAAAATTCTTGCAAATTTTTAGCGAGATCCTACGTTTCAAACAAGCCATTGCTTCCTTCCTCACATTTTTTATATCGAATTTGCGTAGTGAAATAGGAGTGACATTGATATGTGTGCTTGTACTTTTATGCATTTGATGTAATATTTAATATATCCTTCACTGTGACACTACACATCCCTACATGTGGAATTTTTTTAAAAATAGTTGAAGCATGTTCGCGAAGCGAAGATTGTATATTTGTATTTGATGCACTTCAAATAGTACAGCTTTTCTACACTTCACTACTCATCCTAAAAAATAAAGAGTGGGGGAAATGTAAGGAGGAAAAAGTTTGATTTTTTTGCAGTTAAATTTGTAAAATTAGTAATTGTAAAACATACTGTGGGCGCATTCCCTTGGAGGCGATGGTATCGCAATTTGAGTAATTGTTGATGAAGTACTACATCTCGCAGTTTCGGTCTATCAGTATGAGCTGACAACTTGGGCGACCGTGGCCGCTCACCGGCATGCAAATACACAGGCAACCACACGGGTTGCCGGGCGCGCATCTCGAGACGGTAGCATGACGGCTTGACCCCGTAACGGTGAATTGCCATTTGGCCTCAAAACACCACAGATCAGAAAGCATAATTGTACAGTTTATACAGCTGCAGAGTGAGTTCCCCCAAAACAACAGCTGCAGAGAACAACGACTCATCGGCACAAGCAGTTATAATTCCCCCTTGTTTTACAACTCTCTCTGTCTCTGTCTCTCTCTCTGCACCTAAATTGGGATCACAACCAACACAAACCAGATTAACCAGCCTACAGTCCCGCTTCCTCTTCTTTTTACTCTTTCTTCTCTGAGTTCTCTCCAACTGTGAACCGTCTTTTGTTAGCACTCAGACCACCTGACGAATGCAACTGCCCTCGTTTCTTTACAAGACGGGCTGCGGTTTGACAGTCGGCTTTTGCTTCATCGTAGTCGGGCTGGGCATATAATCCAACAAACAAATCGGGAAGAGAAGAGTAAATTATGATGGCCCATGATGCACACACGGTGCTCTGCATCAAACATGGCTGCAAAGCGAAAAGGATAGGTACCTTGATTGCTAATGCTTTGTCAAAAGATTCAATGGCTTTATCTGGTTCCCCAAAATTTAACTGTGCTCTACCAAGTGTAACCCAAGCCTGCAAATCAATATATCATTCATTCAGTTGATCGCAATGGGGAAACTGGTTAAATGTAAGTAACAGTGGTTTAATGCGAGGGGTAAAGCAAAGGCTGCAATAGATGGAAACTGATTGAAAAATTGAGCTGATGAAATGTCTACTGACCTCAGGCCATGATGGTTCCAGTTCTGTTGCTCCTGCAAGCATACCCAACAGAGAGAGTAACTGATTTGTTTGAAGTAGCAAAATAAGAACATGACAACAGAATTAGTGACTCAGCACAAATGCTGCTAGGATAATTGGGATGTCGCATAAAACCAAAATAGGCATTGTGCAACTGCAAATTAAGATGAATCCCAATAATTATATCAGATGATACATGCACTTCTACAGCAGAAGACAAACAATGACCCACTTCTGACTAACTCAGTAAGGCATTCACCAGAAAAGACAAAGGGGAAGTAGAGAAAAAAAATATAACATACTAGCTGCTGCTGTCAGTGCACGCCATGCATTCCCCAATTCAAGTAAAACTTGAGCTTTCTGTTCGTGAATTATTGCATTATCTGGCATCAAGCTAAGTGCAGCCTCCCACTTACTGAGTGCTTCATGGTACTTCCCTTCCTAAAAAAAAATAACAAAAAGGAGATCTTATGCAATGCCTTAAGAGGAAAATCAAGCTAAGGGAGAAAAATTGTGTCCTTTTTATTTTTAGGACTAAAAGGGCACAAGAAGTAAGAACCACCGGCTCTAATTTTCATGACAGAGGTTTGAAATTATCACATGGACCTTCCCTAAAGAGTTATAAGTAGGAACAACGCATAAAACCAAAACTACACATCAGTCCTTAAACTAAGAGGAATGAAATAAAACTGTGGGAGGTTCTATCCCATAGATATGGAGATACCTCGGCTAACTTGTTCCCTAGGTGTTGGAGCGACTCGGCGGAATCAGGTGGCTTGGTTCCAGGACAGCTGGTGTTTGCCTCTCCTCTTTCCTCCTTTTCAGCCTCATCGCTGTCGTCCCCCGCACCAAATGGCAGGCCTGGCTTCGCTGATGCTACCACTGGCCGCCTCTTCGCCTTGACATTCTTAGCCCAAGCTATGTTCATCGTGGAACTGTTTCACGGGACACACCATCAGGTTTCTCTATGAACGATATAAAAAGGTAGTCAGATCGGCTTTCAATGTACTTAGCCACATGAAAGCAATCTGTTTGGTATAAAAAGACAGCAGAAACAAGAACGGAGACAGGATAATTTATTCCTCATATGTTTGATGTAGTGCTCATACCGACCCAGATAGTAAATGATCTAAATATTCGTATGTATGTCCATTGTTAATCTTAAGCGAGCAATTCGTCGAACAAGTTGTGGGCGCACGAAGAACAAAGGTGCTAGGCCCCTCCCTAGGACAGTGAGGACTGACTCTAACGCAGGCCATCAGGCAGAGGCAGCTGACCTAACAGGCTGCGCGAGCGAAAGCAGCTCGCGATTGTCCAGACCAAGAAGGCAGACTCGCGGAGGTAAATCCGGCGAACAGCTTGCGCGCTAAGAGAAGAAGAGCTGATGGAGGATGGTACTTGGTAGGATCAAGAAGAGGGAGATGGATCCAGAACAGCTGGGCAAGAAACGTACGGACGGATTTCGGAGAGCGCGCTGCGTGCTGCGGAGATTTCTTGATTTGATCGCCCGGTTGGTTCCTCGCTTTGCTCGATCGTGCCGGGAGGAGGGAAGAGGGTTCGTTCGACATGGACTGAAGAGCAGAGCGGTTTTGGCTTTTCGTTTTGACCCTCCAACTTGTCTGGAATTTGAGGAGTAAAAAAATATAGGATCCGTTGGCTTCTCGCCGTAGCTTTTTACGGAAAGTGCACTATACTGTTTATTAATTTTTTTTCTAAATTATTTAATTAAAATAACTAAAATATAAAAAATAATAATAATAAATTATTATATCGTCATAGATAATATAGAGAAATAAAAAAGAGAAAAAAAAGTAAAAAACCTAAGTTAAGAAGGCTGAAACCATTTCGAGCAAGTGCTTTGTAGCTGGAAACAAATAGAAAAGGGAAAAATCTCATATTCCACGTTGCGCGGTCCAACCTGCCACGCGTCGCCCCCCCATTGGCCCCCCAAGATTAGACTCGCCACCTCACTCGCTTCGCCTCCGAGCCGAGGGATGGAGACTACTTCAAAGAAACGACCCCTCTAATCTGTGGACCAGCCAGCTAGCCATCCATCCTCCTCCCTCCAAATTCCAAAACCCACCACGCGCTCCGCGCGCCATCGCCATGGCGGAGCGCCTCGCCGCCGCTTCGCTCCTCCCCGCCTCGCCTTCCCTCCCACCCAGCCCACCCGACGCGCCACCGCCGCCTTCCCTCCTGCTCCACCACCCGCGCGGGGCTGCGCCTGCGTCCGTCGCCGTCTGGCCTCTCACGGGTTCGGTTCGCTCCCCCCCTTTTTTTATCGTCCTTTGGTCTCGTCGTTGGATTGATCTAGTCGACTTGCTGCTTTGGTTGTTGTTGACCTAAGCCTGTGTTGGTTGTGGGATTGCGATGCGTGCGCGCAGAAGGCAGCGGGAAGCGGGCCCGGGGGCGCCGGCAGGGGGCTGCGGGTGGTCCGGTGCATGGCGGCGTCGGACGCCGCGCAACTCAAGAGCGCGAGGGAGGACATCAAGGAGCTCCTCAAGACCAAATACTGCCACCCCATCCTGGTATGAACACACACGCACGCACACGCGCACGCGCACGCACGCACGCGCGCGCGCGCACACACGCGATGCCCTGTGCTTGCACGCACTAATCTCTACTCTCTCTATGCTAAGTTAATTTAGGTGGTATTTTGGTTCCTATTGTGAATTATGATGCCACGTTCCTGCGAATTATGATACCCATGCTCAAACACAGTTGGCCTTGTACTTAGGGACTCCCTAAGTTAGCGGCTGATTCATTAAATTCGTTAAAGTTTAGGATGTACTCAATGTACCAAGTTAACCATGACACCATGTGCTCCTGGTTTCAGTTGAATCGTCCTGCTTGTGGGCTGCCGCGTGGTTAACGCACAATGCATATGCCGTATCATGTAAGATGGGATGTGGTTAGACCAAAAACTGTTAAAGCTGCTTACAAGGAAAATTAAAGAAGTCTCCCCTCATGGCTTTTGATGATCAGGGAGCAAAAGGGTCAAGACAATTGATGCCAAACAAATCATTGATCACGGAAGTATGTGTTGGAAAACGATCACTTAACTGTTGGAAAATGACCACTCCAAGTCGTTTACGACCATGTTGTAGTTTACGATCACTCAGCTGGTTACGATCACTCCTTACTGCTGTGCACGTACTCGTAACCGAGTAACGACCACTCCGGCTTACGACTGCGTCTTCCCGATCGGCTCGTACACGTAGCCTTGTTACGACTAACACATCCTCACGCAATGAGAAGTTACGACTACTCAATGTCTAAGGGATACAACCACTTTAACACGTGCTCGTAGCTTCAACTGATTAGCCCTCGAACGCTTTGACTTCTTTGCTCTGACTGTTCGACCGCTCCGCTCTCGGAGTCTTCGACTACTCTGCACTTGGAGGTCTTCGACCACTCCGCGCTCGGAAGTCTTCGACCACTCCACCGCCGAAGCTTCCGACCGATAGCACTCAGATGTTTCGACCACGCAGCGCCTTCGACCACGTAGCGCCTTTGACCACGTAGTGCCTTCGACCACACTCAACTCCAACTTACGACCACGGCCAATCAGCCGTCTCTTCAAGTACTCGAGTCTCCTCTAGTCCTAGCGTCTTCGAGTATGATAGCAACAACTCGAAACGCAATACGCAAACACAATTGCTTTTCCTGAGAGCAAAGCACTTCTCTTTTCTCTTTATTTCTCTCCCTCTTAGCTTCCTATCACAACCGATCGCCCTCGATCACAACCGATCGCTTCTCCTTCACTTGTCTCTGATTACACGACTAGGCTGCGCCTTATAAAGGCTAGTTATAGGACTCATAAACGGACTCAACAACATGACTTGACTTCTACTACGAACTCGTACACTGACTCGACTCCAACGCTATTACAGACTCGGATATGACTAAATAAAAAACAAGATTAATTTCAACATTCACCCCCTTAATTTTGTTTCTCCACCTTGATCACGCCGATCTTCTCTCCTACTCCCGTTCTTGCGTCCTAACTCGTTAACACCTCCTCGAACGCTCTCTGTTGCGCTTCCACGTCTGACGCTCTCATCGACTTCTTGCTCTTGATGCTCTGCCTGCCACTTTACGCCCTTCATCTTCCCCTGCTGTTGCACTGGCATCCACACCTGCCTATTCTTCCTCTGCTGGCGCCACATGCTCTTCTTGGACCTCTTCCTCTGCGTGAGATTGCTTCCAACCGCCGCTTTGGCCTCTGCTGCTGCGTGCTCACTGCAACTGCCAGCGTGTCCCGAGCCATCTGTCGCCATGACCCGCAGAGCGCCTGCGTCCCGTGCCTCCCTGCGCATGCGGTCCACCTTGACCTCCCGTCGCCGACCGCTTCTTCTTTTTACCGCACTCCCGCGCCGTTCCTTCTCGGGCCGTCGCTGTCTCATCGCGTGCTTGCTCCATCCTGAGCCACGCACAAACCAACACTTGCCAAACTTTGCACATGGACCGATCTCGTCCTTGTACGCCTGTCTGGGCTGGAATACCTGTTCCCATAGTCGTCTTGGCTTTGCTGCTACCCGAGCCTTCCGCTATTGTCTGCTGGCTTCACCACTTCGTGCTCCGAACCTTCGATCGCTGCGCACTCGATCCTTCGATCGCACTGCTCAGAGCTTTCGACCGGTAGCACTCAAATGCTTCCGACTGCGCACTCAAACTCGAAGTTCGACTGTACGCTTTTGACTTCGCACTCGAAAGCTTCCGGTTACTCGAAAGTCCTCTAGTATTCGCTTTGGCCTAACTCGTTAACACCTCCTCGAACGCTCTCTGTTGCGCTTCCACGTCTGACGCTCTCATCGACTTCTTGCTCTTGATGCTTTGCCTGCCACTTTACGCCCTTCATCTTCCCCTGCTGTTGCACTGGCATCCACACCTGCCTATTCTTCCTCTGCTGGCGCCACATGCTCTTCTTGGACCTCTTCCTCTGCGTGAGATTGCTTCCAACCGCCGCTTTGGCCTCTGCTGCTGTGCTCACTGCAATCTGCTGCGTGTCCCGAGCCATCTGTCCGCCATGACCCGCAGAGCGCCTGCGTCCCGTGCCTCCCTGCGCATGCGGTCCACCTTGACCTCCCGTCTTGCGACCGCTTCTTCTTTTTACCGCACTCCGTGCGCGCTGTTCCTTCTCGGGCCGTCGGTGTTTCATCGCCCGTGCTTGCTCCATCCTGAGCCACGCACAAACCAACACTTGCCAAACTTTGCACATGGACCGATCTCGTCCTTGTACGCCTGTCTGGGCTGGAATACCTGTTCCCATAGCTGTCTTGGCTTTGCCGTTACCCGAGCCTTCCGCTATTGTCTGTTGGCTTCGACCACTTCGTGCTCCAGAACCTTCGATCGCTGCGTACTCTGATCCTTCGATCGCACTGCTCAGAGCTTTCGACCGGTAGCACTCAAATGCTTCCGACTGCGCACTCAAACTCGAAGTTCGATCAGACGCTTTTGACTTCGACTCAAAGCTTAGGTTACTCGAAAGTCCTCTAGTATTCGCTTTGGCCTAACTCGTTAACACCTCCTCGAACGCTCTCATTGCGCCACGCCCGACGCCTCATCGACTTCTTGCTCTTGATGCTCTGCCTGCCACTTTACGCCCTTCATCTTCCCCTGCTGTTGCACTGGCATCCACACCTGCCTATTCTTCCTCTGCTGGCGCCACATGCTCTTCTTGGACCTCTTCCTCTGCGTGAGATTGCTTCCAACTGCCGCTTTGGCCTCTGCTGCTGCTGTGCTCCGCTGCAATCTGCTGCGCGTGTCCCGAGCCATCTGTCCGCCATGACCCGCAGAGCGCCTGCGTCCCGTGCCTCCCTGCGCATGCGGTCCACCTTGACCTCCCGTCTTGCGACCGCTTCTTCTTTTACCTGCACTCCGCGTGCGCTTCCTTCTGGGCCGCTGGTGCTCGCCGTGCTTGCTCCATCCTGAGCCACGCACAAACCAACACTTGCCAAACTTTGCACATGGACCGATCTCGTCCTTGTACGCCTGTCTGGGCTGGAATACCTGTTCCCATAGCTGTCTTGGCTTTGCCGTTACCCGAGCCTTCCGCTATTGTCTGTTGGCTTCGACCACTTCGTGCTCCAGAACCTTCGATCGCTGCGTACTCTGATCCTTCGATCGCACTGCTCAGAGCTTTCGACCGGTAGCACTCAAATGCTTCCGACTGCGCACTCAAACTCGAAGTTCGACTGTACGCTTTTGACTTCGCACTCGAAAGCTTCCGGTTACTCGAAAGTCCTCTAGTATTCGTATCTTTTCTGGACGCCTGGGACAGCTTGGGATGCCTCCTACGCCGTGCATGGTCGAAACCTTCCGAGCGTCTGTGCACCCCCTGTGCATCCAACCTGCTCTCCATGCGCACCCCCTGTGCATGGAATCCATGGCCTTGACCCGAGCCGCTGCTTCCGTGCTTGGCGTAGTTATCTCTTGGGAATCGTTATGCTGACCGCCCTCTCAAACTTGCTCTTTGCTGCTGCCTGGCTCCTCTAGGCTACTCTTCAGATAAGCCGATTTACAAGTTTTCAAGGAATTCTTGTATAACCGATTCGGAGATCTTTTCACTTTCATTAAGAGATCATCGTTCTTGTCGTAGACATGCAAGAACTTATCCTGCAGCACCACCCTGCACCCTTCTTCTGTCATCTGTCCAAGACCGAGTATGTTACTACACAGACTCGATATAAAATAAATCTCAGTTATCAACTTCTGATTGTTGTTTTTGCATTGCAACAACATCGATCCTTTGCCTTTTATCTCTACCGTGGAGCCATCGCCAAATTTAATTTTACCCGAAATCTTCTCATCGATCTCATGGAACATGGAGCGATCTCCTGTCATGTGATTGTAGGCTCCGTTATCAGCACCATCAATCAGTGTGATCGACACTGCCTTCCTCCATGCGTAGTTTAGGAACTACGTTCTTATCATTCAACATCATCATGCCTAGTGTCTTTTCAACACATAAGGAAAGAAAGTGCCGGTTCAACATTCTCCTCAGCACGGGTAAGGTTCACCTCCTCATCCTTCTTCTTGCTTGGGCAATCCGAAGTGTAGTGCCCGTACTTCTCGCAGTTGAAATACTTTATGTGGCTGCAACACTCTGACGTGTAGTGCCCGTATTCGCCACATTCAAAGGACTTGACATGTGACGTGTCACGGGACCTTTCACCACCGCCTTGCCCAGCCTTGTCTCCACGGCCACCTCTGCCGCCTCGACCACTCTGGCCGCCTCGCCCGCGCCATCGCTTGTCTTCGAGTTCCTTGCTTCCCATTCGGTTTGGGAGAACATGAGTTGCCCGTCTGCATTGTTATTAGTTTGCCGATTGAGTCGTTCTTCATATGCTTTTAGCCGTCCTATTGCTTCCTCAAATTGCATCACTTCAAGATCTAAATATTGCTCAATTGATGCCATCAATTGTAGAAACTTATCAGGCACAGAGTCAAGCTTCTTAACTAATGCGACGTCCTCCAAGGTAGAGCCGAGGGCGTTGTACTTAGCTGCCATAGCCCTCAATTTTTCGGTGAACTCGTCGATCGCCTCTCCTTCCTTCATGTGAATCGAGTCGAATTCGCTCTTCAGCGTTTGCAGCGAGGTCTTCTTCACACGGTCAGCACCTAGATATCGAGTCTTCAGTCCATCCCACACCTCCTTCGCCGATTGCTTCTTTGTGATTTGCAGAAGGATGTCTTCCTTGATGGCCTGGAAGATGAACGCACATGCCGCTTTGTTCTTCTTCTCATCTACGGCCACATCGATTGCAGGTTCTATTGCTCCCAGACTCCTTGTGCATCCATAATCGCCTCGTAACTTCAACTGATTAGCCCTCGAACGCTTCGACTTCTTTGCTCTGATTGTTCGACCACTCCGCTCTCGGAGTCTTCGATTGCTCTGCGCTCGGAAGTCTTCGACCACTCCATCGCCGAAGCTTCCGATCGATAGCACGGATGTTTCGATCATGCAGCACCTTCGATCACATAGTGCCTTCGACCACGTAGTGCCTTTGACCACACTCAACTCCAACTTACGACCACAACCAATCTGTCGCCTCTTCAAGTACTCAAGTCTTCTCTGGTCCTAACGTCTTCGAGTATGACAGCAATAACTTAAAACACAATATGCGAACACAATTGCTTTTCCTGGGAGCAAAGCACTCCGCTTTTCTCTTTATTTCTCTCTCTCTCTCTCTCTCTCTCTCAGCTTTCGATTACAACCGATCACTTCTCCTTCGCTTGTCTCTGATTACACGACTAGACTGCGCCTTATAAAGACTAATTACAGGACTCGTAAACGGACTCAACAACACGACTCGACTTCTACTACGGACTCGTACACGGACTTGACTCAAACGCTGTTATAGACTCAGATACGACTAAATAAAAAACAAGATTAATTCCAACAGTATGGGCAAGTCATGTGAGATTTTGGTATGAATAGATGGATGGAGATGATTTCTTGTACAGATACAAGTGTGATTTTAACTAAGCAGTTGGGCATGCCAATTCTGTCAGATGATATGGAACAAGTCGCTTCTTAAAAAAAAACTGCTCTGAGTCAAGGGATGAGATTGGACGATGCTCATACTATCTTAAAAACAAGTCTCTTCTTAAAAAAAGTGCAATGAGTCAAGGAACGAGATTGGACGATGCTCGTACTATCTTAAACAAGTCTCTTCTTAAAAAAAAATGTGGAACGAGTCTGCAACAAATGCATGCATATGGATGCCGCCACAAGTTTTGCTTGGTTACTAATGGCCATACATTTGCCATAGCTAAATATCTACTATTGGAGGAGCTCTCCAATTTTCCCAAATCACAATTTAGGTGCTTTTGTTCTATTTAGTACTAGGTTTCATCGTTTTGTGTCAGGGCACAAGTTAGATCAATTTCTTATCGTGACATCTTCCAAATCAGTGCCAGCCTATGATACTGTACTAATCTTAGTTTGCATTTTAGTGAATATAATGGAAGGTTGTCATGTAGCCAAGTGCTGCATTTTTAATTATCTATCCCAAAATATAGTCATAATTGTGCAACTATGTACAGAGGCAGGTTCATCATGGTCCTGTGGTCATGTTGTTGTATCCCGATGCTAATGCTTTCTGCTATGTTCAGGTCCGTCTGGGGTGGCATGATTCTGGCACGTATGACAAGAATATCGAGGAGTGGCCACAGAGAGGCGGAGCTGATGGAAGCTTAAGATTCGATGCTGAGTTGAATCATGGAGCCAATGCTGGTACTTTCTCTCGTCTTGACAGTCTAGTTTCCTTAATCCTTATACCTTCCAAAGTGTAGAGTTGTAACTAACAGATTTGGTTGGATTGTTGACAGGTCTGATTAATGCTTTAAAGCTTATTCAACCAATCAAGGACAAATACCCAGGTATCACTTATGCAGATTTGTTCCAGTTGGCGAGTGCTACAGCAATTGAGGTCTCACTCTTTTCTCTGCTCAAGTGTCTTACTAGGCCATTTTGATAGACGATCGGTAGAGTCTATCTGTGTACTCATATATTTTGTCAATATCCTTCCAGGAAGCTGGAGGCCTGAAAATTCCAATGAAATATGGACGTGTTGATGTCACAGCACCTGAGCAATGTCCACCTGAGGGGAGGCTTCCTGGTTAGTGTTTCCGATAAGTTCTTTATTCTATAGCGGTGCCTCCTATTGTGTTTTGATCAGTGTTTGACCTATTGTGTTTTGATCAGTGTTTGAAGTTATGATTTGTGAGGTATTTATCAAGGCGAATAAATTGGCTGCTGATAAATGTGCTTGTTCTGCAGATGCTGGCCCACGTATACCTGCTGAGCACCTTAGGGAGGTGTTCTATAGAATGGGCCTTGATGACAAGGTGTGGGATGATGCCACCTGTCTGCCTGTTTGTTCTTGAGCTATGTTGTTGATCTTTTGGAGTATTTGTGTAGGAAATTGTTGCATTGTCCGGAGCACATACACTTGGAAGATCACGGCCTGACCGGAGTGGCTGGGGAAAGCCAGAAACAAAATATACTGTATGCTTTTCTGGACCTCTTTGGTTAGGTTTAAAGCAGGAAAATAAGTTATATTCCGTAATAGGAGGATTTGGGCATGTTCAGTCCCATAGAATGTCCATTATTCTTCATTTTGGGTAAAGAGTGCACAACTTTTTTTAGACATGCAGACAATCTGCATATCCTATATTAGAGGTGGAAAGAAAGAATGCACAGCTTTGCTATCATTTTGTAATAAAGAATTAAAGACCACATTGTGCTTACAAATCCTTTGATACTTTGTCCTTATGCTGTATAGAAATAAAACTTTTAACTCCGTAGGACTTGACAACTTTAGTACTCTTTTTGTCTCCTTTATATGTGTATAATGACTCAAATAGAATCAAGATGCTAAAAACTTGATAGCAAACATTCTCAGTATTCTCTAACCCCTGACACTTCTTTGTTGGACAATGAAATTTTGCTCACCAAACTTCTCCATACTTTGTTTGCAACCTTGATCTTGCCTGGACAACTGTGGATATGATTAATTTCAACTGACTGATACTGAGGTGTTCCTGTTATTGTGTTTTACAGAAGGATGGGCCTGGTGAATCAGGAGGGCAATCATGGACAGTTGAATGGTTGAAGTTTGATAACAGTTACTTCAAGGTGTGCCACCTTTTTGTCATGCTTTACAAATTAAATTATTCATTTGAGTCTCTGATGTTTTGAGCTGTTAACAATACTTCAGGACATAAAAGAGCAAAGGGATCAGGATCTTCTAGTATTGCCTACAGATGCTGCATTATTTGAGGACCCATCATTCAAGGTAACTTGGTTGTGCTCAATTTGCGGCTTGTGAGGATGCTATGAAATAATACCTAAATCCACTCTGAGAATCTGCGACACATGCAGGCATATGCGGAAAAATATGCAGAGGACCAGGAGGCATTCTTCAAAGATTATGCTGAAGCTCATGTTAAACTGAGCAACCTTGGTGCACAGTTTGATCCTCCTGAGGTGAGAACCACCATCTTTTCATTTTAGTCTTCCTGGCAAACAGTCGCAATTTGCCTAAACGAGCAAAAGTAGGAGGGCAGCTAAATCCGTTAGTTCTTCCATTCCACATGCCATATTTGCTTCCTCTTATTTGCATTTTTAGAACACTGTTTGATTCCGTATCCACAATGAGTAGATCTTTCACAGTTACTTGAAAGAAACATGGATGGAATGTAAGACCAGAACTATAGTCCGATATTGGGAGCTTGAGGTGTATTGTATGAGTCTCTCTTGGGCCAACGCGATGAAACAAATTTTCTTATGGCCGGTTGGGTCAACTTTCCTTACCTGATCCAGTAATCTAGTTCTTGTAGAAACTAATGTATGCGATTATCCTGCAGGGATTCTCATTGGATGAGGACAAGGGCTCTGCACCAACCGATGAGAAGAAGGATGTTGATCCAGCACCAGCACCAGCACCAGCATCAGGACCAGTGGATGATAAGAACGGTGCAACACCACAGCCAGAGCCCTTCGTTGCTGCCAATTACTCTTACGGAAAGGTTTGCACTTGTTCACTCTATGAAGCTCGTAGTACAATCCAGGTCCAGGCGCCCAGCGCTAAGATTTTTGAACGGGGCTTGCTAATGAAGTAGTCAGTAGTAAGTGAACACGAGAAATTTATGGAGCATAATTTCTCTGAACTTGCAGAGAGAACTGTCAGACACGATGAAGCAGAAGATCAGGGCGGAGTACGAAGCCCTCGGAGGCAGCCCGGACAAGCCTCTGCAGTCGAACTACTTCCTGAACATTATGATCTTGGTTGCAGGGTTGGCATTCTTAACATCTCTGTTCATGAGCTGAGAACGTTGGTCTGATGAAATTCTTGACAACTCTGTTGATGAGCTGAAAACGATGGTCTGATGAATCTACCTCCTTTTAGCTGAAATTGACCATTGTTCCATAAATTGATTTGAGATACAGGATGAGCATGCGAACTAATTCCAATACTTTATGAGTGCCTTGACCAAATCTGCTGTTCTTTTTCTAAGGCCAAAAGAGGAGCCGTTATTCAATGATAAATGATTGCAGCATTTCTTCTTCTGTGCTGTAACACACTGTTGAACTAGCTTAATCTTGTCTTTGGTTGTGTTTTCGTAAAAAAATCGCATTTTGTGGAAGGTTTTTTTAGGGAAAACAGTAGGAGAGCCTTATTATGTGGTATATTAATATTAAATAAAGAATAAGTTACAATATGTACAAAGCAAGCGATTCGGATTATATATTCTTTAGTCAATTACAGATTTTCTTATGAAAGCTATCTTTAATTGGGGGATTTGCTCATGTGCCCCAAAGTTTAATGGCGTTTGCTCAAATGCCTCATGATGTCTCACTGACATGTGGGTCACGGACCGCATATCGATGAGACATCATCAAGCATTGAGCAAACGCCATTAAACTTTGGGGCAAGGGAGCAATTTTTCCTCTTTAATTCTGTGCAAATGCAAAACTATCTTCATCTTGAAGCCTCTTCTCCAATTATGAAGGCTACGTTGTTTTTGTTTAGAAATTTTGCTATCTGGCTGTTTTCAAATATGCTAGGCTGCAATAATGAACATTTTCATGAAAAATGTAATCCCGAAGTTTTGTTTTGTAATTCGTGGCACTTCAGAATCATAATTCCAGTGGATCCTAATACTTTGCCAATATTGTATACTGAATGGACAGCCAAAGAAAAAGTGATATAAAGTCTCCTCTACACCTCTGTTACATAGAACATAATTTAAGTTACCATCAATGCTATAATTCCTTCTCTTTAAAATGTTTCTTGTGTTTAGTCTCCGTTAATACCAGTCAAGCAAAAACTTTAAGATTCATTACACATTTGCTTTTTCATATATAAAAGTATACGTCAGGTGTTTGCATTTGTCTGAATTGATGGCTATAACATTTCCTTGAGGTGTATGTTACATTGCCCTAAATATGTGTCCAAGTATTATTCACTTGCTGTTGAATATGATTTTGTCGTTGGTCTCAACCAAACACCGCATTAGTAAAAAATTGTTTTAGGTAATGTGATCCAAACAAAAAAGGCACCGCACCAAACGGCTTAAGTTTATGGCTTTTTTTTACTTTCGGCTTATTTAAGCTAGAGCCACTTGGAATACGTTGACTTCTAATTTTTGGTTTATTTGTCTTTTCTTTTTCCTTTATTCTTTTTCTGTGACGATATACCTTTTTTTTCTTTTTTAATTTTCTTTTAATTGAATGACTAGAAAAAACTAGCAACTGTTATAGTGTAATTTTAGCTAATAGCCAAAGCATAAGCCAGAAGCTTAACCTCTTTGGAGCAAGAAAGTGATCTACAAACGTATCATAACATAATAACTACTTAAAACCTGTGTTTTCCTAAAAAACCTAATAAAACATGTATTTGGAAAACATATTCTAAATTTCTAATTCACGTCATCCAAATAGCCGCTATGTCTTTCATGTTTTACTTGAAGTAGAATAGTGTTTGTTGTTTTCCCTTTACACTAGTTGGAGGAACGCATGTTGTTGCGAACAAGTCGAAAGGACAAGAGAGCATCTAATAAATTTTTTGTTCCTATGAATCTAATTTCAGGCTGTGAAATATACTGCAACTCATCCAGAGTACATTGTCTCTTGCTGGTTTCTAAAAGAACCACTTTCTCCAAATATTTGTCAGTATTGACCAAGACATAGCTACCAAAGCAATAATTTGTTTTTTTGTGTAATATGACAAAAATGCCCTTAGTAACCAATCCAATTGCCATGGCCCACAACATGTGTAACGAGGGAGGGGAAGGTGGAAAACAATAAGGCAAAATGAGAAATTATTTATTGGGAAGCGTAGAGTGATAAGTATTTATGAACAAAAGTGGTAAAAATGACAAGTGAGGAAGCAAATAATCTTCAAACGGACAGGAAGAGGCACTTCAAAAGGAAAAAGAAGTCCTGTTGAAAGGAGTAGGAAGAGAAGAATAGGACCGTGGGAACCTCTCTGCCCTGTTTGGTGGGCTAGGGCCAAAGCTTCCATAAGGTCTTGTTTGGATGCTAGTGAAGCATAACGGGTAGGCTACGGTAGCTACAGCAATTGATTTTCTACCGCGTTCAACCAGAAAACATGTGTGTAAGGGAGTCATAGATAGTTACCACTAGATGCGCTGCTTGCAATGAAGAAGAGTTGGAGCGGCCGGTCCAACGTAGATGCGCGTTGATGAAGAAGAAGCAGTCGATCTGTTCACGCCTCGCGTCCTACGCAATAGCCTTGCGCTTCTCGCCAATCAGCACAGCAGCAGCGCCTTCACGGAGTCCACACGTTCGGAATGGAACGCCATGCGCTGGTGTGCTAGCACCGCGCGCCCGGCTAGGGTTTCGGGATGTGGCCGAGGGGAGGTGGCGGCCAGGGTTTTAGAGCAAGGTACGCTACCTGCATCCCCGCCTCCATATATTTATAGCATACTAATAGGCTTCCACGTTGTAGACCCATTAGAACCCTAATCCCATATGGATCAATATCCCTCTTAGCCTATAAAACCGAATTGTTTATGATTGCCTCTTGGGCACATCACTAACCATCTCCCACTTGCACTAGAGACAATCATATAGGCAAGCTCTCCAATTCCAACCCCTTAAGTGTGTGACCCGTTAGGTTCATGTGTAGACAACTATGACCCGAAAACTCTTTTCAAGCCATAAGTCAATAGTGGCACCTAGCAGGGCATATTGACTCCTGAATACACATAAAGATCATATCAACAAAACCTTGATATACACATACTTGGATCACTTTGCCACACGATACCAGTCGAACTTAAGGCGAGATTCGTGCCACCCTTGTGATAGCTCAACCATTCACTCGATCTTGTGGTGGATTACAACTCATGACTAACCCTTTAGTCACATTGTGATTAACTCTTTAATCACCTTGGCATGGTCATGCACTTCCCTAATCCAACCACATCGAGGGGCCCAGAGATATCTCTCCTGTTGTGTAGGAGGCGCAAATTCCATCTTAATTTGCTCACATCCCATTCCATGTTTTATGATACACCTGAAGACCACTTTTGTAGCTACTCAGTTACGGAGTAGTGTTTGGCAGCCCCAAAGCGCACCACTACACACAGTGAGAAACAATAGCGATTTCAGGTCGAAGGATCCACCACTCGAGATCGCCTGATGGCACATATTAACATAACAATCCCAGCAACGTCTCGGAGTGGGTCAATCCAACACCATGTTCTCTAACATGTGTCCATATTATTGATTTGATATTCTTATATCCATGATCCGTGAAACATGATCATCAATCAATACATGTGCTAGTCCATAAATCATTGTTGTCCCACGTAATGACATAAGACTAGGGATCTTTAGAATAACATTAAATAAAACAAAGAATTTCACGAACAAGTCACATACTTGTCAATCAATGCATACAATCATTATTCAAGGAACCAAATAACACCTTATTCAAAATTTCATAAACATAGACTTGATACAATTATCTCCCACTCACACTAGAGTCAATCATGTAAGTATCTAATACCCATTGCACTCATGTGTGCCTCATGCTTTGGTTGTGGGAGAGGCTTTGTCAATGGATCAGCAACATTCAAATCCGTGTGCACCTTGCAAATTTTCACTATACCCCTATCAATGATCTCACGGATAAGGTGATAGCGCTGAAGTATATGTTTAGACTTTTGGTGTGACCTAGGCTCCTTTGCTTGCACAATGGCTCCACTATTATCACAATAGAGATCCACTGGACTGGACACACTAGGGATCACACCCAACTTAAAAACAAATTTTCGATCCAAACACTTCCTTTGCGCCTTGAGTCGCAATATACTCGACCTCGGTTGTCGAATCACCACCGCCTCTTGCTTGGAACTTTTCCACTCACCGCCCCTCCATTGAGGCGTAACACAAAACCAGATCTGCGATCTGCTATCATCTTTATCAGTTTGGAAACTAGCATCGGTGTAACCTTTTACAACGAGCTCTTCTTCACCTCCAAAAATAAGGAACATATCCTTAGTCCTTCTAAAGTACTTAAGAATATTCTTTACAGCCACCCAGTGAGCTAGACCAGGGTTAGATTGATACCTGCTCGTAACACTTAGAGCATATGAAACATCTGGGCGCGTACAAAGCATAGCATACATGATAGATCCGTTGGCTGAGGCATACAGAATCACACTCATCTTCTTTTGCTCATCAAGTGTTGAAGCACACTGAGTCTTGCTAAGACTAATGCCATGTGACATAGGCAAGAGACCTTTCTTGGAATCTTGCATATTGAACCGTTTCAATACCTTGTCAATGTATGTACTTTGGCTTAATCAAATTAGCCTCTTCGATCTATCTCTATAGATCTTTATGCCCAAAATGTAAGATGCCTCTCTGAGATCTTTCATTGAGAAACTTTTTCTCAAGAAAGACCTCACAGTTTCTAGCATTGGAATATCATTTTCGATCAATAATATGTCATCTACATACAAGACCAGAAAAACAAGTGCGCTCCCACTATCCTTCTTGTAAACATAAGGCTCTTCTTCATTCTTGATGAAGCCAAACCCTTTGACTACTTCATCAAAACGAAGATTCCAACTTCGAGATGCTTGCTTCAATCCATAAATGGACTTCAAGCTCGCATATTCTCCCAAACATTTTCGGATCAACAAAACCCTCAGGCTGTGTCATGTACACATCCTCGCTTAGGTTTCCATTTAGGAAAGCCGTTTTGACATCCATCTGCCAAATCTCGTAGTCGAAATAGGCAGCAATCGCTAGGAGGATCCAAATAGACTTTAGCATAGCGACGAGCGAAAATGTTTCATCATAATCAACACCTTGAATTTGCTTGAAATCTTTCGCTACCAATCGTGCCTTATAGATGTGAACATTTTCATCCATGTCTATCTTTTTCTTAAAAACCCATTTACACTCAATAGTTTTTACACCATCAGGTGGATCCACCAAGTTCCAAACTTGATTATCATGCATGGCTTCTATTTCGGACCTCATGGCTCCAAGCCATTTTTCAGAGTCTGGTCCCATCATTGCTTCCTTGTAGCTCTTGGGCTCATCATTGTCCAACAACAATATGTCGCGTTGTCCCGTGGTTAGGAGCGTGAACTTTTCAGTTGCGTGACGTGCCCTTGTAGACCTACGTGGGGGCGGTGCCTCCATAACCGGTTGTACAACATCTTGTACATCCTGTTGAGGTTCAATAGGAGCTGAAACATTTTCAGGTGTTTCCCGAATTTCTTCAACCTGCACCTTGCTCCCGCTAACACCCTGTGAAAGAAACTCTTTTTCCAAAAAGACACCGTTCCGAGTGACAAACACTTTGCCTTCTTCTCGATTGTAAAAATAATATCCTTTGGTTTCCCTAGGATACCCAACAAAGAAGCATTTATAAGATTTAGGATGGAGCTTATCAGACGTCAAACGTTTCACATAAGTCTCACAACCCCATATCTTAAGGAAAGACAATCCAGGACGTTTCCCGGTCCATTTCTCGTATGGTGTCTTTTCCACTGATTTAGATGGAACTCTGTTTAGTGTAAACGCATCAGTTTCTAGAGCATATCCCTAGAAGGACAATGGTAGATCAGATTGGCTCATCATTGACCGAACCATGTCTAATAAGGTCCGGTTCCTCCGTTCAGATACCCCGTTCCATTGAGGCGTGCTAGGCGGAGTCAGCTGTGGAACAATTCCACACTGTTTTAGATGTTCACCAAATTCATGGCTCAAATATTCACCTCCACGATCAGATCACAGAATTTTAATTGTCTTGCCTAGTTGATTTTGTACTTCATTCTGAAATTCTTTGAACTTTTCAAACGATTCAGACTTGTGCCTCATTAAGTAGATGTATCCATATCTACTAAAGTCATTGGTAAAAGTAATGAAATACTGAAAACCACCTCTGGCTACTGAGCTCATTGGTCCACATACATCGGTATGTAGAAGTCCCAACAAGTCACTTGCCCTCTCACTATGACCGGTGAAAGGCACCTTTGTCATCTTGCCAAGTAAACAAGACTCGCATGTCTCAAATGATTCAAAATCAAATGAGTTGAGTAGACCATCTTTATGGAGCTTCTCTATGCGTTTCTCATTTATCTGACCTAAGCGATAATGCCAAATAAAAGCGGGATTCAAATCATTAGGCCGCAGCCTCTTTGCATTAATATTATAGACAGGCTTATCCTCAAGATCAAGAACATATAACTCATTCATCAATGGACAATGTGCGTAGAGTATATTATTCAAATAAATAGAACAATGTTTGTTCTTTATTACGAACTCATAACCACTATCTTCCTCCAAACATGAAGAAGAGATGATGTTCTTACTCAATGCTGGAATGTAATAACAATTATTTAATTCCAAAACTAATCCTGAAGGTAATGACAAGTGATAAGTGCCGACAGCCAGTACAACAACCTTTGCTCCATTGCCGACACGCACGTCCAACTCGTCTCTCGCAAAACTTCTAGTCCTTCTTAGACCCTGCAATGATTTGCAAGTATGAATCATCGATCCGGTATCAAATAGATTAATTTCTATAACATTTATACCTGAAGCAGAAGTCTCGCTTCCCTTCTTTTTCAGATCCTCTAAATATTTCTTACAATTCCTAGACCAATGCCCCTTGACATGGTAGTGGTAGCATTCATCATCAGGAGAAGGGCCAGATTTGACCTCCCATTTGGCTTTGGCTTAGAGCTAGGGTGCTCATTAGGAACCTTTCCTTTGCTTTTGCCTTTGGGCGTCCAACGCTTCCTCTTTTTATTCTCCTTCTGAACCATCATCACATGATTGATGTTTTTCTTAATGCTTTCCTCTGCTGTCTTAAGCATCCCATGCAATTCAGTCAATGATTTCTCCATGCTATTCATATGAAAATTCATAATGAACTGCTCATAGCTCGGAGGGAGAGATTGGAGAACAACATCCGTAGCCAGATCAGGATTAAGGGGAGAACCAAGTTTCTCCAAGCTCTCAATGTAAGCAATCATCTTGATCACATGAGGACTGACTGGACTACCTTCCGCTAGCTTGCACGCAAACAAGGACTTTGAAATGTTAAACCTCTCAGTCCTAGCTTGGTTCTCAAACATGTCACGCAGTCCTTCAATCATACTGTGAGCATCTGCATTCTCATAATGCTTCTGAAGCTCAGAGGACATGGTAGCAAGCATGAGACAGCTAACGTCGAGTGAATCATTGTAGTGCTTCTCATAAGCTTTGCGGGTGGCAACGTTTGCACCCTCAGGGAGTTCATCGGGGTAGGGTTGCTCAAGAACGTATTCCTTTTTTTTTCTTGTTTGAGAACAATTCTCAGGTTACGGTACCAATCAATAAAATTTGTTCCATTAAGTTTTTCTTTCTCAAGAACAGATCGCAGAGTTAAAACCGAATTGTTACTAGAGGCGACCATGATCTACAATGAAAATAAACAAGCAAAGTTCAGCACTATGTTCATGTTTGATCTTCCATTAAACAATTTAACAAAAGACACTCGCACTATATGTTTTGTAATCGTCTTCCCTCTAACGACATATAGTGGTCAAGATCCATGTTCATCTAACTTCTAGTGAGCTTTGACATCACCGCTAGAAACCTAGTGACGTAGGTAAGAAACGCTTGCTAATCACATCTTATGTGACTCTTGTTCGTTGGGTGGCACCTAATGCCCCGGCTCCCAACACCATGCCCTAAGGCCCAAATCCAATTTGATAGCCTTGTCAAGTAAACCAATACTATGCATGTGGATGTCCGACATCCACCCTATTAGATCAAGATAGTTGATGGTACTATGCTTTGGCAGACCTACCAAACAATGATCGTGATTTTTATAGGCGCAGCAATTGGAAGGGCATCAAAATAAATTCCTAATTTTTCTGAGAGAAGCTATTCTGTCATGAAAAATACATCCTCTACAGGTATGGCATGAAAGAATAGTATGACAGGGAATAAACATCACATGCATATAATCACATTATACTGTGAATGGTATGGCATTTTGAATCGTAGTGGTCGCCATCGCCATGGTTCCACGGTGATGTCCTTCACCACACTTCCTGTCCTCTTTGTCATCATGCTTGAAGCCTCCATGGTAAATAACTAAACTATTACAACTAATAGCTAGCAAATGAATTACATGAGGAGCTCAAGCATCACAATCGACACGCAGGTCGTTATACAATTAAAGAACAGCCTCAACCCAGCTGTGATTAATACGACACACAGGCCGCCAAAACACACATGCATCACATACACATATATGCCATACCATTCACATCATTCCCTGCAAAAACAAGTTAAGCGTAGAGCGCATTCTACCGCCCTGACATGAATGTGTTTGTATAACAATCTATGCGTGTACGCAACGGCGGTCCCAAATCCGAGCCATTCAAAATGTCTCAATTTTCATTAGGTCAATCACATTGATCATCGCGATCGGTATACTTGAGGAGACCGCAACACAAGACCTCGATCTGTTGGCTCAATCTACTGACTGTGCGCGGTGTTAGCCCCGATGGTGATTCCAGCCGGTAGGGGCAAGTCGCGCGTACATCAAAGAAGGAGCACGATCTAATCTTTTTGGCCACATGATGCTATCAACTCATACATATTTCGACCGTTATGACCGATTGATCTAATCAACCCGTGCACCGAAAGATCCATCACATGAACCTAGCATAAAAACAGTAATAGATCGCATCTACTACAAACAACATATCATCTACAAGCGCATGATCCAGACCACATACTACGTAGTTTTGCTCTGATACCACTGAAGGATAACGGGTCGGCTACGCTAGCTACAACAATTGATTTTCTACCACGTTCAACCAGAAAACATGCGTGTAGGGGAGTCATGGATAGTTACCACTAGATGCGCTGCAATGAAGAAGAAGAGTTGCGCACTGGTCAACGAGATGCGCGTTGATGAAGAAGAAGCAGTCGATCTGTTCACACCTCCCGTCCTACGTAATAGCCCTGTGCTTCTCGCCAATCTGCACAGCAGCAGCGCCTCCACGGAGTCCACACATTCGGGATGGAACACCGTGCGCTGGTGTGCTAGCATTGTAGGGCTGTCGTTGGACCAAAAAGTCCATGATGCCCATAACCAACCAAGGCTAAAGGGGAAGGGCAAAAGTGTCATTTCGTAGGGAGAGTGATGGCCATTCCTCTTAAGTAGATAAGCCATTTCACCTACTCAACTATTCTAGCCACTCCGCATTTCTTCACTTCTGCCACAGCCACAGAAGCAAGCCAAGCACCATTTCACTTTTCCTCCCTCAGCCGAGAGGAAGAGAGAAAGCAGAGGGAGCAAGGAGAGGAGATACCAAGGAGCTCAGACGACGCCGTCGACATCATCTAGAGGAGACCATCCACGACCGTCGAACCCACGCGCAAGCCAACCCATGAGTACGTCCACCATCCCTCCACAACCCCATAGCGCAGCTCATTAGCATGCAAAAGGTAGATGAAGAGTAAAAAGAAAAGGGGCAAACCGTCCTGGTAGTGGGGGTGGCCGGCCGGCTGCAAGCCATGTCCGACGAGTTCAACTCGTAGGCTGCACCGACCGAGCGGCGGTGCTCAACGCCTTGCCGCCGTGCGTGCGTAGGGGAGGCGACGGATCCGGTCCTGGTTGGCCGAATCCAAGGCGGAGAGTGAGGGGGAGGCAGAGTGGCCGTAGGGAAGGCAGCCGACGGCAGGGCATGGTCGGATTTGGCCTCGGTCGGCCGGATCTTGATGAGGACATCCCTTCCACGGATACAACTCATCCACAGCAAGTGTTTTAAGGACCTCTTACTCGAGCTCGTGCTCGTCAACTTAATTACCAGGTGAACTCATTCCTAGGTTCATATGTTACTAAGAATAGACCGCTATCTAATGCAAGTGATTTAATTGTGCTTAGGAACTTGGGAAAGGATGAAGGAAAGGGACATGGAGTCATGGACATGCATGGAAGGAATAATGGAGGTCACCACGTCACTTTAGGACCAAGTCAAGCACGAATTCGAGTTGGACACGTTCTGGAATCAGATTCGGACTACTGCGATGGTACCAAGTTCAAATGGACATAACTTCCTCATACGGACTCCGTTTGGGACGTTCTTGTACTTCATGGAAAGATTATGAAGTCTACTTTCCAGCAGATCCAACCTCATCATCAAATTCCATCTGAGCCGGCCGTAATCATCAAAAGAGTCCACATTAGTTTTTGAGTCCGAGTCAAAAAGGGTGCTGCGCCACCACCACTTGGGCCCATGGGCCTTATAACCCTAGGGCGTGCACTTGGACGTCACCCTTGGTCGTTCTCCCTATAAAGGAGCCAGCGCCTCTATTGCTAGGACTTGGATTTCGTTAAGTTTAGGTTTAGCCATTGTGCAAACTTTGTTCTTCAGTTGTGTCGGACGACCACCTGTCAAGACATCTTCGAGATCCCATCTTTGTTATTCGCATTACAATTTATGCTTCATTCATATTCGCAATATCAGATTGCCTATGTCTTATTCTTGCTAGTTCTTCGATTGCTCGCAGGGATTGAACTTCGTGTTCAGGTTGATCACGCCTCCAGCGAGGTCAATAACACTTTGGAGTTGGTTCAGCGATTGCTAAGGCGCAAGCGTTATCGTACGGTTGTAGTCGGATCGTGAGAGTCACCTCCACCAAAATCGATAGTAATCAATCTCATCGAAAGATCGGACACCTCGTTTCATCAAGTGGTATCAGAGCCCAAGGTTGCTCGGTGAGAATTTCCAGTTTACCATAGATTAGATTGCTTTTCCTTACCTAGAGTACACAAAAACAAAACAAAAAAAAAACAAATTTAGCAGTAGATCAATCTGTCCAAACCAGTCTTAGCCTCGCAATTTTTCTTTTCAGTACATTGCATTGTTGAACTTTCGGTTGCATCGTCGTGTCTTTTGCTGGTCTTAGTGTCTAGTTCCTCTAGAGTTTCGAGTTCTGTTCACATTTTGGTCTCACCGTTGCAGTTAGATCTGAACTGCCACGAGGGTAGAAAAGGAGGACTCGATTTCTAGGGAGGCTTTGCCCTAGTTGGTTTCGGAGTAGGACACGATCTCAGATTAGTTTCGGAGTAGGTTTCAGCCGCGTCGTGTGTGAAAAAAAAGAGAAGGAACAGGCAGGTGCATTAAAAGAGCCGCGGTATAAAAAAAAGAGAGGAGAGAGAAACACCTAACTTTTGCATACGACCTCCGATTGAGGCGATTCTTGATCCGTTGGAAAGCAAATGAGATTTTAGATCCGCGTAAGCCTCCAGGCACATACGCGGTAACTTCGACCCCAAAACGTGTCGTTTAGGCCCTCAAAACGGGCCTGCAAACCGAGGAAAAATCAATTTTCTCAGAATTTGCTCAAAATTGACAGGCGCCTTTTACAGGTGATTCTAAGGTTCCCCTTGCAGACGGCAACATTTTTCGATCTCCTGAACTCCGTGTGCAACATCATCTAGTTTCCTTTCTGCACGGTGTACTCGTTTGTGTTCTAGGCTCGCGTCTCTAGTACGGTCTAGCCTAGGGCAAGAACCAACCAGCGTTGAACGATTTTCCAGCTTGCATTTTCTGAATTGATTATTGCTACTCCTTTCTACTAAACTTGAGCCTTCCCAGCTACACCTTTTCTACACTGTACATGCTGAGCTTTACCTAGCAATCGCTCCATCCAATCTTCGAAGATATATTGTCATCAGTGGTTGCCGATCGCCCCTGCGTGCTTGGTAAGAATTGGTAAAAATTCGATAGATGGTTTGAGTGCGAGCGACTTTGAAACCACCATACCCTAGTTCTTGTTAGGGACATATTCTTGTGTTTTTGCTAACAATGGCAGGTTCTGGAGAGTTTACTGATCAAGATACATCTCACAGTCCTCGTACGAAGGGAATCATACAACATTTCACGCGCGAAATGAATCATTATACGGAGGGCCTTGAGGAGGACGTCAGAGTTACAAATGAGCGACTTGCTCAACTAGAGAGCGCCCAGATTGAGACAAACGCAACGCTCGCCGCGATGGAGAGAGCACAAGGTATCACTAACAATTCTTTGGCAGATATTATGGCGCGCCTTGAGGAGGTTGTCCAAGCTTCGGCTGCTGTTCCCCCTGCTGTGACGGTAGAGGGACAAGATGAATTCGAGAATTTGGGTGATTCTGAGGCAGATGGCAGAGTTAACCACAACAACGATAGAGCTCATCGACAATTGCGTTTTAACCGACAAGGTATGCGAAGAGAACCCCCACGACGTGAGGTACGTGACCACGATGATGCTTTTGCTAAGGTTAAATTCACTATGCCCTCTTTTAATGGTAAATATGACCCTGATGGTTATCTAGATTGGGAACTAGCTGTTGATCATAAATTTGCTTGTCACGATTTTCCCGATAATAGACGAGTTAGGGCTGCTACTAGTGAATTTACCGACTTTGCTTCTATTTGGTGGAAAGAACATTGCCGTCAATTCCCAATAACATACCTAACACTTGGGAGGCTTTAAAATTGCTTATGCGCCATCGATTTGTTCCCTCATATTATGCTCGTGATTTGTTAAATAAACTGCAACGCTTACAACAAGGTGCAAAGTTTGTGGAAGAATACTATCAGGAATTACAAATTGGTATGTTGCGCTGTGGGTTAGTTGACAATGAGGAGGCATCAATGGCTAGGTTTTTGGGAGGGTTGAATCGTGAAATTCAGGACATTCTTGATTACAAAGATTATAACTCCATGACTAGATTGTTTCATCTTGCTTGCAAAGCTGAACGAGAATTGCAGGGACGCCAGACGAGAATGCGATCTAACTTTCCTACAGATCGCACAAATTCATGGACGCCGCCGCATACACCTTTTTCCTCATCCACTGTGGCGGCCCCACCATTACCCTCCAACAACAACCAGCGCCCTACTACATCAAATTCAGCGCCAAGAGTTTCCGAAGCACCCGAAACAACACCACAACTTCCGGCAAAAACTTCCTCTTCGGTTGCTTCGACAAGACGAACGAGGGACGTTCAATGCCATCGTTGCAAAGGTTATGGACACATGATGCGGGACTGTCCAAGCAAGCGTGTATTAATTATACGCGATGATGGTGGGTATTCCTCTTCTAGTGATTTTGATGATGAAACATATGCTATGCTTGCAAATGACCCTGCAGGACATGATGATAAATCTAACCATGAGGAGGAACATGTTGGTGCCGAAGATGCCGACAAGTATTTGAGCATTATAGTGCAACGCGTACTAAGTGCTCAAGTGTCTCATGCCGAGTAGAATCAGCGCCATAATTTATTCCAAATCAAGGGCGTTGTCAAGGAACGTTCCATTCGCATAATTGTTGATGGTGGGAGTTGCAACAATTTGGCGAGTATGGATATGGTGGAGAAGCTTGCGTTGTTGACTAAACCTCATCCCCACCCGTACCATATTCAATGATTCAACAACAATGGTAAGTTGAAGGTAACACGGATGGTGAGAGTACATTTTTCTATGGGTTCATACCATGATTATGTTGATTGCGACATTGTTCCTATGCAAGCTTGTTCATTGTTATTAGGAAGACCTTGGCAATACGATACTGATTGTGTACATCATGGTAAGAATAATCAATACTCTCTCATGTTCAAGGGAAAGAAAATTGTGCTGCATCCTTGACTCCTGAACAAATTGTTAAAGATGACCTTGCTAGAGCTAGAAGAGAGAAGGAGAATACTGAGAGCGAAAATCAGATTGTAGCAAAAGATCTTGAGCAACATAGAAAGAAAGAACCTAAATCTGTTCATGACAAAAATAAAGAAATTAAATTGAAAGGTGCTTGTTTTCTTGCTACCAAATCTGATATGACTCAACTGGATGCTAGTAATTCTGTTTGCTATGCATTAATTTGCAAAGAAGCTTTGTTTTCATTTGAGGATATACCTTCTTCTTTGCCACCTGCTGTCACTAACATTTTGTAGGAGTACAAAGATGTCTTTCCAAAGGACATCCCGCCGGGGCTGCCACTGCTTCGTGGGATTGAGCATCAAATTGATTTAATCCCTGGTGCATCATTGCCCAACCGAGCACCATATAGGATCAATCCAGAAGAAACTAAAGAAATTCAACGCCAAGTTCAAGAGTTGCTTGATAAAGGGTATGTGCGCGAATCTCTTAGCCCTTGTGCTGTTCCGGTCATTTTGGTACCAAAGAAAGATGGATCATGGCGCATGTATGTGGATTGTAGAGCAATCAATAATATCACCATTAGGTATCATCATCCTATTCCTAGGTTAGATGATATGCTTGATGAATTGAGTGGCTCTGTTGTCTTTTCCAAGGTTGATTTGCGTAGTGGTTATCATCAAATCCGCATGAAATTAGGCGATGAATGGAAAACGACTTTTAAAACTAAGTTCGGATTATATGAGTGGTTAGTAATGCCTTTTGGTTTAACTAATGCACCTAGTACTTTCATGAGACTAATGAATGAGGTTTTGCGTGCTTTCATAGGTAGATTTGTGGTGGTTTATTTTGATGATATATTGATATATAGCAAATCATTAGAGGAACATCTGGACCATTTACGTGCTGTTTTAAGGCTTTACGTGATGCACGCCTATTTGGTAACCTTGAGAAGTGCACCTTTTTCACGGATCGAGTCGCGTTTCTTGGCTATGTTGTTACTCCACAGGGAATTGAAGTTGATCAAGCCAAGGTTGAAGCAATACAGAGTTGGCTGACTCCTAACACGTCACACGTGTGCGGAGCTTTTTAGGACTTGCTGGGTTTTACCGTCGCTTTGTGAAGGTTTTCAGCACCATCGCCGCACCATTAAATGAGCTTACCAAGAAGGGCTTTCCATTTGTTTGGGGCACCGCACAGGAGAATGCCTTCACCACATTGAAAGATAAGTTAACACATGCACCTCTACTCCAACTCCCTGATTTCAATAAGACTTTTGAGTTAGAATGTGATGCAAGCGGAATTGGTTTAGGTGGTGTGTTGTTACAAGAAGGCAAACCTATAGCATACTTCAGTGAGAAATTGAGTGGGCCTAGTTTGAACTATTCTACTTATGATAAGGAGTTATCTCTTTCGAACCTTAGAAACTTGGCAACATTATTTATGGCCCAAAGAATTTGTTATACATTCTGATCATGAATCTTTAAAGCATATTCGAAGTCAAGGTAAACTGAACCGTAGACATGCAAAGTGGGTTGAATTTATTGAGTCTTTTCCCTATGTCATAAAACATAAGAAGGGAAAGGAGAATGTTATTGCTGATGCTTTGTCTAGGAGATATGCCATGTTATCACAACTTGACTTCAAAATTTTTGGATTAGAGACTATTAAAGAGCAATATGTGCACGATGCTGATTTTGCAGAAATATTGTTGAATTGTAAAGAAGGGAAAATGTGGAATAAATTTGTCATTAATGATGGGTTTGTGTTTAGAGCCAACAAGTTGTGCATTCCTCGCTAGTTTCGTTAAATCTGTTGTTGTTACAGAAGCACATGGAGGTGGGTTAATGGGACATTTTGGTGTGAAGAAAACGGAGGACATGCTTGCTGATCATTTCTTTTGGCCAAAGATGAGACGGGATGTCGAGCGCTACGTTGCTCGCGGCTGTGTTGAAAAAGAATTTGAAAATGTGGGAAGAATGCTTGCCTCATATTGAGTTTTCTTACAATCGTTCATTGCATTCTACTACAAAGATGTGCCCTTTTGAAGTTGTTTATGGTTTTGTGCCTCGTGCTCCTATTGATTTAATGATCATTCCATATTCGAAGAAATTGAACCCTGATGCTAAACAGCATGCTGAATTGATTTTAAAAATACATGAGACAACTAAGGAGAATATAGAGCGCATGAATGCTAGATATACACTTGCTGGTAGTCAGGGGAGGAAACATTTAACTTTTGAACCAGGGGATCTTGTTTGGTTGCACTTAAGAAAAGATAGGTTTCCCGAATTGAGAAAATCAAAATTAATGCCAAGAGCTGATGGTCCTTTCAAGGTGTTAGAAAAGATTTATGATAATGCATACAAACTTGATCTGCCTGCAGATTTTGGGGTTAGTCCTACTTTTAATATTGCAGATTTAAAGCCCTATATGGGAGAAGAGAACGAGTTTGAGTCGCGGACGACTCAAATGCAAGAAGGGGAGGATGATGAGGACATCCCTTCCACGGATACAACTCATCCACAGCAAGTGTTTCAAGGACCACTTACTCGAGCTCGTGCTCGTCAACTTAATTACCAGGTGAACTCATTCCTAGGTTCATATGTTGCTGAGAATAGACCGCTACCTAATGCAAGTGATTTAATTGTGCTTAGGAACTTGGGAAAGGATGAAGGTAAGGGACATTGAGTCATGGACATGCATGGAAGGAATAATGGAGGTCACAACGTCACTTTAGGACCAAGTCAAGCACGGATTCGAGTTGGACACGTTCTGGAATCAGATTCAGACTGCTGCGATGGTACCAAGTTCAAATGGGCATAACTTCCTCGTACGGACTCCGTTTGGGACGTTCTTGTCTTCATGGAAAGCTTATGAAGTCTACTTTCGAACGGATCCAACCTCATCTTCAAATTCCATCGGAACCAGCCGTAATCATCAAAAGTGTCCACATTGGTTTCTGAGTTCGAGTCAAAAAGGGTGTTGCGCCACCACCACTTGGGCGACCACCATTACCATAGTATCCACCACGTCGAGGGAATGGTGGCTGCCCCAATGGATCCAAAATGTCACGCGCTTCACCACCATCATCGTAGTAGTCTCCTATGTCGTGCCCACGGGGGCCAAGCCACGTCCGCGTGCACCACGGCCTCGGAAAGGCCGTCCATCTTCACCTAGGGCGCCCCTACCCCGCGCATCACCGGGTAGAGCTCCTGATGGGCACGGGGTCCCGATCTTCCAACAGGTTCTGGATAAATTCGATTTGGTGGAGTCGCGATACAAATCGATCCGGCTTCCGAACAACACGTCCCGAACCCCGCAATCGCAGCACCACGTCTCCTCAGGTTATCAACCGTGCGCTGCCCAGTTGACCTTACCAAGAAGGCTAATCCTCGCCTGCGAGTCGAAGAACACAAGCAAGAACAAGGAAGAACACAACCAAATTGCAGATATATTGATGAAGCACTCGAAAATTGGGGTTTCACAAACCGATGACGGCAAAACTGTTCAAAGACAGAATTAATCTAAGCAAAACCCAACCCTAATGGTGGGGGTGGCGGCTGTATATAAAGGAGTAAGGGGCGTGCAAAACCCCTGGACGCGTCCTTAATGGACTCCAACACGATACAAAACCGAACGGCCCAAAGGACGGTGTCGCAGCACCCTGACAGATTCTGGACGTCCACTTGTTTCGACGATTCCTGTTGACTCAGAAGGAATTTTGATATGAGACTAGAGCCATTGGAAAGGTTATCTTCTCAGCTTTCCATACATATGTGGAACGTCCAAAACGGAGTCCGGATGCGATCTGGGCGTCCGTTTAGTGCAGTTTGGTCCTGGACTCGAATTGGATTCGAAGTCGGTTTGAGTTGGACATCCAACATGATTCGTCCGCCCTTGCTGGACTTGTGCGCCTCGTAGCCCTTCTCCAAGTACTTCTTGATCCTCTCCATGGTTCCTAATCATAATTAAATCATTAGGTAGCAATCGATTCTCAAATGAACCAAAAGAAGTACTTAGGAACGAGCTCACCTCTAAATTCAATTGTCGGGCGCTAGCTCTAGTGATTGGTCCTTGAATATCAAGTGGAGGAGTGTTGTGTGTATCCGAAGAAGTGATGTCCTCATCAGCTCCGCCCTCTATGTCGTCGGCTAGTGGGGCAGCGGGGTTTTGGGCATGATCCCCGTTTCCCATTGCAGGAAAACGCTCATCGAGCATCCTCGCAAAAGTGCCCTCCAACCGCTGTTCAAGCGCCATGATCTCGCGATTGAGCCTCCCTTCGAAATGCTGTGTTTGACGGTCAAATTCTTGACGCGTCACTGCAACTTGAGCGTCCTCACAATGAGAATGATGCACACTCTCCGATATTCCTACCATGTTAGCTGTGACTGACAACAAATATGTATATATGTGGACAACTCACAACTCACCTCTTGCTTACCCAAGCTCTTATGCTCCTCGCCGAATCTGCTGCTTGTACTGGTGGTAGCAACTCAGATGTGGACACACGATTGTAAAGGAAAGCGCTAATGGTGTTTTGGTGGAGTTAGGTAAGTGATAATCAAAGGGAGTATAGTGCTGAAATTTAGTAGTAGCAAAATCAAATAGTAATCCAACTAGAAATCGATGCCTAGATTGCTAGTCTTTGCACCAACTCTACAGATTCTTGCCAAGTGTAGATTCTTGCAGCACAACCTTTTCTTTTTTTTCTTCTCAATGCACACTTTTTTTTGTTTTTTTGCTCTTTTTTTTCTTTTTTTATCCGAACTGATATGTCACTAATAGCTTGACGAGAGGAAACTGCAAACTTGAATCGGCAAGCTACGGAAACACTAAATGAAACAAACTAGCTTGGTGCATAACAAAACATCAATGACTAGCAATACTAGACAGCGTCTCTAAGGATTAGAACTTGGTAATGCACTCTTAAATAACACAACTAGCAAAAGAAATGGCTGGGTATATTTTTTTTCGGTTCTGAACGCTAGGATCAAAAAGAAGCTACAAATTAGGTAATGGATAGGAACTAATCTACTACTGAAATTAGGGATAAATTAATCCTACCGTGGGAACCTGGCTCTGATACCAGATGATGTGCACTAGCTCGTGAGAGCCAATGCACCGACTTGCCCGATCTCACGACGTAGGATCCAGAATGGTAGTTGGGGAAAATTTGTAACCAACGACGAGAAAGCCAACCGTAGCCTACTATCCGAGACAATCGTTAGTCCACAAACCTGAATTCTAACTCACACAGCTACGCTCGATGGCGTAGAAGCACCAGCTAGGTGAAATTCACGGGAATCACAAGAACTCGGGAAGCAAGAACACTCATTTTTCTTAATAGATCAATATCCAAAAGTAAGTTCTCCCTATGGATAGGAGTAGAGGGGTATATATACTAGGAACAACCCTCCTAGCTGGGTATGAACATAAATCATAACGTTGGAAGATGGAAGGCCAACTGGTTGGAGCATTCAAGGAGTCTTCTTAAATTCTCGCGCATCTGCTCAACTTCTGCGCAGTCTTTAGTAAAACAGCAATAACTCTTTGCTCGGAAGTCCAAAAGACGAACCGTTTATTGGAGGTGAAAATAGACTTGATTATCTTTCCATCCATATAGGATATAGTAAAACGTGACAGGTTGGTGCGCAAGCCTTCAAAAAAAGTCTTCAGTTTTCGCGCAGCATTTATCAGCATGTGCAGCTGTTACTAAAATGACCATATCTTTCTTTTCACAACTCCAAATGATGCACGGTTTGAAACGTAGGAAAATAGACTGGACAAGCCATCCATTGGTCTGGTGTATGCTGGTTGGCAATACTTTCTACCTTGGATTATTACTTAATTTTACAACATCGAGAAATTCAGATCGTGTAGGATAAATACTTCCTAACCAAGCTCCACAAAATATCTTTTGCCGGGTAATTGTGAGTCACTTTTTAATCCGCTTGATCATCACTTGTTATTATAGCCACCACCAAGTGTAAGTTTCTTTTGGCCTCAATTCACTTCGGAAAGGTATAAGAACTTTACTTGGGAGAGGAAAAGTGAGATTGAGTGAACTCCACATATTGCCCATATATTTGTGGTTTTGGTGTTTTCTTTGTACAATCTAACCGTGGCAGGTGGAGAAGATAACTATGGTGATGAGATTAAAGTTAATCTTAATACCCCGATGACTCATTTTCAACATCAGGAATTGATATGTACATTGCAACAAGAGCTCCAATCAGACACCACTGATAAGCATGTACAACTTCAGGTGGATATGCAGGATTTTTGCACTGAGCTCAATCAACAAATGAAGATGATACATAAAAACATCGTGAATGATATTGTGCGAGCACTTCGTCCACAACAAGAAGATAGTTTTGTTCCTTTCTATGGTAGTGATGATCCAGAGGAGTATCTTGAGTGGGAATGGCAAATGGAGAAAGTATTTAGATTTCCGAAACTTTCCAAAGATCAAGAGGTGAAACGTGTCACGAGGGAGTTTGAAGACTATGTTTATAGTTGGTGGCAACAACTAATTGGATAACAATTCATTAAATCTTGGTCAGATTTGAAGGTGTTCATGAGGAGCGAGTTTGTGCCATCCTATTATACGCAGGAATTGCTTCACCATTTGGAGAATATCACACAAGGTAGTAATACTGTCCAAGATTACTATTTTGAACTGCAAGATGCGATGTGGCGTGCCGGTGTCACTAGTCCATCAAGGGAGAAGGCATACTTCAAGGGTGGCTTGAATTCTGAGATCGCCGCTATACTTCAACATAAATATTTTAGTAACTTGCATGATCTTGTGAATTGTGCTATTAAGGAGGAGAAGAGACTTATGGAGACACGTACATCACAGTTCAATCCATGTCCATACTTCAGCTCTTATGGTTCCACTAGTGTGACACATGCGCAGATGACCGAAGGAGACATCTTGTGCTGCCCCAATAATACATACAACAATTGAGATGCATCGAAACCCATGTGAGAATAAGAGCCACATAGCCAAATTGAGTGAGAGTGTTAAAAAGAGTGAGCTGTGTGATTCCACCATATGTGAGTTTGAAAGCAACCAAATTGAGAGTGTGAGAGATACACCAAAAGAAAAGAGAGAAGTAGAAGATAGACAAAGGTTGATTTTGAAAGTAACACATTAATATCTACTTCTAGTATTGTTTCTCATATTGTGCAGGTTGATATTAAAGAAAAGGAGCCAAATGTTCAACAACTGGCTCCAGTGGAGATAAACGATGAGGAGATAATCATAGTTAAAGATGAAGTACTTGCTGGCTCATTGTTACATCATGATGATTTAATACCTACAACACCTATATCAACTGAGGGAACAATAAAGGTAACAATATTGGTGCTGAAATTAATTGTGAAACGGTGAGTACTTGTGAGAACTCATATGTACATATGAAAATTCCATGTTCTAAAATTTCTTTGCTCAATTTAGATAATGTGGAATTGATTACTCATAAGAAAGTTCTTACGAGAATATATCCTGATGATTCTTTATATTATATCATGTTTGATGATCCTAAAGAACTATCTAGTGTGATTAAGAATGTTGCTGAAATTTCATGTTTAAAATCACTAGTTAGTACCTATGCATATACATATACGTTCAATTTGATTGGAAATTATGGTATAGATGATAAGTTTTATGTTTACCGAATATGCATTACATGTGATAAGTTTGCTGAATTGAAATTGCATATTTTGGATGAACAATCATCTGTGCCATATCATGATCACAATGAGATGAGTTTCAACAATAATACTGCATGTTTCAAAAGATTTCTTAAGCCTACTTATTCATCCTTTAATGTACAATTATGTACAAATAATGAGAGTAGTGCAGTTGAAGCATGGAAGGAACTAAAAATTTTCTCCCCCATATTTGAACAACTTAATTTGGTTTGGCCCATTAATGATTTGTCCATGTGCCTAGTCGAGGATGACTTTTTCTCATGGGAGGGAGAATGATATCAAAGATAATGTTGCAATGTATACATCTTATGGTTGCAGTTATATTAATATGTTTGTGTGGAACATCGAGAATGACACGATAATTGATTCATACATATACCATGCATATGTGTTGTTCTTTTGATCTACTAGGCCTTAAGATGTTCTTGATATGCTAAGCAAAAGAAGTGTTGATGAGAAATATATATACCAAGCATATACGTTTTATTCTTTGCTTAGTACAATTTCAGTCTACCAAAAGCCGAGGATGGCTATTCTTGAAGAAGGGGAGGATGATGCGGATACGCACAAGCTTAGCACTTTTCAATCAAATACATTATTTCACTGGAAAGAAATATTGAGCCGCATTAAATATTGTCAGGTGAATTTGTTTCTTAAGGAGTTTCTTTTAATTGATGATAAACTTGGAATACTACATCATGCTATTATTTTATGTATTCTTAGGTATGATTCATGTGAAGACTTGGGAGAGCAAAAGGGAGGAGCACAAGGACTTAAAATACAAGTTTTGGATAAGATTTTTAAGCCAAATTCGGATCTCCCACGTGCTCAATCCAATTCAAACTCGGATTCAACTCAGGATTCAATTCGGATTCAGTTCGGGACAGCCTGACAGGCAATTACTAAAAAGGCCATAACTTTCACAAACGGAGTCCGATTTAGGTATTCTTGTACTCGTTAGAAAGATAATTTCAAGGGTACGCAATGGATCTGGCCCCACCTTCAAATTCGTCACGGATAAAAAGTTATGACCGAAACATTGTGACGGCTTAATTTTAGGTTTTTCCTTTTGTGTGAGTTTTTTTCCAAATACATGTAGGGATGAGTTGGAGTTGGTTTAGAACCTCTTGGCCAGCCGTGAGGTGGACAGAGAACTATATACTGAGGGTTAGACCCCCATTGTAAGGGGGACCACGTTTGAGAATAATGAATCTGCTAAAGTTTATTCGAGTTTAGCATTCCTACCAAAGTTTCATAGGGAATTAGGAGTGATTTTCTTCAATCAAGATCGTTCAGCCTTTCCGTTGGGAATTGGGTGCACGATAGATTTTCGTTTGGTCATCGGTGAAATCAACACGAGTGTGTTTTGGCGGATTAAAAAGTATTCGTACCTTGCATTGGCATTGGAGGATTATTACGATTCATCAAGAGTCCCGTGAGTATCCATCCTACGTCGAGAAGATCGGGCGACCCCTTATCACCACTCATGAGGTATAGGCCACTACGACCACTATGACCTCTTTGACTACATCTACAGCCACTTCACAGCCCCCTCTACATATTTAACAAAGTCACCCCCTTGAATAAGTGATCAATGAGATAAATGATAGAGTTCTTCGTAGCAAGTATAACTCCAATGCCTCATATGCTCATTCTGCCTTCGTTTCCTCTTTTGAATCCCAGGATGTAAGTCACGTTTTATCTTATGACTTTTGGATTAATGCCATACATGAGAAATTAGAAAACTTTGAACGTAATAAAGTCTGGTCTTTGGTTTCACCTCCTCATGGTCATAATATTATTGGAACTAAATGGGTATTTAAGAACAAACAAAGTGAGGATGGTGTTGTTGTTCAAAATAAGGCTAGATTTGTGGCTCAAGGATTCACCCAGGTAGAAGGTCTTGATTTTGGTGAAACATTTGCTCATGTTGCTTGATTAGAAGCCATTAGAATTCTGTTAGCATTTGCTGCATCAAAAAGTTTTAGACTATATTAAATGGATGTAAGAAGTGCTTTTCTTAATGACTATATTGAGGAGGAATTTTATGTTAGACAACCACCTGATTTTGAGAATCTTAAGTTTCTTGATCATTGTCCAAAGCTTTATATGGTCTAAAACAAGAACCCAGAGTATGGTATGATGGACTTAAATCATATTTACTAAAAAATGACTTTCAAATGGGTAAGGTAGATAAAGCTTTGTTTACTCTCAACCATGACAATGATCTTTTACTCGTTCAGATTTATGTGGATTGTATCATTTTCGGTGATTCCTATCATGCTCTTGTTTGTAAGTTTTTAGATACTATGAGTAGGGAATTAGAGATGAGCAAGATGGGAGAGCTCACATTCTTCCTAGGCTTTCAGATCAAGCAATCATAGTTGGGTATTTTTGTTCATCAAACTAAGTACACTAAGGATATACTTCGTCGCTTTGATATGGGGACAGTCAAACTAATTTTCACACCTATGGGATCTACGACTGTGTTGGATCCCGACGAAGATAGAGAGCCTGTTGATCAAAAGGAATACGGAAGTATAATTGGATCTCTTTTGTATCTCACCGCTTCAAGGCTAGATAAACAATTTGCTGTGTGTTTGTGTGCTCGCTTTTAAGCTTCCCCACATGCTTCACATCGTCAAGCGGGAAAGCGAATTTTCAGGTATCTTCAGTCAACTTTGGAATTTGACTATGGTACTCTTCTTTCTCATGTTTTTCCTTTAGAGTTTATTCAGATGCGGATTTTGGAGGTTGTCGAATTGATAGGAAGAGTACTTCTGGCACATGTCACTTTTTAGGCACATCTCTTATTTCGTGAACTTCTAGGAAATAGGTGTCTCTTGCACTTTCCGTTGCTGAGGCTGAATATGTAGCTGCTGCTTCTTGTTGCTCTTAATTGCTTTGGATTACAATTACTCTTAAGGATTTTGGCTTAGAATTTGACAGTGTTTCACTTTTCTATGATAACACTAGTGCGATTAGTATTGCTAAAAAATCTGTGCAACATTTAAGAACTAAATACATTGATATGCGCTATCATTTTCTTAGACCATGAGGAAAAGGGAGATGTTATCTTGTATTTCATTGATTTTGATGCTCAAGTTGCTGAAATTTTCACCAAACCGGTTGATTCTTCTCATTTTGTTCGGTTGCAAAGTGAGGTGGGTGTGTTGCATCCTATGAGATTATTCTGAGGGAGAGCTTGGTGTTTAAATATTTTAGAAACTTTGTTTATTATACTTGTCAAATAATACATCAAGTCAAAGTGTTTGAAATCAAATGATGTGTAGTAGAGCTGTCTTTATCATATTTACTCATTTACTTTGTAGACATAGTCATAACAAGTTGTAATCAATTTGCTATACTTGAACTAAAATATGACATGACTGAAAACTTTGACTAGATTGATTGTATATAGCACCTTGTGATGTTCATCGAAAAGGATTAGTTTGATCGTGAGTCCTCTTTTAAATCTTGGTCATGATACTCATATGTTTCATATGCAATCTTTTTATGTTCACCGAAGTTAGCATGTTATGATAAAAATATAAAAAATGAGAAAGAGAAGATTAAAATGATGTATGCTTCAAGCATGCCACTATTTAAAATAAGTTTGCTATAAAAATGGCATCATGAAAAGAAGTATGCTATAAGCATGCCACATGCTTAAAAAAATGAGTGTGGAGCAATATGTTACTGTATGAGACTGCTAGTTCATCTAGATTTAAAGTTTGTTTTACTTTTAGGCTTACTCATTTAGGTGTGATATCCCTTTGTGCTCTTTATAGATCGGTTTGGCTATGGTCGATATGCCTGTCATTAATCCAATTTGCTTAATCATGCTAAAGACCTGTTTAGGCTTGCTTTATGGTATATGGTTTTATATGATTTGGGAGCTCTACTAAGAAAAGGATGGCTTGGACACATTCTTAGTTCAATGCAAAGTGACTAGGATAATCTACAAAACTTCTGGGTGTTTACTCTTATTGTTTCTTTTTAGAATTATCCTCTCTTTGGAGCTCTTGATAATTTCATTGCCAAAGGGGGAGAAATTAGAAGAAATGGAGAATTTTCTGAGAGTTTGGGGAGGCCGAAAAATTGAAAAAATTGCTCTCTGGTATTGAGGGGGAGTTTTCTGAGCTTTCTACTATGGTCTATGCTCTTTCGGTTGTGGTCTGCAGCTTTGAATTTTTTCTTTCGCAAATTTTTTCATTCAAGAGATGTTGAGGTGTTTTCAATATATTCATCAAGGGGGAGATAAATTAGAAGAAAGGGAGAATTTTCTCAGAGTTTGGGGATGAGGAAAAATTGAAAAAATTGCTCTCTGGTGTGGAGGGGGAGTTTTCCGAGCTTTCTAGCTTTCTGCTGTGGTCTGTGCTCTTTTGGCTGTGGTCTGTGCTCTTTTGGCTGTGGTCTACAACTTTGAGTTTTTCCTTTTGCAAATTTTCTCATTCAAGACTTTTTGAGGTGTTGTTAATGTATTCATCAAGGGGGAGATTTTTAGACCATGTGATGATCGTGCATTTAGTGATGATAAATAATTGACATTTGGGTATCATTAGAATTTGCGTTTCTGATTCTGGTCGATGCGCTATTGTTACTGGAGTTTTCAGGCTAGCAGGTCTAGTCGGCAGGTCAACCACAACAGATGATCTTGGTAGTCGACCATGGCAGAACGACCACAATATTTCGACCATGTCAGGCTTCGACCATAGCATTTCGATCATGGCATTTCAACCAGGTAATTGGTAGGCTTCAACCTCGAACAGTAAATCGGTTGTAAGAAACAATGAACTGAACGGTGGTTGTAATCTCGTTTGCTACAGTAACCAGTCGGTGGCCATAGCTATCGTACCTTTTTTATGGTCGTAGCTATAGTGCTTTTTCGTAGTCATAGACTTCGCAGTATTTTGTCGTAGTTATAGACTACGTAGTTTTTTGTCATAGTCATAGACTTCGTAGTCTTTTGTCATCCTCGTAGACTTCACAGTCTTTTGTCATCGTCGTAGGCTTTGCGATCTGTTGTCTCAGACTTTGTTGGTCGATCGAGCGAGCGGTCGAGCAGAGCGATCGATCAAGCGGTCGTACGCTCAGCAGTTGGTCAGGCGATTGATCACCGAGCAGTCGAAACTATCACCAACCATTAGGAGACTCCAAAAAATGGCGACAATCATTCCCCTCTCTGATTGCAGTATTCGATCCTACACAAACGCTTTTCAATGTGTCGTCTCCATCCTTGGCTCTAAAAGCCTGAATTCCTCAAGTCTTGTCCTTCGTGAAATGTTCTTCACTAATCCGTTTAGGCTAGCGTTGTGGTTTTGCAAACTGCTCACTTTTGCAGTTTTGGGCAAATGACCATATTGCCCATCAACCAACTTGATACGGGGTCGCCCGATCTTCTCGACGTAGGATGGATACTCACAGGAGTCTTGATGAATCGTAATGATCCTCCAATGCCAATGCAAGGGACGTACACTCTTTAATCCGCCAAAACACACTCGTGTTGATTTCGCCGACCACCAAGTGAAGATCTATCGTGCACCCAATTCCCAACGGAAAGGCTGAACGATCTTGATTGAAGAAAATCACTCCAAATTCCCTATGGAACTTAGGCAGCAACGCTAAATTCGAACAAACTTTAGTAGATTCATTATTCTCAAACGTGGTCTGCCTTACAATGGGGGTCTAACCCTCAATATATAGTTCCCTCTCCACCTCATGGCTGGCCAAGAGGTCCTAAACCAACTCTGACTCATCCCTACGTGTATTTGGAAACAAACTCGCACAAAAGGAAAAACCTAAAATTAAGCTGTCAAAATGTTTCGGTTATAACTTTTAATCCGTGACGAATTTGAAGGTGGGGGTAGATCCATTGCGTAGCCCTTGAAATTATCTTTCCAACGAGTACAAGAACACCGGAATCGGACTCCGTTTGTGAAAGTTATGGCCTTTTTGTAACTGCCTGTCAGGCTGTCCCGAACCGAATCCGAATTGAATTCTGAGTTGAATCCGAGTTTGAATTGGATTGAGCACGTGGGAGATCCGAATTTAGCTTGAAAATCTTATCCAAAACTTGTAGTTTAAGTCCTTGTGCTCCTCCCTTTTGCCCTCCCAAGTTTTCACATGAATCATACCTAAGAATACACAAAATAATAGCATGATGTAATATTCCAAGTTCATCATCAATTAAAAGAAACTCCTTAAGAAACAAATTCACCTGATAATATTTAATGCGGCTCAATACTTCTTTCCAGTGAAATAATGTATTTGACTGAAAAGTGCTAAGCTTGTGCGTATCCGCATCACAACTTCTCCCAATTCCTTCACCTCGAAGTATTGCTCATGCTTTGCCACCTTCCACATGGCCCCAATAATTTTCTGCCAAGCCTCTCATGTGTCCTGATACCACCGAATTGTCCTGTCTTGTAAACATGCCCAAGTCACATAGTGCACCACATGTCCTACTTGACCTTGACCACTTGTGCCTTCCATGGCTCTTGTCTATCTTTCACATTGCTTGAGTCCAACCATCTCACCTAGCATTCATGATCGTTCTGGACCTTGGTTCTCTTTGTCCAAGTCCCAATCATCCTTATTGTTGAACACAGTTAATTTCAAGCCATATGCACAATAATGGACCAAGCAACTATTTTTGGACACAAATTCATTCCAACCTGACCCACATTAGTCCAAATATGCATCATGCAACATATGTGCCATGAATCAAATGCCCTTGAACCATTTCCAAACTCAATTATCAACTTATATTTCGAGGCATCACTTCATCTGAAAATACCCTAGCCGGTCTGACAGCCCTTACCATGCTGGTTAGATCAGCTGGTCTGACCGCCATGGTCTGGCTAGTTAGACCGGTTAACTTCACCAGAAAACACTTTTTTTTGGACTTTTCAGTTAAACTTTATCTAGTTTCAGATCCGGTTTCCATTTTCAATGACACCTAGTACAAACAAATACCCAAACAAGTCTACAAAAGTGTTTAGTGTCCAATAAGCAAAAACTTGTAGGACCGGTCTGACCGCTGACAACATGCCGGCCTCACCACCCCTCACTTGGTTTGAGACCAAACACCGGTCTACTCGGCCCTGCAAGGCGGTCAGACTGTCTCTACAAACTGGTCAGACCGCCCTTGACCGAAACATCTCCCCAAAACTATCTTTCTCATTTTCGACAACTAAAATACAATTCCATCACCCTCAAAATTGTCTTATATTTATTAGACACATAGGTTAACCCCCACATAATCTCACACCATTGTGGCGTGCTAAGACTCACCAGTGGCTATCCGTGCCGACCTTGCACGACCCGACAAACTCGCCGTGCCGTGCATTGCAGCCTGAGGTCCGTTGTGCCCGTGTGGCTGTGTGTCAAGGACGGCCATGACTTTCTCTCTCTAAAAAAAACTCATTGCCAATGCAAGCCACACGAGGTGATGATTAAGATTTGTGGAGTTGCCGCAATTTAATTGTGCATTTTCTGTGTTTTAAGCTGCTACCCCAATCTTTGGTAACGCACAGAGCATTGAGTTGTGTTTTTTCATTGTGAGTTGCGTCATCCAAGCTATAGTTTCTATCTTATATTTAGTTCGATTAATTGTCTTTCCTTTGTAACAATTTGCATCTATGTCAATTATGAACATAGAAAATTACTAGTAGCCCAATGGGCACAGTACCACCTATCTTTGGCGTAGACAACATGCCGAGCGATTCAGACTTCTCGGCGAAGTTAAGAGATTCATTAGCATAACCACTGATCATAGGATTGGAGAGAAAAAAGAGATCTAGCATGTCACAGTATTGTAGCATCAAATGGGATCAATTATGGAAATTTGAAATTTAAACCTTTTGTCTTCCAATCATGAACAACGGTACAATTACATTGCAAAATTCTTCCTAGAAATATATTATGTCTTCATAAACTACCAAACGACGTTGATCACCACGAGGTACTACACAAAGATGGTACTGGACGATGATCATGGGTGACGACGATCGTGAGATGCCCTGCATGATGGTAGTGGACGGCGACCTGCTGTGTGTTCGCTCCGTACACCACCCATATGCGGTGCCCCCTCCCTCGAGGCCCCCACGCTGCCATCACGAAGCCATGCTGCCTCGTATCATGGCTGTGCCTGTGCCACCTCTGTGAGGCCTCACCGCCCTTGTGCAGTCTCCAATAGAGCTGAGACTTGAGCCGTGCTATGTCGGTACAGTTCAGGTCCATCGTAGTTCGTGTCACTTCGTGCCATGTCGGTTCGGTCCAATCATCTCACCGTGCCGTGCTGTGCCGGCCCGCATCGTCTTTGGCCAGGCGCAAGCACGGCCCAAAGCCTGCCGTGCCAGCGTTCGTGTCGTGCCAACCCAAACCCAGCCGGAAGTAACTATACACGACAAAGGCTACGGCGACGATGGTGATGATGGTCGTCATCTTCCTTTCTCTCGTGTTAGAAATTGGTCTATATTTATGGCCCATTTCCTTAATTCCAAAGCATGCATGGTTTAGTACCATATTGCTAAAAAAGGTAAGGAAGATCAATTTATAAGGTGGAGTCCTCACTACTCCTTGAATATGGATAGAGATGTTATGAGGAGGGTTCTGTCTAGTCACACACACGCGCACGCACACGCGCACGTGTTTTCGCGTGTTTCCACATGAAAATCGCGTGACTTGTGACTTGTGACCGTCCTGTGACATGGCACGCCACTTGGCAGACCAAGTCCATCTTTATTTTTGCTGAAACTTGCACCTCTCTCTCTCTCAGTTTGAATGAGATTCAAACATTTGAATGAGGCAGTTACAAGTGAATTTACACTGCTTAATTCATCAATTACCAGTGCATAATTTTGTTTAAAATACAGCAGTTACTAGTGAATAACTGCAGCGCCCTTAAAAGGGCCTAGAGACGTCCAGGAAAAAAGAGATAATTTTTCACCTCCATTCTTCCTCTACTTTCTGCTCTGCTGTCGTGCTGTGCCGTCTGAACCTCATCGACCTTTCTTCCCGGCGTGCACATGGAAGGAGGGAGAGCGGCTATCTCCGAACCGTTACCGTAGAGAGTACCTATACGGGGCAGCAATAAGGTTTCTGGGCAACGCTTTTGCGCGACCGCTCCTGCACTACGTCAAGCCTGCGCGGCTTCCTATTCTTCTTCAGGCTAACAAGTAAGTCGTTCGTGCGTTCGTTCGACTTTGTTAATATAATTTACTTGTGTATTTTCTGAAGTATGATGAGTAGCCTGCTGTTAGTTGTGAATTTTGCATCACTATTTATTGTTTTTGCCTCCTAGTAAAATTTGGAATTAAAATATTGCCCACATTTCTAACACTCCAGAAACCTTATTGTGAATTTTGTTGCAATACAACAATGGCTAGTGCTTCTGATGCGATGAAACCTGAGAGGTTTTCTGGTCAGAACTTTCGTAGATGGCAGACTAGAGACAAGTTTTGGCTCACGTCTTTGGGGCTGTGGTGGGTTATCCACCTACTATGGTAATGGTGGTCGTCCACATGACTATCGTTACCGAGATGATCCGGACAGCATGGCGAAAGTTAAGATAAATGTGCCTTCTTTTACCGGACAGGAGAATCCAGATGCATATGTTGATTGGGAGGTGAAGTGCGATCAAATTTTCCGTATCCATGATTTCTCTGATGCAAAGAGGGTAAAATTAGCTTCTGTAGAATTTTCTGGTTATGCACTGACATGGTGGAATCAGTTACAGGAGGCACTATATGCAGCGGGTAATGATCATATCAACACATGGGATGGAATGAAACGTGCTATGCGACGTCGATTTGTTCCTCAACATTACCAAAGAGATATCCATAACAGATTGCAGCGCCTTAGTCAAGGTTCCCGCACTGTTGATAATTATTACAAAGAGATGGAAGTATTGCTGATTCATGCAAAGATTCAAGAAAGTGATGAAGCTAAGATGGCAAGGTTTTTGCGAGGTTTGAATGAAGATATTGCTGATGATGTAGAGTTGTATCCCCATAACACAATGCAGAAACTAGTACACCAAGCCATGCGAGTCGAGAAGTGAAATCAGCGCCACGGACAATTTCGTTCTTTTTCTGGCCGCCCCGCTGTACCAAGTTGGGGCCGTGGACAGCAGCAGTCCAAGGGCCGCTCGCAGGAGGTTGCAGGAGGAGGTGTGACTTCTGGGCTGCCACCGACCACCACAATTGGTCGGCCCATAGCATCATCAGCATCTTCACCAGCATCTCGCCCCAGTGATAAGCATCCCGTTGCATCGGCGGGGACTCCTACACCGGCATCGTCATCTTCTTCACGCAGTCGTGATATTCAGTGTTTTAAGTGCAAAGGAAGAGGACACAAATCTTGAGTGCCCTAGCGGAGGGTCTTTGCTAGTAAATGATGAGGGTGAGTGGGAGTCTGAGAGTGACCCTGAGGGTGATATTAATGCAAACCATGATCTTGCAGCTGAAGATGTTCATGAGGATGATGTGGATAGCACTTTGTTGAGCCATAACCATGTGGGAGGAGAAGCCTTGGTCGTATGCCGTTCTTTGAGTGCCTAGGTTGTGGAGGAAGATAAGGGGTAGCGGCATAACTTGTTTCATACACGTTGTTTGGTGAATGCGAAGGTACGTCGAGTTATTATTGATAGTGGCAGCTGCAATAATATTGCAAGTACGGAGATGGTTGAGAAGTTAGGATTGCAAACAAAGCACCATCCACATCCTTATCATATGCAGTGGTTGAACGATTGCGGATCAATGAGAGTAACATGCATGGTAAGAATCCCTATTTTAGTTGGCACATATCATGATGTGGTGGAGTGCGATGTGGTGCCCATGCATGCATGTCACCTACTATTGGGACGTCTTTGGTTATTTGATCGTGATGTGCAAATCAGCGGTCGTGCAAACCGTCTCATTTTTATCCATAAAGGAGAGAAGTTTACATGGCTACCCATGACACCGGAGGAGGTATTTGTGGATGAGCAAAAGAGAAAGGTTCAAAATAAGTGAGAGATTGAGAAACATTCTAGTGCGAGCCACAATAATAGTAAGGGAGTGCATCCACAGCCAAAAGCTTCAAAACCAAATATGACCAAGCCAACGGGAAAACAGGGATTAGTCATGATGGCTAGGAAAAGGGACTTAAAAGAATTGAGTGAACCTAATACTATGTTCTTTGTACTCCTATACAAAGAAGCCTTTTTATCGATTGACGACTTATCCTCTACTTTGCCTAGTGTTTGTCTTGATCTATTGCAGGCATATGAGGACGTGTTTCCCGATGAGGTACCACCCGGGCTGCCACCTAAGCGTGGGATTGAGCATCAAATTGATTTGGTACCAGGAGCGCCATTGCCAAACCGGGCGCCATACCGCACAAATCCAGAGGAGACTAGAGAAATTCAGCGTCAAGTTCAAGAGCTTCTTGATAAAGGTTACATACAGGAAAGTCTATCTCCTTGTGCTGTTCCAGTTATTTTGGTTCCGAAGAAAGATGGTACTTGGAGAATGTGCATTGATTGTAGAGCAATAAATAATATCACTGTTAGGTATAGGCATCCGATACCTAGACTTGATGACATGCTAGATGAACTTAGTGGCTCTACAATATTTACTAAGATTGATCTTCGAAGTGGGTACCAACAAATAAGAATGAAAGAGGGCGATGAATGGAAAACTGCATTTAAGACTAAATTTGGTTTATATGAATGGTTAGTCATGCCCTTTGGATTACCAAATGCACCTAGTACTTTCATGAGATTAATGAATCATGTGCTTAAGATCATTCATCGGAAAGTTTGCTGTTGTATACTTTGATGATATTCTTATTTACAGCAAAACTTTCACTGAACATATTGAACATATGAGGTGCGTGCTTGCTGTTTTGAGAGAAGAAAGTCTATATGCTAACCTTAAAAAGTGCACCTTTTGCACAGATTAGGTTGTGTTTCTTGGCTTTGTTGTTTCAGGTAAAGGCGTGGAGGTCGATGAGGAAAAAATTAAGGCTATTCATGACTGGCCGCCTCCACACAATATAAGCCAAGTGAGGAGCTTTCTAGGCCTAGCGAGTTTCTACCACCGGTTCGTGAAAGATTTTAGCACTATTGCTGCCCCTATTAATGAATTGACAAAGAAGGAGGTTCCTTTCAATTGGGGGGCAGCACAAGACAAAGCATTTCAGGAATTGAAGGATCAGCTTACATCTGCACCACTCCTAGCGCTACCGGATTTTGGTAAGATGTTTGAGGTTGAATGTGATGCTAATGGTGTAGGGATTGGTGGGGTGCTTATGCAGCAAAGTAGGCCAATTGCTTATTTCAGTGAAAAGTTAAGTGGTCCAACGCTTAATTATTCAGTTTATGACAAGGAATTGTATGCGTTAGTGCGTGTGTTGGAAACTTGGCAGCACTATTTATGGCTTAAAGAATTTGTTATACATTCTGACCATGAATCTCTGAAACATCTTAAAGTTCAATTAAAACTAAACCGTAGACATGCACGTTGGAGTGAGTTCATAGAATCTTTTCCATACATTATTAAATATAAGAAAGGGAAGGATAATGTTGTAGCGGATGCATTGTCTAGACGACATATGTTACTTTCCCAACAAGATGTTAAAATTTTGGGTCTAGAGAGTATTAAAGAATTGTATGCTGTTGACGCGTTCTTTGCTGAACCCTACTCAAAGTGTGGTAATGGAAAAGGTTGGGAGAAGTATCATTTGCATGATGGTTTCCTATTTAGAGCTAACAAATTGTGCATTCCAGATTGCTCTGTTCATTACTTTTATTGCAGGAAGCTCATGCAGGTGGTCTTATGGGTCACTTTGGTGCTAAAAAGACCGAGAGTGTGCTGGCTGATCATTTTTTTGGCCAAAGATGAGGCGAGACGTGGAACGATACGTGTTGAAATGCATTACATGCCATAAAGCTAAGTCCCATCTTAATCCCCATGGTTTATACACGCCTTTACCTATTCCTAGTGCTCCGTGGGAGGACATCTCTATGGATTTTGTGTTAGGATTGCCACGGACTAACAGGGGAGGGATTCGGTATTTGTGGTGGTTGATCGTTTTAGTAAAATGGCTCATTTTATTCCATGTCATAAGAGCGACGATGCTTCACATGTTGCCGATTTATAACAGGGCATAATTTGAAGATGTGGGAAGAGTGCATTCCGCATGTGGAATTTGCTTATAACAGGGCGGTACATTCTACTACAAAATTATGTCCATTTGAGATTGTTTATGGATTTAAACTTATTGCTCCCATCGATCTTTTGCCATTGCCATTGCAGGAACGAGCTAATATGGATGCTAGTAAACGTGCTAAATTCATTAAAAATATTCATGAGAAAACGAAGGCAAATATAGAGGAGATGACACGAAAGTATGTGCAACGAGCAAATAAAGGAAGAAAGAAGCTGGTGTTTGAATCGGGCGAGCTCGTTTGGGTGCACTTGAGAAAAGAACGTTTTCCAGAGTTACGCAAGTGCAAGTTACAGCCCTGCAGTGATGGTCCTTTTAAAGTGCTTGAAAGGATCAACGATAATGCATACATGATTGAGCTACCTGGAGAGTATGGTGTTAGTGCCACATTCAATGTCGCTGATCTATCCCCGTTCTTTGGCAAACCGTCCGAGTCGAGGACGACTCCTTTTCAAGAGGGGGAGGATGATGAGGACATCCCAATCTTTAATAAACACACTGAAGATGATCATAACAAGGACCAACAATATCAAGGACCAATCACGAGAAGACGTGCTAAACAAATACATGATCAGGTGAATGCTAACCTAAGTTACATTTCACATTCTTGTGACTTGGTCGTGCCCCCCACCTCTTCTTCTTTGATTGAACTCAGGTGCATTGGAGAGGAACACGGAGGTCCAGAAAACCAACAAGTTTTGCAATCGTTATCTGCATGAATTATAATGTTTACAACCAGCATACACCAGACCAATGGTTGGCTTGTCCAGTCTATTTTCCTACGTTTCAAACCGTGCATCATTGGAGTTGTGAAAAGAAAGATATGGTCATTTTAGTAACAGCTGCACATGCTGATAAATGCTGCGCGAAAACTGAAGACTTTTTGAAAGTTTGCGCACCAACCTGTCATGTTTTACTACACATATCCTATATGGATGGAAAGATAATCAAGTCTAATTTCACCTCCAACAAATGGTTCGTCTTTTGGACTTCCGAGCAAAGAGTTATTGCTGTTTTACTAAAGACTGCGCAGAAGTTGAGCAGACGCGCGAGAATTTAAGAAGACTCCTTGAATGCTCCAACCAGTTGGCCTTCTATCTTCCAACATTGTGATTTATGTTCATACCCAGCTAGGAGGGTTGTTCTAGTATATATACCCCTCTACTCCTATCCGTAGGGAGAACTTACTTTTGGATATTGATCTATTAAGAAAAATAGAGTGTTCTTGCTTCCCGAGTTCTTGTGATTCCCGTGAATTGCACCTAGCTTGTGCTTCTATGCCATCGAGCGTAGCTGTGTGAGTTAGTATTCAGGTTTGTGGACTAACGATTGTCTCGGATAGTAGGCTAAGGTTGGCTTCCTCGTCGTTGGGTTACAAAATTTCCCCAAACTACCATTCTTGATCCCACGTCGTGAGATCGTGCAAGTCGGTGCATTGGCTCTCACGAGCTAGTGCACATCAAAAAACTTCAGTTGCGATGTTTGGCACTCCTGAATACAACGTTTGGCACTTCACTGACTTACCAGACTCGCACAGATTCCGTATGGCTTCCCTAGTAAGCAATGGCACACAAGAGGAGCATTTGCGATGTTGGGCACTCGGTTGGGTTTCATGACTCGGGTGGATTCCGAATGGCTTTTTCACTAAGCATGTGTTTACGAGAAGTGCACTACGGTGTTTCGCTCTTCGCAGTCTTGCAAGACTCGTACGGATTCTATATGGCTTCTCTATTAACGAATGGCACACAACAGGTTCATTACTTGCTGTCCTATAGTCCATAAACCGAAAACAAAAAAAAATTCCAAACCCTAGTTTCGCATCTGTTATTTTCGTAAGTTTTCTTAAGTCTTGATCCATTAGAAATTTTGTTTACGTGCTGATCTTTGTGTTCCTGCGCGTAACTTGATCTTGTGTCCCCATAAAACAAAAAAAAAGTAGATTCAATTTACTCTTGAAGTTGAGTCCGCGTCTACAACTCCTCCCAGATCAATCTGAGTGCAACCCTAGAATCCCATTCGGTTTTGGCTAGCTGTCCACTTCCAAATCTTTTCTTAAGTCTTGATCCATTAGAAATTTTGTTTACGTGTGGATCTTTGTGTTCCTTCGCGTAACTTGATCTTGTGTCCCCACAAAACAAAAAAAAGTAGATTCAATTTACTCTTGAAGTTGAGTCCGTGTCTACAACTCCTCCCGGGATCAATCGAGTACAACAGCTAGCCAAACACGAATGAGATTTGGGGTTGCCATCAGAAACCAACTCGGGAGGAGTTGTAGACACGACCAACTTCAAGAGTAAATTGAATCTACTTTTTGACTTTTGTGGGACACAAGATCAAGTTACGCGAAGGTACACAAAGATCAGCACGTAAACAAAATTTCTAATGGATCAAGACTTAAGAAAACTCACGAAAATAAAAGATGCGAAAGTAGGGTTTGGAAATTTTTTTTTGTGTTTTCGGTTTATGGACTATATGAAAGCAAGTAATGAACCTGTTGTGTGCCATTCGTTAATAGAGAAGCCATGTAGAATCCGTACGAGTGTACTAAGACAGCAAAGAGCGAAACACCGCAGTGCACTTCTTGTAAACACTTGCTTAGTGAAAAAGCAATTCGGAATCCCCCCGAGTCATGCAACCCAACCGAGTGCCTAACACCGCAAATGCTGCTCTTGTGTGCCTTTGCTTACTAGGGAAGCCATATGGAATCTGTCCGAGTCTGGTAAGTCAATGAAGTGCCAAACGTCGTATTCCGGACTGCCAAACATCGCAGCTGAACTTTTTGCTCACCGTTCTCTCTCTCTCTCTCTCTCTCTCTAAACTTTAAATTATTTTTGATCGGCTGGAGTGGTATTCAGGAGCAGCCCTGAATGCAATATCAGTGACTAGACTCAAGTATTCAAAGGAGATAAGTGAAGCTCGTATGTATGGTGTTCAAGGAAACCAGCGTGAACACTAACTCCTGTCCTAGAGTTGGTTTCGGATGGCAACTTCCAAACGGATTCGGAGGTGGACAGCTAGCCAAAACCGAATGGGATTCTAGGGTTGTACTCGGATTGATCTGGGAGGAGTTGTAGACACGGACTCAACTTCAAGAGTAAATTGAATCTACTTTTTTTTGTTTTGTGGGGACACAAGATCAAGTTACGCGAAGGAACACAAAGATCAGCACGTAAACAAAATTTCTAATGGATCAAGACTTAAGAAAACTCACGAAAATAAAAGATGCGAAAGTAGGGTTTGGAAATTTTTTTTTGTGTTTTCGGTTTATGGACTATAGGACAGCAAGTAATGAACCTGTTGTGTGCCATTCGTTAATAGAGAAGCCATATGGTATCCGTACGAGTCTACTAAGACAGCAAACAGCGAAACACCGCAGTGCACTTCTTGTAAACACTTGCTTAGTGAAAAAGCCATTCGGAATCCCCCTGAGTCATGCAACCCAACCGAGTGCCTAACATCGCAAATGCTGCTCTTGTGTGCCATTGCTTCTGGGGAAGCCATATGGAATCTGTATAGTCTCGGTAAGTCAATGAAGTGCCAAACGTCGATTCAGGATCGCCAAACATCGAATCGAACTTTTGCTCAAGACTCTTTCTCTCTCTCTCTAAACTTTGAAATTTTTTTTGATTGGCTGGAGTGGTATTCAGGAGCAGCCCTCAATGCAATATCAGCGACTAGTCTCAAGTATTCAAAGGAGATTAGTGAAGCTCGTATGTATGGTGTTCAAGGAAACCAGCGTGAACACTAACTCCTGTCCTAGAGCTGGTTTCGAATGGCAATTTCGAAACGGATTCGGAGGTGGACAGCTTGCCAAACACGAATGGGATTCTAGGGTTGTACTCGGATTGATCTGGGAGGAGTTGTAGACACGGACTCAACTTCAAGAGTAAATTAAATCTACTTTTTTTTTGTTTTGTGGGGACACAAGATCAAGTTACGCGAAGGAACACAAAGATCAGCACGTAAACAAAATTTCTAATGGATCAAGACTTAAGAAAACTCACGAAAATAAAAGATGCGAAAGCAGGGTTTGGAAATTTTTTTCGTTTTCGGTTTATGGACTATAGGACAGCAAGTAATGAACCTGTTGTGTGCCATTCGTTAATAGAGAAGCCATATGGAATCCGTACGAGTCTACTAAGACAGCAAAGAGCGAAACACCGCAGTGCACTTCTTGTAAACACTTGCTTAGTGAAAAAGCCATTCGGAATCCACCCGAGTCATTCAACCAAACCGAGTGCCTAACATCGCAAATGCTGCTCTTGTGTGCCATTGCTTACTAGGGAAGCCATATGGAATCCGTCTTGAGTCTCGGTAAGTCAATGAAGTGCCAAACGTCGATTCAGACTGACCAAACATCAGAATCGAACTTTTGCTCACCACTCTCTCTCTCTCTAAACTTTGAATTTTTTTTGATCGGCTGGAGTGGTATTCAGGAGCAGCCCTCAATGCAATATCTGTGACTAGTCTCGAGTATTCAAAGGAGATAAGTGAAGCTCGGGGGGGGGGGGGGGGGGGGGGGGGGGGGGGGGGGGGGGGGGGGGGGGGGGGGGGGGGGGGGGGGGGGGGGGGGGGGGGGGGGGGGGGGGGGGGGGGGGGGGGGGGGGGGGGGGGGGGGGGGGGGGGGGGGGGGGGGGGGGGGGGGGGGGGGGGGGGGGGGGGGGGGGGGGGGGGGGGGGGGGGGGGGGGGGGGGGGGGGGGGGGGGGGGGGGGGGGGGGGGGGGGGGGGGGGGGGGGGGGGGGGGGGGGGGGGGGGGGGGGGGGGGGGGGGGGGGGGGGGGGGGGGGGGGGGGGGGGGGGGGGGGGGGGGGGGGGGGGGGGGGGGGGGGGGGGGGGGGGGGGGGGGGGGGGGGGGGGGGGGGGGGGGGGGGGGGGGGGGGGGGGGGGGGGGGGGGGGGGGGGGGGGGGGGGGGGGGGGGGGGGGGGGGGGGGGGGGGGGGGGGGGGGGGGGGGGGGGGGGGGGGGGGGGGGGGGGGGGGGGGGGGGGGGGGGGGGGGGGGGGGGGGGGGGGGGGGGGGGGGGGGGGGGGGGGGGGGGGGGGGGGGGGGGGGGGGGGGGGGGGGGGGGGGGGGGGGGGGGGGGGGGGGGGGGGGGGGGGGGGGGGGGGGGGGGGGGGGGGGGGGGGGGGGGGGGGGGGGGGGGGGGGGGGGGGGGGGGGGGGGGGGGGGGGGGGGGGGGGGGGGGGGGGGGGGGGGGGGGGGGGGGGGGGGGGGGGGGGGGGGGGGGGGGGGGGGGGGGGGGGGGGGGGGGGGGGGGGGGGGGGGGGGGGGGGGGGGGGGGGGGGGGGGGGGGGGGGGGGGGGGGGGGGGGGGGGGGGGGGGGGGGGGGGGGGGGGGGGGGGGGGGGGGGGGGGGGGGGGGGGGGGGGGGGGGGGGGGGGGGGGGGGGGGGGGGGGGGGGGGGGGGGGGGGGGGGGGGGGGGGGGGGGGGGGGGGGGGGGGGGGGGGGGGGGGGGGGGGGGGGGGGGGGGGGGAAAAAAAAAAAAAAAAAAAAAAAAAAAAAAAAAAAAAAAAAAAAAAAAAAAAAAAAAAAAAAAAAAAAAAAAAAAAAAAAAAAAAAAAAAAAAAAAAAAAAAAAAAAAAAAAAAAAAAAAAAAAAAAAAAAAAAAAAAAAAAAAAAAAAAAAAAAAAAAAAAAAAAAAAAAAAAAAAAAAAAAAAAAAAAAAAAAAAAAAAAAAAAAAAAAAAAAAAAAAAAAAAAAAAAAAAAAAAAAAAAAAAAAAAAAAAAAAAAAAAAAAAAAAAAAAAAAAAAAAAAAAAAAAAAAAAAAAAAAAAAAAAAAAAAAAAAAAAAAAAAAAAAAAAAAAAAAAAAAAAAAAAAAAAAAAAAAAAAAAAAAAAAAAAAAAAAAAAAAAAAAAAAAAAAAAAAAAAAAAAAAAAAAAAAAAAAAAAAAAAAAAAAAAAAAAAAAAAAAAAAAAAAAAAAAAAAAAAAAAAAAAAAAAAAAAAAAAAAAAAAAAAAAAAAAAAAAAAAAAAAAAAAAAAAAAAAAAAAAAAAAAAAAAAAAATAAAAGATCGAAAATAGGGTTTGGAAATTTTTTGTGTTTTCGGTTTATGGACTATAGGACATCAAGTAATGAACTGTTGTGTGCCATTCGTTAATAGAAGCCATATGGAATCCATACGAGTCTACTAAGACAACAAAAGCGAAACATGCATGTGCACTTCTTGTAAACACTTGCTTAGTGAAAAAGCCATTGGAATCCACAGGTCATGCAACCAAACCGAGTGCCTAACATACAAATCTCTGCTCTTGTGTGCCATTGCTTACTAGGGAAGACATATGGAATCCGTGCGAGTCTGGTAAGTCAATGAAGTGCCAAACGTCGTATTCAGGACTGCCAAACATCGCAACTGAACTTTTTGCTCACCACTCTCTCTCTCTCTCTAAACTTTGAAATTTTTTTTGATCATTTGGAGTGGTATTTAGGAGCAGCCCTCAATGCAATATCTGTGACTAGTCTCAAGTATTCAAAGGAGATAAGTGAAGCTCGTATGTATGGTGTTCAAGGAAACCAGCGTGAACAGTAACTCCTGTCCTAGAGTTGGTTTCGGATGGCAACTTACAAACGGATTCGGAGGTGGACAGCTAGCCAAAACCGAATGTGATTCTAGGGTTGTACTCGGATTGATCTGGGAGGAGTTGTAGACACGGACTCAACTTCACGAGTAAATTGATTCTACTTTTTTTTGTTTTGTGGGGACACAAGATCAAGTTCTGTGAAGGAACACAAAGATCGACACATAAACAAAACTTCTAATGGATCAAGACTTAAGAAAACTCACGAAAATAAAAGATGCGAAAATAGGGTTTGGAAATTTTTTTTGTGTTTTCGGTTTATGGACTATAGGACATCAAGTAATGAACCTGTTGTGTGCCATTCGTTAATAGAGAAGCCATATGGAATCCATACGAGTCTACTAAGACAGCAAAGAGCGAAACACCGCAGTGCACTTCTTGTAAACTCTTCCTTAGTGAAAAAGCCATTCGGAATCCACCCGAGTCATGCAACCAAACCGAGTGCCTAACATCGCAAATGCTGCTCTTGTGTGCCATTGCTTACTAGGGAAGACATATGGAATCCGTGCGAGTCTGGTAAGTCAATGAAGTGCCAAACGTCGTATTCAGGACTGCCAAACATCGCAACTGAACTTTTTGCTCACCACTCTCTCTGTCTCTAAACTTTGAAATTTTTTTTGATCGGCTGGAGTGGTATTCAGGAGCAGCCCTCAATGCAATATCTGTGACTAGTCTCAAGTATTCAAAGGAGATAAGTGAAGCTCGTATGTATGGTGTTCAAGGAAACCAGCGTGAACAGTAACTCCTGTCCTAGAGTTGGTTTCGGATGGCAACTTACAAACGGATTCGGAGGTGGACAGCTAGCCAAAACCGAATGTGATTCTAGGGTTGTACTCGGATTGATCTGGGAGGAGTTGTAGACACGGACTCAACTTCACGAGTAAATTGATTCTACTTTTTTTTGTTTTGTGGGGACACAAGATCAAGTTCTGTGAAGGAACACAAAGATCGACACATAAACAAAACTTCTAATGGATCAAGACTTAAGAAAACTCACGAAAATAAAAGATCGAAAATAGGGTTTGGAAATTTTTTGTGTTTTCGGTTTATGGACTATAGGACATCAAGTAATGAACTGTTGTGTGCCATTCGTTAATAGAAGCCATATGGAATCCATACGAGTCTACTAAGACAACAAAAGCGAAACACCATGATGCACTTCTTGTAAACACTTGCCTAGTGAAAAAGCCATTCGGAATCCACAGAGTCATGCAACCAAGCGAGTGCCTAACATCATAAATCTTGCTCTTGTGTGCCATTGCTTACTAGGAAGACATATGGAATCCGTCTTGAGTCAGTAAGTCAATGAAGTGCCAAGCGTCGTATTCGGGGACTGCCAAACATCATGGCTGAACTTTTGCTCACCACTCTCTCTCTCTCTAAACTTTGAAATTTTTTGATCATTTGGAGTGGTATTAGGGGCAGCCCTCAATGCAATATCGTGACTAGTCTCAAGTATTCAAAGGAGATAAGTGAAGCTCGTATGTATGGTGTTCAAGGAAACCGGCGTGAGCAGTAACTCTGTCCTAGAGTTGGTTTGGATGGCAACTTACAAACGGATTCGGAGGTGGACAGCTAGCCAAAACCGAATGTGATTCTAGGGTTGTACTCGGATTGATCTGGGAGGAGTTGTAGACACGGACTCAACTTCACGGGTAAATTGATTCTACTTTTTTTTGTTTTGTGGGGACATAAGATCAAGTTACGCGAAGGAACACAAAGATCAGCACATAAACAAAACTTCTAATGGATCAAGACTTAAGAAAACTCACGAAAATAAAAGATGCGAAAATAGGGTTTGGAAATTTTTTTTGTGTTTTCGGTTTATGGACTATAGGACATCAAGTAATGAACTGTTGTGTGCCATTCGTTAATAGAAGCCATATGGAATCCATACGAGTCTACTAAGACAGCAAAAAAGCGAAACACCATGATGCACTTCTTGTAAACTCTTCCTTAGTGAAAAAGCCATTCGGAATCCACAGAGTCATGCAACCAAACCGGTGCCTAACATCATAAATCTGCTCTTGTGTGCCATTGCTTACTAGGAAGACATATGGAATCCGTCTTGATGCAGTAAGTCAATGAAGTGCCAAGCGTCGTATTCGGGGCGCCAAACATCATGGCTGAACTTTTGCTCACCACTCTCTCTCTCTCTAAACTTTGAAATTTTTTGATCGGTGGAGTGGTATTAGGGAGCAGCCCTCAATGCAATATCGTGACTAGTCTCAAGTATTCAAAGGAGATAAGTGAAGCTCGTATGTATGGTGTTCAAGGAAACCGGCGTGAGCAGTAACTCTGTCCTAGAGTTGGTTTCGGATGGCAACTTACAAACGGATTCGGAGGTGGACAGCTAGCCAAAACCGAATGTGATTCTAGGGTTGTACTCGGATTGATCTGGGAGGAGTTGTAGACACGGACTCAACTTCACGAGTAAATTGATTCTACTTTTTTTTGTTTTGTGGGGACACAAGATCAAGTTACGCGAAGGAACACAAAGATCAGCACATAAACAAAACTTCTAATGGATCAAGACTTAAGAAAACTCACGAAAATAAAGATGCGAAAATAGGGTTTGGAAATTTTTTGTGTTTTCGGTTTATGGACTATAGGACATCAAGTAATGAACTGTTGTGTGCCATTCGTTAATAGAAGCCATATGGAATCCATACGAGTCTACTAAGACAACAAAAGCGAAAAACACATGATGCACTTCTTGTAAACACTTGCCTAGTGAAAAAGCCATTCGGAATCCACCCGAGTCATGCAACCAAACCGAGTGCCTAACATCGGAAATGCTGCTCTTGTGTGCCATTGCTTACTAGGAAGACATATGGAATCCGTCTTGAGTGCAGTAAGTCAATGAAGTGCCAAGCGTCGTATTCGGGACTGCCAAACATCATGGCTGAACTTTTGCTCACCACTCTCTCTCTCTCTAAACTTTGAAATTTTTTGATCATTTGGGTGGTATTAGGGGCAGCCCTCAATGCAATATCTGTGACTAGTCTCAAGTATTCAAAGGAGATAAGTGAAGCTCGTATGTATGGTGTTCAAGGAAACCGGCGTGAGCAGTAACTCTGTCCTAGAGTTGGTTTCGGATGGCAACTTACAAACGGATTCGGAGGTGGACAGCTAGCCAAAACCGAATGTGATTCTAGGGTTGTACTCGGATTGATCTGGGAGGAGTTGTAGACACGGACTCAACTTCACGGGTAAATTGATTCTACTTTTTTTTGTTTTGTGGGGACATAAGATCAAGTTACGCGAAGGAACACAAAGATCAGCACATAAACAAAACTTCTAATGGATCAAGACTTAAGAAAACTCACGAAAATAAAAGATGCGAAAATAGGGTTTGGAAATTTTTTTTGTGTTTTCGGTTTATGGACTATAGGACATCAAGTAATGAACTGTTGTGTGCCATTCGTTAATAGAAGCCATATGGAATCCATACGAGTCTACTAAGACAGCAAAAAAGCGAAACACATGATGCACTTCTTGTAAACACTTGCTTAGTGAAAAAGCCATTCGGAATCCACCCGAGTCATGCAACCAAACCGAGTGCCTAACATCGCAAATGCTGCTCTTGTGTGCCATTGCTTACTAGGGAAGACATATGGAATCCGTCTTGAGTGCGGTAAGTCAATGAAGTGCCAAGCGTCGTATTCGGGACGCCAAACATCATGGCTGAACTTTTGCTCACCACTCTCTCTCTCTCTAAACTTTGAAATTTTTTGATCGGTGGGTGGTATTGGGAGCAGCCCTCAATGCAATATCTGTGACTAGTCTCAAGTATTCAAAGGAGATAAGTGAAGCTCGTATGTATGGTGTTCAAGGAAACCGGCGTGAGCAGTAACTCTGTCCTAGAGTTGGTTTGGATGGCAACTTACAAGCAGTTCGGAGGTGGACAGCTAGCCAAAACCGAATGTGATTCTAGGGTTGTACTCGGATTGATCTGGGAGGAGTTGTAGACACGGACTCAACTTCACGAGTAAATTGATTCTACTTTTTTGTTTTGTGGGGACACAAGATCAAGTTCTGTGAAGGAACACAAAGATCAACACATAAACAAAACTTCTAATGGATCAAGACTTAAGAAAACTCACGAAAATAAAAGATGCGAAAATAGGGTTTGGAAATTTTTTTTGTGTTTTCGGTTTATGGACTATAGGACATCAAGTAATGAACCTGTTGTGTGCCATTCGTTAATAGAGAAGCCATATGGAATCCATACGAGTCTACTAAGACAGACAAAAAGCGAAACACCATGATGCACTTCTTGTAAACACTTGCTTAGTGAAAAAGCCATTGGAATCCACAGAGTCATGCAACCAAACCGAGTGCCTAACATCATAAATCTGCTCTTGTGTGCCATTGCTTACTAGGAAGACATATGGAATCCGTCTTGAGTGCAGTAAGTCAATGAAGTGCCAAACGTCGTATTCAGGACTGCCAAACATCGCAACTGAACTTTTTGCTCACCACTCTCTCTCTCTCTCTAAACTTTGAAATTTTTTTTGATCATTTGGAGTGGTATTCAGGAGCAGCCCTCAATGCAATATCTGTGACTAGTCTCAAGTATTCAAAGGAGATAAGTGAAGCTCGTATGTATGGTGTTCAAGGAAACCAGCGTGAACAGTAACTCCTGTCCTAGAGTTGGTTTCGGATGGCAACTTACAAACGGATTCGGAGGTGGACAGCTAGCCAAAACCGAATGTGATTCTAGGGTTGTACTCGGATTGATCTGGGAGGAGTTGTAGACACGGACTCAACTTCACGGGTAAATTGATTCTACTTTTTTTTGTTTTGTGGGGACATAAGATCAAGTTACGCGAAGGAACACAAAGATCAGCACATAAACAAAACTTCTAATGGATCAAGACTTAAGAAAACTCACGAAAATAAAAGATGCGAAAATAGGGTTTGGAAATTTTTTGTGTTTTCGGTTTATGGACTATAGGACATCAAGTAATGAACTGTTGTGTGCCATTCGTTAATAGAAGCCATATGGAATCCATACGAGTCTACTAAGACAGCAAAAAGCGAAACACATGATGCACTTCTTGTAAACACTTGCTTAGTGAAAAAGCCATTCGGAATCCACCCGAGTCATGCAACCAAACCGAGTGCCTAACATCGCAAATGCTGCTCTTGTGTGCCATTGCTTACTAGGGAAGACATATGGAATCCGTGCGAGTCTGGTAAGTCAATGAAGTGCCAAACGTCGTATTCAGGACTGCCAAACATCGCAACTGAACTTTTTGCTCACCACTCTCTCTCTCTCTAAACTTTGAAATTTTTTGATCGGTGGGTGGTATTAGGGGCAGCCCTCAATGCAATATCGTGACTAGTCTCAAGTATTCAAAGGAGATAAGTGAAGCTCGTATGTATGGTGTTCAAGGAAACCGGCGTGAGCAGTAACTCTGTCCTAGAGTTGGTTTGGATGGCAACTTACAAGCAGATTCGGAGGTGGACAGCTAGCCAAAACCGAATGTGATTCTAGGGTTGTACTCGGATTGATCTGGGAGGAGTTGTAGACACGGACTCAACTTCACGAGTAAATTGATTCTACTTTTTTTTGTTTTGTGGGGACACAAGATCAAGTTACGCGAAGGAACACAAAGATCAGCACATAAACAAAACTTCTAATGGATCAAGACTTAAGAAAACTCACGAAAATAAAAGATGCGAAAATAGGGTTTGGAAATTTTTTTTGTGTTTTCGGTTTATGGACTATAGGACATCAAGTAATGAACCTGTTGTGTGCCATTCGTTAATAGAGAAGCCATATGGAATCCATACGAGTCTACTAAGACAGCAAAAGCGAAACACATGATGCACTTCTTGTAAACACTTGCTTAGTGAAAAAGCCATTCGGAATCCACAGGTCATGCAACCAAACCGAGTGCCTAACATCATAAATCTGCTCTTGTGTGCCATTGCTTACTAGGAAGACATATGGAATCCGTCTTGAGTGCAGTAAGTCAATGAAGTGCCAAACGTCGTATTCAGGACTGCCAAACATCGCAACTGAACTTTTTGCTCACCACTCTCTCTCTCTCTCTAAACTTTGAAATTTTTTTTGATCATTTGGAGTGGTATTCAGGAGCAGCCCTCAATGCAATATCTGTGACTAGTCTCAAGTATTCAAAGGAGATAAGTGAAGCTCGTATGTATGGTGTTCAAGGAAACCAGCGTGAACAGTAACTCCTGTCCTAGAGTTGGTTTCGGATGGCAACTTACAAGCAGTTCGGAGGTGGACAGCTAGCCAAAACCGAATGTGATTCTAGGGTTGTACTCGGATTGATCTGGGAGGAGTTGTAGACACGGACTCAACTTCACGGGTAAATTGATTCTACTTTTTTTGTTTTGTGGGGACACAAGATCAAGTTCTGTGAAGGAACACAAAGATCAGCACATAAACAAAACTTCTAATGGATCAAGACTTAAGAAAACTCACGAAAATAAAAGATGCGAAAATAGGGTTTGGAAATTTTTTTTGTGTTTTCGGTTTATGGACTATAGGACATCAAGTAATGAACCTGTTGTGTGCCATTCGTTAATAGAGAAGCCATATGGAATCCATACGAGTCTACTAAGACGACAAAAAGCGAAACACATGATGCACTTCTTGTAAACACTTCCTTAGTGAAAAAGCCATTCGGAATCCACCCGAGTCATGCAACCAAACCGAGTGCCTAACATCGCAAATGCTGCTCTTGTGTGCCATTGCTTACTAGGAAGACATATGGAATCCGTCTTGAGTCAGTAAGTCAATGAAGTGCCAAGCGTCGTATTCGGGACGCCAAACATCATGGCTGAACTTTTGCTCACCACTCTCTCTCTCTCTAAACTTTGAAATTTTTTGATCGGTGGAGTGGTATTGGGGCAGCCCTCAATGCAATATCTGTGACTAGTCTCAAGTATTCAAAGGAGATAAGTGAAGCTCGTATGTATGGTGTTCAAGGAAACCGGCGTGAGCAGTAACTCTGTCCTAGAGTTGGTTTGGATGGCAACTTACAAGCAGTTCGGAGGTGGACAGCTAGCCAAAACCGAATGTGATTCTAGGGTTGTACTCGGATTGATGCGGGAGGAGTTGTGAACACGGACTCAACTTCACGGGTAAATTGATTCTACTTTTTTTGTTTTGTGGGGACACAAGATCAAGTTCTGTGAAGGAACACAAAGATCGACACATAAACAAAACTTCTAATGGATCAAGACTTAAGAAAACTCACGAAAATAAAAGATGCGAAAATAGGGTTTGGAAATTTTTTGTGTTTTCGGTTTATGGACTATAGGACATCAAGTAATGAACTGTTGTGTGCCATTCGTTAATAGAAGCCATATGGAATCCATACGAGTCTACTAAGACAGACAAAAGCGAAACACATGATGCACTTCTTGTAAACACTTGCTTAGTGAAAAAGCCATTCGGAATCCACAGAGTCATGCAACCAAACCGAGTGCCTAACATCATAAATCTGCTCTTGTGTGCCATTGCTTACTAGGAAGACATATGGAATCCGTCTTGAGTGCAGTAAGTCAATGAAGTGCCAAGCGTCGTATTCGGGACTGCCAAACATCATGGCTGAACTTTTGCTCACCACTCTCTCTCTCTCTAAACTTTGAAATTTTTTGATCGGTGGAGTGGTATTGGGAGCAGCCCTCAATGCAATATCTGTGACTAGTCTCAAGTATTCAAAGGAGATAAGTGAAGCTCGTATGTATGGTGTTCAAGGAAACCGGCGTGAGCAGTAACTCTGTCCTAGAGTTGGTTTGGATGGCAACTTACAAACGGATTCGGAGGTGGACAGCTAGCCAAAACCGAATGTGATTCTAGGGTTGTACTCGGATTGATCTGGGAGGAGTTGTAGACACGGACTCAACTTCACGGGTAAATTGATTCTACTTTTTTTTGTTTTGTGGGGACACAAGATCAAGTTACGCGAAGGAACACAAAGATCAGCACATAAACAAAACTTCTAATGGATCAAGACTTAAGAAAACTCACGAAAATAAAAGATGCGAAAATATGGTCTGGAAATTTTTTTTGTGTTTTCGGTTTATGGACTATAGGACATTAAGTAATGAACCTGTTGTGTGCCATTCGTTAATAGAAGCCATATGGAATCCATACGAGTCTACTAAGACACAAAAAGCGAAACACATGATGCACTTCTTGTAAACACTTGCTTAGTGAAAAAGCCATTCGGAATCCACAGAGTCATGCAACCAAACCGAGTGCCTAACATCATAAATCTGCTCTTGTGTGCCATTGCTTACTAGGAAGACATATGGAATCCGTCTTGATGCGGTAAGTCAATGAAGTGCCAAGCGTCGTATTCAGGACTGCCAAACATCGCAACTGAACTTTTTGCTCACCACTCTCTCTCTCTCTCTAAACTTTGAAATTTTTTTTGATCATTTGGAGTGGTATTTGGGGCAGCCCTCAATGCAATATCGTGACTAGTCTCAAGTATTCAAAGGAGATAAGTGAAGCTCGTATGTATGGTGTTCAAGGAAACCGGCGTGAGCAGTAACTCTGTCCTAGAGTTGGTTTGGATGGCAACTTCAAAGCAGTTCGGAGGTGGACAGCTAGCCAAAACCGAATGTGATTCTAGGGTTGTACTCGGATTGATCTGGGAGGAGTTGTAGACACGGACTCAACTTCACGGGTAAATTGATTCTACTTTTTTTTGTTTTGTGGGGACATAAGATCAAGTTACGCGAAGGAACACAAAGATCAGCACATAAACAAAACTTCTAATGGATCAAGACTTAAGAAAACTCACGAAAATAAAAGATGCGAAAATAGGGTTTGGAAATTTTTTTTGTGTTTTCGGTTTATGGACTATAGGACATCAAGTAATGAACTGTTGTGTGCCATTCGTTAATAGAAGCCATATGGAATCCATACGAGTCTACTAAGGCGACAAAAGCGAAACACCATGATGCACTTCTTGTAAACACTTGCTTAGTGAAAAAGCCATTCGGAATCCACAGAGTCATGCAACCAAACCGAGTGCCTAACATCATAAATCTGCTCTTGTGTGCCATTGCTTACTAGGAAGACATATGGAATCCGTCTGAGTGCAGTAAGTCAATGAAGTGCCAAGCGTCGTATTCGGGACTGCCAAACATCATGGCTGAACTTTTGCTCACCACTCTCTCTCTCTCTAAACTTTGAAATTTTTTGATCGGTGGAGTGGTATTGGGGCAGCCCTCAATGCAATATCGTGACTAGTCTCAAGTATTCAAAGGAGATAAGTGAAGCTCGTATGTATGGTGTTCAAGGAAACCGGCGTGAGCAGTAACTCTGTCCTAGAGTTGGTTTGGATGGCAACTTCAAGCAGTTCGGAGGTGGACAGCTAGCCAAAACCGAATGTGATTCTAGGGTTGTACTCGGATTGATGCGGGAGGAGTTGTGAACACGGACTCAACTTCACGAGTAAATTGATTCTACTTTTTTTGTTTTGTGGGGACACAAGATCAAGTTCTGTGAAGGAACACAAAGATCGACACATAAACAAAACTTCTAATGGATCAAGACTTAAGAAAACTCACGAAAATAAAAGATGCGAAAATAGGGTTTGGAAATTTTTTGTGTTTTCGGTTTATGGACTATAGGACATCAAGTAATGAACTGTTGTGTGCCATTCGTTAATAGAAGCCATATGGAATCCATACGAGTCTACTAAGACGACAAAAGCGAAACACATGATGCACTTCTTGTAAACACTTGCTTAGTGAAAAAGCCATTGGAATCCACAGAGTCATGCAACCAAACCGAGTGCCTAACATCATAAATCTGCTCTTGTGTGCCATTGCTTACTAGGAAGACATATGGAATCCGTCTTGATGCAGTAAGTCAATGAAGTGCCAAGCGTCGTATTCGGGACTGCCAAACATCATGGCTGAACTTTTGCTCACCACTCTCTCTCTCTCTAAACTTTGAAATTTTTTGATCGGTGGAGTGGTATTAGGAGCAGCCCTCAATGCAATATCGTGACTAGTCTCAAGTATTCAAAGGAGATAAGTGAAGCTCGTATGTATGGTGTTCAAGGAAACCGGCGTGAGCAGTAACTCTGTCCTAGAGTTGGTTTGGATGGCAACTTCAAGCGGTTCGGAGGTGGACAGCTAGCCAAAACCGAATGTGATTCTAGGGTTGTACTCGGATTGATGCGGGAGGAGTTGTGAACACGGACTCAACTTCACGAGTAAATTGATTCTACTTTTTTTTTGTTTTGTGGGGACACAAGATCAAGTTCTGTGAAGGAACACAAAGATCGACACATAAACAAAACTTCTAATGGATCAAGACTTAAGAAAACTCACGAAAATAAAAGATGCGAAAATAGGGTTTGGAAATTTTTTGTGTTTTCGGTTTATGGACTATAGGACATCAAGTAATGAACTGTTGTGTGCCATTCGTTAATAGAAGCCATATGGAATCCATACGAGTCTACTAAGGCGACAAAAGCGAAACACATGATGCACTTCTTGTAAACACTTCCTTAGTGAAAAAGCCATTGGAATCCACAGAGTCATGCAACCAAACCGAGTGCCTAACATCATAAATCTGCTCTTGTGTGCCATTGCTTACTAGGAAGCCATATGGAATCCGTCTTGATGCGGTAAGTCAATGAAGTGCCAAACGTCGTATTCAGGACTGCCAAACATCGCAACTGAACTTTTTGCTCACCACTCTCTCTCTCTCTAAACTTTGAAATTTTTTTTGATCGGCTGGAGTGGTATTCAGGAGCAGCCCTCAATGCAATATCTGTGACTAGTCTCAAGTATTCAAAGGAGATAAGTGAAGCTCGTATGTATGGTGTTCAAGGAAACCGGCGTGAGCAGTAACTCTGTCCTAGAGTTGGTTTCGGATGGCAACTTCAAGCAGTTCGGAGGTGGACAGCTAGCCAAAACCGAATGTGATTCTAGGGTTGTACTCGGATTGATCTGGGAGGAGTTGTAGACACGGACTCAACTTCACGAGTAAATTGATTCTACTTTTTTTTGTTTTGTGGGGACACAAGATCAAGTTACGCGAAGGAACACAAAGATCAGCACATAAACAAAACTTCTAATGGATCAAGACTTAAGAAAACTCACGAAAATAAAAGATGCGAAAATAGGGTTTGGAAATTTTTTTTGTGTTTTCGGTTTATGGACTATAGGACATCAAGTAATGAACCTGTTGTGTGCCATTCGTTAATAGAAGCCATATGGAATCCATACGAGTCTACTAAGACGACAAAAGCGAAACACCATGATGCACTTCTTGTAAACACTTGCTTAGTGAAAAAGCCATTCGGAATCCACAGAGTCATGCAACCAAACCGAGTGCCTAACATCATAAATCTGCTCTTGTGTGCCATTGCTTACTAGGAAGACATATGGAATCCGTCTTGATGCAGTAAGTCAATGAAGTGCCAAACGTCGTATTCAGGACTGCCAAACATCGCAACTGAACTTTTTGCTCACCACTCTCTCTCTCTCTAAACTTTGAAATTTTTTTTGATCGGCTGGAGTGGTATTTAGGAGCAGCCCTCAATGCAATATCTGTGACTAGTCTCAAGTATTCAAAGGAGATAAGTGAAGCTCGTATGTATGGTGTTCAAGGAAACCGGCGTGAGCAGTAACTCTGTCCTAGAGTTGGTTTGGATGGCAACTTCAAGCAGTTCGGAGGTGGACAGCTAGCCAAAACCGAATGTGATTCTAGGGTTGTACTCGGATTGATGCGGGAGGAGTTGTGAACACGGACTCAACTTCACGAGTAAATTGAATCTACTTTTTTTTTTGTTTTGTGGGGACACAAGATCAAGTTCTGTGAAGGAACACAAAGATCGACACATAAACAAAATTTCTAATGGATCAAGACTTAAGAAAACTCACGAAAATAAAAGATGCGAAAATAGGGTTTGGAAATTTTTTTTGTGTTTTCGGTTTATGGACTATAGGACATCAAGTAATGAACCTGTTGTGTGCCATTCGTTAATAGAGAAGCAGTATGGAATCCGTACGAGTCTACTAAGACAACAAAAGCGAAACACCATGATGCACTTCTTGTAAGCACTTGCTTAGTGAAAAAGCCATTCGGAATCCACCCGAGTCATGCAACCAAACCGAGTGCCTAACATCGCAAATGCTGCTCTTGTGTGCCATTGCTTACTAGGCAAGCCATATGGAATCCGTGCGAGTCTGGTAAGTCAATGAAGTGCCAAACGTCGTATTCAGGACTGCAAAACATCGCAACTGAAAATTTTGCTCACCACTCTCTCTCTCTCTCTAAACTTTGAAATTTTTTTGATCGGCTGGAGTGGTATTCAGGAGGAGCCCTCAATGCAATATCTGTGACTAGTCTCAAGTATTCAAAGGAGATAAGTGAACCTCGTATGTATGGTGTTCAAGGAAACCAGCGTGAACACTAACTCCTGTCCTAGAGTTGGCTTCGGATGGCAACTTCAAGCAGTTCGGAGGTGGACAGCTAGCCAAAACCGAATGTGATTCTAGGGTTGTACTCGGATTGATGCGGGAGGAGTTGTGAACACGGACTCAACTTCACGAGTAAATTGAATCTACTTTTTTTGTTTTGTGGGGACACAAGATCAAGTTCTGTGAAGGAACACAAAGATCAGCACATAAACAAAATTTCTAATGGATCAAGACTTAAGAAAACTCACGAAAATAAAAGATGCGAAACTAGGGTTTGGAAATTTTTTGTGTTTTCGGTTTATGGACTATAGGACAGCAAGTAATGAACTGTTGTGTGCCATTCGTTAATAGAAGCCATATGGAATCCATGCGAGTCTACTAAGGCAGCAAAAAAGCGAAACACATGATGCACTTCTTGTAAACACTTGCTTAGTGAAAAAGCCATTCGGAATCCACAGGTCATGCAACCAAACGAGTGCCTAACATCATAAATCTGCTCTTGTGTGCCATTGCTTACTAGGAAGCCATATGGAATCCGTCTTGATGCAGTAAGTCAATGAAGTGCCAAACGTCGTATTCAGGACTGCCAAACATCGCAACTGAACTTTTTGCTCACCACTCTCTCTCTCTCTAAACTTTGAAATTTTTTTTGATCGGCTGGAGTGGTATTCAGGAGCAGCCCTCAATGCAATATCTGTGACTAGTCTCAAGTATTCAAAGGAGATAAGTGAAGCTCGTATGTATGGTGTTCAAGGAAACCAGCGTGAACAGTAACTCCTGTCCTAGAGTTGGTTTCGGATGGCAACTTCCAAACGGATTCGGAGGTGGACAGCTAGCCAAAACCGAATGTGATTCTAGGGTTGTACTCGGATTGATCTGGGAGGAGTTGTAGACACGGACTCAACTTCACGAGTAAATTGAATCTACTTTTTTTGTTTTGTGGGGACACAAGATCAAGTTCTGTGAAGGAACACAAAGATCGACACATAAACAAAATTTCTAATGGATCAAGACGTAAGAAAACTCACGAAAATAAAAGATGCGAAAATAGGGTTTGGAAATTTTTTTTGTGTTTTCGGTTTATGGACTATAGGACATCAAGTAATGAACCTGTTGTGTGCCATTCGTTAATAGAGAAGCCATATGGAATCCGTACGAGTCTACTAAGGCGACAAAAGCGAAACACCATGATGCACTTCTTGTAAACACTTGCTTAGTGAAAAAGCCATTCGGAATCCACCCGAGTCATGCAACCAAACCGAGTGCCTAACATCGCAAATGCTGCTCTTGTGTGCCATTGCTTACTAGGAAGACATATGGAATCCGTCTTGATGTGGTAAGTCAATGAAGTGCCAAGCGTCGTATTCGGGACTGCCAAACATACATGGCTGAACTTTTGCTCACCACTCTCTCTCTCTCTAAACTTTGAAATTTTTTTTGATCGGCTGGAGTGGTATTCAGGAGCAGCCCTCAATGCAATATCTGTGACTAGTCTCAAGTATTCAAAGGAGATAAGTGAAGCTCGTATGTATGGTGTTCAAGGAAACCGGCGTGAGCAGTAACTCTGTCCTAGAGTTGGTTTGGATGGCAACTTCAAGCAGTTCGGAGGTGGACAGCTAGCCAAAACCGAATGTGATTCTAGGGTTGTACTCGGATTGATGCGGGAGGAGTTGTGAACACGGACTCAACTTCACGAGTAAATTGAATCTACTTTTTTTGTTTTGTGGGGACACAAGATCAAGTTCTGTGAAGGAACACAAAGATCGCACATAAACAAAATTTCTGATGGATCAAGACTTAAGAAAACTCACGAAAATAAAAGATGCGAAAGTAGGGTTTGGAAATTTTTTTTTGTGTTTTCGGTTTATGGACTATAGGACAGCAAGTAATGATCCTGTTGTGTGCCATTCGTTAATAGAAGCCATATGGAATCCGTGCGAGTCTACTAAGGCAGCAAAAAGCGAAACACCATGATGCACTTCTTGTAAACACTTGCTTAGTGAAAAAGCCATTCGGAATCCACAGAGTCATGCAACCAAACCGAGTGCCTAACATCATAAATCTCTGCTCTTGTGTGCCATTGCTTACTAGGAAGCCATATGGAATCCGTCTTGAGTGCGGTAAGTCAATGAAGTGCCAAGCGTCGTATTCGGGACTGCCAAACATCATGGCTGAACTTTTGCTCACCACTCTCTCTCTCTCTAAACTTTGAAATTTTTTTTGATCGGTTGGAGTGGTATTCAGGAGCAGCCCTCAATGCAATATCAGTGACTAGTCTCAAGTATTCAAAGGAGATAAGTGAAGCTCGTATGTATGGTGTTCAAGGAAACCGGCGTGAGCAGTAACTCTGTCCTAGAGTTGGTTTGGATGGCAACTTCAAGCAGTTCGGAGGTGGACAGCTAGCCAAAACCGAATGTGATTCTAGGGTTGTACTCGGATTGATGCGGGAGGAGTTGTGAACACGGACTCAACTTCACGAGTAAATTGAATCTACTTTTTTTGTTTTGTGGGGACACAAGATCAAGTTCTGTGAAGGAACACAAAGATCGACACATAAACAAAATTTCTAATGGATCAAGACATAAGAAAACTCACGAAAATAAAGATGCGAAACTATGGTTTGGAAATTTTTTTTTTGTGTTTTCGGTTTATGGACTATAGGACATCAAGTAATGAACCTGTTGTGTGCCATTCGTTAATAGAAGCCATATGGAATCCGTGCGAGTCTACTAAGGCAGCAAAAGCGAAACACGCATGATGCACTTCTTGTAAACACTTGCTTAGTGAAAAAGCCATTCGGAATCCACAGAGTCATGCAACCAAACCGAGTGCCTAACATCATAAATCTGCTCTTGTGTGCCATTGCTTACTAGGAAGACATATGGAATCCGTCTTGAGTGCAGTAAGTCAATGAAGTGCCAAGCGTCGTATTCGGGACTGCCAAACATCATGGCTGAACTTTTGGTCACCACTCTCTCTCTCTCTAAACTTTGAAATTTTTTTTGATCGGCTGGAGTGGTATTCAGGAGCAGCCCTCAATGCAATATCTGTGACTAGTCTCAAGTATTCAAAGGAGATAAGTGAAGCTCGTATGTATGGTGTTCAAGGAAACCGGCGTGAGCAGTAACTCTGTCCTAGAGTTGGTTTGGATGGCAACTTCAAGCAGTTCGGAGGTGGACAGCTAGCCAAAACCGAATGTGATTCTAGGGTTGTACTCGGATTGATGCGGGAGGAGTTGTGAACACGGACTCAACTTCACGAGTAAATTGATTCTACTTTTTTTGTTTTGTGGGGACACAAGATCAAGTTCTGTGAAGGAACACAAAGATCACACATAAACAAAACTTCTAATGGATCAAGACTTAAGAAAACTCACGAAAATAAAAGATGCGAAAATAGGGTTTGGAAATTTTTTTTGTGTTTTCGGTTTATGGACTATAGGACATCAAGTAATGAACTGTTGTGTGCCATTCGTTAATAGAAGCCATATGGAATCCGTGCGAGTCTACTAAGACAGCAAAAGCGAAACACGCATGATGCACTTCTTGTAAACACTTCCTTAGTGAAAAAGCCATTCGGAATCCACAGGTCATGCAACCAAACCGAGTGCCTAACATCATAAATCTGCTCTTGTGTGCCATTGCTTACTAGGAAGCCATATGGAATCCGTCTTGAGTGCAGTAAGTCAATGAAGTGCCAAGCGTCGTATTCGGGACTGCCAAACATCATGGCTGAACTTTTGCTCACCTCTCTCTCTCTCTAAACTTTGAAATTTTTTGATCGGTGGAGTGGTATTGGGGCAGCCCTCAATGCAATATCGTGACTAGTCTCAAGCATTCAAAGGAGATAAGTGAAGCTCGTATGTATGGTGTTCAAGGAAACCGGCGTGAGCAGTAACTCTGTCCTAGAGTTGGTTTGGATGGCAACTTCAAGCAGTTCGGAGGTGGACAGCTAGCCAAAACCGAATGTGATTCTAGGGTTGTACTCGGATTGATGCGGGAGGAGTTGTGAACACGGACTCAACTTCACGAGTAAATTGTTTTGTTTGGAAATTTGGGGAAGAAAATAAAATTTATGTGGGTGAAAAAAATTAAATTTAAAAAATTTTTTTTTTGGGAAAAAAGTAGAACCGGTGAAAACTTTAATCCTGGTCACAAAAAGAACCTTTTGAATTTTTTTTGGATAAATCGAAAATTTTCCTCTTAATTGTTTTGGTATAAGTAAATTGGTTTCGTAAAAGTGAAGCTGATAGGGCAAAGGGCTTTAATCCTTTTTTTGAATTTAACTAGGGGGCCAGCAAGTTTTGGATTGGGGAAGGTGAAACCCAAAAGGAAGTCCTTTTTTTTGGGGAAATTTAAGGTGAGGAAAAGCTAAAAATTTAAGGATCGGGAAAGAATAAGGAAAAGGTTAAAATTTTTGTTTTTGGGGCAAAAATTGGTGGAAAAAAACAATATTAAGGTAAATGAAAAAAACAAATTTTTTTTTAAAGGGTGACGGGTTTAAGAAAGCCTTAAATTCTTATAGGAAGAAAAAAAGGAAACAGGTTTTGTTGGGAACAAAATTTCAATCCTTTCAATTTAAATTTTTGGTGATTAAGGAAGCAAGAAGTCTGTAAATTAAGGAAGGGTCGTTGGGAAACCGAATTCTCATTTTTCCCTTTTAATTTTGGGGAAATTAAACGGTTATTTTGGCGTTAAAGGAGAAGGAACTTATTTTCAAAATTTTTTAACCAAAGTTGGGGAAAAAAATTTGGCAAAAAATAGGGAAATAATGAATGGGGAAATTTGGTTTTCCTTTTGTTGGGCAATAAATTTGGTAAAAAACCAATAACAATTATGGAAAGAAAGGAAATTTAAAGGTTGAAATTTTTTTTTGGGCAAAATCAAAAACGTTTGGCCTTAAAAAAAATAAACTGAAAAGAAAAGGTTTTTTGGGAAATGGAACCCAATCCCTTTCCTTTAAATAAATTTTTTGTGGTTTAAACCCAAGGAAAGGATTCTTAATTAAAAGTCATTGGGTTCAAACGGCAACTTCTTTTTAAATTTTGATGGAAGTGGAATAGCAAACCAATGATTCTAGGTGTACTCATGATGCAAGGAGTGTGAACACGGATCACTTCACGGAAACTTGATCTACTTTGTTTGGAACCAGTAGTTTGGAAGAAAAAAGTAACTAAGCAAATTTCTATGTGTCAAGGCGTGAACTACGAAATAAGATGCGATAGGGTTTGAATGGTGTTTCGGTTATGACTATAGGATGTAATGAACTTGTCGCTTCGTATGAGACCAATAACTCAAGTTTACTAGGGTAAGGCGAAACAGAATTCGTAAACTACTTAGTTGAAAAGATTGGTTAAGGCTTCATAGGAAAGGTAACATAATCTGCTTGTGTGATTGCTAATAGAAGACATATGGAATCGGCTGAGTCGTAAGTCAATGAAACAAGCGTCGTATTCAGTAAACTCTAGTGAACTTTTCGCATCTTCCAAACGAATTAATGACTGAGTTGTTTGTAGGCCCATGCTATGTGAATCTCGAGTATCAAAGAGCAAAGTCGAATGTATGTATGGTTTCAAAGAAAGATCGAATAACTCTCAGGTTGTTTATGCTTAAGCGATCGGGTGGACAGTAAAACGAATGATTCTGGATTCTCGATTATGGGAGTGTGACGATCAACTTCGAAGAAAAATCGACTTTTGTTTTTACCAAGTCAGATTTGTGTGGAACAAAGAACACATACAAAATTCTAATGGATCTAGCTTGAATCCAAAAAGATGCGAATGGTTTGAAATTATTGTGTTGGATGGACTATTGGACATAATATGAACGTTGCCCTCGTATGAACATTGAATCCGATTCTAATCACAAGCAAAACCACGGTGACTGCTGTAAACATGTAGTGAAAGCCTTGATCGGTATGGAACCAAGCAGTCGTAACAATAAGATCTGCTCTTGTGCAATTGCTATAGGAAGATTGGAACTCTGACGAAGCAATGAATCCGGGAATTGGATGAACCATAGTGAACTATTGCTCAACTTCAGTCCTTAAATTTGAAATTTTTTGATCATTTGGGAGAATAGGCGCCTCAAGCAATAACTGTGACTAGTTCAGATCAAAGAATTGGAACTCTATGTAGTTCTCAAGAAACGGTAACATAATCTGTCCTTGGTTGGTTATGGAACTAGAAATTGGTGACTACTAGCAAACAAGTGATCAAGGTGTACTCGGATTATAGGCAAGTTGTGAACAGGACTCAACTTCACTCTAAATTGAACTTTTTGTCATTTGGGGCATGACATCGGAAGTAAACCAAAATCCATACAAATTCTAGGTAAGACTTAGAACGTTCAGAAATAATGAGGGAAATAGTTTCAATTTTTTGGTGACTTCGTATCGACTTGGACACTCAAAGTCTGAATGTGATCTGTTAATGAAGCCATATGAATCATACGAGTCACTGAAGGAAAGAATTGTCACTTTTGTATTTTTAGTGAAAAGCATTCGGAATCACAGTCATGAACATGCTAACATCATAAGATCTGTTGCATCTTACAGGAAGACATAAACGTGCTGATGGTAAGTCAATGAGTGAACGGTATCTAGGCAAACGATGCTGAACTTTCTACCATCTTCTCTAACTTGAAATTTTATGGGAAATTCGACACCCTAAGCAATACGTAAAAGTCCAAGATTTAAACTAAGTGAAACTTCGTATGTTGGTTTCAGGAACCACTGGCGTAACTCGACTTAGAGTTGTTTCGGATGGCATTACAGGGATCATGGCAACTACAAAACCAATGATTCAGGGTGTATCGGAGCGAAGTTGTTGCAGGACCAACTTCGATAAATTGATCTATTTTTTTTGTGGACACAAATCAATTCTGTGAGACACTAAACGAATAAAAAGTTTAATGGATCAAGACTTGAAATCAAAATAATGCGAAAGGTTGAAATTTTTCTTTTTGGTTTATGGACTAAGACATTGTGAAGAACTTTGATGCACGTAATAAGCATTGAATCATACGAGTTACAGGCCAAACGAAACAAGCGATTGATTCTGAAACACTTGTTGTGAAGATATCGGAATCACAGTATGCAACATCGGTGCCTAATCTAATGCCTTGGCATTGACTAGAAGACTATGGAATCCTGTGATGCAATGAGTGAAGGTTGTTCGGGGCCAACGATAAATGAACTGTTGCTACCATTCTTTAAACTTGAAATTTATGACATTGGTGGAATCAGCAGCAGCACTAATGCAATACTGTATAGTCAGTATTCAGGGATAAGATGTGTATGGTGTTCAAGGACCACTAGCTTAACTTGTTTTGATTGGTATGGAGCACTAGAACGTTGGATACAGCAGCAAAACAAGTGATTCAGGTGACTCTGATGTGTCAAGGAGGTTACACGGACTCAACTTCAGTAAATGTTCTACTTTTTTTTGTGGGACATAAGCAATTCGTGGGAAACAAAGATGTATTAACAAACTCAATGATCAAGATTAGAATCACGAAACTAAGTACAATATTTTTAATTTTTTGTTTTGGAATTTAAGGCTCGAAGGAAAATTGGGCCTCGTAATAAAGCCATATGGATCAGAGCTATAAGAGACAAATAACTGAGTCATATTTTAAATATTGCTGTAAAGCATTGGATCAAGCATCAACAAACCAGAGTGCCTAAAATAAACTCTCTGGTGCCATTGCTACTAGGAAGAAATGGATCAGCGTCACATAGTCAATTGAATGCTAGTGTTTGGGGACATCATCGAACTTTGCACCATCTCTCTAACTGAAAATTTGATCATTTGGATGGTATTGGGCAGCAATGCAAATCTGACTAGCTCGTAATCAATGAGATATGAAGCTCGTATTATGGGTTCAAGGAAACAGGTGACACGTAACTCTGTCCTAAGTTGATTGGATCAACTGAGTTGGAGGTGGCAGCAGCCAAAACCGAATGATTCAGGGTGTACTGATTAGGGAAAGTTGGAACGGACTCAACTTCACGTAAATATCTACTTTTTGTTTGTGGGACAAGACAGTCGTGAAGGACAGCAAAGACAATAAAAAGGAATTCTAATGATCAAGATTAGAAAACTCAACGAACTAAAGATTCCAATTGGGTTTGGAATGTTAGGTTGGTTATGGACACATCAAATTGAACTGTGTTCATGTTAAAGAACCTAGGATCATCGAGTACTCTAAGAAACAGACGAACCGCTGATATTCTTTAACGTTTTGGAAAAAGCATTGGAATCAACAGTATGCCAACCAATGTAACATAAATCTTCTCGTGTGCAGCTTACAGAAGCTATGAATCGTGATCAATAAGTCAATTGTGAACTCTTTTTGGCTTTGGCAAACATGATCAGAATTGCACCAACCTCCTCTAAACTTAAATTCTTTTGACATTGAGTTAGAGCAAGCACCAATGAAAATCTGATAGTTCAAGTAATCAAGGTGTAAGGAGCTCGTATGATGGTTCAAGAAACCGAAACGGTACTCCTCGTCCTAGATTTGGTTTGATGGCATTGATGGAATAAGACAGCCAAGCAAATGTGATCTGGGTAAGTATTCGGAGACAGGAGTGAAGCGACTCAACTACGTAATTGTCTAATTTTGTTTTGTGGACTAAGACAGTTCTGGAGGCACAGCCTCAAAACAAACTGTCTAATGGATCAGACTAGAAAATACGAAATTAGATCAGAAATCGGTTGAAATTTATTGTTTTGTTTTGGTTATGGACATAAGATCAACTTTGTGCATTCGTAACTAGACCAAGAATTCAAGGATCATAAGCGAAGGACAAGACATTCTTGTAAACTTGTCCTATGTTTGATGGAATACGAGTCATGAAGAACGAGTGCCAATCAAATACTCTATGGTCCATGCTTACTAGGAAGACAAGGAATTCATGGTAAATTTAGTGAAGTTTGGAAGCAAATCTAATGAACTTGTCGCTCATTAAACTTGAATTTTTGATCATTAGATTATGGAGCACCAAATGAAATGTGATTTAAGTATTAGGTAGTGAAGCTCGTATGATGGTTTCAAGAAACCAGCGTGCCAGTAACTCAATCCTAGATTGGTCTTGGATGGACTAAAGCAGTCGGAAGGACACTGAAACCAATGTGATTCAAGGTTGTACGGATGATCGGAGTTGTGCACGACTCACTTCATAAATGTTCTATTTTTTGTTTGTGGGGACATAAGACAGTTCGTGACGAACCAAAGATCGACATAACAAGTTTAATGGATCAAGACTAAGAAATTTCACGGAAATAACTCAAATAATTTGAAATTTTTTGTGTTTGGATGGATAGTGGACATCAAGAAACTTGTGTTCCATTCGTTAAAGAAAGCCATAGGAATCATCGAGTTCAACAAAGGAAAATCACATTGATTTTGTGAACTTTCGTTAGTGAAAGCATACGGAATCCACAGTATGCAACACGTAAAGAAATCTGTGATGCCATGACTACGAAAATATGGAATCCGGCGATGGAATCATTGTAACGTCTTCGATGCCAAATAGCGAACTTGTAACTCTCAAACTTGAATTGATGTGATGTAATAGGCAGCCTCATGAATCGTGACTAGTCTAGTATCAAAGAAATAAGGAAGCATATGGTTCGGACGTGCAGTAACTCTTAGAGGTTTTGGATGGCAACTTCAGCAGTTCGGTGCATAGCCAAACCGATGGATCTAGTTGTACATCTTGATCAGTTTGAAACTGAAATACGTAAATTGATCACTGTTGGACAAATCAAATTCTGTGAAGGACCAAGATCGAATCAAACTCAATGATAAGCTTATGAACTCACAATAAAAGTGAAAATTGGTTTGATTTTGTGTTTGGATTGACATAGGATCAATATGATGTGGCATTCGAAAAAGCATATGTGAATATGAGTCTACTAACCAAAGCAAACTCTATGTATTTCTTGTAGTGAAGCATTCGGATCGAGTCAATGCAACAAACGTGCCTAGATATAAAGTGTCTGTGCATTGTACAGGGGACATAGGAACTCCGCTGATGCAGTAATCATGGTCTAGTGTTTGGGGCCAATATGGCAATTTGCACATCTCAAACTAGAATTTTTGACATTTGTGTTTAGGGAGCCTCAATGAATCTTGACTAGTCTCAAGATCAAGGAGATAAGTGAAGCTCGATGTATGGTGTTAGAAATGAGATTCTCTTGGTTGTGGAAGCAATACAAGCTTGAGGTGACAGTCAAAGAATGTGTCTAATGAAATCATGATCGAGGAGTTGTAGAACGACAATAACGTAAATTGATCTCTTTATTTGTGATGTAAGTCGTAGGAACCCAAGTCAGACATAACAAAACTTAATGGTGCTACAAACTCTCAATAAAGATGCAAATGGTTTGAATTTAGTGTATTGGTTTGATATCAGACATCAAGTAATGAACGTGTGTGATGCCATTAATGAGCCATATGGAACATACGATCTAACTGCTCAAACATGTGACTTTGTGTGAAATCTCTTAGGAAGAGCCTGGATCACGAGTCATCAACAGCATGTAATCATAAGTGTGCATGCTTACGGAGATTGGAATCGTCAGCGGTAGCATAATCCAGCGTCGTTTGACTGAAACTTTGACTTTTGGTACACCCTCTCAACTTGAAATTTGACTGAGTGATCGACAGCTCAAGCAAATAGTGACTTGTCTCAAGTATTCAAGGGTAAGGAAGCTCGTATGTAGGTTTCAGAAACGGCGTGGAGTAACTCTAGAGTTGGTTTTGGATGGCAACTTAAAGGTTCGGAGTGGACACTAGCCAAAACGAATTGTCTAGGGTTGTACTGGTTGATGCGGAGGAGTTGTGAACACGGACTCAACTTCGAGAATGTTATTTTTGTTTTGGAACGTCGTTCTGTGAGGAACACAAGATCAGTCATAAAAAACTCTAAGATCAACTTAAAAACCACAATAAGTCGAATGGTTGATTGTTTGATTAGGAGATAGGACATCAAGCGTAATGAACTGTGTTGCCATTCGTTATAGAAGCCATATGGAATCCAACGAGTCACTAAGAACAAAGTGCACCATTGCCTTTGTAAACTTTCTTATGAAAACCATCGAGATCACGAGCATGCAACAAACGATGTACATACAATCTGCTCTGTGGCCATTGACAGGAGCTATGAACTCTGAGTCGTAATCAATGAATCCGCGTCGTATTCGGGTGCCACGTTGGTTTGGTACACCTCTCAATTGAATTTTGATTTGGGATTAGAGCAGTAATCAAATGTGACTAGTCAAGTATTAAGGAGATAAGTGAAGCTGTATTGTGTCAAGAACCGTGAGCATTAACTCAATCTAATTGGTTTGGATGGCAATTAAGCAGTTCGGGAGGACACTAGCCAAACGATGTGATTCTAGGGTTGTACTCGGATTGATCGGGAGGAGTTGTGAACGGACTCAACTTCACGGTAAATTGATTCTACTTTTGTTTTGTGGGGACATAATCAAGTTCGTAGGAACAAGACAACACATAAACAAACTTCTAATGGATCAAGACTTAAGAAAATCAAAAAAAATACGAAAATAGGGTTTGGAAATTTTTGTGTTTTGGTTTATGGACTATAGGACATCAAGTAATGAACCTTGTGTGCCATTCAGTTAATAGAAGCCATATGGAATCCATACGAGTCTACTAGGCAGCAAAGCGAAACACAGGTGACTTCTTGATCTTCTTAGTGAAAAAGCCATGGAATCCACAGTCATGCAACCAAAGTGCCTAACATCATAATGCCTTGTGTCCATTGCTTACTAGGAACATATGGAATCCGTCTGGTCGAGTAAGTAATGAAGGCCAAGCGTCGTATTGGATGCCAAACTGCCAGGATAATTGACTACCACTCTCTCTCTCTCTAAACTTTGAAATTTTTTGATCTGGTGGTATGGGAGCAGCCCTCAATGCAATATCGTGACTAGTCTCAAGTATTCAAGGAGATAAGTGAAGCTCGTATTGGTGTCAAACCGGTGAGCAAACTCTGATGTTCGGATGCAACTTCAAGGGTTGGATGGAGACTAGCCCAATGGATTCTGGGGACTAGATATCGAGTTGTGAACAGGATCACTCAGGTAAATTGATCTACTTTGTTTGTGGACATAAGATCAAGTTACGAAGAAACAAGATCAACATAAAAATTTTTGATGGATCAAGTTGGATACAAATAAGATCGAAAGGTTGAATTTTGTGTCGGTTATGACTAGGACATTAAATCAATTTAGGTCCTTGTTAATAGAAGCTATGTGATCTTTGATGACTAAGACAACGAAGGAAACAATGTGCATTCGTAAACACTATGAAAAGCCATGAATCCACAGTCATAACCAGCGGTGCCAAATGCATAAGTTTGCACTTTGTGATGCTTCTAGGTATGGAATGTGCATCGAAGTCAATGAAGCAGTCGTATGGATGCCAAACATATGCGCTTTGCTCACTCTCCTCTCTCTACTTTGAAATTTTGATCTGAGTGGATTGGAACCCGATGCATATCTGATATCTATAGTCAAAGGAATTCGAACCGAGTATGGCTGAACCGTACGTAATCTGCTAGGTTGGTTTGGAGCACTTAACGCATTCTGAGGTGGACTAGCCAAACAATGTGATTCAGGGGACCATGATCAGAGTGTACAGGATCAACTTCAGGGTAATTGATTTACTTTGATTTGTTTGGGACATGTCAATCTGAAGGACAAGATCAACTACAAACTTTATGGATCAAGACTAAGATTCTCAAGAAATAAAGATCGAAATAGGTTGGAAATTTTGGATCGGTTATGAATAGACATAAGATGAACTTGTTTGTGTGCATTTTAAGTGAGGATATGGACCATACGATCTATAAGGAATAATGCGAACAAGGTGCACTTCTTGTAAACCTTCAGTGAAAAAGCCATTGGAATCTACTGGTTGAAAGACAGGCTACATCATAAACTGCTTGTGGCCATTGCTTACAGGGCATATGGAACCTTATGACTAAGTCAATGAAATCACGAAAAGTGCTTTGGGGCCCAACTTCGAACTTTTGTAACTCTTGCTTCTCAAAATTGAATTTTAGGTGAGTGGATAGGCAGCCCTAATGCAATCCATCGTGCTAGTCTCAAGATTCAAAGGATAGTGACCGTGTATGTGTTAGGAAACCCGTCTAATTGCCAAGTATTGGATGATCTCAAGCGATTTCAAAGCTAGCCAAAATGAATTGATTTGGGTTGTACTCGGACTGAATCGATGAGTTGTGAATAGGCAACTTCAGATTGAACTAGCTCTTGTTGTGAACAATCAGTTCTGATAACACAGAATTACAAAACTTCAATGGATCAAATTGAAACTACAAATAAAGTAAATGGGTTTGGAATCTTTTGTAGGTTTAAGGACTAAGGCATAAGTATAACTTTGTGTGCTTGAATAGAAACAATGGAATCATAGAGTCTACTACGAAAGCAAACACAATGATGCAATTGTAAGTTCCTTGTGATAAAAGCCATTGGAATCCACGAGTATGCAAAACTTTGCTAGACTAAACGCACTTTGTGTTCTTACAAGGAAGCCATATGGAATCCTCTTGAGTCTGTAAGCAAGAAGTGCCAACGATACGATCGCACATCAATAAATTTGCTCCTTTCTCTTCTAAATTGAAATTTCTTTGATCTGGTATAGGCAGCCTCAATGCAAACGTGACTATCTCAGTATTCAAAAGTAATGAGTCGAATTGTTCAGGAACCTACGTCTCACTCTAGAGTAGTTTGGATACACTTCATGGGATTCGGTGACTACAAGCGAATGCATTCTGGTGACTGTTGTCAGATTAACACGGACTCATTCAGTAAATTGAATTTACTTTGTGTGGAACAAGTATTCTGTGAGGAACAATGCACATACAATTCTTGGATCAGCTAACTCAAAATAAAGGGAAAAGGGTGAAATTTTGTGTTGTTATGGACTATACCGTATCAATTGGCCAAGTTGATTGAGCCTGCAGCTTGGTGACTATGAATGAATGTGCTGACAGATTCAATGTAATGAAGCCAGGATCAGACCGACTAACACGGCTAATATATCTCTCTTAATTGATTTATGGGATGGCAATGCTTGTGACAGAAGATTAAGTGTGCGGTAGTCGAAACAAGCTGACTAAGTCTAGACGTTTATGACTCGTTGAAGCATCTAAATCCATATTGATCTTTGATGTGGGGTGTACAGCTCAATGATATGTACTGTTTAGGACATCAAGATCAACACAAGTCATTTGAAAGTAGCAACTCACAAAATAAAGGACTGCAAATAGGGTTGGAAATTGTAAGTGTTTTGGTTAGTTGAATCAAGTGAATAAGGTTGTTGCATTCGCTAATAGAACCATTTATCTCTGCTACTAAGACACAAGAAAACCTGATCCTAATCAATTAACAGATCCTAAAAAGCTGGATCCACAGGTCTGAACTTAACGGTGCCTACATAAATGCTTTGTGGCCATTGTTAGGATGGAACATATGCCAATGCTATGGAATAAGTCAATGAATCAACTGTAGATTGATTACAGATCATGAATTTTCCACCGATCCTAAACTTTGCAATCTTCTGAGAATTGGATTGTATTGAGAGCCTAATGCAATCGTGTAGCCAAACTAAAGTGAGATTAACTGATTATGGGTTCAAGGAACCGGTAACTCGAAATCTAAGTTTTCGATGGTAATTCAAAAGCAGTTCGAGGTGGAGCACCAAGACCGAAGTGATAACTAGGTTTATGGATTGATAGGAAAACAGCGACTAACTTCAGGAATTGAATTTTTTTTGTTTGTGGAAACAATTCAAGTAAAAAAGATCACCATAAACAAAATTCTAAATCGATCTCTAAAAAAAGCGAAAAACATTGGAAATTTTTTGTGTTTCGTTATGGAACTATAGGAATCAGAAGAATTTGGGTGCATTCTTAATCCTTGTTTTCTTAAGGAAAAGAGGAACGCGATGCAATTTTGTAACCTTCAGTGAAAAACATTCGGAAAAACATATGGCGAACTTTTGCTCACCACTCTCTCTCTCTCTAAACTTTGAATTTTTTTTTATCGGCTGGAGTGGTATTCAGGAGCAGCCCTCAATGCAATATCTGTGACTAGTCTCAAGTATTCAAAGGAGATAAGTGAAGCTCGTATGTATGGTGTTCAAGGAAACCAGCGTGAACAGTAACTCCTGTCCTAGAGTTGGTTTCGGATGGCAACTTCCAAACGGATTCGGAGGTGGACAGCTAGCCAAAACCGAATGTGATTCTAGGGTTGTACTCGGATTGATCTGGGAGGAGTTGTAGACACGGACTCAACTTCACGAGTAAATTGAATCTACTTTTTTTTGTTTTGTGGGGACACAAGATCATGTTCTGTGAAGGAACACAAAGATCAACACGTAAACAAAATTTCAAATGGATCAAGACTTAAGAAAACTCACGAAAATAAAGATGCGAAACTAGGGTTTGGAAATTTTGCTTTTGTGTTTTCGGTTTATGGACTATAGGATGACAAGTAATGAACTTTGTTGTGTGCCATTCGTTAATAGAAGCCATATGGAATCAAATGCGAGTCTACTAAGATAGCAAAAGCGAAACACTGCGATGTACTTCTTGTAAACACTTGCTTAGTGAAAAAGCCATTCGGAATCCACAGGGTAAGCAATGGCACACAAGAGCAGCATTTGCGATGTTAGGCACTCGGTTTGGTTGCATGACTCGGGTGGATTCCGAATGGCTTTTTCACTAAGCAAGTGTTTACAAGAAGTGCACTGCGGTGTTTCGCTCTTTGCTGTCTTAGTAGACTCGTACGGATTCCATATGGCTTCTCTATTAACGAATGACACACAACAGGTTCATTACTTGATGTCCTATAGTCCATAAACCGAAAACACAAAAAAAAATTTCCAAACCATAGTTTCGCATCTTTTATTTTCGTGAGTTTTCTTACGTCTTGATCCATTAGAAATTTTGTTTATGTGCTGATCTTTGTGTTCCTTCGCGTAACTTGATCTTGTGTCCCCACAAAACAAAAAAAAGTAGATTCAATTTACTCGTGAAGTTGAGTCCGTGTCTACAACTCCTCCCAGATCAATCCGAGTACAACCCTAGAATCACATTCGGTTTTGGCTAGCTGTCCACCTCCGAATCCGTTTGGAAGTTGCCATCCGAAACCAACTCTAGGACAGGAGTTACTGTTCACGGTTTCCTTGAACACCATACATACGAGCTTCACTTATCTCCTTTGAATACTTGAGACTAGTCACAGATATTGCATTGAGGGCTGCTCCTGAATACCACTCCAGCCGATCAAAAAAATTTCAAAGTTTAGAGAGAGAGAGAGTGGTGAGCAAAAAGTTCAGTTGCGATGTTTGGCGATCTGAATCTGACGTTTGGCACTTCATTGACTTACGGACTTCTACGGAGTTCCATATGTCTTCCCTAGTAAGCAATGGCACACAAAAGCGACATTGCGATGTTAGGCACTCGGTTTGGTTGCATGACTCGGGTGGATTCCGAATGGCTTTTTCACTAAGCAAGTGTTTACAAGAAGTGCACTGCGGTGTTTCGCTCTTTCTTTGTCTTAGTAGACTCGTCTGGATTCCATATGGCTTCTCTATTAACGAATGGCACTAACAGGTTCATTACTTGATGTCCTATAGTCCATAAACCGAAAACACAAAAAAAAATTTCCAAACCATAGTTTCGCATCTTTTATTTTCTTGAGTTTTCTTACGTCTTGATCCATTAGATATTTTGTTTATGTGCTGATCTTTGTGTTCCTTCGCGTAACTTGATCTTGTGTCCCCACAAAACAAAAAAAGTAGATTCAATTTACTCGTGAAGTTGAGTCCGTGTCTACAACTCCTCCCAGAGCAATCCGAGTACAACCCTAGAATCACATTCGGTTTTGGCTAGCTGTCCACCTCCGAATCCGTTTGGAAGTTGCCATCGAAACCAACTCTAGGGCGGGAGTTCTTGTTCATGTTGGTTTCCTTGAACACCATACATACGAGCTTCACTTATCTCCTTTGAATACTTGAGACTAGTCACAGATATTGCATTGAGGGCTGCTCCTGAATACCACTCGGTAGATCAAAAAATTTCAAAGTTTAGAGAGAGAGAGTGGTGAGCAAAAGTTCGATTGCGATGTTTGGCGATCTGAATCTGACGTTTGGCACTTCATTGACTTACGGACTCATACGCAGTTCCATATGTCTTCCCTAGTAAGCAATGGCACACAAAAGCGACATTGCGATGTTAGGCACTCGGTTTGGTTGCATGACTCGGGTGGATTCCGAATGGCTTTTTCACTAAGCAAGTGTTTACAAGAAGTGCACTGCGGTGTTTCGCTCTTTGCTGTCTTAGTAGACTCGTATGGATTCCATATGGCTTCTCTATTAACGAATGGCACACAACAGGTTCATTACTTGATGTCCTATAGTCCATAAACCGAAAACACAAAAAAAATTTCCAAACCCTATTTTCGCATCTTTTATTTTCGTGAGTTTTCTTAAGTCTTGATCCATTAGAAATTTTGTTTATGTGCTGATCTTTGTGTTCCTTCGCGTAACTTGATCTTGTGTCCCCACAAAACAAAAAAAAGTAGATTCAATTTACTCGTGAAGTTGAGTCCGTGTCTACAACTCCTCCCAGATCAATCAAGTACAACCCTAGAATCACATTCGGTTTTGGCTAGCTGTCCACCTCAGAATCCGTTTGGAAGTTGCCATCGAAACCAACTCTAGGGCGGAGTTCTTGTTCACTGTTGGTTTCCTTGAACACCATACATCTGAGCTTCACTTATCTCCTTTGAATACTTGAGACTAGTCACGAGATATTGCATTGAGGCTGCTCACGAATACCACTCGGTAGATCAAAAAAATTTCAAAGTTTAGAGAGAGAGAGAGTGGTGAGCAAAAAGTTCAGTTGCGATGTTTGGCAGTCCTGAATACGACGTTTGGCACTTCATTGACTTACCGGACTATACGCAGTTCCATATGTCTTCCCTAGTAAGCAATGGCACACAAAGCGACATTGCGATGTTAGGCACTCGGTTTGGTTGCATGACTCGGGTGGATTCGAATGGCTTTTCACTAAGCAAGTGTTTACAAAAGTGCCTGCGGTGTTTAGCTCTTTCTTTGTCTTAGTAGACTCGTATGGATTCCATATGGCTTCTCTATTAACGAATGGCACACTACGAGGTTCATTACTTGATGTCCTATAGTCCATAAACGAAAACACAAAAAAATTTCCAAACCCTATTTTCGCATCTTTTATTTTCGTGAGTTTTCTTACGTCTTGATCCATTAGAAATTTTGTTTATGTGCTGATCTTTGTGTTCCTTCGCGTAACTTGATCTTGTGTCCCCACAAAACAAAAAAAAGTAGATTCAATTTACTCGTGAAGTTGAGTCGTGTCTACAACTCCTCCCGGATCAATCAAGTACAACCCTAGAATCACATTCGGTTTTGGCTAGCTGTCCACCTCGAATCCGTTTGGAAGTTGCCATCGAAACCAACTCTAGGGCAGGAGTTCTTGTTCACGTTGGTTTCCTTGAACACCATACATCTGAGCTTCACTTATCTCCTTTGAATACTTGAGACTAGTCACGAGATATTGCATTGAGGCTGCTCACGAATACCACTCGGTAGATCAAAAAAATTTCAAAGTTTAGAGAGAGAGAGTGGTGAGCAAAAGTTCGATTGCGATGTTTGGCGATCTGAATCTGACGTTTGGCACTTCATTGACTTACCGGACTCGCCGCAGTTCCATATGTCTTCCCTAGTAAGCAATGGCACACAAGAGCAGCATTTGCGATGTTAGGCACTCGGTTTGGTTGCATGACTCGGGTGGATTCCGAATGGCTTTTTCACTAAGCAAGTGTTTACAAGAAGTGCACTGCGGTGTTTCGCTCTTTGTTGTCTTAGTAGACTCGTATGGATTCCATATGGCTTCTCTATTAACGAATGGCACACAACAGGTTCATTATTTGATGTCCTATAGTCCATAAACCGAAAACACAAAAAAAATTTCCAAACCCTATTTTCGCATCTTTTATTTTCGTGAGTTTTCTTAAGTCTTGATCCATTAGAAGTTTTGTTTATGTCTGATCTTTGTGTTCCTTGGCGTAACTTGATCTTGTGTCCCCACAAAACAAAAAAGTAGATTCAATTTACTCGTGAAGTTGAGTCGTGTCTACAACTCCTCCCGGATCAATCAAGTACAACCCTAGAATCACATTCGGTTTTGGCTAGCTGTCCACCTCCGAATCCGTTTGGAAGTTGCCATCCGAAACCAACTCTAGGACAGGAGTTCTTGTTCGTTGGTTTCCTTGAACACCATACATCTGAGCTTCACTTATCTCCTTTGAATACTTGAGACTAGTCACAGATATTGCATTGAGGCTGCTCTGAATACCACTCCGGTAGATCAAAAAATTTCAAAGTTTAGAGAGAGAGAGTGGTGAGCAAAAGTTCGATTGCGATGTTTGGCGATCTGAATCTGACGTTTGGCACTTCATTGACTTACCGGACTACGCATACGGTTCCATATGTCTTCCCTAGTAAGCAATGGCACACAAGAGCAGCATTTGCGATGTTAGGCACTCGGTTTGGTTGCATGACTCGGGTGGATTCCGAATGGCTTTTCACTAAGCAAGTGTTTACAAAAGTGCCTGCGGTGTTTAGCTCTTTCTTTGTCTTAGTAGACTCGTATGGATTCCATATGGCTTCTCTATTAACGAATGGCACACAGCAGGTTCATTACTTGATGTCCTATAGTCCATAAACGAAAACACAAAAAAATTTCCAAACCCTATTTTCGCATCTTTTATTTTCGTGAGTTTTCTTAAGTCTTGATCCATTAGAAATTTTGTTTATGTGCTGATCTTTGTGTTCCTTCGCGTAACTTGATCTTGTGTCCCCACAAAACAAAAAAAAGTAGATTCAATTTACTCGTGAAGTTGAGTCCGTGTCTACAACTCCTCCCAGATCAATCCGAGTACAACCCTAGAATCACATTCGGTTTTGGCTAGCTGTCCACCTCAGAATCCGTTTGGAAGTTGCCATCGAAACCAACTCTAGGGCAGGAGTTCTTGTTCCTGTTGGTTTCCTTGAACACCATACATCTGAGCTTCACTTATCTCCTTTGAATACTTGAGACTAGTCACAGATATTGCATTGAGGCTGCTCACGAATACCACTCCGGTAGATCAAAAAAATTTCAAAGTTTAGAGAGAGAGAGTGGTGAGCAAAAGTTCGATTGCGATGTTTGGCGATCTGAATCTGACGTTTGGCACTTCATTGACTTACCGGACTACTTACGGTTCCATATGGCTTCCCTAGTAAGCAATGGCACACAAAGCGACATTGCGATGTTAGGCACTCGGTTTGGTTGCATGACTCGGGTGGATTCGAATGGCTTTTCACTAAGCAAGTGTTTACAAAAGTGCCTTTGCGGTGTTTAGCTCTTTCTTTGTCTTAGTAGACTCGTATGGATTCCATATGGCTTCTCTATTAACGAATGGCACTAACAGGTTCATTACTTGATGTCCTATAGTCCATAAACGAAAACACAAAAAAATTTCCAAACCATAGTTTCGCATCTTTTATTTTCGTGAGTTTTCTTACGTCTTGATCCATTAGAAATTTTGTTTATGTGCTGATCTTTGTGTTCCTTCGCGTAACTTGATCTTGTGTCCCCACAAAACAAAAAAAAGTAGATTCAATTTACTCGTGAAGTTGAGTCCGTGTCTACAACTCCTCCCAGATCAATCCGAGTACAACCCTAGAATCACATTCGGTTTTGGCTAGCTGTCCACCTCCGAATCCGTTTGGAAGTTGCCATCCGAAACCAACTCTAGGACAGGAGTTACTGTTCACGCTGGTTTCCTTGAACACCATACATCTGAGCTTCACTTATCTCCTTTGAATACTTGAGACTAGTCACAGATATTGCATTGAGGCTGCTCTGAATACCACTCCGGTAGATCAAAAAAATTTCAAAGTTTAGAGAGAGAGAGTGGTGAGCAAAAGTTCGATTGCGATGTTTGGCGATCTGAATCTGACGTTTGGCACTTCATTGACTTACCGGACATACAGTTCCATATGGCTTCCCTAGTAAGCAATGGCACACAAGAGCAGCATTTGCGATGTTAGGCACTCGGTTTGGTTGCATGACTCGGGTGGATTCCGAATGGCTTTTTCACTAAGCAAGTGTTTACAAAAGTGCCTGCGCGGTGTTTAGCTCTTTCTTTGTCTTAGTAGACTCGTATGGATTCCATATGGCTTCTCTATTAACGAATGGCACACAACAGGTTCATTACTTGCTGTCCTATAGTCCATAAACCGAAAACAAAAAAAAATTTCCAAACCCTACTTTCGCATCTTTTATTTTCGTGAGTTTTCTTAAGTCTTGATCCATTAGAAATTTTGTTTACGTGCTGATCTTTGTGTTCCTTCGCGTAACTTGATCTTGTGTCCCCACAAAACAAAAAAAAGTAGATTCAATTTACTCGTGAAGTTGAGTCGTGTCTACAACTCCTCCCGGATCAATCAAGTACAACCCTAGAATCACATTCGGTTTTGGCTAGCTGTCCACCTCGAATCCGTTTGGAAGTTGCCATCAAAACCAACTCTAGGGCGAGGAGTTCTTGTTCATGTTGGTTTCCTTGAACACCATACATCTGAGCTTCACTTATCTCCTTTGAATACTTGAGACTAGTCACGCGATATTGCATTGAGGCTGCTCACGAATACCACTCCGGTAGATCAAAAAAATTTCAAAGTTTAGAGAGAGAGAGTGGTGAGCAAAAGTTCGATTGCGATGTTTGGCGATCTGAATCTGACGTTTGGCACTTCATTGACTTACGGACTACTTACAGTTCCATATGGCTTCCCTAGTAAGCAATGGCACACAAAGCGACATTGCGATGTTAGGCACTCGGTTTGGTTGCATGACTCGGGTGGATTCGAATGGCTTTTCACTAAGCAAGTGTTTACAAAAGTGCCCTGCGGTGTTTAGCTCTTTTTGTCTTAGTAGACTCGTATGGATTCCATATGGCTTCTCTATTAACGAATGGCACTAGCAGGTTCATTACTTGATGTCCTATAGTCCATAAACCGAAAACACAAAAAAATTTCCAAACCCTAGTTTCGCATCTTTTATTTTCGTGAGTTTTCTTAAGTCTTGATCCATTAGAAATTTTGTTTATGTCTGATCTTTGTGTTCCTTGGCGTAACTTGATCTTGTGTCCCCACAAAACAAAACAAAAAAGTAGATTCAATTTACTCGTGAAGTTGAGTCGTGTCTACAACTCCTCCCGGATCAATCAAGTACAACCCTAGAATCACATTCGGTTTTGGCTAGCTGTCCACCTCGAATCCGTTTGGAAGTTGCCATCGAAACCAACTCTAGGACAGGAGTTCTTGTTCCTGTTGGTTTCCTTGAACACCATACATCTGAGCTTCACTTATCTCCTTTGAATACTTGAGACTAGTCACGCGATATTGCATTGAGGCTGCTCACGAATACCACTCCGGTAGATCAAAAAAATTCAAAGTTTAGAGAGAGAGTGGTGAGCAAAAGTTCGATTGCGATGTTTGGCGATCTGAATCTGACGTTTGGCACTTCATTGACTTACGGACTCGCGCAGTTCCATATGGCTTCCCTAGTAAGCAATGGCACACAAAGCGACATTGCGATGTTAGGCACTCGGTTTGGTTGCATGACTCGGGTGGATTCGAATGGCTTTTCACTAAAAGTGTTTACAAAAGTGCAAAATTTTGTCTTAGTAGACTCGTAGATTCCATATGGCTTCTCTATTAACGAATGACAGGTTCATTACTTGATGTCCTATAGTCCATAAACGAAAACACAAAAAATTTCCAAACCCTATTTTCGCATCTTTTATTTTTGTGAGTTTTCTTAAGTCTTGATCCATTAGAAGTTTTGTTTATGTGCTGATCTTTGTGTTCCTTCGCGTAACTTGATCTTGTGTCCCCACAAAACAAAAAAAAGTAGAATCAATTTACTCGTGAAGTTGAGTCCGTGTCTACAACTCCTCCCGGATCAATCCAGTACAACCCTAGAATCACATTCGGTTTTGGCTAGCTGTCCACCTCGAATCCGTTTGGAAGTTGCCATCGAAACCAACTCTAGGGCAGGAGTTAGTGTTCACGTTGGTTTCCTTGAACACCATACATCTGAGCTTCACTTATCTCCTTTGAATACTTGAGACTAGTCACGATATTGCATTGTGGGCTGCTCACGAATACCACTCGGTAGATCAAAAAAATTCAAAGTTTAGAGAGAGAGTGGTGAGCAAAAGTTCGATTGCGATGTTTGGCATCTGAATCTGACGTTTGGCACTTCATTGACTTACCGGACTACTTACAGTTCCATATGGCTTCCCTAGTAAGCAATGGCACACAAAAGCGACATTGCGATGTTAGGCACTCGGTTGGGTTGCATGACTCGGGTGGATTCGAATGGCTTTTCACTAAGCAAGTGTTTACAAAAGTGCAACTGCGGTGTTTAGCTCTTCTTTGTCTTAGTAGACTCGTATGGATTCCATATGGCTTCTCTATTAACGAATGACACTAACAGGTTCATTACTTGATGTCCTATAGTCCATAAACCGAAAACACAAAAAAAATTTCCAAACCCTAGTTTCGCATCTTTTATTTTCGTGAGTTTTCTTAAGTCTTGATCCATTAGAAATTTTGTTTACGTCTTTGATCTTTGTGTTCCTTGGCGTAACTTGATCTTGTGTCCCCACAAAACAAAAAAGTAGATTCAATTTACTCTTGAAGTTGAGTCGTGTCTACAACTCCTCCCGGATCAATCAAGTACAACCCTAGAATCCCATTCGGTTTGGCTAGCTGTCCACCTCGAATCCGTTTGGAAGTTGCCATCGAAACCAACTCTAGGACAGGAGTTAGTGTTCACGCTGGTTTCCTTGAACACCATACATACGAGCTTCACTTATCTCCTTTGAATACTTGAGACTAGTCACGCGATATTGCATTGTGGGCTGCTCACGAATACCACTCCGGTAGATCAAAAAAATTTCAAAGTTTAGAGAGAGAGAGTGGTGAGCAAAAGTTCGATTGCGATGTTTGGCACTCTCTGAATCTGACGTTTGGCACTTCATTGACTTACGGACTACTTACAGTTCCATATGGCTTCCCTAGTAAGCAATGGCACACAAAGCGACATTTGCGATGTTAGGCACTCGGTTTGGTTGCATGACTCGGGTGGATTCGAATGGCTTTTCACTAAGCAAGTGTTTACAAAAGTGCCTGCGGTGTTTAGCTCTTTCTTTGTCTTAGTAGACTCGTACGGATTCCATATGGCTTCTCTATTAACGAATGACACACAACAGGTTCATTACTTGATGTCCTATAGTCCATAAACGAAAACACAAAAAAAATTTCCAAACCCTAGTTTCGCATCTTTTATTTTCGTGAGTTTTCTTAAGTCTTGATCCATTAGAAATTTTGTTTACGTCTGATCTTTGTGTTCCTTGGCGTAACTTGATCTTGTGTCCCCACAAAACAAAAAAAGTAGATTCAATTTACCCTTGAAGTTGAGTCGTGTCTACAACTCCTCCCGGATCAATCAGTACAACCCTAGAATCCCATTCGGTTTTGGCTAGCTGTCCACCTCGAATCCGTTTGGAAGTTGCCATCGAAACCAACTCTAGGACGGAGTTCTTGTTCACGTTGGTTTCCTTGAACACCATACATCTGAGCTTCACTTATCTCCTTTGAATACTTGAGACTAGTCACGATATTGCATTGTGGGCTGCTCCTGAATACCACTCCAGCCGATCAAAAAAATGCAAAGTTTAGAGAGAGAGAGTGGTGAGCAAAAGTTCGATTGCGATGTTTGGCACTCTGAATCTGACGTTTGGCACTTCATTGACTTACCGGACTACATACAGTTCCATATGGCTTCCCTAGTAAGCAATGGCACACAAAGCGACATTGCGATGTTAGGCTTTCGGTTGGGTTGCATGACTCGGGTGGATTCCGAATGGCTTTTTCACTAAGCAAGTGTTTACAAGAAGTGCACTGCGGTGTTTCGCTCTTTGTTGTCTTAGTAGACTCGTACGGATTCCATATGGCTTCTCTATTAACGAATGGCACACAACAGGTTCATTACTTGATGTCCTATATAGTCCATAAACCGAAAACACAAAAAAAATTTCCAAACCATAGTTTCGCATCTTTTATTTTCGTGAGTTTTCTTACGTCTTGATCCATTAGAAATTTTGTTTATGTCTGATCTTTGTGTTCCTTGGCGTAACTTGATCTTGTGTCCCCACAAAACAAAAAAGTAGATTCAATTTACCCTTGAAGTTGAGTCGTGTCTACAACTCCTCCCGGATCAATCAGTACAACCCTAGAATCACATTCGGTTTTGGCTAGCTGTCCACCTCCGAATCCGTTTGGAAGTTGCCATCCGAAACCAACTCTAGGACAGGAGTTACTGTTCACGCTGGTTTCCTTGAACACCATACATACGAGCTTCACTTATCTCCTTTGAATACTTGAGACTAGTCACGCGATATTGCATTGTGGGCTGCTCACGAATACCACTCCGGTAGATCAAAAAATTCAAAGTTTAGAGAGAGAGTGGTGAGCAAAAGTTCGATTGCGATGTTTGGCACTCTGAATCTGACGTTTGGCACTTCATTGACTTACCGGACTCGCCGCAGTTCCATATGGCTTCCCTAGTAAGCAATGGCACACAAAAGCGACATTTGCGATGTTAGGCTTTTCGGTTTGGTTGCATGACTCGGGTGGATTCCGAATGGCTTTTTCACTAAGCAAGTGTTTACAAGAAGTGCACTGCGGTGTTTCGCTCTTTGCTGTCTTAGTAGACTCGTATGGATTCCATATGGCTTCTCTATTAACGAATGGCACACAACAGGTTCATTACTTGATGTCCTATAGTCCATAAACCGAAAACACAAAAAAATTTCCAAACCCTAGTTTCGCATCTTTTATTTTCGTGAGTTTTCTTAAGTCTTGATCCATTTGAAATTTTTTTGTTTATGTGTTCCTTTAACCCGATCTTTGTGTTCCTTGGCGTAACTTGATCTTGTGTCCCACAAAACAAAAAAGTAGATTCAATTTACCCTTGAAGTTGAGTCGTGTCTACAACTCCTCCCGGATCAATCAGTACAACCTAGAATCCCATTCGGTTTTGGCTAGCTGTCCACCTCCGAATCCGTTTGGAAGTTGCCATCCGAAACCAACTCTAGGACAGGAGTTACTGTTCATGCTGGTTTCCTTGAACACCATACATACGAGCTTCACTTATCTCCTTTGAATACTTGAGACTAGTCACGATATTGCATTGTGGGCTGCTCACGAATACCACTCCGGTAGATCAAAAAAATTCAAAGTTTAGAGAGAGAGTGGTGAGCAAAAAGTTCAGTTGCGATGTTTGGCACTCCTGAATACGACGTTTGGCACTTCATTGACTTACCGGACTCATACAGTTCCATATGGCTTCCCTAGTAAGCAATGGCACACAAAAGCGACATTGCGATGTTAGGCTTTTCGGTTGGGTTGCATGACTCGGGTGGATTCGAATGGCTTTTCACTAAGCAAGTGTTTACAAAAGTACCTGCGGTGTTTCGCTCTTTGCTGTCTTAGTAGACTCGTACGGATTCCATATGGCTTCTCTATTAACGAATGGCACACAACAGGTTCATTACTTGCTGTCCTACAGTCCATAAACCGAAAACACAAAAGCAAAATTTCCAAACCCTAGTTTCGCATCTTTTATTTTCGTGAGTTTTCTTAAGTCTTGATCCATTTGAAATTTTGTTTACGTGCTGATCTTTGTGTTCCTTCGCGTAACATGATCTTGTGTCCCCACAAAACAAAAAAAGGTAGATTGAATTTACCCTTGAAGTTGAGTCCGTGTCTACAACTCCTCCCAGATCAATCCGAGTACAACCCTAGAATCCCATTCGGTTTTGGCTAGCTGCCACGTCCGAATCCGTTTGGAAGTTGCCATCCGAAACCAACTCTAGGACAGGAGTTAGTGTTCACGCTGGTTTCCTTGAACACCATACATACGAGCTTCACTTATCTCCATTGAATACTTGAGACTAGTCAGCGATATTGCATTGTGGGCTGCTCACGAATACCACTCCGGTAGATCAAAAAAATTTCAAAGTTTAGAGAGAGAGAGTGGTGAGCAAAAAGTTCGATTGCGATGTTTGGCACTCTGAATCTGACGTTTGGCACTTCATTGACTTACCGGACTCTTACAGTTCCATATGGCTTCCCTAGTAAGCAATGGCACACAAAAGCGACATTTGCGATGTTAGGCACTTTCGGTTGGGTTGCATGACTCGGGTGGATTCCGAATGGCTTTTTCACTAAGCAAGTGTTTACAAGAAGTACACTGCGGTGTTTCGCTCTTTGCTATCTTAGTAGACTCGTACGGATTCCATATGGCTTCTCTATTAACGAATGGCACACAACAGGTTCATTACTTGCTGTCCTACAGTCCATAAACCGAAAACACAAAAGCAAAATTTCCAAACCCTAGTTTCGCATCTTTTATTTTCGTGAGTTTTCTTAAGTCTTGATCCATTTGAAATTTTGTTTATGTGCTGATCTTTGTGTTCCTTTGTTGGCGTAACTTGATCTTGTGTCCCCAAAAAACAAAAAAAAGTAGATTCAATTTACTCTTGAAGTTGAGTCCGTGTCTACAACTCCTCCCAGATCAATCCGAGTACAATCCTAGAATCCCATTCGGTTTTGGCTAGCTGTCCACCTCCAAATCCGTTTGGACGTTGCCATCCGAAGCCAACTCTAGGACAGGAGTTAGTGTTCACGCTGGTTTCCTTGAACACCATACATACGAGGTTCACTTATCTCCTTTGAATACTTGAGACTAGTCACAGATATTGCATTGAGGGCTCCTCACGAATACCACTCGGTAGATCAAAAAAATTCAAAGTTTAGAGAGAGAGTGGTGAGCAAAAGTTCGATTGCGATGTTTGGCACTCTGAATCTGACGTTTGGCACTTCATTGACTTACCGGACTCGCCGCAGTTCCATATGGCTTCCCTAGTAAGCAATGGCACACAAAAGCGACATTGCGATGTTAGGCACTTTCGGTTGGGTTGCATGACTCGGGTGGATTCGAATGGCTTTTCACTAAGCAAGTGTTTACAAAAGTGCCTGCGGTGTTTAGCTCTTTCTTTGTCTTAGTAGACTCGTATGGATTCCATATGGCTTCTCTATTAACGAATGACACTAACAGGTTCATTACTTGATGTCCTATAGTCCATAAACGAAAACACAAAAAAAATTTCCAAACCCTAGTTTCGCATCTTTTATTTTCGTGAGTTTTCTTAAGTCTTGATCCATTTGAAATTTTGTTTATGTCTGATCTTTGTGTTCCTTGGCGTAACTTGATCTTGTGTCCCCACAAAACAAAAAAAGTAGATTCAATTTACCCTTGAAGTTGAGTCGTGTCTACAACTCCTCCCGGATCAATCCAGTACAACCCTAGAATCACATTCGGTTTTGGCTAGCTGTCCACGTCGAATCCGTTTGGAAGTTGCCATCGAAACCAACTCTAGGGCAGGAGTTAGTGTTCACGCTGGTTTCCTTGAACACCATACATCTGAGCTTCACTTATCTCCTTTGAATACTTGAGACTAGTCACGCGATATTGCATTGTGGGCTGCTCTGAATACCACTCGGTAGATCAAAAAAATTCAAAGTTTAGAGAGAGAGTGGTGAGCAAAAGTTCGATTGCGATGTTTGGCGATCCTGAATCTGACGTTTGGCACTTCATTGACTTACCGGACTCGCCGCAGTTCCATATGGCTTCCCTAGTAAGCAATGGCACACAAAAGCGACATTGCGATGTTAGGCACTCGGTTGGGTTGCATGACTCGGGTGGATTCGAATGGCTTTTCACTAAGCAAGTGTTTACAAAAGTGCCTGCGGTGTTTAGCTCTTTCTTGTCTTAGTAGACTCGTCATGGATTCCATATGGCTTCTCTATTAACGAATGGCACTAACAGGTTCATTACTTGATGTCCTATAGTCCATAAACCGAAAACACAAAAAAAATTTCCAAACCCTAGTTTCGCATCTTTTATTTTCGTGAGTTTTCTTAAGTCTTGATCCATTTGAAATTTTGTTTACGTGCTGATCTTTGTGTTCCTTCGCGTAACTTGATCTTGTGTCCCCACAAAACAAAAAAGTAGATTCAATTTACCCTTGAAGTTGAGTCGTGTCTACAACTCCTCCCGGATCAATCCAGTACAACCCTAGAATCCCATTCGGTTTTGGCTAGCTGTCCACCTCGAATCCGTTTGGAAGTTGCCATCGAAACCAACTCTAGGGCAGGAGTTAGTGTTCACGTTGGTTTCCTTGAACACCATACATCTGAGCTTCACTTATCTCCTTTGAATACTTGAGACTAGTCGCGATATTGCATTGTGGGCTGCTCCTGAATACCACTCCAGCCGATCAAAAAAATGCAAAGTTTAGAGAGAGAGAGTGGTGAGCAAAAAGTTCAGTTGCGATGTTTGGCACTCTGAATCTGACGTTTGGCACTTCATTGACTTACGGACTCTTACAGTTCCATATGGCTTCCCTAGTAAGCAATGGCACACAAAGCGACATTGCGATGTTAGGCACTCGGTTGGGTTGCATGACTCGGGTGGATTCGAATGGCTTTTCACTAAGCAAGTGTTTACAAGAAGTACCTGCGGTGTTTCGCTCTTTGCTGTCTTAGTAGACTCGTACGGATTCCATATGGCTTCTCTATTTACGAATGACACACAACAGGTTCATTACTTGCTGTCCTACAGTCCATAAACCGAAAACACAAAAACAAAATTTCCAAACCCTAGTTTCGCATCTTTTATTTTCGTGAGTTTTCTTAAGTCTTGATCCATTTGAAATTTTGTTTACGTGCTGATCTTTGTGTTCCTTCGCGTAACTTGATCTTGTGTCCCCACAAAACAAAAAAAAAGTAGATTCAATTTACCCTTGAAGTTGAGTCCGTGTCTACAACTCCTCCCAGATCAATCCGAGTACAACCCTAGAATCCCATTCGGTTTTGGCTAGCTGCCACGTCCGAATCCGTTTGGAAGTTGCCATCCGAAACCAACTCTAGGGCGAGGAGTTAGTGTTCACGCTGGTTTCCTTGAACACCATACATACGAGCTTCACTTATCTCCTTTGAATACTTGAGACTAGTCACAGATATTGCATTGAGGGCTGCTCATGAATACCACTCCAGCCGATCAAAAAAAATTCAAAGTTTAGACACAGAGAGATTGGTGAGCAAAAGTTCGATTGCGATGTTTGGCACTCTGAATCTGACGTTTGGCACTTCATTGACTTACCGGACTCATACAGTTCCATATGGCTTCCCTAGTAAGCAATGGCACACAAAGCGACATTGCGATGTTAGGCACTCGGTTGGGTTGCATGACTCGGGTGGATTCGAATGGCTTTTCACTAAGCAAGTGTTTACAAGAGTTCCCTGCGGTGTTTCGCTCTTTGCTGTCTTAGTAGACTCGTACGGATTCCATATGGCTTCTCTATTAACGAATGGCACACAACAGGTTCATTACTTGATGTCCTATAGTCCATAAACCGAAAACACAAAAAAAAATTTCCAAACCCTAGTTTCGCATCTTTTATTTTCGTGAGTTTTCTTAAGTCTTGATCCATTAGAAATTTTGTTTACGTGCGGATCTTTGTGTTCCTTCGCGTAACTTGATCTTGTGTCCCCACAAAACAAAAAAAGTAGATTCAATTTACCCTTGAAGTTGAGTCGTGTCTACAACTCCTCCCGGATCAATCAGTACAACCCTAGAATCCCATTCGGTTTTGGCTAGCTGTCCACGTCGAATCCGTTTGGAAGTTGCCATCCGAAACCAACTCTAGGACAGGAGTTACTGTTCACGCTGGTTTCCTTGAACACCATACATACGAGCTTCACTTATCTCCTTTGAATACTTGAGACTAGTCACGCGATATTGCATTGTGGGCTGCTCACGAATACCACTCCGGTAGATCAAAAAATTCAAAGTTTAGAGAGAGAGAGTGGTGAGCAAAAGTTCGATTGCGATGTTTGGCACTCTGAATCTGACGTTTGGCACTTCATTGACTTACTAGACTCATACAGTTCCATATGGCTTCCCTAGTAAGCAATGGCACACAAAAGCGACATTTGCGATGTTAGGCACTCGGTTGGGTTGCATGACTCGGGTGGATTCGAATGGCTTTTCACTAAGCAAGTGTTTACAAAAGTGCAACTGCGGTGTTTAGCTCTTTCTTTGTCTTAGTAGACTCGTATGGATTCCATATGGCTTCTCTATTAACGAATGGCACTAACAGGTTCATTACTTGCTGTCCTACAGTCCATAAACCGAAAACACAAAAGCAAAATTTCCAAACCCTAGTTTCGCATCTTTTATTTTCGTGAGTTTTCTTAAGTCTTGATCCATTTGAAATTTTGTTTACGTGCTGATCTTTGTGTTCCTTCGCGTAACTTCTGATCTTTGTGTTCCTTCGCGTAACTTGATCTTGTGTCCCCACAAAACAAAAAAAAGTAGATTCAATTTACCCTTGAAGTTGAGTCCGTGTCTACAACTCCTCCCAGATCAATCCGAGTACAACCCTAGAATCCCATTCGGTTTTGGCTAGCTGTCCACGTCGAATCCGTTTGGAAGTTGCCATCGAAACCAACTCTAGGACAGGAGTTAGTGTTCACGTTGGTTTCCTTGAACACCATACATCTGAGCTTCACTTATCTCCTTTGAATACTTGAGACTAGTCACGATATTGCATTGTGGGCTGCTCACGAATACCACTCGGTAGATCAAAAAAATTTCAAAGTTTAGAGAGAGAGAGTGGTGAGCAAAAGTTCGATTGCGATGTTTGGCACTCTGAATCTGACGTTTGGCACTTCATTGACTTACGGACTCATACAGTTCCATATGGCTTCCCTAGTAAGCAATGGCACACAAAGCGACATTTGCGATGTTAGGCACTTTCGGTTGGGTTGCATGACTCGGGTGGATTCGAATGGCTTTTCACTAAGCAAGTGTTTACAAAAGTGCCTGCGGTGTTTAGCTCTTTCTTTGTCTTAGTAGACTCGTCTGGATTCCATATGGCTTCTCTATTCTGAATGGCACACAACAGGTTCATTACTTGCTGTCCTATAGTCCATAAACCGAAAACACAAAAAAAATTCCAAACCCTAGTTTCGCATCTTTTATTTTCGTGAGTTTTCTTAAGTCTTGATCCATTAGAAATTTTGTTTACGTGCTGATCTTTGTGTTCCTTCGCGTAACTTGATCTTGTGTCCCCACAAAACAAAAAAAAGTAGATTCAATTTACTCTTGAAGTTGAGTCGTGTCTACAACTCCTCCCGGATCAATCAGTACAACCCTAGAATCCCATTCGGTTTTGGCTAGCTGTCCACGTCGAATCCGTTTGGAAGTTGCCATCGAAACCAACTCTAGGACAGGAGTTAGTGTTCACGTTGGTTTCCTTGAACACCATACATCTGAGCTTCACTTATCTCCTTTGAATACTTGAGACTAGTCAGCGATATTGCATTGTGGGCTGCTCACGAATACCACTCGGTAGATCAAAAAATTTCAAAGTTTAGAGAGAGAGTGGTGAGCAAAAGTTCGATTGCGATGTTTGGCACTCTGAATCTGACGTTTGGCACTTCATTGACTTACCGGACTACATACAGTTCCATATGGCTTCCTAGTAAGCAATGGCACACAAAGCGACATTGCGATGTTAGGCACTCGGTTGGGTTGCATGACTCGGGTGGATTCGAATGGCTTTTCACTAAGCAAGTGTTTACAAGAAGTGCCTGCGGTGTTTAGCTCTTTCTTTGTCTTAGTAGACTCGTATGGATTCCATATGGCTTCTCTATTAACGAATGGCACTACAAGGTTCATTACTTGCTGTCCTATAGTCCATAAACCGAAAACACAAAAAAAATTTCCAAACCCTAGTTTCGCATCTTTTATTTTCGTGAGTTTTCTTAAGTCTTGATCCATTAGAAATTTTGTTTACGTCTGATCTTTGTGTTCCTTGGCGTAACTTGATCTTGTGTCCCCACAAAACAAAAAAGTAGATTCAATTTACTCTTGAAGTTGAGTCGTGTCTACAACTCCTCCCGGATCAATCAAGTACAACCCTAGAATCCCATTCGGTTTTGGCTAGCTGTTCGAATCCGTTTGGAAGTTGCCATGAAACCAACTCTAGGACAGGAGTTAGTGTTCACGTTGGTTTCCTTGAACACCATACATCTGAGCTTCACTTATCTCCTTTGAATACTTGAGTCTAGATATTGCCATCGAATACCACAGATCAAAAATAATTTCAAAGTTTAGAGAGAGTGGTGAGCAAAAGTTCGATTCGATGTTTGGCACTCTGAATCTGACGTTTGGCACTTCATTGACTTATGCTTCCCTAGTAAGCAATGGCACAAGAGCAGCATTGCGATGTTAGTCACTCGGTTGGGTTGCATGACTCGGGTGGATTCGAATGGCTTTTGACTAAGCAAGTGTTTACAAAAGTGCCTTTGCGGTGTTTAGCTCTTTCTTTGTCTTAGTAGACTCGTACGGAATGCATATGGCTTCTCTATTAACAAATGGCACACAACAGGTTCATTACTTGCTGTCCTATAGTCCATAAACCGAAAACACAAAAAAAATTCCAAACCCTAGTTTCGCATCTTTTATTTCCGTGAGTTTTCTTAAGTCTTGATCCATTAGAAATTTTGTTTACGTGCTGCTCTTGGTGTTCCTGCGCGTAACTTGATCTTGTGTCCCCACAAAACAAAAAAAAGTAGATTCAATTTACTCTTGAAGTTGAGTCGTGTCTACAACTCCTCCCGGATCAATCAAGTACAACCCTACAATCCCATTCGGTTTTGGCTAGCTCGTCCACTTCCTAATCCGTTTGGAAGTTGCCATCGAAACCAACTCTAGGACGATAGAGAGAGAGTTAGCAATGGCACACAAGAGAAGCATTTGCGATGTTAGGCACTCGGTTGGGTTGCATGACTCGGGTGGATTCCGAATGGCTTTTTCACTAAGCAAGTGTTTACAAGAAGTGCACTGCGGTGTTTCGCTCTTTGCTATCTTAGTTGACTCGTACGGATTCCATATGGCTTCTCTACTTGCTGTCCTATAGTCCATAAACCTAAAACACAAAAAAAAATTTCCAAACCCTAGTTTCGCATCTTTTATTTTCGTGAGTTTTCTTATGTCTTGATCCAATAGAAATTTTGTTTACGTGCCGATCTTTGTGTTCCTTCGCGTTACTTGATCTTGTGTCCTCACAAAACAAAAAAAAGTAGATTCAATTTACTCTTGAAGTTGAGTCCGTTTCTACAACTCCTCCCAGATCAATCCGTGTACAACCCTAGAATCCCATTCGGTTTTGGCTAGCTGTCCACTTCCGAATCCGTTTGGAAGTTGCCATCCGAAACCAACTCTAGGACACGAGTTAGTGTTCACGTTGGTTTCCTTGAACACCATACATACGAGCTTCACTTATCTCCTTTGAATACTTGAGTCTAGTCACTGATATTGCATTCAGGGCTGCTCACGAATACCACTCGGTAGATCAAAATAATTTCAAAGTTTAGAGAGAGAGAGTGGTGAGCAAAAGTTCAGTTGCGATGCTTGGCACTCCTGAATATGACGTTTGGCACTTCATTGACTTACCGGACTACACAGTTCCATATGGCTTCCCTAGTAAGCAATGGCACACAAAGCGACATTGCGATGTTAGTCACTCGGTTGGGTTGCATGACTCGGGTGGATTCGAATGGCTTTTGACTAAGCAAGTGTTTACAAAGTGCCTGCGGTGTTTCGCTCTTTGCTGTCTTAGTAGACTCGTACGGAATGCATATGGCTTCTCTATTAACAAATGGCACACAACAGGTTCATTACTTGCTGTCCTATAGTCCATAAACCGAAAACACAAAAAAAATTCCAAACCCTAGTTTCGCATCTTTTATTTCCGTGAGTTTTCTTAAGTCTTGATCCATTAGAAATTTTGTTTACGTGCTGCTCTTGGTGTTCCTGCGCGTAACTTGATCTTGTGTCCCCACAAAACAAAAAAAAGTAGATTCAATTTACTCTTGAAGTTGAGTCGTGTCTACAACTCCTCCCAGATCAATCCGAGTACAACCCTACAATCCCATTCGGTTTTGGCTAGCCGTCCACTTCCTAATCCGTTTGGAAGTTGCCATCCGAAACCAACTCTAGGACGATGGTTAGCAATGGCACACAAGAGAAGCATTTGCGATGTTAGGCATTTCGGTTGGGTTGCATGACTCGGGTGGATTCGAATGGCTTTTCACTAAGCAAGTGTTTACAAGCAAGTGCACACTGCGGTGTTTAGCTCTTTGCTATCTTAGTTGACTCGTTACACAGTTCCATGGATTCCATGGCTTCTCTACTTGCTGTCCTATAGTCCATAAACCTAAAACACAAAAAAATTTCCAAACCCTAGTTTCGCATCTTTTATTTTCGTGAGTTTTCTTATGTCTTGATCCAATAGAAATTTTGTTTACGTGCCGATCTTTGTGTTCCTTCGCGTTACTTGATCTTGTGTCCTCACAAAACAAAAAAAAGTAGATTCAATTTACTCTTGAAGTTGAGTCGTTTCTACAACTCCTCCCAGATCAATCCGTGTACAACCCTAGAATCCCATTCGGTTTTGGCTAGCTGTCCACTTCCGAATCCGTTTGGAAGTTGCCATCCGAAACCAACTCTAGGACACGAGTTAGTGTTCACGTTGGTTTCCTTGAACACCATACATACGAGCTTCACTTATCTCCTTTGAATACTTGAGTCTAGTCACTGATATTGCATTGGGGCTGCTCACGAATACCACTCGGTAGATCAAAAATAATTTCAAAGTTTAGAGAGAGAGTGGTGAGCAAAAGTTCGATTGCGATGCTTGGCACTCTGAATCTGACGTTTGGCACTTCATTGACTTACCGGACTACATACAGTTCCATATGGCTTCCCTAGTAAGCAATGGCACACAAGAGCGACATTGCGATGTTAGTCACTCGGTTGGGTTGCATGACTCGGGTGGATTCGAATGGCTTTTGACTAAGCAAGTGTTTACAAAAGTGCCTTTGCGGTGTTTAGCTCTTTCTTTGTCTTAGTAGACTCGTATGGAATGCATATGGCTTCTCTATTAACAAATGGCACACAACAGGTTCATTACTTGCTGTCCTATAGTCCATAAACCGAAAACACAAAAAATTCCAAACCCTAGTTTCGCATCTTTTATTTTCGTGAGTTTTCTTAAGTCTTGATCCATTAGAAATTTTGTTTACGTCTGCTCTTGGTGTTCCTTGGCGTAACTTGATCTTGTGTCCCCACAAAACAAAAAAGTAGATTCAATTTACTCTTGAAGTTGAGTCGTGTCTACAACTCCTCCCAGATCAATCTGAGTACAACCCTACAATCCCATTCGGTTTTGGCTTGAACCGTCCACTTCCTAATCCGTTTGGAAGTTGCCATCAAAACCAACTCTAGGACGATGACGTTTGGTTAGCAATGGCACACACAAGAAGCATTTGCGATGTTAGGCACTCGGTTGGGTTGCATGACTCGGGTGGATTCGAATGGCTTTTCACTAAGCAAGTGTTTACAAAAGTGCCTTTGCGGTGTTTAGCTCTTTGCTATCTTAGTAGATGGATTGCATATGGCTTCTCTAGTTCCATATGGCTTCTCTACTTGCTGTCCTATAGTCCATAAACCTAAAACACAAAAAAAAATTTCCAAACCCTAGTTTCGCATCTTTTATTTTCGTGAGTTTTCTTATGTCTTGATCCAATAGAAATTTTGTTTACGTGCCGATCTTTGTGTTCCTTCGCGTTACTTGATCTTGTGTCCTCACAAAACAAAAAAAAGTAGATTCAATTTACTCTTGAAGTTGAGTCCGTTTCTACAACTCCTCCCAGATCAATCCGTGTACAACCCTAGAATCCCATTCGGTTTTGGCTAGCTGTCCACTTCCGAATCCGTTTGGAAGTTGCCATCCGAAACCAACTCTAGGACACGAGTTAGTGTTCACGTTGGTTTCCTTGAACACCATACATCTGAGCTTCACTTATCTCCTTTGAATACTTGAGTCTAGTCGCGATATTGCATTGGGGCTGCTCACGAATACCACTCGGTAGATCAAAAATAATTTCAAAGTTTAGAGAGAGAGAGAGAGTGGTGAGCAAAAGTTCAGTTGCGATGCTTGGCACTCCTGAATACGACGTTTGGCACTTCATTGACTTACGGACACATACAGATTCCATATGGCTTCCCTAGTAAGCAATGGCACACAAGAGCAACTTTGCGATGTTAGTCACTCGGTTGGGTTGCATGACTCGGGTGGATTCGAATGGCTTTTGACTAAGCAAGTGTTTACAAAAGTGCCTGCGGTGTTTAGCTCTTTCTTTGTCTTAGTAGACTCGTCATGGAATGCATATGGCTTCTCTATTAACAAATGGCACACAACAGGTTCATTACTTGCTGTCCTATAGTCCATAAACCGAAAACACAAAAAAAATTCCAAACCCTAGTTTCGCATCTTTTATTTCCGTGAGTTTTCTTAAGTCTTGATCCATTAGAAATTTTGTTTACGTGCTGCTCTTGGTGTTCCTGCGCGTAACTTGATCTTGTGTCCCCACAAAACAAAAAAAAGTAGATTCAATTTACTCTTGAAGTTGAGTCCGTGTCTACAACTCCTCCCAGATCAATCCGAGTACAACCCTACAATCCCATTCGGTTTTGGCTAGCCGTCCACTTCCTAATCCGTTTGGAAGTTGCCATCCGAAACCAACTCTAGGACAGTAGTTAGCAATGGCACACAAGAGAAGCATTTGCGATGTTAGGCACTCGGTTGGGTTGCATGACTCGGGTGGATTCCGAATGGCTTTTTCACTAAGCAAGTGTTTACAAAAGTGCCTTTGCGGTGTTTAGCTCTTTGCTATCTTAGTTGACTCTCGTGCAGTTCCATATGGCTTCTCTACTTGCTGTCCTATAGTCCATAAACCTAAAACACAAAAAAAAATTTCCAAACCCTAGTTTCGCATCTTTTATTTTCGTGAGTTTTCTTATGTCTTGATCCAATAGAAATTTTGTTTACGTGCCGATCTTTGTGTTCCTTCGCGTTACTTGATCTTGTGTCCTCACAAAACAAAAAAAGTAGATTCAATTTACTCTTGAAGTTGAGTCCGTTTCTACAACTCCTCCCAGATCAATCCGTGTACAACCCTAGAATCCCATTCGGTTTTGGCTAGCTGTCCACTTCCGAATCCGTTTGGAAGTTGCCATCCGAAACCAACTCTAGGACACGAGTTAGTGTTCACGTTGGTTTCCTTGAACACCATACATACGAGCTTCACTTATCTCCTTTGAATACTTGAGTCTAGTCACTGATATTGCATTCGGGCTGCTCACGAATACCACTCCAGCCGATCAAAAATAATTTCAAAGTTTAGAGAGAGAGAGAGTGGTGAGCAAAAGTTCAGTTGCGATGCTTGGCACTCCTGAATACGACGTTTGGCACTTCATTGACTTACGGACACTACGCAGTTCCATATGGCTTCCCTAGTAAGCAATGGCACACAAGAGCAACATTGCGATGTTAGTCACTCGGTTGGGTTGCATGACTCGGGTGGATTCGAATGGCTTTTGACTAAGCAAGTGTTTACAAAAGTGCCTGCGGTGTTTAGCTCTTTTTGTCTTAGTAGACTCGTGCGGAATGCATATGGCTTCTCTATTAACAAATGGCACAACAGGTTCATTACTTGCTGTCCTATAGTCCATAAACCGAAAACACAAAAAAATTCCAAACCCTAGTTTCGCATCTTTTATTTTCGTGAGTTTTCTTAAGTCTTGATCCATTAGAAATTTTGTTTACGTGCTGATCTTTGTGTTCCTTCGCGTAACTTGATCTTGTGTCCCCACAAAACAAAAAAGTAGATTCAATTTACTCTTGAAGTTGAGTCGTGTCTACAACTCCTCCCGGATCAATCAAGTACAACCCTACAATCCCATTCGGTTTTGGCTAGCCGTCCACTTCCTAATCCGTTTGGAAGTTGCCATCCGAAACCAACTCTAGGACAGTGGTTAGCAATGGCACACAAAGAAGCATTTGCGATGTTAGGCACTCGGTTGGGTTGCATGACTCGGGTGGATTCGAATGGCTTTTCACTAAGCAAGTGTTTACAAGAAGTGCACTGCGGTGTTTCGCTCTTTGCTATCTTAGTAGACTCGTACGGATTCCATATGGCTTCTCTACTTGCTGTCCTATAGTCCATAAACCTAAAACACAAAAAAAAATTTCCAAACCCTAGTTTCGCATCTTTTATTTTCGTGAGTTTTCTTATGTCTTGATCCAATAGAAATTTTGTTTACGTCTTGATCTTTGTGTTCCTTCGCGTTACTTGATCTTGTGTCCTCACAAAACAAAAAAAAGTAGATTCAATTTACTCTTGAAGTTGAGTCCGTTTCTACAACTCCTCCCGGATCAATCCGTGTACAACCCTAGAATCCCATTCGGTTTTGGCTAGCTGTCCACTTCGAATCCGTTTGGAAGTTGCCATCCGAAACCAACTCTAGGACAGGAGTTAGTGTTCACGTTGGTTTCCTTGAACACCATACATACGAGCTTCACTTATCTCCTTTGAATACTTGAGTCTAGTCACTGATATTGCATTCAGGGCTGCTCCTGAATACCACTCCAGCCGATCAAAAATAATTTCAAAGTTTAGAGAGAGAGAGAGTGGTGAGCAAAAGTTCAGTTGCGATGCTTGGCACTCTGAATACGACGTTTGGCACTTCATTGACTTACGGACACACGCAGTTCCATATGGCTTCCCTAGTAAGCAATGGCACACAAAGCGACATTGCGATGTTAGTCACTCGGTTGGGTTGCATGACTCGGGTGGATTCGAATGGCTTTTGACTAAGCAAGTGTTTACAAAAGTGCCTGCGGTGTTTAGCTCTTCTTTGTCTTAGTAGACTCGTGCGGAATGCATATGGCTTCTCTATTAACAAATGGCACACAACAGGTTCATTACTTGCTGTCCTATAGTCTATAAACCGAAAACACAAAAAAATTCCAAACCCTAGTTTCGCATCTTTTATTTTCGTGAGTTTTCTTAAGTCTTGATCCATTAGAAATTTTGTTTACGTCTTTGATCTTTGTGTTCCTTCGCGTAACTTGATCTTGTGTCCCCACAAAACAAAAAAAGTAGATTCAATTTACTCTTGAAGTTGAGTCCGTGTCTACAACTCCTCCCGGATCAATCAGTACAACCCTACAATCCCATTCGGTTTTGGCTAGCCGTCCACTTCCGAATCCGTTTGGAAGTTGCCATCGAAACCAACTCTAGGACGATGGTTAGCAATGGCACACAAGAGAAGCATTTGCGATGTTAGGCACTTTCGGTTGGGTTGCATGACTCGGGTGGATTCGAATGGCTTTTCACTAAGCAAGTGTTTACAAAAGTGCCTTTGCGGTGTTTAGCTCTTTGCTATCTTAGTTGACTCGTAAGCAAGTGTTTACAGTTCCATATGGCTTCTCTACTTGCTGTCCTATAGTCCATAAACCTAAAACACAAAAAAAATTTCCAAACCCTAGTTTCGCATCTTTTATTTTCGTGAGTTTTCTTATGTCTTGATCCATTAGAAATTTTGTTTACGTCTGATCTTTGTGTTCCTTGGCGTTACTTGATCTTGTGTCCTCACAAAACAAAAAAGTAGATTCAATTTACTCTTGAAGTTGAGTCCGTTTCTACAACTCCTCCCGGATCAATCCGTGTACAACCCTAGAATCCCATTCGGTTTTGGCTAGCTGTCCACTTCCGAATCCGTTTGGAAGTTGCCATCCGAAACCAACTCTAGGACACGAGTTAGTGTTCACGTTGGTTTCCTTGAACACCATACATCTGAGCTTCACTTATCTCCTTTGAATACTTGAGTCTAGTCGCGATATTGCATTGGGGCTGCTCACGAATACCACTCGGCCGATCAAAATAATTTCAAAGTTTAGAGAGAGTGGTGAGCAAAAGTTCGATTGCGATGCTTGGCACTCTGAATCTGACGTTTGGCACTTCATTGACTTACGGGACGCATACAGTTCCATATGGCTTCCCTAGTAAGCAATGGCACACAAAAGCGACATTGCGATGTTAGTCACTCGGTTGGGTTGCATGACTCGGGTGGATTCGAATGGCTTTTGACTAAGCAAGTGTTTACAAAAGTGCCTGCGGTGTTTAGCTCTTGCTGTCTTAGTAGACTCGTACGGAATGCATATGGCTTCTCTATTAACAAATGGCACACAACAGGTTCATTACTTGCTGTCCTATAGTCCATAAACCGAAAACACAAAAAAAATTCCAAACCCTAGTTTCGCATCTTTTATTTTCGTGAGTTTTCTTAAGTCTTGATCCATTAGAAATTTTGTTTACGTGCTGATCTTTGTGTTCCTTCGCGTAACTTGATCTTGTGTCCCCACAAAACAAAAAAAGTAGATTCAATTTACTCTTGAAGTTGAGTCCGTGTCTACAACTCCTCCCAGATCAATCCGAGTACAACCCTACAATCCCATTTGGTTTTGGCTAGCCGTCCACTTCCTAATCCGTTTGGAAGTTGCCATCCGAAACCAACTCTAGGACAGTAGTTAGCAATGGCACACAAGAGAAGCATTTGCGATGTTATGCACTCGGTTGGGTTGCATGACTCGGGTGGATTCCGAATGGCTTTTCACTAAGCAAGTGTTTACAAAAGTGCCTTTGCGGTGTTTAGCTCTTTGCTATCTTAGTAGACTCGTATGGAATGCAGTTCTATTAACAAATATGGCAGGTTCATTACTTGCTGTCCTATAGTCCATAAACCGAAAACACAAAAAAAATTCCAAAACCTAGTTTCGCATCTTTTATTTTCGTGAGTTTTCTTAAGTCTTGATCCATTAGAAATTTTGTTTACGTGCGATCTTTGTGTTCCTTCGCGTAACTTGATCTTGTGTCCCCACAAAACAAAAAAAATAGATTCAATTTTCTCTTGAAGTTGAGTCCGTGTCTACAACTCCTCCCGGATCAATCCGTGTACAACCCTAGAATCCCATTCGGTTTTGGCTAGCTGTCCACTTAGAATCCGTTTGGAAGTTGCCATCGAAACCAACTCTAGGACAGGAGTTAGTGTTCACGTTGGTTTCCTTGAACACCATACATCTGAGCTTCACTTATCTCCTTTGAATACTTGAGTCTAGTCGCGATATTGCATTGAGGGCTGCTCACGAATACCACTCGGTAGATCAAAAATAATTTCAAAGTTTAGAGAGAGTGGTGAGCAAAAGTTCGATTGCGATGCTTGGCACTCTGAATCTGACGTTTGGCACTTCATTGACTTACCGGACACGCACAGTTCCATATGGCTTCCCTAGTAAGCAATGGCACACAAAGCGACATTGCGATGTTAGTCACTCGGTTGGGTTGCATGACTCGGGTGGATTCGAATGGCTTTTCACTAAGCAAGTGTTTACAAAAGTGCCACTGCGGTGTTTAGCTCTTCTTTGTCTTAGTAGACTCGTCACGGAATGCATATGGCTTCTCTATTAACAAATGGCACTAACAGGTTCATTACTTGCTGTCCTATAGTCCATAAACCGAAAACACAAAAAATTCCAAACCCTAGTTTCGCATCTTTTATTTTCGTGAGTTTTCTTAAGTCTTGATCCATTAGAAATTTTGTTTACGTCTGATCTTTGTGTTCCTTGGCGTAACTTGATCTTGTGTCCCCACAAAACAAAAAAAGTAGATTCAATTTACTCTTGAAGTTGAGTCGTGTCTACAACTCCTCCCGGATCAATCAGTACAACCCTACAATCCCATTCGGTTTTGGCTAGCCGTCCACTTCCTAATCCGTTTGGAAGTTGCCATCCGAAACCAACTCTAGGACAGCGATATTGCATTGGTTAGCAATGGCACACAAGCAAAAGAAGCATTTGCGATGTTAGGCACTCGGTTGGGTTGCATGACTCGGGTGGATTCGAATGGCTTTTCACTAAGCAAGTGTTTACAAAAGTGCCCTGCGGTGTTTAGCTCTTTGCTATCTTAGTAGACTCGTCACAGTTCCATATGGCTTCTCTACTTGCTGTCCTATAGTCCATAAACCGAAAACACAAAAAAATTTCCAAACCCTAGTTTCGCATCTTTTATTTTCGTGAGTTTTCTTAAGTCTTGATCCATTAGAAATTTTGTTTACGTGCCGATCTTTGTGTTCCTTCGCGTAACTTGATCTTGTGTCCCCACAAAACAAAAAAAAGTAGATTCAATTTACTCTTGAAGTTGAGTCCGTTTCTACAACTCCTCCCGGATCAATCCGTGTACAACCCTAGAATCCCATTCGGTTTTGGCTAGCTGTCCACTTCGAATCCGTTTGGAAGTTGCCATCGAAACCAACTCTAGGACAGGAGTTAGTGTTCACGTTGGTTTCCTTGAACACCATACATACGAGCTTCACTTATCTCCTTTGAATACTTGAGTCTAGTCACTGATATTGCATTCAGGGCTGCTCACGAATACCACTCGGCCGATCAAAATAATTTCAAAGTTTAGAGAGAGAGTGGTGAGCAAAAGTTCAGTTGCGATGCTTGGCACTCCTGAATACGACGTTTGGCACTTCATTGACTTACCAGACTCGCACGGATTCCATATGGCTTCCCTAGTAAGCAATGGCACACAAGAGCGACATTGCGATGTTAGTCACTCGGTTGGGTTGCATGACTCGGGTGGATTCGAATGGCTTTTCACTAAGCAAGTGTTTACAAAAAGTGCCTGCGGTGTTTAGCTCTTTCTTTGTCTTAGTAGACTCGTCTGGAATGCATATGGCTTCTCTATTAACAAATGGCACACAACAGGTTCATTACTTGCTGTCCTATAGTCTATAAACCGAAAACACAAAAAAATTCCAAACCCTAGTTTCGCATCTTTTATTTTCGTGAGTTTTCTTAAGTCTTGATCCATTAGAAATTTTGTTTACGTGCTGATCTTTGTGTTCCTTCGCGTAACTTGATCTTGTGTCCCCACAAAACAAAAAAAGTAGATTCAATTTACTCTTGAAGTTGAGTCCGTGTCTACAACTCCTCCCAGATCAATCCGAGTACAACCCTACAATCCCATTCGGTTTTGGCTAGCCGTCCACTTCCGAATCCGTTTGGAAGTTGCCATCCGAAACCAACTCTAGGACAGCAGTTAGCAATGGCACACAAGAGCAGCATTTGCGATGTTAGGCACTCGGTTGGGTTGCATGACTCGGGTGGATTCGAATGGCTTTTCACTAAGCAAGTGTTTACAAAAAGTGCCTGCGGTGTTTAGCTCTTTGCTATCTTAGTAGACTCGTCACAGTTCCATATGGCTTCTCTACTTGCTGTCCTATAGTCCATAAACCGAAAACACAAAAAAAATTTCCAAACCCTAGTTTCGCATCTTTTATTTTTGTGAGTTTTCTTAAGTCTTGATCCATTAGAAATTTTGTTTACGTGCCGATCTTTGTGTTCCTTCGCGTAACTTGATCTTGTGTCCCCACAAAACAAAAAAAAGTAGATTCAATTTACTCTTGAAGTTGAGTCCGTTTCTACAACTCCTCCCAGATCAATCCGTGTACAACCCTAGAATCCCATTCGGTTTTGGCTAGCTGTCCACTTCCGAATCCGTTTGGAAGTTGCCATCCGAAACCAACTCTAGGACAGGAGTTAGTGTTCACGTTGGTTTCCTTGAACACCATACATACGAGCTTCACTTATCTCCTTTGAATACTTGAGTCTAGTCGCGATATTGCATTGAGGGCTGCTCACGAATACCACTCGGTAGATCAAAAATAATTTCAAAGTTTAGAGAGAGAGAGTGGTGAGCAAAAGTTCAGTTGCGATGCTTGGCACTCCTGAATATGACGTTTGGCACTTCATTGACTTACCGGACTACATACAGTTCCATATGGCTTCCCTAGTAAGCAATGGCACACAAAGCGACATTGCGATGTTAGTCACTCGGTTGGGTTGCATGACTCGGGTGGATTCGAATGGCTTTTCACTAAGCAAGTGTTTACAAAAGTGCCTTTGCGGTGTTTAGCTCTTTCTTTGTCTTAGTAGACTCGTCACGGAATGCATATGGCTTCTCTATTAACAAATGGCACACAACATGTTCATTACTTGCTGTCCTATAGTCTATAAACCGAAAACACAAAAAAATTCCAAACCCTAGTTTCGCATCTTTTATTTTCGTGAGTTTTCTTAAGTCTTGATCCATTAGAAATTTTGTTTACGTGCTGATCTATGTGTTCCTTCGCGTAACTTGATCTTGTGTCCCCACAAAACAAAAAAAAAGTATATTCAATTTACTCTTGAATTGAGTTCGTGTCTACAACTCCTCCCAGATCAATCCGAGTACAACCCTACAATCCCATTCGGTTTTGGCTAGCCGTCCACTTCCGAATCCGTTTGGAAGTTGCCATCCGAAACCAACTCTAGGATGAGTTAGCAATGGCACACAAGAGCAGCATTTGAGATGTTAGGCACTCGGTTGGGTTGCATGACTCGGGTGGATTCCGAATGGCCTTTTCACTAAGCAAGTGTTTACAAAAGTGCCTGCGCGTGTTTAGCTCTTTGCTATCTTAGTAGACTCGTCAGTTCCATATGGCTTCTCTACTTGCTGTCCTATAGTCCATAAACCGAAAACACAAAAAAAAAATTTCCAAACCCTAGTTTCGCATCTTTTATTTTCGTGAGTTTTCTTAAGTCTTGATCCATTAGAAATTTTGTTTACGTGCTGATCTTTGTGTTCCTTCGCGTAACTTGATCTTGTGTCCCCACAAAACAAAAAAAGTAGATTCCATTTACTCTTGAAGTTGAGTCCGTTTCTACAACTCCTCCCAGATCAATCCGTGTACAACCCTAGAATCCCATTCGGTTTTGGCTAGCTGTCCACTTCCGAATCCGTTTGGAAGTTGCCATCCGAAACCAACTCTAGGACAGGAGTTAGTGTTCACGTTGGTTTCCTTGAACACCATACATACGAGCTTCACTTATCTCCTTTGAATACTTGAGTCTAGTCACTGATATTGCATTGAGGGCTGCTCCTGAATACCACTCCAGCAGATCAAAAATAATTTCAAAGTTTAGAGAGAGAGAGTGGTGAGCAAAAGTTCAGTTGCGATGCTTGGCACTCCTGAATACGACGTTTGGCACTTCATTGACTTACCGGACTACGCAGTTCCATATGGCTTCCCTAGTAAGCAATGGCACACAAGAGCGACATTGCGATGTTAGTCACTCGGTTGGGTTGCATGACTCGGGTGGATTCGAATGGCTTTTCACTAAGCAAGTGTTTACAAAAGTGCCTGCGGTGTTTAGCTCTTTCTTTGTCTTAGTAGACTCGTACGGAATGCATATCGTTTCTCTATTAACAAATGGCACACAACAGGTTCATTACTTGCTGTCCTATAGTCTATAAACCGAAAACACAAAAAAATTCCAAACCCTAGTTTCGCATCTTTTATTTTCGTGAGTTTTCTTAAGTCTTGATCCATTAGAAATTTTGTTTACGTGCTGATCTATGTGTTCCTTCGCGTAACTTGATCTTGTGTCCCCACAAAACAAAAAAAAGTAGATTCAATTTACTCTTGAAGTGGAGTCCGTGTCTACAACTCCTCCCAGATCAATCCGAGTACAACCCTACAATCCCATTCGGTTTTGGCTAGCCGTCCACTTCCGAATCCGTTTGGAAGTTGCCATCCGAAACCAACTCTAGGACAGCAGTTAGCAATGGCACACAAGAGCAGCATTTGAGATGTTAGGCACTCGGTTGGGTTGCATGACTCGGGTGGATTCCGAATGGCCTTTTCACTAAGCAAGTGTTTACAAAAGTGCCTTGCGGTGTTTAGCTCTTTGCTATCTTAGTAGACTCGTGCAGTTCCATATGGCTTCTCTACTTGCTGTCCTATAGTCCATAAACCGAAAACACTATAAACGAAAAAAAAATTTCCAAACCCTAGTTTCGCATCTTTTATTTTCGTGAGTTTTCTTAAGTCTTGATCCATTAGAAATTTTGTTTACGTGCCGATCTTTGTGTTCCTTCGCGTAACTTGATCTTGTGTCCCCACAAAACAAAAAAAAAGTAGATTCAATTTACTCTTGAAGTTGAGTCCGTTTCTACAACTCCTCCCAGATCAATCCGTGTACAACCCTAGAATCCCATTCGGTTTTGGCTAGCTGTCCACTTCCGAATCCGTTTGGAAGTTGCCATCCGAAACCAACTCTAGGACAGGAGTTAGTGTTCACGTTGGTTTCCTTGAACACCATACATCTGAGCTTCACTTATCTCCTTTGAATACTTGAGTCTAGTCGCGATATTGCATTGAGGGCTGCTCACGAATACCACTCGGCCGATCAAAATAATTTCAAAGTTTAGAGAGAGAGAGAGTGGTGAGCAAAAGTTCAGTTGCGATGCTTGGCACTCCTGAATACGACGTTTGGCACTTCATTGACTTACCGGACTACGCATGCAGTTCCATATGGCTTCCCTAGTAAGCAATGGCACACAAGAGCGACATTGCGATGTTAGTCACTCGGTTGGGTTGCATGACTCGGGTGGATTCGAATGGCTTTTCACTAAGCAAGTGTTTACAAAAGTGCCTTTGCGGTGTTTAGCTCTTTCTTTGTCTTAGTAGACTCGTACGGAATGCATATGGCTTCTCTATTAACAAATGGCACACAACAGGTTCATTACTTGCTGTCCTATAGTCTATAAACCGAAAACACAAAAAAATTCCAAACCCTAGTTTCGCATCTTTTATTTTCGTGAGTTTTCTTAAGTCTTGATCCATTAGAAATTTTGTTTACGTGCTGATCTATGTGTTCCTTCGCGTAACTTGATCTTGTGTCCCCACAAAACAAAAAAAAGTAGATTCAATTTACTCTTGAAGTGGAGTCCGTGTCTACAACTCCTCCCGGATCAATCAGTACAACCCTACAATCCCATTCGGTTTTGGCTAGCCGTCCACTTCGAATCCGTTTGGAAGTTGCCATCGAAACCAACTCTAGGACAGCGATTAGCAATGGCACACAAGAGCAAAAGCATTTGAGATGTTAGGCACTCGGTTGGGTTGCATGACTCGGGTGGATTCGAATGGCTTTTCACTAAGCAAGTGTTTACAAAAGTGCCTGCGGTGTTTAGCTCTTTGCTATCTTAGTAGACTCGTGCAGATTCCATATGGCTTCTCTACTTGCTGTCCTATAGTCCATAAACCGAAAACACAAAAAAAAAATTTCCAAACCCTAGTTTCGCATCTTTTATTTTCGTGAGTTTTCTTAAGTCTTGATCCATTAGAAATTTTGTTTACGTGCCGATCTTTGTGTTCCTTCGCGTAACTTGATCTTGTGTCCCCACAAAACAAAAAAAAAGTAGATTCAATTTACTCTTGAAGTTGAGTCCGTTTCTACAACTCCTCCCAGATCAATCCGTGTACAACCCTAGAATCCCATTCGGTTTTGGCTAGCTGTCCACTTCCGAATCCGTTTGGAAGTTGCCATCCGAAACCAACTCTAGGACAGGAGTTAGTGTTCACGTTGGTTTCCTTGAACACCATACATCTGAGCTTCACTTATCTCCTTTGAATACTTGAGTCTAGTCACTGATATTGCATTGAGGGCTGCTCCTGAATACCACTCCAGCCGATCAAAAATAATTTCAAAGTTTGAGAGAGAGTGGTGAGCAAAGTTCGATTGCGATGCTTGGCACTCTGAATCTGACGTTTGGCACTTCATTGACTTACCGGACTACATACAGTTCCATATGGCTTCCCTAGTAAGCAATGGCACACAAAGCGACATTGCGATGTTAGTCACTCGGTTGGGTTGCATGACTCGGGTGGATTCGAATGGCTTTTCACTAAGCAAGTGTTTACAAAAGTGCCCTGCGGTGTTTAGCTCTTTCTTTGTCTTAGTAGACTCGTGCGGAATGCATATGGCTTCTCTATTAACAAATGGCACAACAGGTTCATTACTTGCTGTCCTATAGTCTATAAACCGAAAACACAAAAAAATTCCAAACCCTAGTTTCGCATCTTTTATTTTCGTGAGTTTTCTTAAGTCTTGATCCATTAGAAATTTTGTTTACGTGCTGATCTATGTGTTCCTTCGCGTAACTTGATCTTGTGTCCCCACAAAACAAAAAAAAGTAGATTCAATTTACTCTTGAAGTTGAGTCCGTGTCTACAACTCCTCCCGGATCAATCCAGTACAACCCTACAATCCCATTCGGTTTTGGCTAGCCGTCCACTTCGAATCCGTTTGGAAGTTGCCATCCGAAACCAACTCTAGGACAGCAGTTAGCAATGGCACACAAGAGCAGCATTTGCGATGTTAGGCACTCGGTTGGGTTGCATGACTCGGGTGGATTCGAATGGCTTTTCACTAAGCAAGTGTTTACAAAAGTGCCTGCGGTGTTTAGCTCTTTGCTATCTTAGTAGACTCGTACGGTTCCATATGACTTCTCTACTTGCTGTCCTATAGTCTATAAACCGAAAACACAAAAAAATTCCAAACCCTAGTTTTGCATCTTTTATTTTTGTGAGTTTTCTTAAGTCTTGATCCTTTAGAAATTTTGTTTACGTGCCGATCTTTGTGTTCCTTCGCGTAACTTGATCTTGTGTCCCCACAAAACAAAAAAAAGTAGATTCAATTTACTCTTGAAGTTGAGTCCGTTTCTACAACTCCTCCCAGATCAATCCGTGTACAACCCTAGAATCCCATTCGGTTTTGGCTAGCTGTCCACTTCCGAATCCGTTTGGAAGTTGCCATCCGAAACCAACTCTAGGACAGGAGTTAGTGCTCACGTTGGTTTCCTTGAACACCATACATACGAGCTTCACTTATCTCCTTTGAATACTTGAGTCTAGTCACTGATATTGCATTCAGGGCTGCTCCTGAATACCACTCCAGCCGATCAAAAATAATTTCAAAGTTTAGAGAGAGAGAGTGGTGAGCAAATGTTCAGTTGCGATGCTTGGCACTCCTGAATACGACGTTTGGCACTTCATTGACTTACCGGACTGCCTTACAGTTCCATATGGCTTCCCTAGTAAGCAATGGCACACAAAAGCGACATTGCGATGTTAGTCACTCGGTTGGGTTGCATGACTCGGGTGGATTCGAATGGCTTTTCACTAAGCAAGTGTTTACAAAAGTGCCTGCGGTGTTTCGCTCTTTGCTGTCTTAGTAGACTCGTACGGAATGCATATGGCTTCTCTATTAACAAATGGCACACAACAGGTTCATTACTTGCTGTCCTATAGTCTATAATCCGAAAACACAAAAAAATTCCAAACCCTAGTTTCGCATCTTTTATTTTCGTGAGTTTTCTTAAGTCTTGATCCATTAGAAATTTTGTTTACGTGCTGATCTATGTGTTCCTTCGCGTAACTTGATCTTGTGTCCCCACAAAACAAAAAAAAAGTAGATTCAATTTACTCTTGAAGTTGAGTCCGTGTCTACAACTCCTCCCAGATCAATCCGAGTACAACCCTACAATCCCATTCGGTTTTGGCTAGCCGTCCACTTCCGAATCCGTTTGGAAGTTGCCATCCGAAACCAACTCTAGGACAGCAGTTAGCAATGGCACACAAGAGCAGCATTTGCGATGTTAGGCACTCGGTTGGGTTGCATGACTCGGGTGGATTCCGAATGGCCTTTTCACTAAGCAAGTGATTACAATAAGTGCACTGCGGTGTTTCGCACTTTGCTATCTTAGTAGACTCGTACGGTTCCATATGGCTTCTCTACTTGCTGTCCTATAGTCCATAAACCGAAAACACAAAAAAAATTTCCAAACCCTAGTTTCGCATCTTTTATTTTCGTGAGTTTTCTTAAGTCTTGATCCATTAGAAATTTTGTTTACGTGCCGATCTTTGTGTTCCTTCGCGTAACTTGATCTTGTGTCCCCACAAAACAAAAAAAGTAGATTCAATTTACTCTTGAAGTTGAGTCCGTTTCTACAACTCCTCCCAGATCAATCCGTGTACAACCCTAGAATCCCATTCGGTTTTGGCTAGCTGTCCACTTCCGAATCCGTTTGGAAGTTGCCATCCGAAACCAACTCTAGGACAGGAGTTAGTGTTCACGTTGGTTTCCTTGAACACCATACATACGAGCTTCACTTATCTCCTTTGAATACTTGAGTCTAGTCACTGATATTGCATTCAGGGCTGCTCCTGAATACCACTCCAGCCGATCAAAAATAATTTCAAAGTTTAGAGAGAGAGAGTGGTGAGCAAAAGTTCAGTTGCGATGCTTGGCACTCCTGAATACGACGTTTGGCACTTCATTGACTTACCAGACACGCACGGATTCCATATGGCTTCCCTAGTAAGCAATGGCACACAAGAGCAGCATTTGCGATGTTAGTCACTCGGTTGGGTTGCATGACTCGGGTGGATTCCGAATGGCTTTTTCACTAAGCAAGTGTTTACAAGAAGTGCACTGCGGTGTTTCGCTCTTTGCTGTCTTAGTAGACTCGTATGGAATGCATATGGCTTCTCTATTAACAAATGGCACACAACAGGTTCATTACTTGCTGTCCTATAGACTATAAACCGAAAACACAAAAAATTCCAAACCCTAGTTTTGCATCTTTTATTTTCGTGAGTTTTCTTAAGTCTTGATCCATTAGAAATTTTGTTTACGTGCTGATCTATGTGTTCCTTCGCGTAACTTGATCTTGTGTCCCCACAAAACAAAAAAAAGTAGATTCAATTTACTCTTGAAGTTGAGTCCGTGTCTACAACTCCTCCCAGATCAATCCGAGTACAACCCTACAATCCCATTCGGTTTTGGCTAGCCGTCCACTTCTAATCCGTTTGGAAGTTGCCATCCGAAACCAACTCTAGGACACAGTTAGCAATGGCACACAAGAGCAGCATTTGCGATGTTAGGCACTCGGTTGGGTTGCATGACTCGGGTGGATTCCGAATGGCTTTTTGACTAAGCAAGTGTTTACAAAGTGCCTGCGGTGTTTAGCTCTTTGCTATCTTAGTAGACTCGTCACAGTTCCATATGGCTTCTCTACTTGCTGTCCTATAGTCCATAAACCGAAAACAAAAAAAAATTTCCAAACCCTAGTTTCGCATCTTTTATTTTCGTGAGTTTTCTTAAGTCTTGATCCATTAGAAATTTTGTTTACGTGCCGATCTTTGTGTTCCTTCGCGTTACTTGATCTTGTGTCCTCACAAAACAAAAAAAGTAGATTCAATTTACTCTTGAAGTTGAGTCCGTTTCTACAACTCCTCCCAGATCAATCCGTGTACAACCCTAGAATCCCATTCGGTTTTGGCTAGCTGTCCACTTCCGAATCCGTTTGGAAGTTGCCATCCGAAACCAACTCTAGGACAGGAGTTAGTGTTCACGTTGGTTTCCTTGAACACCATACATACGAGCTTCACTTATCTCCTTTGAATACTTGAGTCTAGTCACTGATATTGCATTCAGGGCTGCTCCTGAATACCACTCGGCCGATCAAAATAATTTCAAAGTTTAGAGAGAGAGTGGTGAGCAAAAGTTCGATTGCGATGCTTGGCACTCCTGAATACGACGTTTGGCACTTCATTGACTTACCAGACACACACGGATTCCATATGGCTTCCCTAGTAAGCAATGGCACACAAGAGCAACTTTGCGATGTTAGTCACTCGGTTGGGTTGCATGACTGGGTGGATTCGAATGGCTTTTCACTAAGCAAGTGTTTACAAAAGTGCACTGCGGTGTTTAGCTCTTTCTTTGTCTTAGTAGACTCGTACGGAATGCATATGGCTTCTCTATTAACAAATGGCACACAACAGGTTCATTACTTGCTGTCCTATAGTCTATAAACCGAAAACACAAAAAAATTCCAAACCCTAGTTTCGCATCTTTTATTTTCGTGAGTTTTCTTAAGTCTTGATCCATTAGAAATTTTGTTTACGTCTTGATCTATGTGTTCCTTCGCGTAACTTGATCTTGTGTCCCCACAAAACAAAAAAAAGTAGATTCAATTTACTCTTGAAGTTGAGTCCGTGTCTACAACTCCTCCCAGATCAATCCAGTACAACCCTACAATCCCATTCGGTTTTGGCTAGCCGTCCACTTCGAATCCGTTTGGAAGTTGCCATCAAAAAAACCAACTCTAGGACACTCTGATTAGCAATGGCACACAAGAGCAGCATTTGCGATGTTAGGCACTCGGTTGGGTTGCATGACTCGGGTGGATTCCGAATGGCCTTTTCACTAAGCAAGTGTTTACAAGAAGTGCACTGCGGTGTTTCGCTCTTTGCTATCTTAGTAGACTCGTCTGGAATGCAGTTCCATATGGCTTCTCTACTTGCTGTCCTATAGTCCATAAACCGAAAACACAAAAAAAAATTTCCAAACCCTAGTTTCGCATCTTTTATTTTCGTGAGTTTTCTTAAGTCTTGATCCATTAGAAATTTTGTTTACGTCGATCTTTGTGTTCCTTGGCGTAACTTGATCTTGTGTCCCCACAAAACAAAAAAAAGTAGATTCAATTTACTCTTGAAGTTGAGTCCGTTTCTACAACTCCTCCCAGATCAATCCGTGTACAACCCTAGAATCCCATTCGGTTTTGGCTAGCTGTCCACTTCCGAATCCGTTTGGAAGTTGCCATCCGAAACCAACTCTAGGACAGGAGTTAGTGTTCACGTTGGTTTCCTTGAACACCATACATCTGAGCTTCACTTATCTCCTTTGAATACTTGAGTCTAGTCGCGATATTGCATTCGGGCTGCTCACGAATACCACTCCACCGATCAAAAATAATTTCAAAGTTTAGAGAGTGGTGAGCAAAAGTTCGATTGCGATGCTTGGCACTCTGAATCTGACGTTTGGCACTTCATTGACTTACCAGACTCGCACGGATTCCATATGGCTTCCCTAGTAAGCAATGGCACACAAGAGCAGCAATTGCGATGTTAGTCACTCGGTTGGGTTGCATGACTCGGGTGGATTCCGAATGGCTTTTTCACTAAGCAAGTGTTTACAAGAAGTGCCTTTGCGGTGTTTAGCTCTTTCTTTGTCTTAGTAGACTCGTACGGAATGCATATGGCTTCTCTATTAACAAATGGCACACAACAGGTTCATTACTTGCTGTCCTATAGTCTATAAACCGAAAACACAAAAAAATTCCAAACCCTAGTTTTGCATCTTTTATTTTCGTGAGTTTTCTTAAGTCTTGATCCATTAGAAATTTTGTTTACGTGCTGATCTATGTGTTCCTTCGCGTAACTTGATCTTGTGTCCCCACAAAACAAAAAAAAAGTAGATTCAATTTACTCTTGAAGTTGAGTCCGTGTCTACAACTCCTCCCAGATCAATCCGAGTACAACCCTACAATCCCATTCGGTTTTGGCTAGCCGTCCACTTCCGAATCCGTTTGGAAGTTGCCATCCGAAACCAACTCTAGGACAGCAGTTAGCAATGGCACACAAGAGCAGCATTTGCGATGTTAGGCACTCGGTTGGGTTGCATGACTCGGGTGGATTCCGAATGGCTTTTTCACTAAGCAAGTGTTTACAAGAAGTGTTTGCTGCGGTGTTTAGCTCTTTGCTATCTTAGTAGACTCGTGCAGTTCCATATGGCTTCTCTACTTGCTGTCCTATAGTCCATAAACCGAAAACACAAAAAAAAATTTCCAAACCCTAGTTTCGCATCTTTTATTTTCGTGAGTTTTCTTAAGTCTTGATCCATTAGAAATTTTGTTTACGTGCCGATCTTTGTGTTCCTTCGCGTAACTTGATCTTGTGTCCCCACAAAACAAAAAAAGTAGATTCAATTTACTCTTGAAGTTGAGTCCGTTTCTACAACTCCTCCCAGATCAATCCGTGTACAACCCTAGAATCCCATTCGGTTTTGGCTAGCTGTCCACTTCCGAATCCGTTTGGAAGTTGCCATCCGAAACCAACTCTAGGACAGGAGTTAGTGTTCACGTTGGTTTCCTTGAACACCATACATACGAGCTTCACTTATCTCCTTTGAATACTTGAGTCTAGTCACTGATATTGCATTCAGGGCTGCTCCTGAATACCACTCCAGCCGATCAAAAATAATTTCAAAGTTTAGAGAGAGAGTGGTGAGCAAAGTTCGATTGCGATGCTTGGCACTCTGAATCTGACGTTTGGCACTTCATTGACTTACCGGACTCACGCAGTTCCATATGGCTTCCCTAGTAAGCAATGGCACACAAGAGCAACTTTGCGATGTTAGTCACTCGGTTGGGTTGCATGACTCGGGTGGATTCCGAATGGCTTTTTCACTAAGCAAGTGTTTACAAGAAGTGCACTGCGGTGTTTCGCTCTTTGCTGTCTTAGTAGACTCGTACGGAATGCATATGGCTTCTCTATTAACAAATGGCACACAACAGGTTCATTACTTGCTGTCCTATAGTCTATAAACCGAAAACACAAAAAAATTCCAAACCCTAGTTTTGCATCTTTTATTTTCGTGAGTTTTCTTAAGTCTTGATCCATTAGAAATTTTGTTTACGTGCTGATCTATGTGTTCCTTCGCGTAACTTGATCTTGTGTCCCCACAAAACAAAAAAAAGTAGATTCAATTTACTCTTGAAGTTGAGTCCGTGTCTACAACTCCTCCCAGATCAATCCGAGTACAACCCTACAATCCCATTCGGTTTTGGCTAGCCGTCCACTTCCGAATCCGTTTGGAAGTTGCCATCCGAAACCAACTCTAGGACAGCAGTTAGCAATGGCACACAAGAGCAGCATTTGCGATGTTAGGCACTCGGTTGGGTTGCATGACTCGGGTGGATTCCGAATGGCTTTTTCACTAAGCAAGTGTTTACAAGAAGTGCACTGCGGTGTTTCGCTCTTTGCTATCTTAGTAGACTCGTACGGATTCCATATGGCTTCTCTACTTGCTGTCCTATAGTCCATAAACCGAAAACACAAAAAAAAATTTCCAAACCCTAGTTTCGCATCTTTTATTTTTGTGAGTTTTCTTAAGTCTTGATCCATTAGAAATTTTGTTTACGTGCCGATCTTTGTGTTCCTTCGCGTAACTTGATCTTGTGTCCCCACAAAACAAAAAAAAGTAGATTCAATTTACTCTTGAAGTTGAGTCCGTTTCTACAACTCCTCCCAGATCAATCCGTGTACAACCCTAGAATCCCATTCGGTTTTGGCTAGCTGTCCACTTCCGAATCCGTTTGGAAGTTGCCATCCGAAACCAACTCTAGGACAGGAGTTAGTGTTCACGTTGGTTTCCTTGAACACCATACATACGAGCTTCACTTATCTCCTTTGAATACTTGAGTCTAGTCGCGATATTGCATTCGGGCTGCTCACGAATACCACTCGGCCGATCAAAATAATTTCAAAGTTTAGAGAGAGAGTGGTGAGCAAAGTTCGATTGCGATGCTTGGCACTCTGAATCTGACGTTTGGCACTTCATTGACTTACGGACTCGCCACAGTTCCATATGGCTTCCCTAGTAAGCAATGGCACACAAAAGCGACATTGCGATGTTAGTCACTCGGTTGGGTTGCATGACTCGGGTGGATTCGAATGGCTTTTCACTAAGCAAGTGTTTACAAGAAGTGCCTGCGGTGTTTAGCTCTTTCTTTGTCTTAGTAGACTCGTGCGGAATGCATATGGCTTCTCTATTAACAAATGGCACAACAGGTTCATTACTTGCTGTCCTATAGTCTATAAACCGAAAACACAAAAATTCCAAACCCTAGTTTTGCATCTTTTATTTTCGTGAGTTTTCTTAAGTCTTGATCCATTAGAAATTTTGTTTACGTGCTGATCTTTGTGTTCCTTCGCGTAACTTGATCTTGTGTCCCCACAAAACAAAAAAAGTAGATTCAATTTACTCTTGAAGTTGAGTCCGTGTCTACAACTCCTCCCAGATCAATCCGAGTACAACCCTACAATCCCATTCGGTTTTGGCTAGCCGTCCACTTCCGAATCCGTTTGGAAGTTGCCATCCGAAACCAACTCTAGGACAGCAGTTAGCAATGGCACACAAGAGCAGCATTTGCGATGTTAGGCACTCGGTTGGGTTGCATGACTCGGGTGGATTCGAATGGCTTTTCACTAAGCAAGTGTTTACAAAAGTGCTTTGCGGTGTTTCGCTCTTTGCTATCTTAGTAGACTCGTACGGATTCCATATGGCTTCTCTACTTGCTGTCCTATAGTCCATAAACCGAAAACACAAAAAAAAATTTCCAAACCCTAGTTTCGCATCTTTTATTTTCGTGAGTTTTCTTAAGTCTTGATCCATTAGAAATTTTGTTTACGTGCCGATCTTTGTGTTCCTTCGCGTAACTTGATCTTGTGTCCCCACAAAACAAAAAAAAGTAGATTCAATTTACTCTTGAAGTTGAGTCCGTTTCTACAACTCCTCCCAGATCAATCCGTGTACAACCCTAGAATCCCATTCGGTTTTGGCTAGCTGTCCACTTCGAATCCGTTTGGAAGTTGCCATCGAAACCAACTCTAGGACAGGAGTTAGTGTTCACGTTGGTTTCCTTGAACACCATACATCGAGCTTCACTTATCTCCTTTGAATACTTGAGTCTAGTCAGCGATATTGCATTGGGGCTGCTCACGAATACCACTCACCGATCAAAAATAATTTCAAAGTTTAGAGAGAGAGAGTGGTGAGCAAAAGTTCAGTTGCGATGCTTGGCACTCCTGAATACGACGTTTGGCACTTCATTGACTTACCGGACTACGCAGTTCCATATGGCTTCCCTAGTAAGCAATGGCACACAAGAGCAGCATTTGCGATGTTAGGCACTCGGTTGGGTTGCATGACTCGGGTGGATTCGAATGGCTTTTCACTAAGCAAGTGTTTACAAAGTTAAGCTGCGGTGTTTAGCTCTTTCTTTGTCTTAGTAGACTCGTCACGGAATGCATATGGCTTCTCTATTAACAAATGGCACTAACAGGTTCATTACTTGCTGTCCTATAGTCCATAAACCGAAAACACAAAAAAAAAATTCCAAACCCTAGTTTCGCATCTTTTATTTTCGTGAGTTTTCTTAAGTCTTGATCCATTAGAAATTTTGTTTACGTGCTGATCTTTGTGTTCCTTCGCGTAACTTGATCTTGTGTCCCCACAAAACAAAAAAAGTAGATTCAACTTACTCTTGAAGTTGAGTCCGTGTCTACAACTCCTCCCAGATCAATCCGAGTGCAACCCTACAATCCCATTCGGTTTTGGCTAGCCGTCCACTTCCGAATCAGTTTGGAAGTTGCCATCCGAAACCAACTCTAGGACAGCGGTTAGCAATGGCACACAAGAGCAGCATTTGCGATGTTAGGCACTCGGTTGGGTTGCATGACTCGGGTGGATTCCGAATAGCTTTTTCACTAAGCAAGTGTTTACAAGAAGTGCGAATGGCTGCGGTGTTTCGCTCTTTGCTATCTTAGTAGACTCGCACGGCATGCATATGGCTTCCATATGGCACTCTACTTCATTGTCCTATAGTCCATAAACCGAAAACACAAAAAAATTTCCAAACCCTAGTTTCGCATCTTTTATTTTGTGAGTTTTCTTAAGTCTTGATCCATTAGAAATTTTGTTTACGTCTCGATCTTTGTGTTCCTTAGCGTAACTTGATCTTGTGTCCCCACAAAACAAAAAAAGTAGATTCAATTTACTCTTGAAGTTGAGTCCGTTTCTACAACTCCTCCCAGATCAATCCGTGTACAACCCTAGAATCCCATTCGGTTTTGGCTAGCTGTCCACTTCGAATCCGTTTGGAAGTTGCCATCGAAACCAACTCTAGGACAAGAGGAGTTAGTGTTCACGTTGGTTTCCTTGAACACCATACATCGAGCTTCACTTATCTCCTTTGAATACTTGAGTCTAGTCACTGATATTGCATTCAGGGCTGCTCACGAATACCACTCGGTAGATCAAAATAATTTCAAAGTTTAGAGAGAGAGTGGTGAGCAAAAGTTCGATTGCGATGCTTGGCACTCTGAATCTGACGTTTGGCACTTCATTGACTTACCGGACTCCAGACGGTTCCATGTGGCTTCCCTAGTAAGCAATGGCACACAAGAGCGACATTGCGATGTTAGGCACTCGGTTGGGTTGCATGACTCGGGTGGATTCGAATGGCTTTTCACTAAGCAAGTGTTTACAAAGTGTTAAGCTGCGGTGTTTCGCTCTTTGCTGTCTTAGTAGACTCGTACGGAATGCATATGGCTTCTCTATTAACAAATGGCACACAACAGGTTCATTACTTGCTGTCCTATAGTCCATAAACCGAAAACACAAAAAAAATTCCAAACCCTAGTTTCGCATCTTTTATTTTCGTGAGTTTTCTTAAGTCTTGATCCATTAGAAATTTTGTTTACGTGCTGATCTTTGTGTTCCTTCGCGTAACTTGATCTTGTGTCCCCACAAAACAAAAAAAAGTAGATTCAATTTACTCTTGAAGTTGAGTCCGTGTCTACAGCTCCTCCCAGATCAATCCGAGTACAACCCTACAATCCCATTCGGTTTTGGCTAGCACGTCCACTTCGAATCCGTTTGGAAGTTGCCATCCGAAACCAACTCTAGGACAGACTAGATTAGCAATGGCACACAAGCCGATCAAAAAAATTCAGTTTGCGATGTTATGCACTCGGTTGGGTTGCATGACTCGGGTGGATTCCGAATGGCTTTTTCACTAAGCAAGTGTTTACAAGAAGTGTTGCATGGCTTGGGTGGGTGTTTCACTAAGCTGTTTTGCTCATGTCTTAGTAGCTATCTTAGTAGACTGCACAGATTCATATGGCTTCTCTACTTGCTGTCCTATAGTCTATAAACCGAAAACACAAAAAAATTCCAAACCCTAGTTTCGCATCTTTTATTTTCGTGAGTTTTCTTAAGTCTTGATCCATTAGAAATTTTGTTTATGTCTTGATCTTTGTGATCCTTGGCGTAACTTGATCTTGTGTCCCCACAAAACAAAAAAAGTAGATTCAATTTACTCTTGAAGTTGAGTCCGTTTCTACAACTCCTCCTAGATCAATCCGAGTACAACCCTACAATCCCATTCGGTTTTGGCTAGCTGTCCACTTCGAATCCGTTTGGAAGTTGCCATCGAAACCAACTCTAGGACAGGAGTTAGTGTATGGCTTCCCTAGTAAGCAATGGCACACAAAGCGACATTGCGATGTTAGGCACTCGGTTGGGTTGCATGACTCGGGTGGATTCGAATGGCTTTTCACTAAGCAAGTGTTTACAAGAAGTGCCTGCGGTGTTTAGCTCTTTGCTATCTTAGTAGACTCGTACGGATTCCATATGGCTTCTCTACTTGCTGTCCTATAGTCCATAAACCGAAAACACAAAAAAAAATTTCCAAACCCTAGTTTCGCATCTTTTATTTTCGTGAGTTTTCTTAAGTCTTGATCCATTAGAAATTTTGTTTATGTGCTGATCTTTGTGATCCTTCGCGTAACTTGATCTTGTGTCCCCACAAAACAAAAAAAGTAGATTCAATTTACTCTTGAAGTTGAGTCCGTGCATACAACTCCTCCCGGATCAATCGAGTACAACCCTACAATCCCATTCGGTTTTGGCTAGCCGTCCACTTCGAATCCGTTTGGAAGTTGCCATCGAAACCAACTCTAGGACAGCGATTAGCAATGGCACACAAGAGCAGCATTTGCGATGTTAGGCACTCGGTTGGGTTGCATGACTCGGGTGGATTCCGAATGGCTTTTCACTAAGCAAGTGTTTACAAGAAGTGCACTGCGGTGTTTCGCTCTTTGCTATCTTAGTAGACTCGTACGGATTCCATATGGCTTCTCTACTTGCTGTCCTATAGTCCATAAACCGAAAACACAAAAAAATTTCCAAACCCTAGTTTCGCATCTTTTATTTTCGTGAGTTTTCTTAAGTCTTGATCCATTAGAAATTTTGTTTATGTGCTGATCTTTGTGATCCTTCGCGTAACTTGATCTTGTGTCCCCACAAAACAAAAAAAAGTAGATTCAATTTACTCTTGAAGTTGAGTCCGTGCATACAACTCCTCCCAGATCAATCCGAGTACAACCCTACAATCCCATTCGGTTTTGGCTAGCCGTCCACTTTCGAATCCGTTTGGAAGTTGCCATCCGAAACCAACTCTAGGACAGCAGTTAGCAATGGCACACAAGAGCAGCATTTGCGATGTTATGCACTCGGTTGGGTTGCATGACTCGGGTGGATTCCGAATGGCTTTTTCACTAAGCAAGTGTTTACAAGAAGTGCGCTGCGGTGTTTCGCTCGTTGCTATCTTAGTAGACTCGTACGGATTCCATATGGCTTCTCTACTTGCTGTCCTATAGTCCATTAACCGAAAACACAAAAAAAATTTTCCAAACCCTAGTTTCGCATCTTTTATTTTCGTGAGTTTTCTTAAGTCTTGATCCCTGATCTTTGTGATCCTCACAGAACTTGATCTTGTGTCCCCACAACAAAAAAAAGTAGATTCAATTTACTCTTGAAGTTGAGTAGCATACAACTCCTCCCAGATCAATCCGAGTACAACCCTACAATCCCATTCGGTTTTGGCTAGCCGTCCACTTTCGAATCCGTTTGGAAGTTGCCATCCGAAACCAACTCTAGGACAGCAGTTAGCAATGGCACACAAGAGCAGCATTTGCGATGTTAGGCACTCGGTTGGGTTGCATGACTCGGGTGGATTCCGAATGGCTTTTTCACTAAGCAAGTGTTTACAAGAAGTGCACTGCGGTGTTTCGCTCTTTGCTATCTTAGTAGACTCGTACGGATTCCATATGGCTTCTCTACTTGCTGTCCTATAGTCCATAAACCGAAAACACAAAAAAAATTTCCAAACCCTAGTTTCGCATCTTTTATTTTCGTGAGTTTTCTTAAGTCTTGATCCATTAGAAATTTTATTTATGTGCTGATCTTTGTGATCCTTCGCGTAACTTGATCTTGTGTCCCCACAAAAAAAAAAAAGTAGATTCAATTTACTCTTGAAGTTGAGTCCGTGCATACAACTCCTCCCGGATCAATCCGAGTACAACCCTACAATCCCATTCGGTTTTGGCTAGCCGTCCACTTCCGAATCCGTTTGGAAGTTGCCATCCGAAACCAACTCTAGGACAGCAGTTAGCAATGGCACACAAGAGCAGCATTTGCGATGTTAGGCACTCGGTTGGGTTGCATGACTCGGGTGGATTCCGAATGGCCTTTTCACTAAGCAAGTGTTTACAAGAAGTGCACTGCGGTGTTTCGCTCTTTGCTATCTTAGTAGACTCGTGCGGATTCCATATGGCTTCTCTACTTGCTGTCCTATAGTCCATAAACCGAAAACACAAAAAACAATTTCCAAACCCTAGTTTCGCATCTTTTATTTTCGTGAGTTTTCTTAAGTCTTGATCCAATAGAAATTTTGTTTATGTCTTTGATCTTTGTGATCCTTGGCGTAACTTGATCTTGTGTCCCCACAAAACAAAAAAAAGTAGATTCAATTTACTCTTGAAGTTGAGTCCGTGCATACAACTCCTCCTAGATCAATCCGAGTACAACCCTACAATCCCATTCGGTTTTGGCTAGCTGTCCACTTCGAATCCGTTTGGAAGTTGCCATCGAAACCAACTCTAGGACAGCAGGAGTTAGTCTAGTAGGACAGCAATGGCAATGGCACACAAGAGCGACATTGCGATGTTAGGCACTCGGTTGGGTTGCATGACTCGGGTGGATTCGAATGGCTTTTTCACTAAGCAAGTGTTTACAAGAAGTGCCTGCGGTGTTTAGCTCTTTGCTATCTTAGTAGACTCGTTCAGTTCCATATGGCTTCTCTACTTGCTGTCCTATAGTCCATAAACCGAAAACACAAAAAAATTTCCAAACCCTAGTTTCGCATCTTTTATTTTCGTGAGTTTTCTTAAGTCTTGATCCATTAGAAATTTTGTTTATGTCTTGATCTTTGTGATCCTTGGCGTAACTTGATCTTGTGTCCCCACAAAACAAAAAAAAGTAGATTCAATTTACTCTTGAAGTTGAGTCCGTGCATACAACTCCTCCCAGATCAATCCGAGTACAACCCTACAATCCCATTCGGTTTTGGCTAGCCGTCCACTTCGAATCCGTTTGGAAGTTGCCATCGAAACCAACTCTAGGACAGCGATTAGCTATGGCACACAAGAGCAGCATTTGCGATGTTAGGCACTCGGTTGGGTTGCATGACTCGGGTGGATTCGAATGGCTTTTCACTAAGCAAGTGTTTACAAGAAGTGCCTGCGGTGTTTAGCTCTTTGCTATCTTAGTAGACTCGCACGGATTCCATATGGCTTCTCTACTTGCTGTCCTATAGTCCATAAACCGAAAACACAAAAAAATTTCCAAACCCTAGTTTCGCATCTTTTATTTTCGTGAGTTTTCTTAAGTCTTGATCCATTAGAAATTTTGTTTATGTGCTGATCTTTGTGATCCTTCGCGTAACTTGATCTTGTGTCCCCACAAAACAAAAAAAAGTAGATTCAATTTACTCTTGAAGTTGAGTCCGTGCATACAACTCCTCCCGGATCAATCCGAGTACAACCCTACAATCCCATTCGGTTTTGGCTAGCCGTCCACTTCGAATCCGTTTGGAAGTTGCCATCGAAACCAACTCTAGGACAGCGATTAGCAATGGCACACAAGAGCACATTTGCGATGTTATGCACTCGGTTGGGTTGCATGACTCGGGTGGATTCGAATGGCTTTTCACTAAGCAAGTGTTTACAAGAAGTGCCTGCGGTGTTTCGCTCTTTGCTATCTTAGTAGACTCGCACAGTTCCATATGGCTTTCTACTTGCTGTCCTATAGTCCATTAACCGAAAACACAAAAAAAATTTTCCAAACCCTAGTTTCGCATCTTTTATTTTCGTGAGTTTTCTTAAGTCTTGATCCATTAGAAATTTTGTTTATGTCTGATCTTTGTGATCCTTGGCGTAACTTGATCTTGTGTCCCCACAAAACAAAAAAAAGTAGATTCAATTTACTCTTGAAGTTGAGTCCGTGCATACAACTCCTCCCGGATCAATCCGAGTACAACCCTACAATCCCATTCGGTTTTGGCTAGCCGTCCACTTCGAATCCGTTTGGAAGTTGCCATCCGAAACCAACTCTAGGACAGCAGTTAGCAATGGCACACAAGAGCAGCATTTGCGATGTTAGGCACTCGGTTGGGTTGCATGACTCGGGTGGATTCGAATGGCTTTTCACTAAGCAAGTGTTTACAAGAAGTGCTGCTGCGGTGTTTAGCTCTTTGCTATCTTAGTAGACTCGTACGGATTCCATATGGCTTCTCTACTTGCTGTCCTATAGTCCATAAACCGAAAACACAAAAAAAAATTTCCAAACCCTAGTTTCGCATCTTTTATTTTCGTGAGTTTTCTTAAGTCTTGATCCATTAGAAATTTTGTTTATGTCTGATCTTTGTGATCCTTGGCGTAACTTGATCTTGTGTCCCCACAAAACAAAAAAAGTAGATTCAATTTACTCTTGAAGTTGAGTCCGTGCATACAACTCCTCCCAGATTAATCCGAGTACAACCCTACAATCCCATTCGGTTTTGGCTAGCCGTCCACTTCGAATCCGTTTGGAAGTTGCCATCGAAACCAACTCTAGGACAGCAGTTAGCTATGGCACACAAGAGCAGCATTTGCGATGTTAGGCACTCGGTTGGGTTGCATGACTCGGGTGGATTCCGAATGGCTTTTTCACCAAGCAAGTGTTTACAAGAAGTGCTTTGCGGTGTTTAGCTCTTTGCTATCTTAGTAGACTCGCACGGATTCCATATGGCTTCTCTACTTGCTGTCCTATAGTCCATAAACCGAAAACACAAAAAAATTTCCAAACCCTAGTTTCGCATCTTTTATTTTCGTGAGTTTTCTTAAGTCTTGATCCATTAGAAATTTTGTTTATGTCTTGATCTTTGTGATCCTTGGCGTAACTTGATCTTGTGTCCCCACAAAAAAAAAAAAGTAGATTCAATTTACTCTTGAAGTTGAGTCCGTGCATACAACTCCTCCCAGATCAATCCGAGTACAACCCTACAATCCCATTCGGTTTTGGCTAGCCGTCCACTTTCGAATCCGTTTGGAAGTTGCCATCCGAAACCAACTCTAGGACAGCAGTTAGCAATGGCACACAAGAGCAGCATTTGCGATGTTATGCACTCGGTTGGGTTGCATGACTCGGGTGGATTCCGAATGGCTTTTTCACTAAGCAAGTGTTTACAAGAAGTGCACTGCGGTGTTTAGCTCTTTGCTATCTTAGTAGACTCGCACAGATTCCATATGGCTTCTCTACTTGCTGTCCTATAGTCCATTACGAAAACACAAAAAAAATTTCCAAACCCTAGTTTCGCATCTTTTATTTTCGTGAGTTTTCTTAAGTCTTGATCCATTAGAAATTTTGTTTATGTGCTGATCTTTGTGATCCTTCGCGTAACTTGATCTTGTGTCCCCACAAAACAAAAAAAAGTAGATTCAATTTACTCTTGAAGTTGAGTCCGTGCATACAACTCCTCCCAGATCAATCCGAGTACAACCCTACAATCCCATTCGGTTTTGGCTAGCCGTCCACTTTCGAATCCGTTTGGAAGTTGCCATCCGAAACCAACTCTAGGACAGCAGTTAGCAATGGCACACAAGAGCAGCATTTGCGATGTTAGGCACTCGGTTGGGTTGCATGACTCGGGAGGATTCCGAATGGTTTTTTCACTAAGCAAGTGTTTACAAGAAGTGCTGCTGCGGTGTTTAGCTCTTTGCTATCTTAGTAGACTCGCACAGTTCCATATGGCTTCACTACTTGCTGTCCTATAGTCCATAAACCGAAAACACAAAAAAAAATTTCCAAACTCTAGTTTCGCATCTTTTATTTTCGTGAGTTTTCTTAAGTCTTGATCCATTAGAAATTTTGTTTATGTGCTGATCTTTGTGATCCTTCGCGTAACTTGATCTTGTGTCCCCACAAAACAAAAAAAAAGTAGATTCAATTTACTCTTGAAGTTGAGTCCGTGCATACAACTCCTCCCAGATTAATCCGAGTACAACCCTACAATCCCATTCGGTTTTGGCTAGCCGTCCACTTCCGAATCCGTTTGGAAGTTGCCATCCGAAACCAACTCTAGGACAGCAGTTAGCTATGGCACACAAGAGCAGCATTTGCGATGTTAGGCACTCGGTTGGGTTGCATGACTCGGGTGGATTCCGAATGGCTTTTTCACCAAGCAAGTGTTTACAAGAAGTGCACTGCGGTGTTTCGCTCTTTGCTATCTTAGTAGACTCGTACGGATTCCATATGGCTTCTCTACTTGCTGTCCTATAGTCCATAAACCGAAAACACAAAAAAATTTCCAAACCCTAGTTTCGCATCTTTTATTTTCGTGAGTTTTCTTAAGTCTTGATCCATTAGAAATTTTGTTTATGTGCTGATCTTTGTGATCCTTCGCGTAACTTGATCTTGTGTCCCCACAAAACAAAAAAAAAGTAGATTCAATTTACTCTTGAAGTTGAGTTCGTGCATACAACTCCTCCCAGATCAATCCGAGTACAACCCTACAATCCCATTCGGTTTTGGCTAGCCGTCCACTTTCGAATCCGTTTGGAAGTTGCCATCCGAAACCAACTCTAGGACAGCAGTTAGCAATGGCACACAAGAGCGACATTGCGATGTTATGCACTCGGTTGGGTTGCATGACTCGGGTGGATTCGAATGGCTTTTCACTAAGCAAGTGTTTACAAGAAGTGCTGCGGTGTTTAGCTCTTTGCTATCTTAGTAGACTCGTACGGATTCCATATGGCTTCTCTACTTGCTGTCCTATAGTCCATTAACCGAAAACACAAAAAAAATTTTCCAAACCCTAGTTTCGCATCTTTTATTTTCGTGAGTTTTCTTAAGTCTTGATCCATTAGAAATTTTGTTTATGTCTGATCTTTGTGATCCTTGGCGTAACTTGATCTTGTGTCCCCACAAAACAAAAAAAAGTAGATTCAATTTACTCTTGAAGTTGAGTCCGTGCATACAACTCCTCCCAGATTAATCCGAGTACAACCCTACAATCCCATTCGGTTTTGGCTAGCCGTCCACTTCCGAATCCGTTTGGAAGTTGCCATCGAAACCAACTCTAGGACAGCGATTAGCTATGGCACACAAGAGCGACATTTGCGATGTTAGGCACTCGGTTGGGTTGCATGACTCGGGTGGATTCCGAATGGCTTTTTCACTAAGCAAGTGTTTACAAGAAGTGCACTGCGGTGTTTCGCTCTTTGCTATCTTAGTAGACTCGCACGGATTCCATATGGCTTCTACTTGCTGTCCTATAGTCCATAAACCGAAAACACAAAAAAAAATTTCCAAACCCTAGTTTCGCATCTTTTATTTTCGTGAGTTTTCTTAAGTCTTGATCCATTAGAAATTTTGTTTATGTGCTGATCTTTGTGATCCTTCGCGTAACTTGATCTTGTGTCCCCACAAAACAAAAAAAAGTAGATTCAATTTACTCTTGAAGTTGAGTCCGTTTCTACAACTCCTCCCAGATCAATCCGAGTACAACCCTACAATCCCATTCGGTTTTGGCTAGCCGTCCACTTCGAATCCGTTTGGAAGTTGCCATCGAAACCAACTCTAGGACAGCGATTAGCTATGGCACACAAGAGCAGACATTGCGATGTTAGGCACTCGGTTGGGTTGCATGACTCGGGTGGATTCGAATGGCTTTTCACCAAGCAAGTGTTTACAAGAAGTGCACTGCGGTGTTTCGCTCTTTGCTATCTTAGTAGACTCGTACGGATTCCATATGGCTTCTCTACTTGCTGTCCTATAGTCCATAAAGCGAAAACACAAAAAAAAATTTCCAAACCCTAGTTTCGCATCTTTTATTTTCGTGAGTTTTCTTAAGTCTTGATCCATTAGAAATTTTGTTTATGTGCTGATCTTTGTGATCCTTCGCGTAACTTGATCTTGTGTCCCCACAAAACAAAAAAAAGTAGATTCAATTTACTCTTGAAGTTGAGTCCGTGCATACAACTCCTCCCGGATCAATCCGAGTACAACCCTACAATCCCATTCGGTTTTGGCTAGCCGTCCACTTCGAATCCGTTTGGAAGTTGCCATCGAAACCAACTCTAGGACAGAAGATTAGCAATGGCACACAAGAGCAGCATTTGCGATGTTATGCACTCGGTTGGGTTGCATGACTCGGGTGGATTCCGAATGGCTTTTTCACTAAGCAAGTGTTTACAAGAAGTGCACAGCGGTGTTTCGCTCTTTGCTATCTTAGTAGACTCGTACGGATTCCATATGGCTTCTCTACTTGCTGTCCTATAGTCCATTAACCGAAAACACAAAAAAAATTTTCCAAACCCTAGTTTCGCATCTTTTATTTTCGTGAGTTTTCTTAAGTCTTGATCCATTAGAAATTTTGTTTATGTGCTGATCTTTGTGATCCTTCGCGTAACTTGATCTTGTGTCCCCACAAAACAAAAAAAAAGTAGATTCAATTTACTCTTGAAGTTGAGTCCGTGCATACAACTCCTCCCAGATTAATCCGAGTACAACCCTACAATCCCATTCGGTTTTGGCTAGCCGTCCACTTCCGAATCCGTTTGGAAGTTGCCATCCGAAACCAACTCTAGGACAGCAGTTAGCTATGGCACACAAGAGCAGCATTTGCGATGTTAGGCACTCGGTTGGGTTGCATGACTCGGGAGGATTCCGAATGGTTTTTTCACTAAGCAAGTGTTTACAAGAAGTGCACTGCGGTGTTTCGCTCTTTGCTATCTTAGTAGACTCGTACGGATTCCATATGGCTTCACTACTTGCTGTCCTATAGTCCATAAACCGAAAACACAAAAAAAAATTTCCAAACTCTAGTTTCGCATCTTTTATTTTCGTGAGTTTTCTTAAGTCTTGATCCATTAGAAATTTTGTTTATGTGCTGATCTTTGTGATCCTTCGCGTAACTTGATCTTGTGTCCCCACAAAACAAAAAAAGTAGATTCAATTTACTCTTGAAGTTGAGTCCGTGCATACAACTCCTCCCAGATTAATCCGAGTACAACCCTACAATCCCATTCGGTTTTGGCTAGCCGTCCACTTCCGAATCCGTTTGGAAGTTGCCATCCGAAACCAACTCTAGGACAGCGATTAGCTATGGCACACAAGAGCGACATTGCGATGTTAGGCACTCGGTTGGGTTGCATGACTCGGGTGGATTCAAATGGCTTTTCACCAAGCAAGTGTTTACAAGAAGTGCCTGCGGTGTTTAGCTCTTTGCTATCTTAGTAGACTCGCACAGATTCCATATGGCTTCTCTACTTGCTGTCCTATAGTCCATAAACCGAAAACACAAAAAAATTTCCAAACCCTAGTTTCGCATCTTTTATTTTCGTGAGTTTTCTTAAGTCTTGATTCATTAGAAATTTTGTTTATGTGCTGATCTTTGTGATCCTTCGCGTAACTTGATCTTGTGTCCCCACAAAACAAAAAAAAAGTAGATTCAATTTACTCTTGAAGTTGAGTCCGTGCATACAACTCCTCCCAGATTAATCCGAGTACAACCCTACAATCCCATTCGGTTTTGGCTAGCCGTCCACTTCCGAATCCGTTTGGAAGTTGCCATCGAAACCAACTCTAGGACAGCGATTAGCTATGGCACACAAGAGCAGCATTGCGATGTTAGGCACTCGGTTGGGTTGCATGACTCGGGTGGATTCCGAATGGCTTTTTCACCAAGCAAGTGTTTACAAGAAGTGCACTGCGGTGTTTCGCTCTTTGCTATCTTAGTAGACTCGTACGGATTCCATATGGCTTCTCTACTTGCTGTCCTATAGTCCATAAACCGAAAACACAAAAAAAAATTTCCAAACCCTAGTTTCGCATCTTTTATTTTCGTGAGTTTTCTTAAGTCTTGATTCATTAGAAATTTTGTTTATGTGCTGATCTTTGTGATCCTTCGCGTAACTTGATCTTGTGTCCCCACAAAACAAAAAAAAAGTAGATTCAATTTACTCTTGAAGTTGAGTCGTGCATACAACTCCTCCCAGATTAATCCGAGTACAACCCTACAATCCCATTCGGTTTTGGCTAGCCGTCCACTTCCGAATCCGTTTGGAAGTTGCCATCCGAAACCAACTCTAGGACAGCAGTTAGCTATGGCACACAAGAGCAGCAATTGCGATGTTAGGCACTCGGTTGGGTTGCATGACTCGGGTGGATTCGAATGGCTTTTCACCAAGCAAGTGTTTACAAGAAGTGCACTGCGGTGTTTCGCTCTTTGCTATCTTAGTAGACTCGTACGGATTCCATATGGCTTCTCTACTTGCTGTCCTATAGTCCATAAACCGAAAACACAAAAAAAAATTTCCAAACCCTAGTTTCGCATCTTTTATTTTCGTGAGTTTTCTTAAGTCTTGATCCATTAGAAATTTTGTTTATGTGCTGATCTTTGTGATCCTTCGCGTAACTTGATCTTGTGTCCCCACAAAACAAAAAAAAGTAGATTCAATTTACTCTTGAAGTTGAGTTCGTGCATACAACTCCTCCCAGATCAATCCGAGTACAACCCTACAATCCCATTCGGTTTTGGCTAGCCGTCCACTTCGAATCCGTTTGGAAGTTGCCATCGAAACCAACTCTAGGACAGCGATTAGCAATGGCACACAAGAGCGACATTTGCGATGTTATGCACTCGGTTGGGTTGCATGACTCGGGTGGATTCGAATGGCTTTTCACTAAGCAAGTGTTTACAAGAAGTGCGCTGCGGTGTTTCGCTCGTTGCTATCTTAGTAGACTCGTACGGATTCCATATGGCTTCTCTACTTGCTGTCCTATAGTCCATTAACCGAAAACACAAAAAAAATTTTCCAAACCCTAGTTTCGCATCTTTTATTTTCGTGAGTTTTCTTAAGTCTTGATCCATTAGAAATTTTATTTATGTGCTGATCTTTGTGATCCTTCGCGTAACTTGATCTTGTGTCCCCACAAAACAAAAAAAAAGTAGATTCAATTTACTCTTGAAGTTGAGTCCGGGCATAGAACTCCTCCCAGATCAATCCGAGTACAACCCTACAATCCCATTCGGTTTGGCTAGCCGTCCACTTTCGAATCTGTTTGGAAGTTGCCATCCGAAACCAACTCTAGGACAGCAGTTAGCAATGGCACACAAGAGCAGCATTTGCGATGTTATGCACTCGGTTGGGTTGCATGACTCGGGTGGATTCGAATGGCTTTTCACTAAGCAAGTGTTTACAAGAAGTGCACATGGTGTTTAGCTCTTTGCTATCTTAGTAGACTCGCACAGATTCCATATGGCTTCTCTACTTGCTGTCCTATAGTCCATTAACCGAAAACACAAAAAATTTTCCAAACCCTAGTTTCGCATCTTTTATTTTCGTGAGTTTTCTTAAGTCTTGATCCATTAGAAATTTTGTTTATGTCTTGATCTTTGTGATCCTTCACAGTAACTTGATCTTGTGTCCCCACAAAACAAAAAAAAGTAGATTCAATTTACTCTTGAAGTTGAGTCCGTGCATACAACTCCTCCCAGATTAATCCGAGTACAACCCTACAATCCCATTCGGTTTTGGCTAGCCGTCCACTTCGAATCCGTTTGGAAGTTGCCATCGAAACCAACTCTAGGACAGCGATTAGCTATGGCACACAAGAGCAAGATTTGCGATGTTAGGCACTCGGTTGGGTTGCATGACTCGGGAGGATTCGAATGGCTTTTTCACTAAGCAAGTGTTTACAAGAAGTGCCTTTGCGGTGTTTAGCTCTTTGCTATCTTAGTAGACTCGTACGGATTCCATATGACTTCACTACTTGCTGTCCTATAGTCCATAAACCGAAAACACAAAAAAAAATTTCCAAACTCTAGTTTCGCATCTTTTATTTTCGTGAGTTTTCTTAAGTCTTGATCCATTAGAAATTTTGTTTATGTCTGATCTTTGTGATCCTTGGCGTAACTTGATCTTGTGTCCCCACAAAACAAAAAAAAGTAGATTCAATTTACTCTTGAAGTTGAGTCCGTGCATACAACTCCTCCCAGATCAATCCGAGTACAACCCTACAATCCCATTCGGTTTTGGCTAGCCGTCCACTTCCGAATCCGTTTGGAAGTTGCCATCCGAAACCAACTCTAGGACAGCAGTTAGCTATGGCACACAAGAGCAGCATTTGCGATGTTAGGCACTCGGTTGGGTTGCATGACTCGGGTGGATTCCAAATGGTTTTTCACCAAGCAAGTGTTTACAAGAAGTGCACTGCGGTGTTTCGCTCTTTGCTATCTTAGTAGACTCGTACGGATTCCATATGGCTTCTCTACTTGCTGTCCTATAGTCCATAAACCGAAAACACAAAAAAAAATTTCCAAACCCTAGTTTCGCATCTTTTATTTTCGTGAGTTTTCTTAAGTCTTGATCCATTAGAAATTTTGTTTATGTGCTGATCTTTGTGATCCTTCGCGTAACTTGATCTTGTGTCCCCACAAAACAAAAAAAAGTAGATTCAATTTACTCTTGAAGTTGAGTCCGTGCATACAACTCCTCCCAGATTAATCCGAGTACAACCCTACAATCCCATTCGATTTTGGCTAGCCGTCCACTTCCGAATCCGTTTGGAAGTTGCCATCCGAAACCAACTCTAGGACAGCAGTTAGCTATGGCACACAAGAGCAGCATTTGCGATGTTAGGCACTCGGTTGGGTTGCATGACTCGGGTGGATTCCGAATGGCTTTTTCACCAAGCAAGTGTTTACAAGAAGTGCACTGCGGTGTTTCGCTCTTTGCTATCTTAGTAGACTCGTACGGATTCCATATGGCTTCTCTACTTGCTGTCCTATAGTCCATAAACCGAAAACACAAAAAAAAATTTCCAAACCCTAGTTTCGCATCTTTTATTTTCGTGAGTTTTCTTAAGTCTTGATTCATTAGAAATTTTGTTTATGTGCTGATCTTTGTGATCCTTCGCGTAACTTGATCTTGTGTCCCCACAAAACAAAAAAAAAGTAGATTCAATTTACTCTTGAAGTTGAGTCCGTGCATACAACTCCTCCCAGATTAATCCGAGTACAACCCTACAATCCCATTCGGTTTTGGCTAGCCGTCCACTTCGAATCCGTTTGGAAGTTGCCATCGAAACCAACTCTAGGACAGCGATTAGCTATGGCACACAAGAGCGACATTTGCGATGTTAGGCACTCGGTTGGGTTGCATGACTCGGGTGGATTCGAATGGCTTTTCACCAAGCAAGTGTTTACAAGAAGTGCTTTGCGGTGTTTAGCTCTTTGCTATCTTAGTAGACTCGTACGGATTCCATATGGCTTCTCTACTTGCTGTCCTATAGTCCATAAACCGAAAACACAAAAAAAATTCCAAACCCTAGTTTCGCATCTTTTATTTTCGTGAGTTTTCTTAAGTCTTGATCCATTAGAAATTTTGTTTATGTGCTGATCTTTGTGATCCTTCGCGTAACTTGATCTTGTGTCCCCACAAAAAAAAAAAGTAGATTCAATTTACTCTTGAAGTTGAGTTCGTGCATACAACTCCTCCCAGATCAATCCGAGTACAACCCTACAATCCCATTCGGTTTTGGCTAGCCGTCCACTTTCGAATCCGTTTGGAAGTTGCCATCCGAAACCAACTCTAGGACAGCAGTTAGCAATGGCACACAAGAGCAGCATTTGCGATGTTATGCACTCGGTTGGGTTGCATGACTCGGGTGGATTCCGAATGGCTTTTTCACTAAGCAAGTGTTTACAAGAAGTGCACTGCGGTGTTTCGCTCTTTGCTATCTTAGTAGACTCGTACGGATTCCATATGGCTTCTCTACTTGCTGTCCTATAGTCCATTAACCGAAAACACAAAAAAATTTTCCAAACCCTAGTTTCGCATCTTTTATTTTCGTGAGTTTTCTTAAGTCTTGATCCATTAGAAATTTTGTTTATGTGCTGATCTTTGTGATCCTTCGCGTAACTTGATCTTGTGTCCCCACAAAACAAAAAAAAAGTAGATTCAATTTACTCTTGAAGTTGAGTCCGTGCATACAACTCCTCCCAGATCAATCCGAGTACAACCCTACAATCCCATTCGGTTTTGGCTAGCCGTCCACTTCCGAATCCGTTTGGAAGTTGCCATCCGAAACCAACTCTAGGCAGCAGTTAGCTATGGCACAGAAGAGCAGCATTTGCGATGTTAGGCACTCGGTTGGGTTGCATGACTCGGGTGGATTCCGAATGGCTTTTTCACCAAGCAAGTGTTTACAAGAAGTGCACTGCGGTGTTTCGCTCTTTCCTATCTTAGTAGACTCGTACGGATTCCATATGGCTTCTCTACTTGCTGTCCTATAGTCCATAAACCGAAAACACAAAAAAAAATTTCCAAACCCTAGTTTCGCATCTTTTATTTTCGTGAGTTTTCTTAAGTCTTGATCCATTAGAAATTTTGTTTATGTGCTGATCTTTGTGATCCTTCGCGTAACTTGATCTTGTGTCCCCACAAAACAAAAAAAAAGTAGATTCAATTTACTCTTGAAGTTGAGTCCGGGCATAGAACTCCTCCCAGATCAATCCGAGTACAACCCTACAATCCCATTCGGTTTGGCTAGCGTCCACTTCGAATCTGTTTGGAAGTTGCCATCGAAACCAACTCTAGGACAGCAGTTAGCAATGGCACACAAGAGCAGCATTTGCGATGTTATGCACTCGGTTGGGTTGCATGACTCGGGTGGATTCCGAATGGCTTTTTCACTAAGCAAGTGTTTACAAGAAGTGCACTGCGGTGTTTCGCTCGTTGCTATCTTAGTAGACTCGTACGGATTCCATATGGCTTCTCTACTTGCTGTCCTATAGTCCATTAACCGAAAACACAAAAAAATTTCCAAACCCTAGTTTCGCATCTTTTATTTTCGTGAGTTTTCTTAAGTCTTGATCCATTAGAAATTTTGTTTATGTGCTGATCTTTGTGATCCTTCGCGTAACTTGATCTTGTGTCCCCACAAAACAAAAACAAGTAGATTCAATTTACTCTTGAAGTTGAGTCCGTTTCTACAACTCCTCCTAGATCAATCCGATTACAACCCTACAATCCCATTCAGTTTTGGCTAGCTGTCCACTTCCGAATCCGTTTGGTAGTTGCCATCCGAAACCAACTCTAGGACAGCAGTTAGCAATGGCACACAAGAGCAGCATTTGCGATGTTAGGCACTCGGTTGGGTTGCATGACTCGGGAGGATTCCGAATGGTTTTTTCACTAAGCAAGTGTTTACAAGAAGTGCACTGCGGTGTTTCGCTCTTTGCTATCTTAGTAGACTCGTGCAGATTCCATATGGCTTTCTACTTGCTGTCCTATAGTCCATAAACCGAAAACACAAAAAAATTTCCAAACCCTAGTTTCGCATCTTTTATTTTCGTGAGTTTTCTTAAGTCTTGATCCATTAGAAATTTTGTTTATGTCTGATCTTTGTGATCCTTGGCAGTAACTTGATCTTGTGTCCCCACAAAACAAAAAAAAAGTAGATTCAATTTACTCTTGATGTTGAGTCCGTGCATACAACTCCTCCCAGATTAATCCGAGTACAACCCTACAATCCCATTCGGTTTTGGCTAGCCGTCCACTTCCGAATCCGTTTGGAAGTTGCCATCCGAAACCAACTCTAGGACAGCAGTTAGCTATGGCACACAAGAGCAGTATTTGCGATGTTAGGCACTCGGTTGGGTTGCATGACTCGGGTGGATTCCGAATGGCTTTTTCACCAAGCAAGTGTTTACAAGAAGTGCACTGCGGTGTTTCGCTCTTTGCTATCTTAGTAGACTCGTACGGATTCCATATGGCTTCTCTACTTGCTGTCCTATAGTCCATAAACCGAAAACACAAAAAAAAATTCCAAACCCTAGTTTCGCATCTTTTATTTTCGTGAGTTTTCTTAAGTCTTGATCCATTAGAAATTTTGTTTATGTGCTGATCTTTGTGATCCTTCGCGTAACTTGATCTTGTGTCCCCACAAAACAAAAAAAAAGTAGATTCAATTTACTCTTGAAGTTGAGTCCGTGCATACAACTCCTCCCAGATTAATCCGAGTACAACCCTACAATCCCATTCGGTTTTGGCTAGCCGTCCACTTCGAATCCGTTTGGAAGTTGCCATCCAAACCAACTCTAGGACAGCGATTAGCTATGGCACACAAGAGCAACATTTGCGATGTTAGGCACTCGGTTGGGTTGCATGACTCGGGTGGATTCCGAATGGCTTTTCACCAAGCAAGTGTTTACAAGAAGTGCACTGCGGTGTTTCGCTCTTTGCTATCTTAGTAGACTCGTACGGATTCCATATGGCTTCTCTACTTGCTGTCCTATAGTCCATAAACCGAAAACACAAAAAAAAATTTCCAAACCCTAGTTTCGCATCTTTTATTTTCGTGAGTTTTCTTAAGTCTTGATCCATTAGAAATTTTGTTTATGTGCTGATCTTTGTGATCCTTCGCGTAACTTGATCTTGTGTCCCCACAAAACAAAAAAAGTAGATTCAATTTACTCTTGAAGTTGAGTCCGTGCATACAACTCCTCCCGGATCAATCCGAGTACAACCCTACAATCCCATTCGGTTTTGGCTAGCCGTCCACTTTCGAATCCGTTTGGAAGTTGCCATCCGAAACCAACTCTAGGACAGCAGTTAGCAATGGCACACAAGAGCAGCATTTGCGATGTTATGCACTCGGTTGGGTTGCATGACTCGGGTGGATTCCGAATGGCTTTTCACTAAGCAAGTGTTTACAAGAAGTGCCTGCGGTGTTTCGCTCGTTGCTATCTTAGTAGACTCGTACGGATTCCATATGGCTTCTCTACTTGCTGTCCTATAGTCCATTAACCGAAAACACAAAAAAAATTTTCCAAACCCTAGTTTCGCATCTTTTATTTTCGTGAGTTTTTTAAGTCTTGATCCATTAGAAATTTTGTTTATGTGTCGATCTTTGTGATCCTTCACAGAACTTGATCTTGTGTCCCCACAAAACAAAAACAAGTAGATTCAATTTACTCTTGAAGTTGAGTCCGTTTCTACAACTCCTCCTAGATCAATCCGATTACAACCCTACAATCCCATTCAGTTTTGGCTAGCTGTCCACTTCGAATCCGTTTGGTAGTTGCCATCGAAACCAACTCGAGGACAGCGATTAGCAATGGCACACAAGAGCAGACATTGCGATGTTAGGCACTCGGTTGGGTTGCATGACTCGGGAGGATTCCGAATGGTTTTTTCACTAAGCAAGTGTTTACAAGAAGTGCACTGCGGTGTTTCGCTCTTTGCTATCTTAGTAGACTCGTACGGATTCCATATGGCTTCTCTACTTGCTGTCCTATAGTCCATAAACCGAAAACACAAAAAAAAATTTCCAAACCCTAGTTTCGCATCTTTTATTTTCGTGAGTTTTCTTAAGTCTTGATCCATTAGAAATTTTGTTTATGTGCTGATCTTTGTGATCCTTCACAGAACTTGATCTTGTGTCCCCACAAAACAAAAAAAAGTAGATTCAATTTACTCTTGAAGTTGAGTCCGTGCATACAACTCCTCCCAGATCAATCCGAGTACAACCCTACAATCCCATTCGGTTTTGGCTAGCCGTCCACTTTCGAATCCGTTTGGAAGTTGCCATCCGAAACCAACTCTAGGACAGCAGTTAGCAATGGCACACAAGAGCAGCATTTGCGATGTTAGGCACTCGGTTGGGTTGCATGACTCGGGTGGATTCGAATGGCTTTTCACCAAGCAAGTGTTTACAAGAAGTGCCTTTGCGGTGTTTCGCTCTTTGCTATCTTAGTAGACTCGTACGGATTCCATATGGCTTCTCTACTTGCTGTCATATAGTCCATTAACCGAAAACACAAAATTTTTTTTCCAAACTATAGTTTCGCATCTTTTATTTTCGTGAGTTTTCTTAAGTCTTGATCCATTAGAAATTTTGTTTATGTGCTGATCTTTGTTATCCTTCGCGTAACTTGATCTTGTGTCCCCACAAAACAAAAAAAAAGTAGATTCAATTTACTCTTGAAGTTGAGTCCGTTTCTACAACTCCTCCTAGATCAATCCGATTACAACCCTACAATCCCATTCAGTTTTGGCTAGCTGTGCACTTCCGAATCCGTTTGGTAGTTGCCATCCGAAACCAACTCTAGGACAGCAGTTAGCAATGGCACACAAGAGCAGCATTTGCGATGTTAGGCACTCGGTTGGGTTGCATGACTCGGGTGGATTCCGAATGGTTTTTTCACTAAGCAAGTGTTTACAAGAAGTGCACTGCGGTGTTTCGCTCTTTGCTATCTTAGTAGACTCGTACGGATTCCATATGGCTTCTCTACTTGCTATCCTATAGTCCATAAACCGAAAACACAAAAAAAATTTTCCAAACCCTAGTTTCGCATCTTTTATTTTTGTGAGTTTTCTTAAGTCTTGATCCATTAGAAATTTTGTTTATGTGCTGATCTTTGTGATCCTTCGCGTAACTTGATCTTGTGTCCCCACAAAACAAAAAAAAGTAGATTCAATTTACTCTTGAAGTTGAGTCCGTTTCTACAACTCCTCCTAGATCAATCCGATTACAACCCTACAATCCCATTCAGTTTTGGCTAGCTGTCCACTTCCGAATCCGTTTGGTAGTTGCCATCCGAAACCAACTCTAGGACAGCAGTTAGCAATGGCACACAAGAGCAGCATTTGCGATGTTAGGCACTCGGTTGGGTTGCATGACTCGGGAGGATTCCGAATGGTTTGTTCACTAAGCAAGTGTTTACAAGAAGTGCACTGCGGTGTTTCGCTCTTTGCTATCTTAGTAGACTCGTACGGATTCCATATGGCTTCTCTACTTGCTGTCCTATAGTCCATAAACCGAAAACACAAAAAAAAATTTCCAAACCCTAGTTTCGCATCTTTTATTTTCGTGAGTTTTCTTAAGTCTTGATCCATTAGAAATTTTGTTTATGTGCTGATCTTTGTGATCCTTCGCGTAACTTGATCTTGTGTCCCCACAAAACAAAAAAAAAGTAGATTCAATTTACTCTTGAAGTTGAGTCCGTGCATACAACTCCTCCCAGATCAATCCGAGTACAACCCTACAATCCCATTCGGTTTTGGCTAACCGTCCACTTTCGAATCCGTTTGGAAGTTGCCATCCGAAACCAACTCTAGGACAACAGTTAGCAATGGCACACAAGAGCAGCATTTGCGATGTTAGGCACTCGGTTGGGTTGCATGACTCGGGTGGATTCCGAATGGCTTTTTCACAAAGCAAGTGTTTACAAGAAGTGCACTGCGGTGTTTCGCTCTTTGCTATCTTAGTAGACTCGTACGGATTCCATATGGCTTCTCTACTTGCTGTCATATAGTCCATTAACCGAAAACACAAAAAAAAATTTCCAAACCCTAGTTTCGCATCTTTTATTTTCGTGAGTTTTCTTAAGTCTTGCTCCATTAGAAATTTTGTTTATGTGCTGATCTTTGTGATCCTTCGCGTAACTTGATCTTGTGTCCCCACAAAACAAAAAAAAAGTAGATTCAATTTACTCTTGAAGTTGAGTCCGTGCATACAACTCCTCCCAGATTAATCCGAGTACAACCCTACAATCCCATTCGGTTTTGGCTAGCCGTCCACTTCCGAATCCGTTTGGAAGTTGCCATCCGAAACCAACTCTAGGACAGCAGTTAGCTATGGCACACAAGAGCAGCATTTGCGATGTTAGGCACTCGGTTGGGTTGCATGACTCGGGTGGATTCCGAATGGCTTTTTCACCAAGCAAGTGTTTACAAGAAGTGCACTGCGGTGTTTCGCTCTTTGCTATCTTAGTAGACTCGTACGGATTCCATATGGCTTCTCTACTTGCTGTCCTATAGTCCATAAACCGAAAACACAAAAAAAATTTCCAAACCCTACTTTCGCATCTTTTATTTTCGTGAGTTTTCTTATGTCTTGATCCATTAGAAATTTTGTATATGTGCTGATCTTTGTGATTCTTCGCGTAACTTGATCTTGTGTCCCCACAAAACAAAAAAAAGTCGATTCAATTTACTCTTGAAGTTGAGTCCGTGTCTACAACTCCTCCCAGATCAATCCGAGTACAACCCTACAATCCCATTCGGTTTTGGCTAGCCGTCCACTTCCGAATCCGTTTGGAAGTTGCCATCCGAAACCAACTCTAGGACAGCAGTTAGCAATGGCACACAAGAGCAGCATTTGCGATGTTAGGCACTCGTTGGGTTGCATGACTCGGGTGGATTCCGAATGGCTTTTTCACTAAGCAAGTGTTTACAAGAAGTGAACTGCGGTGTTTCGCTCTTTGCTGTCTTAGTAGACTCGTACGGAATGCATATGGCTTCTCTATTAACAAATGGCACACAACAGGTTAATTACTTGCTGTCCTATAGTCCATAAACCGAAAACACAAAAAAAATTCCAAACCTTAGTTTCGCGTCTTTTATTTTCGTGAGTTTTCTTAAGTCTTGATCCATTAGAAATTTTGTTTACGTGCTGATCTTTGTGTTCCTTCGCGTAACTTGATCTTGTGTCCCCACAAAACAAAAAAAAGTAGATTCAATTTATTCTTGAAGTTGAGTCCGTGTCTACAACTCCTCCCAGATCAATCCGAGTACAACCCTACAATCTGTAACATCCCAAAATTTGCAAATCTTGAAAATTTAAATTTAAATTAATTATTTTAAAACATTTGGATTTTATTTGATTTTTTTCAGAGTTTTCCAGTTTTTAAAATGAATTTCTAGAATTAAAAAGAAAATTTAATATGAAAATATATTACCAAAATAAGTGGGAAATATTTTATATAAGTCCAAAATATTCCCAAAAGCTTCTGTAAATTTTTCTAGAATTTTAGAAGTTTATTTTGTATTTTTCTGAGGCTTAATGAATTTCCTTGTATTTTCTGAAAATCAAAGACTAAAACAAAAATTTATTTTCTCCTTCCTTCTCGGCCGCCACGTGACGGCCAAGATCCGCCCACGCCGCCGCTCCATCCCGCCTACCCTTCCTGCGGCCGACACGTGGACGACTTCGGATTGAGCCACGTCCCCGCCACGCCCATCCCTCCGCTCTCTCTCTCTCTCTCTCGGTCCCACCTGCCGGCGCCTCTCCCCACCTCACAGCACCTGGCCCGCCTGTCATCCCGACCTCCCCCTCACACGCGCCCGCCTCCGCCGCCCCAACCGCCTGCAACCGCCTCCGGTCTCCCGGCCCCCACCTTCCCTCTCCTCACTCCTCTCCTTCCGCGCGCGCCCCCCCCGCACCTTCCCCTCTCCCCACGCCCACTTTCACCCAAACCGCAACCGCCGCCTTTCCTCCTTCCATAGAAATTGCGCCCCCTCTCTCCTCCTTTCCTCTATTTAAACCCTCCGAGCCTCCCCATTTCCTCCTTCCTCTTCGCCCACTCACCTCTCTCTCTACCGCCCACCGTGAGCATCGCGGCGCCTGCCGCCGCCACCTCTACCTCCCGGCGAGCACCGCCGCCTTCCCGTGCCGCACTCGCCACCACCTCCCCGCTTCCCTCATCGCCGCCGCACTCCCGCACCCCGCCCCTCGCACTGCCGCCGCCGCCTCTCCCACCGCCCAGCGCCGCCGTCGGAGTCCCCGAGCCGCCGCTTCCCCACGCCGCCGCCACTCCCTCCTCGGGACCCGAGCCAAGGTGAAACGGTTTCCCCTTTACTCCACCTCCCTCCTCCGCCCCTCGCCGCCGGCCGCCGTGCAGGCAACCGCGCCACCTCGGCCATCCATCTCCTCCGTGGACCCGGTCCATAGACCCGGGCCCACTGTCAGTGAAACCTCCCCAGGGCTGACGTCATGCTGACGTCATAAACCTGATTTTTCCATTTAAAAATAATTCGGCCGAAAAGAAATTCTATGATGACGTCATAATTCCGAATTTCCTTTAGAAAAATAATTCCAGAAAATCTACTTTTTCTTTTTCTCTGAATTCAAACTTCCCGAGGCCCGTACTTTTCATCCTAACTCCGATCGAGTCCATTCAAATTTCTAAATTCATCAAAAATTCCAATCTTTACATTTCTGCCATCCTTTCAAATGTTTGAAATTTATTTGATATTTTGAAATTTAAATTTCAAATTTCAAATACCCTTTCTCCCTCGTTTGAACACCGAATCCATTGAAACTTCCTCCTAAATTCATCTAAATATATAAACTTCATTCCAGTAATATTATTATAATATCTGTACTTTCATTTGTATTTATTTGTCCTTTGTGTTCTCGTTTTGCGTGTAGAATCCGATCTGATCGAAGAGTTCGCAGAACCGCAACAAGAGAATCAGGAATTCACCCACGAAGGCAAGTCTCCTTTGATCATCTTTGAACCTATGTTTGTGAAATGTTTTTCAATTATTTTAAATTTAATGCATTGCTATGTTACATAAAATGATAGTTTCTGTTGTAGAGGTAATAGCTAAACCGAAGAATTGTTATACCCTCATTTGACTTTGACAACCATGTACCTTTGACACCCTAGGAATTCCTTTGTCTCATTATTGAGATTATTATGAATCTTTGATAATTTTTGTATCGGTAGTAAGATGCTTAGACAAGCTATATAACTTTAGTAGCTTGGATTGGGAACTACATTTCAATGAACTAGACTTCTGTTCAGAATCGAATGGCAAAATGGTGTTGCCTCTGTTCATGTGAAATGAATTAAATCATGAAAATTGTTTTAGACCAGGGCGGATGGTTGGTTTGGATTGGTGCGGTTAGCACGAGATCTTGAAAAGTGTATGTTCCGCCCTAGTCGATTAAGGACCGACGCTTGTGTTTGTCCAGTCTGAGCACTACCGTACAACCATATGTCTATATGGGTATGACCTAGCTGATTAACTTATAATAGACTAGTTTAGTGATGGAACCATGGGGTCCCGATCTTCCGATAGGATGATAACTTTGATTTTGGTGGATGTGACCCTTGCGATCCGACTACAACCGTACGACGACGCTTGCGCCTTAGCAATCGCTGAACCAATTCCAAGTTGTTATCAACCGTGCCAAGAACGCGGTTGACCTGACCACGAAGGTCTATTCCTGCATGCAATCAAAGAACAAGCAAGAACAAGGATAGTGAGCAATCTGAAAATTGCTAGATATAAAAGTCGCACAAGATAGTTGAGGTTCTGTAACACGAATCTGTTGGTCTAGTCGACACAAGAGACAACGTGGAGTTTGCACATGGGGCTAAACTAATCTAAACAAAACCTAAGTCCTAGCATAGGGAAAAGATGGCTCTTATATAGCATTACAAGGTCCACGGACCCAAGTGGAGGTGGCGCGACACCCTTTGACTCGGACTCAAAACCAACGTGGACTCTTTCGACGATTGCGGCCGGCTCGGATAAAATTTGAAGGTGGGGTTAAATCCTTTAGAAAGTAGACTTGATAAGATTTCCATGAAGTCCAAGAACGTCCCAAACGGAGTCCGTATGAAAAAGTTATGTCCGTTTGAACTTGACAACATCGCAGCAGTTCGAATCCGATTCCAAGACGTGCCCAACGTGGACTCTTTTGACGATTCCGGTGTGCTCAGAAGGAATTTAGAGATGAGACCAGATCCATTGGAAAGAGGATGAGGAAATCTTTCCATGAAGTACTCGTGGACCTCAAACGGACTTCGTATATGAAAGTTATGCACATTTGAAGTTGGGCTGTCAAGCTGAATCCAAATTGATCGAAGGCCGAATTGATTCCAAAACGTGTCCAAGTTGAACTCTTCCTTGAATTGGTGCAAAAGTGATGTGGTGCTGTAAAATATATATTTTCATCATTAGGTAGCATCATATTCTCATTTAAAATATATTGAAGCTGAATAAACGAATTCACCTTTAGTTTAATCTTGATATTGGGCGCTATGGTTGTATGTGATTGTGGCATGGTCACATCATCCTCCCTTCTTGACAGAAAACCGTCCTCGGTTTTAACATATGTGTAGCCTCATGTATTGTATGATCTTGATCATAAATCTCGGTACATGATAACAAATGCAGCAAGCTCTCATTATGTAATATCATAAGTTTTTATAACACAAAGTAAAACCTCCTTGAAACGAGCTCACCGATAATTTAAGTGATGCATAGGAGCTCTTGCTATTGGAACAATAAGTATAGCAAATATAGTTGTTTCCATAGGGTACATGTTCTTATCATCCTCCCCTTCTTGCAAACAAAGCCATCCTCGGCTTTTGATAAGCTGAAAATAGGGTAGCAACGAAGCCAAGGTGTATGCATGGTATATGTATATGTCATTCGTTTTAACAGTTCTTCGTTGTTGCACAATTAATGTTATAAAACAACAGCGATCATAACAGCTTATTGTATTATTAACCCAAGAGTAATCATATAAGTTAATGAGCAAATCAAAAAAAAATCTCACACAGCAATTATTGAAACTAGGTTTGCAAATGTAATCAAGTATTTATGCAATTCAAATCTCGAAGTTGTGAACTTGTAGTAATGGCACATATGGGCAAAGCTACAACTTTTGGAATCAAGCAAAGTTCATCTATATAATCATATTTCAATTGAGCAATAACAAATTTATCTAGCAAGGGTGAAAAGATTTGCAAATTCTTCCATACATCAATTTCATTATTCAGATTGTCAATGTTAGATGGTTCAATAGAAGAATACATAAGCATTGAATGATCACTAGATTTTATTTTTCTTTCATAATGAACAAGATTCAAGATATAAGAGTTGTTGTTCAAAACAACAAGCTTCATTCATCCATGTGATCACAAGTTATGCATATTCGATATACAAGAAATTGATTGTCTACACCATAATCCCCAATTAATTTAAAACAATAGGTGTACGTGCTAGATAGAGAATTTAGATATAAAAGGTCAGAAACTTTCCTCATAGCACATTCCAAACTAACGGCCTCATTAAGCATGATATAGCACAATGCATCGCTAGGATATTCTATCAAATACTTCCTTATGTGTAATTAATTCGATATGTGCAAAATTATAAGAATTTAGATCAGCACATGGTTCATTCAAGTTAACACAAGGAATATCAAAAGATTGAACTATAGTAGGTATATACTCACAAGGTTGCTCTATGTCTTGTTGTAGCACCAAATCAGTACCTTTGTCATTATCGTCCTCATCGAGATCGAGGTACCTCAAACTTCTCCTCTAATGGCATGAGATGCACCAGTTCATCCTTCATCTCTTTAAGCACCTCGGCGGTATCTGCAGATGGATTAGGAGCCAAAACAATATCAACATTTTCAGTTACCTTAGGTTGCACCTCGCTTGTGACCGTGGGTGGTGGAGGTACAAAACGACGTTGCAATTTCTTCTTCATCTCCTCCCATGTGTATATGTAGTGGAACTCGAGATTCGACCACCAATGTTGCACATCACCAATCGCGTCGTCCTTGCCATGCTCATCTTCTCATAAGGATCAAGATCTTGTCTTTCAAAGTAACTATCCAACATATTAACCCACAAGAAGTAGTCCAAGACGTACTCTCGGTGAGTGGCAAGATGTATACGGTAGTTGTTTCCCTCGAGTTCAAATCGCCCATGATGACATCATAATCTACCCATTTTCTCGAGCTGTCATTGTTAGTAGAAAGCAAGGAAACAAATCACAGGTATATGTTCCTATCAACTACTGGGATGTGGAGGCTCAAATCAAGTCACACATCTCTCAAGCTCTTACCAAATTCTTACAAGTTCTTACCAAAGCAAACGGGTGGTGCAACCGGTGGCTGGTTCGTGATAAATCTGACTTTGGTGATTAGTTCAGCGATTGCAAAAGACGGTTCGACGTGGTCCTTTCGGTCAAGATAAGGTATAGCTTGGAAGGCTCAATATGTAGCATTGGAGAACAATCAATTAATTTCAGAAATTGCATATAATTGAATTATAGTTCGTATTCAGCACTTAGCCTATGTTGCTGATCAAACAACGATGGATGAAGGCTAAATAAGTGTATAACAAAGTATAGGAGTGATAGACACAAGATAATTCAATAGAATGCAATTTGGAATTGAAGAACACAAGGATTAACCCAAAACTGAAAACTGAAAATTTTTGTCCACTGGACAGAACGTCGGTATTTTGGCCGTAACTTTCTGTCAGTTGCCTCTTTTTCAATGAATCTTTTTTTCACAGTTTCCTGACGGCTTTTTCCACAACTTTTGTTTTGGGGCCAAGTTCCACAAACCGACTGAAAAATTCGCACAAAAATCACAACTGCAGACTATTGCAGATTCAAACTGGAATTTTAGGTCAACTTGCACCGCAGATATCTTTTTACTGCCGTACTGGATTGAAGCAAAATTTTATAGGCAGATAGATAATGAAGTTATGAATCTAATGGAGGTGGTCTCACTCAAAAAGGATCAGGGAATCAAAAGTTATGACTTTTTTGGTGGCGGCTGCAGAGAAAGGAAAATTCAGCCGAATTGGAATTAGGGTTTGAGTGGGGAATTTTTTTATTTGGATATTTATGGAATCAAGGATATGACCAGCAACTAGATAAAGCTAAAACGAACATAAACTCAATTTAGCAAACCAAAACTAATAGATTGAAAGGCACAACGAGGTTTGGACAAGGAAATTAACTCTTTTGTAGGACAGTTTTTCGGACTATGGGAAATAAAACCAAACTACTAACTAGGGATACAAGAAATTCCTACCGTCAATCAAGCTCGATACCAACCGATGGAACCATGGGGTCCCGATCTTCCGATAGGATGATAACTTTGATTTTGGTGGATGTGACCCTTGCGATCCGACTACAACCGTACGACGACGCTTGCGCCTTAGCAATCGCTGAACCAATTCCAAGTTGTTATCAACCGTGCCAAGAACGCGGTTGACCTGACCACGAAGGTCTATTCCTGCATGCAATCAAAGAACAAGCAAGAACAAGGATAGTGAGCAATCTGAAAATTGCTAGATATAAAAGTCGCACAAGATAGTTGAGGTTACGTAACACTAATCTGCTGGTCTAGTCGACACAAGAGACAACGTGGAGTTTGCACATGGGGCTAAACTAATCTAAACAAAACCTAAGTCCTAGCATAGGGAAAAGATGGCTCTTATATAGCATTACAAGGTCCACGGACCCAAGTGGAGGTGGCGCAGCACCCTTTTGACTCGGACTCAAAAACCAACGTGGACTCTTTCGACGATTACGGCCGGCTCGGATACAATTTGAAGGTGGGGTTCAATCCTTTAGAAAGTAGACTTGATAAGCTTTCCATGAAGTCCAAGAACGTCCCAAACGGAGTCCGTATGAAAAAGTTATGTCCGTTTGAACTTGACAACATCGCAGCAGTTCGAATCCGATTCCAGTACGTGCCCAACGTGGACTCTTTTGACGATTCCGGTGTGCTCAGAAGGAATTTAGAGATGAGACTAGATCCATTGGAAAGAGGATGAGGAAATCTTTCAATGAAGTACTCGTGGACCTCAAACGGACTTCAGATATGAAAGTTATGCACATTTGAAGTTGGGCCTGTCAAGCTGAATCCAAATTGATCTGAAGGCCGAATTGGATTCCAAAACGTGTCCAAGTTGAACTCTTCCTTGAATTGGTGCAAAAGTGATGTGGTGCTGTAAAAATATATATTTTCATCATTAGGTAGCATCATATTCTCATTTAAAATATATTGAAGCTGAATAAACGAATTCACCTTTAATTTAATCTTGATATTGGGCGCTATGGTTGTATGTGATTGTGGCATGGTCACATCATTTAGGTACTACCAGTGGAAAGTGGATACCAGGGTTACTGGTTATTCACAGTGAGGGACAAGGTTACTGTACTCATATGGCGCAAGAGGGGCTTACATGCGGGTGGTTTAACCCTTGACGGTGAAACCTCACGGTGGTGTCTAGCTAGACTAGAGTAAGGTAAAGGCTTTGTGATGAATTATCTGGGTCTCACGCCAAAGGAAGCGTGTTGACTAATAAGATAACTTATCTCTTGTGGGTAAATTGTACAACCTCTGCAGAGTGTAAAACTATTCGAATAGCCGTGCCCACGGTCAAGGGCGGGCAAGGAATGCTTTCACATGGTAGATCTTTATTTTTGGTTTAAAACAAAGTTTTGGGAACCCGAGAGTGGATGGAACTCTCGGGGATTTTGTCCTGGTGGCTGGAACCAGTGTGGGTGGTTGGAACCCGTAGTATCAAACTTGGTGGTAGAATCTTTACGATTAAAAATGCTTAATGATTTTAGTTAGAGTGAATACTTCAGTTAAACTGTCGCTTTCAAAAATAGTTATTGGTATTGGAAATAAAATGTCGCTTTGTGCAAAAGAGCCATATAGCCCTCTTTGTTAATCCTTGCATCTATTGCATTTTCCCAAGACTTGCGGAGTACTTTATGTACTCACATACTACACCTAAAATATATCTCAGATGAGTATGAAACTCAAGAAGGAGACTACAACTACTTCGCGGGTGGATTTGAAGAAGGATGTCCAGACGTTTAGGTCGCGCTCCCCAGTCAATTGCCTGTGGCGTATTGATGGGATTTTATCAATGTTTATTTTGCTTCCGCTGTGTTTGTGTTTATTTGTGAGGTCTAGAAACCTCGTTTGTGTTGTAAGACCTTTGGTCAATACACTCTATAATATTGTAATATTCGTCTTTGGCAATGTAATCATCATCGCTTAACCGTGTGCACTAGCTTTGATCCGGGACTAGTTTGTGATACATGAGGGTCTCAGATTTGGTAATCCGGGTCCCGGCAGAGATGGTATCGAGCCAATTTGGTCGTAGGACGTGACCTAGTATAGAATGGCAAAAGCCTTAAGGACCTATATTTATTAAAAATATATGTTCTAGAAAATTTTTCTATACTTCTTTATCTCTGTTCTATTTATAATCACTTACTCAAAATTCTTTACTAAACTTCTCTATCTTTTCAAATTTGTAGATGGCCGGCTCTATCTCCGCAGATTCGTGGGACTACATCTCCCATGCTGAGACTGAGGGTGCATTTGTTGAGCTTCTTCGCCAACTTATGCAGTACCTGAAGTTCCGTCTACCGCCTATCTTCAGAGGGCGGAAAGTCCAGATATTGGATCGAGATTCTTGGACAATGGAGGTATTCCTGTATGCACGGGAAGGGGAATTCGAATCCCATAGATACCCCATTGATCATCCTCGACCGATCGTTCGGACGCCACTCGGGATGCGACTCGTCGGGCCATAACCGGTGCGTGTCGGTTACCGGAGATTCTCGCAGCATCGCCCCATCGTTTCTTTTCATCCACTCGAGCGGGACAGAGTCATCCGCAGCCCTTCGAGATCGCCGTGGACGATCCCTGCCTTTCACATCAGGTTCAGCTCACTTAGGCGATGGCAGCCACCTACGCCAACGCTTTAAAGGAGATTGGACAGCTTCGGATGCTACTCACGTCCAGCTATCAGCACTCCGACACCCTCCGTGCTCAGCTCATCCATAACCAGACAACAGAGTTTGAGCTGGTGCGAAGGATTCAGAGGAGGATCCAGAGGAGGATCCGGAGGAGCTTGTCTTCGAGGAGGACAAATAGTTACAGAGACAGTAGCACCCAATTTAATGTTTAATTCCTTAGAACGATTTGTATTTTATTCTAGTGTGTGGGATGGACTGTACCAAGCACTTGTGCACCTGTGGTACAGCCATTTCCTTTAAAAAATTTAATTTGAATTCAAGACAAGTTTCCTTTCCAATTGTTGTCCGTGTTTTCCCTTGTGTGTTGGTTTGGGATGTGGTTTAGACTCCCCAGTTACCACGAAGATGGTGAACACAAGGAACAAAGTCTTGCAACAATGACCAGAATGTCAATGCTCACCAAGGCAATAATCCAATTCCACCCCGGTTCAAGCTCCAAACACGGAGAATGATGATGGCCATGCGATTCTGATTACTCCAAGCCTTAGCCCAAAACCAAGTCCAAGAAATTCGCAGCACCCAATCACACCACAATCCAAGGCGGGAGTTTATGAGAACTCGTCCCCAACTTTCGATGGGTCGAGAGGCCGATGGAAGTCGACGATGGATCAAGGACGTCGAAAGGAAGCTGAATTTGGCACAATGCAATGGAAATGAAAAAGTGTTGTATGCCGCTCACCAGCTGAAATGAATTGCGACTAATTGGTGGGAAAACTATTGTCTTGCTCACCGAATGCACAAGATATCACTTAATGAGTTTGAAGAAGCATTCAGATCGCACACATTCCTACTGGAATCATGGAAATGAAAAGGATGGAATTCTATAAGTTGCAACAAGGAAACCTCAACAGGATCGAGTATCCGAACAAATTTACCTAACCGCCGATATGCTTCAGAGGATGTTGCAACCGATGCAAAGAAAAATTTGAGATTCATGCAAGGACTGGATCCCAATCTCAAGGTGCGATTAGTGTCTAATGATTATCCAACTTTCCAAAGACATGGTGAACAAAGCTATCATCCAAGAAGATGCCCAACGCCGATTACATGAAGTCCGAAGAGGAAATCCGCACGACGGTGCGGTAACACTCGCCACCGTCCAAATCAGCCACACTTTTCGGGCCTTCTATGCCGAGTGTACCGAGGACACCAATCAGTGGACCTCGCCCAGTACCACAGGCTCCATGACCAATCAATGGAGGTCAAGCCCAACAAAACAAGGCGCAAGCAAATAGGAATTTGATGCTTCAACTCAAGAAGAACATGGGGCACGCCCAGAAGTGACTCTGTCCGTTTCAACACTGGGACTACTCCAAAGACGAGCCCCACCGGCGGGACAAGTCCGTGGAACACCATAGCGGCAAGGACTCCACAAGTGATAAGCAGGGACATGTCAACCATGTTACCGCAGGCGTACTCAGAAGCACCGAGGTAGTTCGGTAAGTTCCTTGTCAACTCAAGACCGCCTCAAGATTATTTGATTACGAGCTTCGCATTCGTTTATTTCCAAAGGATTTGCTGAAAGAAACAATTTGAATGCTCAATTGTTAAAGAATAATATGCTAGTCCAATCACCGGGAAGGGAAATAAGGACTAATACGGTCTGCCCTAGAGCAACCGTAGATATAAATGGACTTAAGTTCCTAGCTGATCTTATTATAATAGACTCCAATAGTCTAGATGTGATACTTGGAATGGATTGGTTAACCAAGTATAAAGGCGATAGATTGTGCCAACCGTGCTATTACTCTTACCAACTCAAGGAATCCAAATAGAGTGCAAGCGAGTTTATCCACAAGGAATGGATGTGAGTTGAATAGCTTGAAGGGAATAACTATGGAAAAAGTGCCTATAGTAAAAGAATAGCCAGATGTATTTCCTGAAGATTTACCGGGATTGCCACCAGATAGAGAAGTTGAATTTGTTATTAATCTGGTACCCAGAACAGCCCCAATTTCCAAGAGACCTTGCCGGATGTCTGCCAATGATCTAGCAGAAGTCAAGAAGCAGATCCAAGAACTACAAGAGAAAGGATTTGTCAGACCAAGTTCTTCACCATGGGGAGCACCAGTACTTCTAGTAAAGAAAAAGGATGGCAGTCTATGTATGTGTGTGGATTACAGAGCATTGAATGATGCAACAATCAAGAACAAGTACCCTCTACCGTGATAGATGACTTATTTGATCGTTAAAAGGATCATGTGTCTTTTCCAAGATTGATCTTGATCGAGTTATCATCAAATGAAGATCAGACCGGAGGATATACCAAAGACAGCATTTGCTACTCGTTATGGGTTATACGAGTTTACAGTAATGTCCTTTGGCTTATCCAACGCTCCTGCGTATTTTATGAATCTGATGAATAAGGTGTTTATGGAATATTGGATAAGTTTGTCGTCGTATTCATTGATGACATTCTAATTTATTCTCGAAATGAAGAAGAACATGCCCAACATCTGAGGATAGTATTGGAAAAACTCAGAGAACACCAGCTGTATGCCAAGTTCAGCAAGTGTGAGTTCTGGTTAAAGAAAGTAGATTTCTTGGGTCATGTTATTTCAGCGGGAGGAGTGTCTCAGAGATCCGAGAGAAGGTGATGATGTACTTAATCGACACAACCCAAGTCAAGAATCGAGATCGAAAGTTTTCTGGGATTGGCTGGTTATTACCGTCGCTTCATAGAAGTATTCTCCAAGCTAGCCAGACCTCTCACCCAATTACTAAAGAAAGAAAAGAAGTTTGAATGGAGTAAATCATGTGAAGACAATTTCCAAGAGCTGAAGAAAAGGTTAACTTCTGCATCAGTATTGACCCTTCCAGATATCAGGAAGGATTTTGAAGTATTCTGCGATGCATCCGGGTGGTCCGGGGCGTGTTCGATGCAAGAAGGAAGGGTGGTAGCCTATGCTTCGAGACAATTGCGCCCGCATGAGCAGAACTACCCAACCCATGATTTAGCGCTAGTCTTTGTTGTGCATGCTCTAAAAACTGGAGGCACTATTTAATCAAGAACTGTTAGAAATTTATACGGATCACAAGAGTTTGAAGTATATTTTCACTCAACCTGATCTCAATCTGAGACAGAGAAGATGGTTGGAGTTAATAAAGGATTATGATGTGGGAATTCATTACCATCCAGGAAAAGCTAATGTAGTAGCTGATGCCTTGAGCAGAAAAAGCTATTGCAATAATCTGATGATCAAAGACAGTCAACCTGCACTTCATGAAGAATTTCAGCGACTCAATCTAAAAGTAGCGGAGGAAGGATTCCTAGCTACTTTGGAGATTCAACCAATTTTGGAGAACCAGATAAAGGAAGCCCAAAGAGAAGATAGTTATGTCAAAGAAATCAAAGAGAATATGAAAAAGGGTAAAGCACCAAATTTTTCAGAAGATGAAGTAGGTATTCTTTGGTTTGGAAAAAGAATTCTTGTACCCGAAAAGAAAGAAATAAAAGAGCTAATCCTGAAGGAAGCTCATGAGTCTGGATACTCAATTCACCCTAAGCACAAAATGTATCAAGATCTCAAAGAAAGATCTTGGTGGTCAAGTATGAAAAGAGAAATTGCTGAATATGTAGCCTTGTGTGATGTGTGCCGTGAGTCAAAGTCGAACATCGAGACCTCTTTGGATTGTTGCAACCTTTGCGAGATACACGAATGGAAATGGGAAGAGATTGGCATGGACTTCATAACAGGATTGCCAAGAACCAAGTCAGGTTATGACTCAATTTGGGTTATTGTGGACCGACTAACAAAAGTTGCACACTTTATACCCGTGAAGACCACTTACTCTGGAGATAAACTCGCAGATTTATACATGTCAAAAATAGTTTGTTTACATGGAGTCCCAAAGAGGGTTGTGTCAGATCGAGGATCACAATTCACATCAAGATTTTGGCAGAGACTGCATGAGATTTTGGGTACAAACTTAAACTTGATCAAAGATATCATCCGCAGATCGATGGTCAAGCAGAAAGAGTAAATCAAATATTGGAAGACATCTCGAGAGCTTGTGCTTTGGCAAATAAAGCTAGCTGGGATCAAAGTTTACCATATGCAGAATTCTCCTATAATAACAGCTATCAATCTAGCTTGCAAATGTCTCCGTTTGAACTACTGTACGGCAGAAAATGCAGAACACCATTGTATTGGAAAGAAACAGGAGAAGGACAAGTATTGGACCTGATGTGTTGAAGCAAGTAGAAGAGCAAGTTAAATGCGGTTCAAGGCAGTTAAAGACAAGACAAACAAGATGAAAAGCTACGCAGACAATCGTCAAGAGCTCTAGAATTTATACCGAGATCATGTGTATTTGAAAGTTTCACCTCTCAAGGGTCTCGTTTCGCTTCAGTGTCTTGGGAAACTTGCTCGAGATTTATTGGACCATTCCCTGTTCTAGCCAAAAGGGGAGAAGTTGCTTACCAGTTAAAGCTCCCACCTCAGTTGTCGAATGTGCATGACGTCTTTCATGTGTCTCAGTTAAGAAAGTGTCTCAGAGTGCCAGAAGAACAAATGCCTTTAGAAGAAGTGACTTTAAAGGAGGACCTATCATATCCAGAGTATCTAGTCAAAATTTTGGATGAAGCAGAACGTCGAACCAGAAGCAAGAGCATCAAATTCTGTAAAGTTCAATGGAGTAATCATTAAGTCTCAAGCAACACAGGAGCGTGAAGAAGATTTGAGATCGAGTTTCCGATCTTTTTCCGGTCCATCCGAATCTTGGGGCCGAGATTCATCCTAAGGGGGGTAGGTTTGTAACATCCCAAAATTTGCAAATCTTGAAAATTTAAATTTAAATTAATTATTTTAAAACATTTGGATTTTATTTGATTTTTTCAGAGTTTTCCAGTTTTTAAAATCAATTTCTAGAATTAAAAAGAAAATTTAATATGAAAATATATTACCAAAATAAGTGGGAAATATTTTATATAAGTCCAAAATATTCCCAAAAGCTTCTGTAAATTTTTCTAGAATTTTAGAAGTTTATTTTGTATTTTCTCGAGGCTTAATGAATTTCCGGTATTTTTCGAAAATCAAAGACTAAAACAAAATTTATTTTCTCTCCTTCCCTCTCCGGCCGCCACGTGGACGGCCAAGATCCGCCCACGTCGCCGCTCCATCCCGCCTACCCCTTCCCTGCGGCCGACACGTGGACGACTCGGATTGAGCCACGTCCCGCGCGCCGGCCCATCCCCTCCGCCCACTCTCTCTCTCTCTCTCTCTCTCTCTCGGTCCCACCTGTCGGCGAGAAATTGCCGCCGGTCTCTCCCTCCTCTCCTCTATTTAAACCCCCTCCGAGCCTCCCCATTTCCTCCTTCCTCTTTCGCCCCACTCACCTCTCTCTCGGCCGCACCGCCCCCAAGAGTGCGCGCCTGCCGCCGCCACCTCTTCCTTCTACGAGCAATCGCCGCCTCAGCCGCGGCTGCACCTTGCCACCACCTCCTCGGCTTCCCGCATCGCCGCGGCACTCCCCGCACCTCGCCGCCTCCCCACCGCCAGAGCGCCAAGACCGAGTCCCCGAGCCGCAGACTTTCCCCACGCCGCCGCCACTCCCGCTCCTCATGGGACCCAGCGCCAAGGTGAAACGGTTTCCCCTTTAGTCCACCTCCTCCTCCGCCCCGCCATGGCCGCCGCCTTCTCCACGGCCGGCCACCGTCGACGTGGCGGCCAAGTGGCGCCACGTCCGCGCCACCTCGGCCCGATGGCCGCCGCGTCAGCGCCACGTAGGCAACCGCACCACCTCGGCCATCCATCTCCTCCGTGGACCCGGTCCATAGACCCGGGCCCACTGTCAGTGAAACCTCCCCAGGGCTGACGTCATGCTGACATCATAAACCCGATTTTTCCATTTAAAAATAATTCGGCCGAAAAGAAATTCTATGATGACGTCATAATTCCGAATTTCCTTTATAAAAATAATTCGGAAAATCTACTTTTCTTTTCTCTCGAATTCAAACTTCCCGAGGTCGTGCTTTTCATCCTAACTCCGATTGAGTCCATTCAAATTTCTAAATTCATCAAAAATTCCAATCTTTACATTTCTGCCATCCTTTCAAATGTTTGAAATTTATTTGATATTTTGAAATTTAAATTTCAAATTTCAAATACCCTTTCTCCCTCGTTTGAACTCCGAATCCATTGAAACTTCCTCCTAAATTCATCTAAATATATAAACTTCATTCCAGTAATATTATTATAATATCTGTACTTTCATTTGTATTTATTTGTCCTTTGTGTTCTCGTTTTTGCGTAGAACCGATCGATCAAGAGTTCGCAGAACCGCAACAAGAGAATCGTGAATTCACCCACGAAGGCAAGTCTCCTTTGATCATCTTTGAACCTATGTTTGTGAAATGTTTTCAATTATTTTAAATTTAATGCATTGCTATGTTACATAAAATGATAGTTTCTGTTGTAGAGGTAATAGCTAAACCGAAGAATTGTTATACCCTCATTTGACTTTGACAACCATGTACCTTTGACACCCTAGGAATTCCCTTGTCTCATTATTGAGATTATTATGAATCTTTGATAATTTTTGTATCGGTAGTAAGATGCTTAGACAAGCTATATAACTTTAGTAGCTTTGGATTGGGAACTACATTTCAATGAACTAGACTTCTGTTCAGAATCGAATGGCAAAATGGTGTTGCCTCTGTTCATGTGAAATGAATTAAATCATGAAAATTGTTTTTGACCAGGGCGGATGGTTGGTTTGGATTGGTGCGGTTAGCACGAGATCTTGAAAAGTGTATGTTTCGCCCTAGTCGATTAAGGACCGACGCTTGTGTTTGTCGATCTGAGCACTACCGTACAACCACATGTCTATATGGGTATGACCTAGCCGATTAACTTATAATAGACTAGTTTAGGTACTACCGATGGAAAGTGGATACCGTGGTTCTTGGTTATTCACGATGAGGACAAGGTTCTTGTACTCATATGGCGCAAGAGGGGCTTCGTGCTGGTAGTTTAACCCTTCAGCGGTGAAACCTCAGCGGGTGGTGTCTAGCTAGACTAGAGTAAGGTAAAGGCTTTGTGATGAATTATCTGGGTCTCACGCCAAAGGAAGCGTGTTGACTAATAAGATAACTTATCTCTTGTGTATAAATTGTACAACCTCTGCAGAGTGTAAAACTATTCGAATAGCCGTGCCCACGGTCAAGGGCGGGCAAGGAATGCTTTCACATGGTAGATCTTTATTTTGGTTTAAAACAAAGTTTTGGGAACCCGAGAGTGGATGGAACTCTCGGGATTTTGTCTGTGGTCGGAACCAAGTGTGGGTGGTTGGAACCCGTAGTATCAAACTTGGTGGTAGAATCTTTACGATTAAAAATGCTTAATGATTTTAGTTAGAGTGAATACTTCAGTTAAACTGTCGCTTTCAAAAATAGTTATTGGTATTGGAAATAAAATGTCGCTTTGTGCAAAAGAGCCATATAGCCCTCTTTGTTAATCCTTGCATCTATTGCATTTTCCCAAGACTAGCGGAGTACTTTATGTACTCACATACTACACCTAAAATATATCTCAGATGAGTATGAAACTCAAGAAGGAGACTACAACTACTTCGCGGGTGGATTTGAAGAAGGATGTCCAGACGTTTAGGTCGCTCCCGGTCAATTGCACGTGGCGTATTGATGGGATTTTATCAATGTTTATTTTGCTTCCGCTGTGTTTGTGTGTATTTCTGAGGTCTAGAAACCTCGTTTGTGTTGTAAGACCTTTGGTCAGTACAGTCTATAATATTGTAATATTCGTCTTTGGCAATGTAATCATCACTGTTTAACTGTGTGCACTAGCTTTGATCTGGGACTAGTGCTGTGATACACAGATGGTCCGGATTTGGTAATCTGGGGTCCCGACACAATCCCATTCGGTTTTGGCTAGCCGTCCACTTCCGAATCCGTTTGGAAGTTGCCATCCGAAACCAACTCTAGGACAGAAGATTAGCGAGTGGCACACAAGAGCGACATTGCGATGTTAGGCACTCGGTTGGGTTGCATGACTCGGGTGGATTCCGAATGGCTTTTTCACTAAGCAAGAGTTTACAAGACGTGCGCTGCGGTGTTTCGCTCTTTGCTATCTTAGTAGACTCGTACGGATTCCATATGGCTTCTCTACTTGCTGTCCTATAGTCCATAAACCGAAAACACAAAAAAAAATTTCCAAACCCTAGTTTCGCATCTTTTATTTTCGTGAGTTTTCTTAAGTCTTGATCCATTAGAAATTTTGTTTACGTGCCGATCTTTGTGTTCCTTCACAGAACTTGATCTTTTGTCCCCACAAAACAAAAAAGTAGATTCAATTTACTCTTGAAGTTGAGTCCGTGTCTCTGACTCCTCCCGGATCAATCCGAGTACAACCCTAAAATCCCATTCGGTTTTGGCTAGCCGTCCACTTCCGAATCCGTTTGGAAGTTGCCATCCGAAACCAACTCTTTAGCGATGGCACACAAGAGCGAGTTAGATGTTCATGTTGGTTGCATCGGGTGGATTCGAATGGCACCAAGCAAGTGTTTACAAGAAGAGCTTCACTTATCTCCTTTGCTATCTTAGAGACTACTCAGATTCCATATGGCTTCTCTACTTCTGTCCTATGGTCCATAAACCGAAAACACAAAAAAATTCCAAACCCTAGTTTCACAAAAATTTTCGTGAGTTTTTTAAGCCTTGATCCATTAGAAATTTTGTTTACGTGGTGATATTTGTGTTCCTTTGCGTAACTTGATCTTGTGTCCTCACAAAACAAAAAAAGTAGATTCAATTTACTCTTGAAGTTGAGTGGTCTACAACGGATCAATTGAGCACAACCCTACAATCCCATTCGGTTTTGGCTAGCGTCCACTTTCGTTTGGAAGTTGCGATCGAAACCAACTCTAGTAGATTAGCAATGGCACACAAGAGCGGTATTTGCGATGTTAGGCACTCGGTTGGGTTGCATGACTCGGGTGGATTCGAATGGCTTTTTCACTAAGCAAGTGTTTACAAGAAGTGCATGCGGTGTTTAGCTCTTTGCTATCTTAGTAGACTCGCACGGAATGCATTCCATATGGCTTCATTACTTGCTGTCCTATAGTCCATAAACAGAAAACACAAAAAAAATTTCCAAACCCTAGTTTCGCATCTTTTATTTTCGTGAGTTTTCTTAAGTCTTGATCCATTAGAAATTTTGTTTACGTGCTGATCTTTGTGTTCCTTCGCGTAACTTGATCTTGTGTCCCCACAAAACAAAACAAAAAAGTAGATTCAATTTACACTTGAAGTTGAGTCCGTATCTACAACTCCTCCCAGATCAATCCGAGTACAACCCTACAATCCCATTCGGTTTTGGCTAGCTGTCCACTTCCGAATCCGTTTGGAAGTTGCCATCCGAAACCAACTCTAGGGTAGCAGTTAGCAATGGCACACAAGAGCAGCATTTGCGATGTTAGGCACTCAGTTGGGTTGCATGACTCGGGTGGATTCCTAATGGCTTTTTCACTAAGCAAGAGTTTACAAGAATTGCACTGCGGTATTTTGCTCTTTGCTATCTTAGTAGACTCGTACGGATTCCAAGTGGCTTCTCTACTTGCTGTCCGATAGTCCATAAACCGAAAACACAAAACAAAATTTCCAAACCCTAGTTTCTCATCTTTTATTTTCGTGAGTTTTCTTAAGTCTTGATCCATCAGAAATTTTGTTTACGTGCTGATCTTTGTGATCTTTCGCGTAACTTGATCTTGTGTCCCCACAAAACAAAAAAAAAGTAGATTCAAATTACTCTTGAAGTTGAGTCCGTGTCTACAACTCCTGCCAGGTCAATTCGAGTACAACCCTACAATCCCATTCGGTTTTGGCTAGCTGTCCACTTCCGAATCCGTTTGGAAGTTGCCATCCGAAACCAACTCTAGGACAGCAGTTAGCAATGGCACACAAAAGCAGCATTTGCGATGTTAGGCACTCAGTTGGGTTGCATGACTCGGGTGGATTCCGAATGGCTTTTTCACTAAGCAAGTGTTTACAAGAAGTGCACTTCGGTGTTTCACTCTTTGCTATCTTAGTAGACTCGTACGGATTCCATATGGCTTCTCTACTTGCTGTCCTATAGTCCATAAACCGAAAACACAAAAAAAAAATTCCAAACCCTAGTTTCGCATCTTTTATTTTCGTGAGTTTTCTTAAGTCCTGATCCATTAAAAATTTTGTTTACGTGCCGATCTTTGTGTTCCTTCGCGTAACTTGATGTTGTGTCCCCACAAAACAAAAAAAGGTAGATTCAATTTACTCTTGAAGTTGAGTCCGTTTCTACAACTCCTCCCGGATCAATCCGAGTACAACCCTACAATCCCATTCGGTTTTGGCTAGCTGTCCACTTCCGAATCCGTTTGGAAGTTGCCATCCAAACCAACTCTAGGACGGGAGTTAGTGAACACGTTGGTTTCGATGTTAGGCACTCGTCGGGTTGGATGACTCGGGTGGATTCCGAATTGCTTTACTTGAGACTAGTTTACAAGAAGTGCATTCGGTGTTTGCTCTTTGCTATCTTAGTAGACTCCCTAGAATTCCATATGGCTTTCTACTTGCTGTCCTATTGTCCATAAACCGAAAACACAAAAAATTCCAAACCCTAGTAGTGCATCTTTTATTTTCGTGAGTTTTCTTAAGTCTTGATCCATTAGAAATTTTGTTTACTTGAGATCTTTGTGTTCCTTCGAGAATTTGATCTTTGTGTGCCCACAAAACCAAAAAAGTAGATTCAATTTATTTTTGAAGTTGAGTCCGTGACAAGTGGTGAGCAAAAGTACAACCCTACAATCCCATTGTTTGGCACGTCCACTTCGAATCGACGTTTGGAAGTTCATCCAAACTTACTGGAGGACCTAGTAAGCAATGGCACACAAGAGCGACATTGCGATGTTAGGCACTCGGTTGGGTTGCATGACTCGGGTGGATTCCGAATGGCTTCTTCACTAAGCAAGTGTTTACAAGAAGTGCACTACGGTGTTTCGCTCTTTGATATCTTAGTAGACTCGTACGGATTCCATATGGCTTCTCTACTTGCTGACTATATTGCTGTCCTATAGTCCATAAACCGAAAACACAAAAAAAATTTCCAAACCCTAGTTTCGCATCTTTTATTTTTGTGAGTTTTCTTAAGTCTTGATCCATTAGAAATTTTGTTTACGTGCTGATCTTTGTGTTCCTTCGCGTAACTTGATCTTGTGTCCCCACAAAACAAAAAAAAGTAGATTCAATTTACTCTTGAAGTTGAGTCCGTGTCTACAACTCCTCCCAGATCAATCCGAGTACAACCCTAAAATCCCATTCGGTTTTGGCTAGCTGTCCACTTCCGAATCCGTTCGAAGTTGCCATCCAAACCAACTCTAGGACAGCGATTAGCGATGGCACACAAGAGCAGCATTTGTGATGTTAGGCACTCGGTTGGGTTGCATGACTCGGGTGGATTCCGAATGGCTTTTTCACTAAGCAAGTGTTTACAAGAAGTGCACTGCGGTGTTTCGCTCTTTGCTATCTTAGTAGACTCGTACGGATTCCATATGGCTTCTCTACTTGCTGTCCTATGGTCCATAAACCGAAAACACAAAAAAAATTCCAAACCCTAGTTTCACATCTTTTATTTTCGTGAGTTTTCTTAAGCCTTGATCCATTAGAAATTTTGTTTACGTGGTGATCTTTGTGTTCCTTTGCGTAACTTGATCTTGTGTCCTCACAAAACAAAAAAAGTAGATTCAATTTACTCTTGAAGTTGAGTCCGTGTCTACAACTCCTCCCAGATCAATCCGAGCACAACCCTACAATCCCATTCGGTTTTGGCTAGCCGTCCACTTCCGAATCCGTTTGGAAGTTGCGATCCGAAACCAACTCTAGGACAGCAGTTAGCAGTGGCACACAAGAGCGGTATTTGCGATGTTAGGCACTCGGTTGGGTTGCATGACTCGGGTGGATTCCGAATGGCTTTTTCACTAAGCAAGTTTTTACAAGAAGTGCACTGCGGTGTTTCGATCTTTGCTATCTTAGTAGACTCGTGCACGGATTCCATATGGCTTTCTACTTGCTGTCCTATAGTCCATAAACCGAAAACACAAAAAAAATTTCCAAACCCTAGTTTCGCATCTTTTATTTTCGTGAGTTTTCTTAAGTCTTGATCCATTAGAAATTTTGTTTACGTGCTGATCTTTGTGTTCCTTCGAGTAACTTGATCTTGTGTCCCACAAAACAAAAAAAAGTAGATTCAATTTACTCTTGAAGTTGAGTCTGTGTCTACAACTCCTCCCAGATCAATCCGAGTATAACCCTACAATCCCATTCGGTTTTCGCTAGCCGTCCACTTCCGAATCCGTTTGGAAGTTGCCATCCGAAACCAACTCTAGGACAGCAATTAGCAGTGGCACACAAGAGCAGCATTTGTGATGTTAGGCACTCGGTTGGGTTGCATGACTCGGGTGGATTCCGAATGGCTTTTTCACTAAGCAAGTGTTTACAAGAAGTGCACTGCGGTGTTTCGCTCTTTGCTATCTTAGTAGACTCGTACGGATTCCATATGGCTTCTCTACTTGCTGTCCTATGGTCCATAAATCGAAAACACAAAAAAAAAATTCCAAACCCTAGTTTCGCATCTTTTATTTTCGTGAGTTTTCTTAAGCCTTGATCCATTAGAAATTTTGTTTACGTGGTGATCTTTGTGTTCGTTTGCGTAACTTGATCTTGTGTCCCCACAAAACAAAAAAAGTAGATTCAATTTACCTTGAAGTTGAGTCCGTGTCTACAACTCCTCCCAGATCAATCCGAGTACAACCCTACAATCCCATTCGGTTTTGGCTAGCCGTCCACTTCCGAATCCGTTTGGAAGTTGCGATCCGAAACCAACTCTAGGACAGCAGTTAGCAATGGCACACAAGAGCAGCATTTGCGATGTTAGGCACTCGGTTGGGTTGCATGACTCGGTGGATTCCGAATGGCTTTTTCACTAAGCAAGTGTTTACAAGAAGTGCACTGCGGTGTTTCGATCTTTGCTATCTTAGTAGACTCGTACGGATTCCATATGGCTTCTCTACTTGCTGTCCTATAGTCCATAAACCGAAAACACAAAAGAAAATTTCCAAACCCTAGTTTCGCATCTTTTATTTTCGTGAGTTTTCTTAAGTCTTGATCCATTAGAAATTTTGTTTACGTGCTGATCTTTGTGTTCCTTCGCGTAACTTGATCTTGTGTCCCCACAAAACAAAAAAAAGTAGATTCAATTTACTCTTGAAGTTGAGTCCGTGTCTACAACTCCTCCCAGATCAATCCGAGTACAACCCTACAATCCCATTCGGTTTTCGCTAGCCGTCCACTTCCGAATCCGTTTGGAAGTTGCCATCCGAAACCAACTCTAGGACAGCGGTTAGCAGTGGAACACAAGAGCAGCATTTGCGATGTTAGGCACTCGTCTGGGTTGGATGACTCGGGTGGATTCCGAATGGCTTTTTCGCTAAGCAAGTGTTTACAAGAAGTACACTGCGGTGTTTCGCTCTTTGCTATCTTAGTAGACTCGTACGGATTCCATATGGCTTCTCTACTTGCTGTCCTATAGTCCATAAACCGAAAACACAAAAAAAAAATTCCAAACCCTAGTTTCGCATCTTTTATTTTCGTGAGTTTTCTTAAGTCTTGATCCATTAGAAATTTTGTTTACGTGCTGATCTTTGTGTTCCTTCGCGTAACTTGATCTTTGTGTCCCCACAAAACAAAAAAAAGTAGATTCAATTTACTCTTGAAGTTGAGTCCGTGTCTACAACTCCTGCCAGCTCAATCCGAGTACAACCCTACAATCCCATTCGGTTTTGGCTAGCCGTCCACTTCCGAATCCGTTTGGAAGTTGCCATCCGAAACCAACTGTAGGACAACAGTTAGCAGTGGCACACAAGAGCAGCATTTGCGATGTTAGGCACTCGGTTGGATTGCATGACTCGGGTGGATTCCGAATGGCATCTTCACTAAGCAAGTGTTTACAAGAAGTGCACTACGGTGTTTCGCTCTTTGATATCTTAGTAGACTCGTACGGATTCCATATGGCTTCTCTACTTGCTGACTATATTGCTGTCCTATAGTCCATAAACCGAAAACACAAAAAAAATTTCCAAACCCTAGTTTCGCATCTTTTATTTTTGTGAGTTTTCTTAAGTCTTGATCCATTAGAAATTTTGTTTACGTGCTGATCTTTGTGTTCCTTCGCGTAACTTGATCTTGTGTCCCCACAAAACAAAAAAAAGTAGATTCAATTTACTCTTGAAGTTGAGTCCGTGTCTACAGCTCCTCCCAGATCAATCCGAGTACAACCCTAAAATCCCATTCGGTTTTGGCTAGCTGTCCACTTCCGAATCCGTTCGGAAGTTGCCATCCGAAACCAACTCTAGGACAGCAGTTAGCAGTGGCACACAAGAGCAGCATTTGCGATGTTAGGCACTCGGTTGGGTTGCATGACTCGGGTGGATTCCGAATGGCTTTTTCCCTAAGCAAGTGTTTACAAGAAGTGCACTGCGGTGTTTCGCTCTTTGCTATCTTAGTAGACTCGTACGGATTCCATATGGCTTCTCTACTTGCTGTCCTATGGTCCATAAACCGAAAACACAAAAAAAAATTCCAAACCCTAGTTTCACATCTATTATTTTCGTGAGTTTTCTTAAGCCTTGATCCATTAGAAATTTTGTTTACGTGGTGATCTTTGTGTTCCTTTGCGTAACTTGATCTTGTGTCCCCACAAAACAAAAAAAGTAGATTCAATTTACTCTTGAAGTTGAGTCCGTGTCTACAACTCCTCCCAGATCAATCCGAGCACAACCCTACAATCCCATTCGGTTTTGGCTAGCCGTCCACTTCCGAATCCGTTTGGAAGTTGCGATCCGAAACCAACTCTAGGACAGCAGTTAGCAGTGGCACACAAGAGCGGTATTTGCGATGTTAGGCACTCGGTTGGGTTGCATGACTCGGGTGGATTCCGAATGGCTTTTTCACTAAGCAAGTTTTTACAAGAAGTGCACTGCGGTGTTTCGCTCTTTGCTATCTTAGTAGACTCGTACGGATTCCATATGGCTTCTCTACTTGCTGTCCTATAGTCCATAAACCGAAAACACAAAAAAAATTTCCAAACCCTAGTTTCGCATCTTTTATTTTCGTGAGTTTTCTTAAGTCTTGATCCATTAGAAATTTTGTTTACGTGCTGATCTTTGTGTTCCTTCGAGTAACTTGATCTTGTGTCCCACAAAACAAAAAAAAGTAGATTCAATTTACTCTTGAAGTTGAGTCCGTGTCTACAACTCCTCCCAGATCAATCCGAGTACAACCCTAAAATCCCATTCGGTTTTGGCTAGCTGTCCACTTCCGAATCCGTTCGGAAGTTGCCATCCGAAACCAACTCTAGGACAGCAATTAGCAGTGGCACACAAGAGCAGCATTTGTGATGTTAGGCACTCGGTTGTGTTGCATGACTCGGGTGGATTCCGAATGGCTTTTTCACTAAGCAAGTGTTTACAAGAAGTGCACTGCGGTGTTTCGCTCTTTGCTATCTTTGTAGACTCGTACGGATTCCATATGGCTTCTCTACTTGCTGTCCTGTGGTCCATAAACCGAAAACACAAAAAAATTCCAAACCCTAGTTTTGCATCTTTTATTTTCGTGAGTTTTCTTAAGTCTTGATCCATTAGAAATTTTGTTTACGTGCTGATCTTTGTGTTCCTTCGAGTAACTTGATTTGTGTCCCACAAAACAAAAAAAAAGTAGATTCAATTTACTCTTGAAGTTGAGTCTGTGTCTACAACTCCTCCCAGATCAATCCGAGTACAACCCTACAATCCCATTCGGTTTTCGCTAGCCGTCCACTTCCGAATCCGTTTGGAAGTTGCCATCCGAAACCAACTCTAGGATAGCAGTTAGCAGTGGCACACAAGAGCAGCATTTGCGATGTTAGGCACTCGGTTGTGTTGCATGACTCGGGTGGATTCCGAATGGCTTTTTCACTAAGCAAGTGTTTACAAGAAGTGCACTGCGGTGTTTCGCTCTTTGCTATCTTAGTAGACTCGTACGGATTCCATATGGCTTCTCTACTTGCTGTCCTATAGTCCATAAACCGAAAACACAAAAGAAAATTTCCAAACTCTAGTTTCGCATCTTTTATTTTCGTGAGTTTTCTTAAGTCTTGATCCATTAGAAATTTTGTTTACGTGCTGATCTTTGTGTTCCTTCGCGTAACTTGATCTTGTGTCCCACAAAACAAAAAAAAAAGTAGATTCAATTTACTCTTGAAGTTCAGTCTGTGTCTACAACTCCTCCCAGATCAATCCGAGTACAACCCTACAATCCCATTCGGTTTTCGCTAGCCGTCCACTTCCGAATGGCTTTTTCAGTAAGCAAGTGTTTACAAGAAGTGCACTGCGGTGTTTCGCTTTTTGCTATCTTACTAGACTCGTACGGATTCCATATGGCTTCTGTAGTTGCTGTCCTATAGTCCATAAACCGAAAACACAAAAAAAATTCCAAACCCTAGTTTCGTATCTTTTATTTTCGTGAGTTTTCTTAAGTCTTGATCCATTAGAAATTTTGTTTACGATCTTTGTGTTCCTTCGCGTAACTTGATCTTGTGTCCCCACAAAAAAAAGTAGATTCAATTTACTCTTGAAGTTGAGTCCGTGTCTACAACTCCTCCCAGATCAATCTGAGTACAACCTACAATCCCATTCGGTTTTGGCGAGCCGTCCACTTCCGAATCCGTTCGGAAGTTGCCATCCGAAACCAACTCTAGGACAGCAGTTAGCAGTGGCACACAAGAGCAGCATTTGCGATATTAGGCACTCGGTTGGGTTGCATGACTCGGGTGGATTCCGAATGGCTTTTTCACTATGCAAGTGTTTACAAGAAGTGCACTGCGGTGTTTCGCTCTTTGCTATCTTAGTAGACTCGTATGGATTCCATATGGCTTCTCTACTTGCTGTCCTATAGTCCATAAACCGAAAACACAAAAAAAAATTTCCAAACCCTAGTTTCGCATCTTTTATTTTCGTGAGTTTTCTTTAGTCTTGATATATTAGAAATTTTGTTTACGTGCTGATCTTTGTGATCCTACGCGTAACTTGATCTTGTGTCCCCACAAAACAAAAAAAAGTAGATTCAATTTACTCTTGAAGTTGAGTCCGTGTCTACAACTCCTCCCAGATCAATCTGAGTACAACCTACAACCCCATTCGGTTTTGGCTAGCCGTCCACTTCGAATCCGTTTGGAAGTTGCCATCGAAACCAACTCTAGGACAGAAGTTAGCGAGTGGAACACAAGAGCAGCATTTGCGATGTTAGGCACTCGGTTGGGTTGCATGACTCGAGTGGATTCCGAATGGCTTTTTCACTAAGCAAGTGTTTACAAGAAGTGCACTGCGGTGTTTCGCTCTTTGCTATCTTAGTAGACTCGTATGGATTCAATATGGCTTCTCTACTTGCTGTCCTATAGTCCATAAACCGAAAACACAAAAAAAATTTCCAAACCCTAGTTTCGCATCTTTTATTTTCGTGAGTTTTCTTTAGTCTTGATCCATTAGAAATTTTGTTTACGTGCTGATCTTTGTGATCCTTCGCGTAACTTGATCTTGTGTCCCCACAAAACAAAAAAAGTAGATTCAATTTACTCTTGAAGTTGAGTCCGTGTCTACAACTCCTCCCAGATCAATCCGAGTACAACCCTACAATCCCATTCGGTTTTGGCTAGCTGTCCACTTCCGAATCCGTTTGGAAGTTGCCATCCGAAACCAACTCTAGGACAGCAGTTAGCAATGGCACACAAGAGCAGCATTTGCGATGTTAGGCACTCTGTTGGGTTGCATGACTCGGGTGGATTCCGAATGGCTTTTTCACTAAGCAAGTGTTTGCAAGAAGTGCACTGCGGCGTTTCGCTCTTTGCTATCTTAGTAGACTCGCACAGATTCCATATGGCTTCTACTACTATATTGCTGTCCTATAGTCCATAAACCGAAAACACAAAAAAATTTCCAAACCCTAGTTTCGCATCTTTTATTTTCGTGAGTTTTCTTAAGTCTTGATCCATTAGAAATTTTGTTTACGTCTCGATCTTTGTGTTCCTTCACAGAACTTGATCTTGTGTCCCCACAAAACAAAAAAGTTGATTCAATTTACTCTTGAAGTTGAGTCCGTTTCTACAACTCCTCCCGGATCAATCCGAGTACAACCCTAAAATCCCATTCGGTTTTGGCTAGCTGTCCACTTCGAATCCGTTTGGAAGTTGCCATCGATATTGCATTCGGGGCTGCTCACGAATACCACTCCAACCGATCAAAAAATTTTCAAAGTTTAAAGAGAGAGAGTGGTGAGCAAAGTTCGATTGCGATGTTGCCATCGACGTTTGGCACTTCATTGACTTCTGCATGGATTCCATGTGGCTTACCTAGTAAGAAATGGCACACAAGAGCAGCATTGCGATGTTAGGCACTCGGTTGGGTTGCATGACTCGGGTGGATTCGAATGGCTTTTCACTAAGCAAGTGTTTACAAGAAGTGCATTGCGGTGTTTCGCTCTTTGCTATCTTAGTAGACTCGTCACGGAATGCATATGGCTTCTCTATTAACAAATGGCACACAACAGGTTCATTACTGTCCTATAGTCCATAAACCGAAAACACAAAAAATTCCAAACCCTAGTTTCACATCTATTATTTTCGTGAGTTTTCTTAAGTCTTGATCCATTAGAAATTTTGTTTACGTGCTGATCTTTGTGTTCCTTCGCGTAACTTGATCTTGTGTCCTCACAAAAAAAAAGTAGATTCAATTTACTCTTGAAGTTGAGTCGTGTCTACAACTCCTCCCGGATCAATCCGAGTACAACCTACAATCCCATTCGGTTTTGGCTAGCCGTCCACTTCGAATCCGTTTGGAAGTTGCCATCCGAAACCAACTCTAGGACAGCAGTTAGCAGTGGCACACAAGAGCAGCATTTGCGATATTAGGCACTCGGTTGGGTTGCATGACTCGGGTGGATTCCGAATGGCTTTTTCACTATGCAAGTGTTTACAAGAAGTGCACTGCGGTGTTTCGCTCTTTGCTATCTTAGTAGACTCGTATGGATTCCATATGGCTTCTCTACTTGCTGTCCTATAGTCCATAAACCGAAAACACAAAAAAAAATTTCCAAACCCTAGTTTCGCATCTTTTATTTTCGTGAGTTTTCTTTAGTCTTGATCCATTAGAAATTTTGTTTACGTGCTGATCTTTGTGATCCTTCGCGTAACTTGATCTTGTGTCCCCACAAAACAAAAAAAAGTAGATTCAATTTACTCTTGAAGTTGAGTCCGTGTCTACAACTCCTCCCAGATCAATCTGAGTACAACCTACAATCCCATTCGGTTTTGGCGAGCCGTCCACTTCCGAATCCGTTCGGAAGTTGCCATCCGAAACCAACTCTAGGACAGCAGTTAGCAGTGGCACGCAAGAGCAGCATTTGCGATGTTAGGCACTCGGTTGGGTTGCATGACTCGAGTGGATTCCGAATGGCTTTTTCACTAAGCAAGTGTTTACAAGAAGTGCACTGCGGTGTTTCGCTCTTTGCTATCTTAGTAGACTCGTATGGATTCAATATGGCTTCTACTTGCTGTCCTATGGTCCATAAATCGAAAACACAAAAAAATTTCCAAACCCTAGTTTCGCATCTTTTATTTTCGTGAGTTTTCTTTAGTCTTGATCCATTAGAAATTTTGTTTACGTGCTGATCTTTGTGATCCTTCGCGTAACTTGATCTTGTGTCCCCACAAAACAAAAAAAAGTAGATTCAATTTACTCTTGAAGTTGAGTCCGTGTCTACAACTCCTCCCAGATCAATCCGAGTACAACCCTACAATCCCATTCGGTTTTGGCTAGCTGTCCTCTTCTGAATCCGTTTGGAAGTTGCCATCCGAAACCAACTCTAAGACAGGAGTTAGTGTTCACGTTGGTTTCCTTGAACACCATACATGAGCTTCACTTATCTCCTTTGAATACTTGAGACTAGTCACGATATTGCATTCGGGATGTTAGAATACCACTCCACCGATCGAAGTTTAGAGAGGAGAGTGGTGAGCTCGATGCTTGGCATTCCGAATGGCGTTTGGCACTTCATTGACTTACCAGACCCGCATGGATTCCATATGGCTTCCCTAGTAAGCAATGGCACACAGGAGCTGCATTTGCGATGTTAGGTTTCGGTTGGGTTGCATCTCGGGTGGATGCGAATGGCTTTTCACTAGCAAGTGTTTACAAGAAGTGCACTGCGGTGATTCCATATGGCTTAGTAGACTTGCTGAATGCATATGGCTTCCATTAACAAATGGCACACAAAGGTTCATTACTTGCTGTCCTATAGTCCATAAAGAAAACACAAAAAATTTCCAAACCCTAGTTTCGCATCTTTTATTTCCGTGAGTTTTCTTAAGTCTTGATCCATTAGAAATTTTGTTTACGTGCTGCTCTTGGTGTTCCTGCGCGTAACTTGATCTTGTGTCCCCACAATACAAAAAAAAGTAGATTCAATTTACTCTTGAAGTTGAGTCCGTGTCTACAACTCCTCCCGGATCAATCGAGTACAACCTACAATCCCATTCGGTTTTGGCTAGCCGTCCACTTCGAATCCGTTTGGAAGTTGCCATCCAAACCAACTCTAGGACAGCGGTTAGCGATGGCACACAAGAGCAGCATTTGCGATGTTAGGCACTCGGCTGGGTTCCATGACTCGGGTGGATTCCGAATGGCTCTTTCACTAAGCAAGTGTTTGCAAGAAGTGCACTGCGGCGTTTCGCTCTTTGCTATCTTAGTAGATTCGTACGGATTCCATATGGCTTCTCTACTTGCTGTCCTATAGTCCATAAACCGAAAACACAAAAAAAATTTCCAAACCCTAGTTTCGCATCTTTTATTTTCGTGAGTTTTCTTTAGTCTTGATCCATTAGAAATTTTGTTTACGTGCTGATCTTTGTGATCCTTCGCGTAACTTGATCTTGTGTCCCCACAAAACAAAAAAGTAGATTCAATTTACTCTTGAAGTTGAGTCCGTGTCTACAACTCCTCCCGGATCAATCCGAGTACAACCTACAATCCCATTCGGTTTTGGCTAGCCGTCCACTTCGAATCCGTTTGGAAGTTGCCATCGAAACCAACTCTAGGACAGCAGTTAGCGATGGCACACAAGAGCACATTGCGATGTTAGGCACTCTGTTGGGTTGCATGACTCGGGTGGATTCCGAATGGCTTTTTCACTAAGCAAGTGTTTGCAAGAAGTGCACTGCGGCGTTTCGCTCTTTGCTATCTTAGTAGACTCGTACGGATTCCATATGGCTTCTCTACTTGCTGTCCTATAGTCCATAAACCGAAAACACAAAAAAAATTTCCAAACCCTAGTTTCGCATCTTTTATTTTCGTGAGTTTTCTTAAGTCTTGATCCATTAGAAATTTTGTTTACGTGTTGATCTTTGTGTTCCTGGCGTAACTTGATCTTGTGTCCCCACAAAACAAAAAAAGTTGATTCAATTTACTCTTGAAGTTGAGTCCGTTTCTACAACTCCTCCCAGATCAATCCGTGTACAACCCTAGAATCCCATTCGGTTTTGGCTAGCTGTCCACTTCCGAATCCGTTTGGAAGTTGCCATCCGAAAACAACTCTAGGACAGGAGTTATTGTTCACGTTGGTTTCCTTGAACACCATACATACGAGCTTCACTTATCTCCTTTGAATACTTGAGAGCGATATTGCATTCTGGGCTGCTCACGAATACCACTCCACCGATCAAAAAATTTTCAAAGTTTAAAGAGAGAGAGTGGTGAGCAAAAGTTCGTTGCATGCTTGCACTCTGAATCTGACGTTTGGCACTTCATTGACTTACGGATGGCATGGATTCCATGTGGCTTACCTAAGCAATGGCACACAAGCAGCATTTGATGTTAGGCACTCGGTTGGGTTGCATGACTCGGGTGGAGAATGGCTTTTCACTAAGCAAGTGTTTCGCTGCGGTGTTTGCTATCTTAGTAGACTCGTCACGGAATGCATATGGCTTCTCTATTAACAAATGGCAACAGGTTCATTACTGTCGTCCTATAGTCCATAAACCGAAAACACAAAAAATTCCAAACCCTAGTTTCACATCTTTTATTTTCGTGAGTTTTCTTAAGTCTTGATCCATTAGAAATTTTGTTTACGTGTTGATCTTTGTGTTCCTTCGCGTAACATGATCTTGTGTCCCCACAAAAAAAAAGTAGATTCAATTTACTCTTGAAGTTGAGTCCGTGTTCACAACTCCTCCCGGATCAATCGAGTACAACCTACAATCCCATTCGGTTTTGGCGAGCCGTCCACTTCGAATCCGTTTGGAAGTTGCCATCCGAAACCAACTCTATGACAGATTAGCGATGGCACACAAGAGCGGTATTTGCGATGTTAGGCACTCGGTTGGGTTGCATGACTCGGGTGGATTCGAATGGCTTTTCACTAAGCAAGTGTTTACAAGAAGTGCACTGCGGTGTTTCGCTCTTTGCTATCTTAGTAGACTCGTACGGATTCCATATGGCTTCTCTACTTGCTGTCCTATAGTCCATAAACCGAAAACACAAAAAAAATTTCCAAACCCTAGTTTCGCATCTTTTATTTTCGTGAGTTTTCTTAAGTCTTGATCCATTAGAAATTTTGTTTACGTGCTGATCTTTGTGTTCCTTCGCGTAACTTGATCTTGTGTCCCCACAAAACAAAAAAAGTAGATTCAATTTACTCTTGAAGTTGAGTCCGTGTCTACAACTCCTCCCAGATCAATCTGAGTACAACCTACAATCCCATTCGGTTTTGGCGAGCCGTCCACTTCCTAATCCGTTCGGAAGTTGCCATCCGAAACCAACTCTATGACAGCAGTTAGCAGTGGCACACAAGAGCAGCATTTGCGATGTTAGGCACTCGGTTGGGTTGCATGACTCGGGTGGATTCCGAATGGCTTTTTCACTAAGCAAGTGTTTACAAGAAGTGCACTGCGGTGTTTCACTCTTTGCTATCTTAGTAGACTCGTATGGATTCCATATGGCTTCTCTACTTGCTGTCCTATAGTCCATAAACCGAAAACACAAAAAAAAATTTCCAAACCCTAGTTTCGCATCTTTTATTTTCGTGAGTTTTCTTTAGTCTTGATCCATTAGAAATTTTGTTTACGTGCTGATCTTTGTGATCCTTCGCGTAACTTGATCTTGTGTCCCCACAAAACAAAAAAAAAGTTGATTCAATTTACTCTTGAAGTTGAGTCCGTGTCTACAACTCCTCCCAGATCAATCCGAGTACAACCCTACAATCCCATTCGGTTTAGGCTAGCTGTCCACTTACGAATCCGTTTGGAAGTTGCCATCCGAAACCAACTCTAGGACAGCAGTTAGCAATGGCACACAAGAGCAGCATTTGCGATGTTAGGCACTCGGTTGGGTTGCATGACTCGGGTGGATTCCGAATGGCTTTTTAACTAAGCAAGTGTTTGCAAGAAGTGCCTTTGCGGTGTTTCGCTCTTTGCTATCTTAGTAGACTCGTACGGATTCCATATGGCTTCTCTACTTGCTGTCCTATAGTCCATAAACCGAAAACACAAAAAAAAATTTCCAAACCCTAGTTTCGCATCTTTTATTTTCGTGAGTTTTCTTAAGTCTTGATCCATTAGAAATTTTGTTTACGTGCCGATCTTTGTGTTCCTTCGCGTAACTTGATCTTGTGTCCCCACAAAACAAAAAAAGTTGATTCAATTTACCTTGAAGTTGAGTCCGTTTCTACAACTCCTCCCAGATCAATCCGTGTACAACCCTAGAATCCCATTCTGTTTTGGCTAGCTGTCCACTTCCGAATCCGTTTGGAAGTTGCCATCCGAAACCAACTCTAGGACAGGAGTTAGTGTTCACGTTGGTTTCCTTGAACACCATACATACGAGCTTCACTTATCTCCTTTGAATACTTGAGACTAGTCACTGATATTGCATTCAGGGCTGCTCCTGAATACCACTCCAGCCGATCAAAAAAATTTCAAAGTTTAGAGAGAGAGAGAGTGGTGAGCAAAAGTTCAGTTGCGATGCTTGGCACTCCTGAATACGACGTTTGGCACTTCATTGACTTACCAGACTCGTATGGATTCCATATGGCTTCCCTAGTAAGCAATGGCACACAAGAGCAGCATTTGCGATGTTAGGCACTCGGTTGGGTTGCATGACTCGGGTGGATTCCGAATGGCTTTTTCACTAAGCAAGTGTTTACAAGAAGTGCACTGCGGTGTTTCGCTCTTTGCTGTCTTAGTAGACTCGTACGGAATGCATATGGCTTCTCTATTAACAAATGGTCCAGGTTCATTACTTGCTGTCCTATAGTCCATAAACCGAAAACACAAAAAAAATTCCAAACCCTAGTTCCGCATCTTTTATTTTCGTGAGTTTTCTTAAGTCTTGATCCATTAGAAATTTTGTTTACGTGCTGATCTTTGTGTTCCTTCGCGTAACTTGATCTTGTGTCCCCACAAAAAAAAAGTAGATTCAATTTACTCTTGAAGTTGAGTCCGTGTCTACAACTCCTCCCAGATCAATCTGAGTACAACCTACAATCCCATTCGGTTTTGGCGAGCCGTCCACTTCCGAATCCGTTCGGAAGTTGCCATCCGAAACCAACTCTAGGACAGCAGTTAGCAGTGGCACACAAGAGCAGCATTTGCGATGTTAGGCACTCGGTTGGGTTGCATGACTCGGGTGGATTCCGAATGGCTTTTTCACTAAGCAAGTGTTTACAAGAAGTGCACTGCGGTGTTTCGCTCTTTGCTATCTTAGTAGACTCGTATGGATTCCATATGGCTTCTCTACTTGCTGTCCTATAGTCCATAAACCGAAAACACAAAAAAAATTTCCAAACCCTAGTTTCGCATCTTTTATTTTCGTGAGTTTTCTTTAGTCTTGATCCATTAGAAATTTTGTTTACGTGCTGATCTTTGTGATCCTTCGCGTAACTTGATCTTGTGTCCCCACAAAACAAAAAAAAAGTAGATTCAATTTACTCTTGAAGTTGAGTCCGTGTCTACAACTCCTCCCAGATCAATCCGAGTAAAACCCTACAATCCCATTCGGTTTTGGCTAGCTGTCCACTTCCGAATCCGTTTGGAAGTTGCCATCCGAAACCAACTCTAGGACAGCAGTAAGCGATGGCACACAAGAGCAGCATTTGCGATGTTAGGCACTCGGTTGGGTTGCATGACTCGGGTGGATTCCGAATGGCTTTTTCACTAAGCAAGTGTTTGCAAGAAGTGCACTGCGGCGTTTCGCTCTTTGCTATCTTACTAGACTCGTACGGATTCCATATGGCTTCTCTACTTGCTGTCCTATAGTCCATAAACCGAAAACACAAAAAAAAATTTCCAAACCCTAGTTTCGCATCTTTTATTTTCGTGAGTTTTCGTAAGTCTTGATCGATTAGAAATTTTGTTTACGTGCCGATCTTTGTGTTCCTTCGCGTAACTTGATCTTGTGTCCCCACAAAACAAAAAAAGTTGATTCAATTTACTCTTGAAGTTGAGTCCGTTTCTACAACTCCTCCCAGATCAATCCGTGTACAACCCTAGAATCCCATTCGGTTTTGGCTAGCTATCCACTTCCGAATCCGTTTGGAAGTTGCCATCCGAAACCAACTCTAGGACAGGAGTTAGTGTTCACGTTGGTTTCCTTGAACACCATACATACGAGTTTCACTTATCTCCTTTGAATACTTGAGACTAGTCACTGATATTGCATTCAGGGCTGCTCCTGAATACCACTCCAGCCGATCAAAAAAAATTTCAAAGTTTAGAGAGAGAGAGAGAGTGGTGAGCAAAAGTTCAGTTGCGATGCTTGGCACTCCTGAATACGACGTTTGGCACTTCATTGACTTACCAGACTCGCATGGATTCCATGTGGCTTCTCTAGTAAGCAATGGCACACAAGAGCAGCATTTGCGATGTTAGGCACTCGGTTGGGTTGCATGACTCGGGTGGATTCCGAATGGCTTTTTCACTAAGCAAGTGTTTACAAGAAGTGCACTGCGGTGTTTCGCTCTTTGCTGTCTTAGTAGACTCGTACGGAATGCATATGGCTTCTCTATTAACAAATGGCACACAACAGGTTCATTACTTGCTGTCCTATAGTCCATAAACCGAAAACACAAAAAATTCCAAACCCTAGTTTCGCATCTTTTATTTTCGTGAGTTTTCTTAAGTCTTGATCCATTAGAAATTTTGTTTACGTGCTGATCTTTGTGTTCCTTCGCGTAACTTGATCTTGTGTCCCCACAAAACAAAAAAGTAGATTCAATTTACTCTTGAAGTTGAGTCCGTGTCTACAACTCCTCCCAGATCAATCTGAGTACAACCTACAATCCCATTCGGTTTTGGCGAGCCGTCCACTTCCGAATCTGTTCGGAAGTTGCCATCCGAAACCAACTCTATGACAGCAGTTAGCAGTGGCTCACAAGAGCAGCATTTGCGATGTTAGGCACTCGGTTGGGTTGCATGACTCGGGTGGATTCCGAATGGCTTTTTCACTAAGCAAGTGTTTACAAGAAGTGCACTGCGGTGTTTCGCTCTTTGCTATCTTAGTAGACTCGTATGGATTCCATATGGCTTCTCTACTTGCTGTCCTATAGTCCATAAACCGAAAACACAAAAAAAAATTTCCAAACCCTAGTTTCGGATCTTTTATTTTCGTGAGTTTTCTTTAGTCTTGATCCATTAGAAATTTTGTTTACGTGCTGATCTTTGTGATCCTTCGCGTAACTTGATCTTGTGTCCCCACAAAACAAAAAAAAAGTAGATTCAATTTACTCTTGAAGTTGAGTCCGTGTCTACAACTCCTCCCAGGTCAATCCGAGTACAACCCTACAATCCCATTCGGTTTTGGCTAGCTGTCACTTCCGAATCCGTTTGGAAGTTGCCATCCGAAACCAACTCTAGGACAGCAGTTAGCAATGGCACACAAGAGCAGCATTTGCGATGTTAGGCACTCGGTTGGGTTGCATGACTCGGGTGGATTCCGAATGGCTTTTTCACTAAGCAAGTGTTTGCAAGAAGTGCACTGCGGCGTTTCGCTCTTTGCTATCTTAGTAGACTCGTACGGATTCCATATGGCTTCTCTACTTGCTGTCCTATAGTCCATAAACTGAAAACACAAAAAAAAATTTCCAAACCCTAGTTTCGCATCTTTTATTTTCGTGAGTTTTCTTAAGTCTTGATCCATTAGAAATTTTGTTTACGTGCCGATCTTTGTGTTCCTTCGCGTAACTTGATCTTGTGTCCCCACAAAACAAAAAAAGTTGATTCAATTTACTCTTGAAGTTGAGTCCGTTTCTACAACTCCTCCCAGATCAATCCGTGTACAACCCTAGAATCCCATTCGGTTTTGGCTAGCTGTCCACTTCCGAATCCGTTTGGAAGTTGCCATCCGAAACCAACTCTAGGACAGGAGTTATTGTTCACGTTGGTTTCCTTGAACACCATACATACGAGCTTCACTTATCTCCTTTGAATACTTGAGACCGATATTGCATTCTGGCTCCGAATACCACTCCAGCCGATCAAAAAAAATTTCAAAGTTTAGAGAGAGAGAGAGTGGTGAGCAAAAGTTCAGTTGCGATGCTTGGCACTCCTGAATACGACGTTTGGCACTTCATTGACTTACCAGACTTGCATGGATTCCATGTGGCTTCCTTAGTAAGCAATGGCACACAAGAGCAGCATTTGCGATGTTAGGCACTCGGTTGGGTTGCATGACTCGGGTCGATTCCGAATGGCTTTTTCACTAAGCAAGTGTTTACAAGAAGTGCCTGCGGTGTTTAGCTCTTTGTCTTAGTAGACTCGAATGCATATGGCTTCTCTATTAACAAATGGCACACAACAGGTTCATTACTTACTGTCCTATAGTCCATAAACCGAAAACACAAAAAAATTCCAAACCCTAGTTCCGCATCTTTTATTTTCGTGAGTTTTCTTAAGTCTTGATCCATTAGAAATTTTGTTTACGTGCTGATCTTTGTGTTCCTTCGCGTAACTTGATCTTGTGTCCCCACAAAAAAAAAGTAGATTCAATTACTCTTGAAGTTGAGTCCGTGTCTACAACTCCTCCCAGATCAATCTGAGTACAACCTACAATCCCATTCGGTTTTGGCGAGCCGTCCACTTCCGAATCTGTTCGGAAGTTGCCATCCGAAACCAACTCTATGACAGCAGTTAGCAGTGGCTCCCAAGAGCAGCATTTGCGATGTTAGGCACTCGGTTGGGTTGCATGACTCGGGTGGATTCCGAATGGCTTTTTCACTAAGCAAGTGTTTACAAGAAGTGCCTGCGGTGTTTAGCTCTTTGCTATCTTAGTAGACTCGTATGGATTCCATATGGCTTCTCTACTTGCTGTCCTATAGTCCATAAACCGAAAACACAAAAAAAATTTCCAAACCCTAGTTTCGCATCTTTTATTTTCGTGAGTTTTCTTTAGTCTTGATCCATTAGAAATTTTGTAAATTCCCAATCCTTTAAGGGTGGGCCCCAAACCGTTAAAACCCAAAACCCATTGGGGTGGGGGCCCAACGGGAAATTTTGGTTTACAACGGGGGCAAGGGGTTTGAAACCCCAAAATTTGTTGGTTTTTTCGTTTTTTTATAAATCGATTTTCCCCCTTTTTTAACAATTTCAAACCCTTGTTTTTTTTTTGTTTTTGCTTTCTTTTTTTGGTTTCTTCTTTTTCCCCCAAAAAGGACTTTTCCAAAAAAGTTTCTTTAAAGGATTTTCCCCCCCCTTTCATTTTTTGGGGTTCCTTAAACTTTTGGGGCGTGGAACAAATTGGGGACAAACCCGGGGGAATTTTGGGAAATTTTTGGTTTACTTTTCGTTTTTTTTTAAAACCCCTCTTTTCTTTTGGTTTTGGCCTCAAAAAAAACCCCGTTTATTTCCCAAAAAAATTTTTCCAAATTTTTTTTTGGGGGGAAAATTTTGGGAAAAAATTTTTTTGGACCGGTTTTTCAATCCCCCTTAAATTCCCCGGTTTTTAAACCCTTTTGGGGTTTTCAAACCCCTCGCGGGATTTTTAAAAACCCTTGGGGAGGGAAAAACGGTTTTGGTTTACTTTGGTGGGGATTCAATCCACCAAAAGAAAATTTTCAAATTTTGCCTTTTTATTTCTTTGGGTTTTCTTGGCTTATTTAAAAAATTTTTCCCCTTTTTTTTTCCAAAAAAAATTTTTACTGTTCCCCCGGGGTTTTTTCCTTTCCTTAATTTTGGTTACCTCCTGGATCTGTCCCTTATTTTTTGGCCCCCCAATGTTTTTCTAAAAACCCCAAACTTTGGGGAAAACTTTTAAATCTTGGTTTTTTTTTGTTTTTTGCTTTCAAACCCAACCAAGGTTTTTTAAACAAAAAAGGGGGCCTTTTTGGTTTTTAGGACTAAATGGGTTTTGGCTTTTTTTCGTTATTTCCCCAAAACAAAAAATTTTAAACCTTTTGGGTGTTTAAAGGGTTTTTAGCCTTTCCATTTTTTTCGGGTTCCTTTGGTCCCTTTCAAAACCTTTTTCCAAAAACCCAAGGAACTTTTTTGAAATTTTTGGTTTTAAAATTTCCCTAAAATTTTCCCTTTGTTTTGGCCCCAAAAAAATTTGTTTAATTTCTTTAAATCGGGCCATTGGCCAAAATTCCCCTAAACCCCTTTTTAAATTTTTCGAATTTTTATTTTTCAAAACTTGGGGTTTTGTCCGATTTTTTGGCCTGGTTTTGGGTCTTGTTTTTAAAAAACAAAAAATTTAAACCAGTTTTATCTTTTAAAGGAAACCCTTTCCCATTTTTTGTACTTAATTTGTTTGGGAAGGGAAAAAAAACCCAAAAAAATTTTTTTCCCAAGGGGTTGTTTTCGGTTTTCTTTTCCCTTCAAACTTTTCTGGGCCCCCAAAAAATTTTCCTTTAATTTTATGACCCTTTTCCAATTTTTTCGAAATTTTCCCATGGGTTTTTTAAAAAATTCCCTTTTGCCAAAAATTTTTTTAAAAGTTTGGGAAAGTTTTGCTTTGCCTGGTTTTGGCATTGTCTTGTTCCCAAACCCCAAAAAAAATTCAAAAATCTTTTTTTTCGTTCTTAAACTGCGAAATTTTTCTTCTTTTCTTTTGCCTTGGAAACCCCAAAAAAAAAAAATTTAAATTTTTTAGGGCCCAATTTTTAATTTTGGGTTTAAACTTTTTCAAATTTTTTCCCTCCCAAAAAAATTTTTTATCAAAAGTGGACCTTCCCGGGAAAAGGCCCCACTTCTTTCAGCCCTTTTAAACCCTTTTACAACTTTTTCGGATTAGGTTTCCAAAATTTTTGTGTTGGGGTTTGGTTTCTTTGCTTTTTTCCAAAAAAAAAAAAATTTTCAAAATTTTTTTTATTTTTTCAAACGACAAAAATTTTTTTGTCCTTGGTCCTTTAAAAAACCCCCAAAAAAAACAAAAGGTTTTTTTTTTGAGTTTTCTGGGTTTTTGTTCGGGTTTTGGTCCCAACGTTTTAAAAAAAGGGGTTTCTTTTCTCAAAATGGGTTCCTGGCCCCCTTCAAGTAAAACCCGGGGGATTTCCCCCTTTTAATTTTTTCAATTTTCAAATCTTGCCCAAAGTTTTTTTGTTTGGGACTTTTGGTTTTTTTGTTGGAAAAAAAAAAAATTTTAAAAATTTTTTTATTTTTTTAATGCCCATTTAAATTTTTTTTGGGTTTGTTTTCAAGGCCCACAAAAAAAAAAAACAATTTCCTTTTTTTTGGTTTTTTTCCCGGGTTTTGAACTTTTCTTTGGTTTTCTAACCCTTTTTTCCCCCGGGGGTCCCAAAATTTGAAGGTTTTGGGGCAAAACCCTTTCCCTTTTTCCTTGGTTTTAAATACCAAAAATTCAAACCCAAGTTTCATCTTTTTTGGGTTTTTGCCTTTCAAAAAGGGGTTTTTAAAAGGTTTCTTTGCATTTCGGGGAAAAAAAAAACAATTTACTTTTAATTTGGGTTTTAAACCCTTTCCCAAATTTTTACCCTTTTTTGGTTTTTGGCCTTATTTGGTCCCAAACAAAAAAAGGCAAATTTAAAATTTGGGTTTAAACTTTGGTTTCAACCTATTAAATTTTTCTGATTTTTTGGTGTTTGGGTTTCCCAAAAAAATTATCCCAAAAGTTGCTTTTATTGGCATCGGGGCAATCCCCTTTTGGCTTTTTTGAATTTTAAGTTTTCTTTTTTTTAGAAAGGTTCCGGGGCTTTTTTGGCCCCTTTGAAACCAAAATTAATTTTTCCAACTTTTTTAAAATTTTCCCTTTTGTTTTGTTTGTTTGGGCTTTGGTTTCCCCTTGCGGTTCCCAAAACCAAAAAAAAGAAAATTTAAATTTTGTTTACAATTTTTTTAAATTTTTAGTTTTCCTTTAAAATTTTTTGGTTTTCTTGTCCTTGTCCTTTGGGAAATTTTCCCAAACCAAACAAAAAGGGGTTTTTTTTGGGTTTGACCCCGGGGATTTTCAAAATTTTGTTGGCCCCTTGGGGGGTCACAACTCCTGGAAGGGTTTACAAAAAACCCCCTTGGTTTTGCCTTTCTTTTGGAGGGTTCCAAACCCTTTGGCAGGGCCTTTGAAAAAAAAGATTTCCAAATGTTTCATCTTTTTTTGGGGTTTTTTAATTTTGGTTTTCCTTAAAATTTTTTTTTTTTGGTTTTCGAAACTTTTTCCCAAAAACAAAAAAGTTCAATTTCTCTTAATTGGTCCTTTAAATCCCCAAACGAAACCCAAACCCATTCGGTTTTTTTGGGTTTTCCCAAACTTGAAACCAAAAATTTTTAAACCCTTTTTGGCCGTTACTGGCCCCAAAAAAAAATGATTTTTTTGGGATTTGGGTTTGGAAACCGGGTAAACCCCAAAATTTTTTAACCAAGTTTCAAAAATTGGGTTTTTACGCCAGGAAATTTTGCGTTTGCTTTTTTGGGTTTATTTTTCCCAAAAACCAAAAAATTTTCAAACCCGTTTAGTCTTTTTTTTAATTTTTAGCCCCATTTTTTTTCTGCCTTTTTTCAACCGTTTCTTTTTTCCCCCAACCCAAAAGGTTTTTACCGATTTGGCCCGGACCTTTTTAAACTTTTTCAACCCTAAATCCCAATTCTTTTTTGGGGCCCCTTTTCAAGTTTGGGTTTTACCCAACCGAGCTTACAAACCAAAAGCTTTCTGTTGGCTTGGGTATAAAGAAAAAAATTTTCAAATCAATTTTAAAATTTTCTTGCCGGTTTTTTAAATTTTTTTTCTTTGGTGATTTTTTGGGTTCTTCTTGTCCTTTTTTTCCGGTTTTTTCCCCTTTATTTAAACTTTTTAAAAAAAAATTTAATATTGGTTTTGGTTTCCCCCCGGTCCTTGGGTAAACAAAACCCTTGGGGAAAAAAAAGGGGAATTTCCTGAAAATCTTTTTCCCGGGTAACAAAACCCCAAACCCAGGTTTTGGGGCCTTTCGGGTTTTGGGTTTTTCCAAAAATTCCAGGGTTCCTGGCCCCCTTTTTTAGCAAAGGGGAAAAAGGGTTTCAAACCCTTTTTTATTTTAAAAACCCTTTTCCCCATTTAAAATTTTTTTTATTTGGTTTCCTTCTTTCTTATTTTTTCCCCAAAACTTTTCCCCTAATTATCTTTTTTCCCCCAAATTTCTTTACCAAAAATTTTGTTTTGCATTTTGGTCCTTGCCTTTTTTTCCCAAACCAAACCAAAAAATTTAAACCAAAAAGGGTTGGACCCCGGGGTTTCCCCCATGGTTTTCTGGGGTTTAAATCCTTTTTTTAAACCCAAAAATTTGGGTGAAACCTTTCATTTGGCTTTCGTTTGGTTCCAATGGGCCCAAAATTCCAAACCATTTACAAAAAGGGTTTTTAAACCTTTTGATCTTTTAGGGATTTTTTAGGGTTTTTTGGTTTTGTTTCCTTGTCTTTTCCAAAAAAAAATTTTCCCAAAAAAAATTTTTTTTTTCTTAATTGTCAAAAATTTTTCGGTTTTGGGCCCCCCAATTTTTTGGGTTCCCACAAAACCCGGGAAAATTCCTGAAAAACGGCCAAAATTGGCCCCAAAAATTTTGGTTTGGGTGGTTTTGAATTTTGGGGTTCCTGGGCACTTTGAAATTTTAAAATGCCCCCCTTTTGTTTGCAAAGGGGTTCAAACGGATTTTTAATGTTTCCTTTCCCATTAAAATTTTTTTTTTTCCTTTTTTTTTTAAACCAAAAAATTTTTAAATTTGTTATGGTATCCCCCTTTCCCAAACTTTTGGGTCCCAAAAAAATTTTAAAATTCTTTAATTAAAAAGTTTCTGTTTTCTGGTTCTTTAAATTTAAACTTTTCTCCCTTTGTTTTTACCTCTTAAGTTTTTTGGTTTAAACCAATTGGAAAAAAAACCCCAACCCCTTTTTTGGGTTTTGGCACCGGTTTTTCCGTTTGGTTTGGATTTTGGGCCCCCGGGCAATTTTTGGTTTGGGGGCCCACAAACCCAAACTTTTTTGCCAAAAAAGGGCATTAGAAATTTTGTTTACGTGCCGATCTTTGTGTTCCTTGGCGTAACTTGATCTTGTGTCCCCACAAAACAAAAAGTTGATTCAATTTACTCTTGAAGTTGAGTCCGTTTCTACAACTCCTCCCGGATCAATCCGTGTACAACCTAGAATCCCATTCGGTTTTGGCTATTTGTCCACTTAGAATCCGTTTGGAAGTTGCCATCCGAAACCAACTCTAGGACAGGAGTTATTGTTCACGTTGGTTTCCTTGAACACCATACATCGAGCTTCACTTATCTCCTTTGAATACTTGAGACTTGTCAGCGATATTGCATTCGGGGCTGCTCACGAATACCACTCCACCGATCAAAAAATTTCAAAGTTTAGAGAGTGGTGAGCAAAAGTTCGATTGCGATGCTTGGCACTCTGAATCTGACGTTTGGCACTTCATTGACTTACTGGACTCGCATGGATTCCATGTGGCTTCCTTAGTAAGCAATGGCACACAAGAGCGACATTGCGATGTTAGGCACTCGGTTGGGTTGCATGACTCGGGTGGATTCGAATGGCTTTTCACTAAGCAAGTGTTTACAAAAGTGCACTACGGTGTTTCGCTCTTTCTTGTCTTAGTAGACTCGTCACGGAATGCATATGGCTTCTCTATTAACAAATGGCACTAACAGTTCATTACTTGCTGTCCTATAGTCCATAAACCGAAAACACAAAAAATTCCAAACCCTAGTTCCGCATCTTTTATTTTCGTGAGTTTTCTTAAGTCTTGATCCATTAGAAATTTTGTTTACGTCTTGATCTTTGTGTTCCTTGGCGTAACTTGATCTTGTGTCCCCACAAAAAAAGTAGATTCAATTACTCTTGAAGTTGAGTCCGTGTCACAACTCCTCCCGGATCAATCTGAGTACAACCTACAATCCCATTCGGTTTGGCGGTAGTCCACTTCGAATCTGTTCGGAAGTTGCCATCCCAAACCAACTCTATGACAGCGATTAGCGATGGCTCACAAGAGCGACATTTGCGATGTTAGGCACTCGGTTGGGTTGCATGACTCGGTGGATTCGAATGGCTTTTTTCACTAAGCAAGTGTTTACAAGAAGTGCATCTGCGGTGTTTAGCTCTTTGCTATCTTAGTAGACTCGTATGGATTCCATATGGCTTCTCTACTTGCTGTCCTATAGTCCATAAACCGAAAACACAAAAAATTTCCAAACCCTAGTTTCGCATCTTTTATTTTCGTGAGTTTTCTTTAGTCTTGATCCATTAGAAATTTTGTTTACGTCTTTGATCTTTGTGATCCTTCGCGTAACTTGATCTTGTGTCCCCACAAAACAAAAAAAAAGTAGATTCAATTTACTCTTGAAGTTGAGTCCGTGTCTACAACTCCTCCCGGATCAATCAAGGTAAAACCCTACAATCCCATTCGGTTTTGGCTAGCTGTCCACTTCCGAATCCGTTTGGAAGTTGCCATCGAAACCAACTCTAGGACAGCGATGGCGATGGCACACAAGAGCGACATTTGCGATGTTAGGCACTCGGTTGGGTTGCATGACTCGGGTGGATTCGAATGGCTTTTCACTAAGCAAGTGTTTGCAAGAAGTGCATCACTGGCGTTTAAGCTCTTTGCTATCTTACTAGACTCGTCACAGTTCCATATGGCTTCTCTACTTGCTGTCCTATAGTCCATAAACCGAAAACACAAAAAAAAATTTCCAAACCCTAGTTTCGCATCTTTTATTTTCGTGAGTTTTCGTAAGTCTTGATCGATTAGAAATTTTGTTTACGTCTCGATCTTTGTGTTCCTTCACAGCGTAACTTGATCTTGTGTCCCCACAAAACAAAAAAAGTTGATTCAATTTACTCTTGAAGTTGAGTCCGTTTCTACAACTCCTCCCAGATCAATCCGTGTACAACCCTAGAATACCATTCGGTTTTGGCTAGCTATCCACTTCCGAATCCGTTTGGAAGTTGCCATCCGAAACCAACTCTAGGACAGGAGTTAGTGTTCACGTTGGTTTCCTTGAACACCATACATACGAGCTTCACTTATCTCCTTTGAATACTTGAGACTAGTCGCGATATTGCATTCGGGCTGCTCACGAATACCACTCCACCGATCAAAAAATTTCAAAGTTTAGAGAGAGAGAGTGGTGAGCAAAGTTCGATTGCGATGCTTGGCACTCTGAATCTGACGTTTGGCACTTCATTGACTTACGGACTCGCATGGATTCCATGTGGCTTCTCTAGTAAGCAATGGCACACAAGAGCGACATTGCGATGTTAGGCACTCGGTTGGGTTGCATGACTCGGGTGGATTCGAATGGCTTTTCACTAAGCAAGTGTTTACAAGAAGTGCATGCGGTGTTTCGCTCTTCTTTGTCTTAGTAGACTGCACGGAATGCATATGGCTTCTCTATTAACAAATGGCACACAACAGGTTCATTACTTGTCGTCCTATAGTCCATAAACCGAAAACACAAAAAATTCCAAACCCTAGTTCGCATCTTTTATTTTCGTGAGTTTTCTTAAGTCTTGATCCATTAGAAATTTTGTTTACGTCTTGATCTTTGTGTTCCTTCGCGTAACTTGATCTTGTGTCCCCACAAAACAAAAAAAGTAGATTCAATTTACTCTTGAAGTTGAGTCCGTGTCTACAACTCCTCCCATATCTGAGTACAACCTACAATCCCATTCGGTTTTGGCGAGCCGTCCACTTCCGAATCCGTTCGGAAGTTGCCATCCGAAACCAACTCTATGACAGCGATTAGCGATGGCTCACAAGAGCAGACATTGCGATGTTAGGCACTCGGTTGGGTTGCATGACTCGGGTGGATTCGAATGGCTTTTCACTAAGCAAGTGTTTACAAGAAGTGCCTTTGCGGTGTTTAGCTCTTTGCTATCTTAGTAGACTCGTATGGATTCCATATGGCTTCTCTACTTGCTGTCCTATAGTCCATAAACCGAAAACACAAAAAAAAATTTCCAAACCCTAGTTTCGGATCTTTTATTTTCGTGAGTTTTCTTTAGTCTTGATCCATTAGAAATTTTGTTTACGTGCTGATCTTTGTGATCCTTCGCGTAACTTGATCTTGTGTCCCCACAAAACAAAAAAAGTAGATTCAATTTACTCTTGAAGTTGAGTCCGTGTCTACAACTCCTCCCAGGTCAATCCGAGTACAACCCTACAATCCCATTCGGTTTTGGCTAGCTGTCCACTTCCGAATCCGTTTGGAAGTTGCCATCCGAAACCAACTCTAGGACATTGTTAGCAATGGCACACAAGAGCACATTTGCGATGTTAGGCACTCGGTTGGGTTGCATGACTCGGGTGGATTCGAATGGCTTTTCACTAAGCAAGTGTTTGCAAGAAGTGCCTTTCATGCGTTTAGCTCTTTGCTATCTTAGTAGACTCGTCACGGATTCCATATGGCTTCTCTACTTGCTGTCCTATAGTCCATAAGCGAAAACACAAAAAAATTTCCAAACCCTAGTTTCGCATCTTTTATTTTCGTGAGTTTTCTTAAGTCTTGATCCATTAGAAATTTTGTTTACGTGCCGATCTCTGTGTTCCTTCGCGTAACTTGATCTTGTGTCCCCACAAAACAAAAAAAGTTGATTCAATTTACTCTTGAAGTTGAGTCCGTTTCTACAGCTCCTCCCAGATCAATCCGTGTACAACCCTAGAATCCCATTCGGTTTTGGCTAGTTGCTCACTTCCGAATCCGTTTGGAAGTTGCCATCTGAAACCAACTCTAGGACAGGAGTTAGTGTTCACGTTGGTTTCCTTGAACACCATACATACGAGCTTCACTTATCTCCTTTGAATACTTGAGACTAGTCAACGATATTGCATCTGTGGCTGCTCACGAATACCACTCCACCGATCAAAAAAATTTCAAAGTTTAGAGAGAGAGAGAGAGCAAAAGTTCAGTTGCGATGCTTGGCACTCCTGAATACGACGTTTGGCACTTCATTGACTTACCAGACTCGCATGGATTCCGTGTGGCTTCCCTAGTAAGCAATGGCACACAAGAGCAGCATTTGCGATGTTAGGCACTTTCGGTTGGGTTGCATGACTCGGGTGGATTCGAATGGCTTTTCACTAAGCAAGTGTTTACAAGAAGTGCCATGCGGTGTTTAGCTCTTCTTTTGTCTTAGTAGACTCGTGCAGAATGCATATGGCTTCTCTATTAACAAATGGCACAACAAGTTCATTACTTGTCGTCCTATAGTCCATAAACCGAAAACACAAAAAATTCCAAATCCTAGTTCGCATCTTTTATTTTCGTGAGTTTTCTTAAGTCTTGATCCATTAGAAATTTTGTTTACGTCTCGATCTTTGTGTTCCTTCACGTAACTTGATCTTGTGTCCCCACAAAACAAAAAAAGTAGATTCAATTTACTCTTGAAGTTGAGTCCGTGTCTACAACTCCTCCCAGATCAATCTGAGTACAACCTACAATCCCATTCGGTTTTGGCGAGCCGTCCACTTCCGAATCCGTTCGGAAGTTGCCATCCGAAACCAACTCTATGACAGCAGTTAGCAGTGGCTCACAAGAGCAGCATTTGCGATGTTAGGCACTCGGTTGGGTTGCATGACTCGGGTGGATTCCGAATGGCTTTTTCACTAAGCAAGTGTTTACAAGAAGTGCACTGCGGTGTTTCGCTCTTTGCTATCTTAGTAGACTCGTATGGATTCCATATGGCTTCTCTACTTGCTGTCCTATAGTCCATAAACCGAAAACACAAAAAAAATTTTCCAAACCCTAGTTTCGCATCTTTTATTTTCGTGAGTTTTCTTTAGTCTTGATCCATTAGAAATTTTGTTTACGTGCTGATCTTTGTGATCCTTCGCGTAACTTGATCTTGTGTCCCCACAAAACAAAAAAAGTAGATTCAATTTACTCTTGAAGTTGAGTCCGTGTCTACAACTCCTCCCAGATCAATCTGAGTACAACCTACAATCCCATTCGGTTTTGGCGAGCCGTCCACTTCCGAATCCGTTCGGAAGTTGCCATCCGAAACCAACTCTAGGACAGCAGTTAGCAGTGGCACACAAGAGCGAGATTGCGATGTTAGGCACTCGGTTGGGTTGCATGACTCGGGTGGATTCCGAATGGCTTTTTCACTAAGCAATTGTAACAGCCTAGCTGTTTATTTTAATTTTTGAAAATAAATAAATAAATAAATAAATAAATATTAAGTTAAATTAATTTGGTTTAAAATAAAAATAAGAGTTTTGGATGTGTGAAGTTTGAATGTTGTTGTGCCTTGATTTTCTGCTTTTAGAAAGCTGGATTTGAAAAATAATTTAAATTAAAAAAAAACTTAATACAATGATATTTTGATTTTCTATAAAAATCCTAATTCAAATTAATTATTTGGATTTATTCGGCCTTTATTTGGTGTTCTGAGTTTTTCTAGAGTTTTAAAATCTATTTTGAAAATAAAAAGTATTTGAAGTTTGAAAATTAAAATATCAACAGTAGTTGGAAATATTTTTATTACGTCCAAAATGTCTCCAGGAAGTTCTTTGAATTTTTCTGGAATTTTTGGATGTAATTTCATATTTTTCTGAGCTTTATTGAATTTTCTGGTGTTTTCTGAAAATCTAAATCAAATTTAATCCTCCGCCGCCCGAGCTAATCTCGTGCGTCCATCTTCACTTAAACCCTTCGCTCTCCATCCGATGATCCCAATTTCCTCCTTGCGCCGCATCGCTCATCCGATCGTCCGCTCTTCCTCTCTCTCTTCTCTCTCGTTGATAAACCGGTTCCACCTGTCAGTGAATAAAATTATTTTTCTTTACAAAAATAATTCGGCCAGAAAATCAAAATCCTTGCTGACGTTATAAATTTCTTTTTCACAGAAAAATAATTCATTTCAAAATCATTTCCTTTGATGACGTCATAGTTTCATTTTTTTTCAGTTCAAAAATAATTTCAGAAAATTGGTTTATTCTTTTCTCTCTTTTCAAAATTGCGAGAGCTCGTTCTCTTTCGTTTTAACTCCGATTGAGCCCATTCAAATTTCTAAATTCTTTTAAAATTCTAATCTATCCATTTATACCCTATTTTCAAATTTTTAGAATTGTTGAATTTATTTGGTTTAAGCTAAATGTTAATTAGAATTTTTATTTAATAAAATTAAATTAAACATTAAAATTTGCTAAAAATATTTTATTTGAGTTCTTTGAGTCTCAAGAAATCTTCGGAATTTTTTTAGATTTTTCGAAAATTGTTTGAGCTCAACTCCAAAATCCCAAGCAAAAACAAAAAAAAAAAAAGAGAGAGAGGATGAGCGACCGCTGGCATCTTGTTCATCATCTTCCCAGAGCATCGCGTCTTGTGTGCAGAGCACGCCATGGCCGTGATTTTTCAAACTTGATTTCCCATTGATTTTCTCAACGGTTTTTCATGAAATAAATTGCATTCAATTCCTCTCATCAAGACCTTTCAATTCCCCACCGTTTCCCCTCTCATTTATGTGTATTTACACGAAATTGAAACCGACACTCTAAATGGCATGAATGTTTGATCTCTCTCTCCCGTCCACCTCCACCCCTATAAAAGGGAGCACCGGGTGCCCCTTCTCATCCTCACTCAACCCCCGAAATCGCAAAGCCTATCTCCTTTCCTACTCTCCACAATAGCCATTTTACTTTTGTGTACCGAGCGGTGTTCATCGGCCTTTTGCGCCGCCTACAGTGGAGTCCGGTCGCTTTTGACCACACCGTTGGCTTTGCCTCCTCGCGTTCTACGCGGTGCTCCACTCGCCTTCGCCGGAGCATCACCGGAGCATCGCCGGACCACCGTGGCCAAATCACGCCGTCGTTCCTCTCCTCGCTGCGAGCTGACCGTGCGTGTTGGATCAAAACCGAGGTGAGCATTGTGTTCCCGACGTTCTCCTCTTCGTTTCGCCACCAACCTCACTCTCTAACTCCTCTCCGTTTGCCCGGAATGCCGATGCCAACTCGCCGGTCGCCTAGTGTCTTCTCCGCCATGTTTCGTCACCATCCGATGTCCGTTGGCCGAGCCGTCTGTACCGTTGAGTTCGCCTCGACGCTTTCTACGCCATGCTTCTATCGCCATCAGTTGAAGACTCCCCGAGTCCTTGTCGACCTGGTCGAGCCAGACGCTGAAACTGTGCCTTCGCGCGTACACCACATTTTCGGTAAGCGCTTTGATTTTTGTTCGCGTCATATCATGTCCTAGCCTCCAAACAATTTATCTATCATTTTTATTTAATTTTTCGTGGAGCCAATTGTCAGAAATTGAACTTTCCGCAAAAATGGCCGTTTTGACTCCGACGCCGATTAAATGCGTCTCTGTTGAGTTTTAGCCTGTGCCGTAATTTTTCTTAGACTTGCCTCGCCGCGTTCTACGCCGTGCTTCCTTCTGTTTCTCTGAAAAGCCTCCACAAATTTTTGCCTCCGACACCTTGCCATGGCCGCCAATGGCATCTCGTGTCCCCATTCATCCGGTAGCGTTTTTCACCAATCCGTTCACGTCATATCGTGCCAAACCATCCCAGGTAGCCACCTTTCAAATGGTTTTGGATTCGCTTCACCGAGCACCAAGATATCAAGTTTTTTTTTTCTCTACCGTCGCCGCTCAAACGTCGATTGTATAAATCTCCGATGAATTTTCAGCTTAGCCAATAATTTTCCTAGCTTCACCATGTCGTGTTCTACCCTGTGCTCACCCTACATCTCCACGTTCTATACCCGGTACTATCTCTCCCCAACCTGTCGCTGTCGCTGCTACGCCGTTACTGTAGTTTTCTCTCACCGCCAGTGATTGCCGCTGTTCCTCACCGCCATAACCATGTCACCACCTTCGCCTCATCGCCAGGGTTCCAATTTGCCCATTCGCTAGGCACCTCGCAGCCATTCGACATTGTGCTATTCAAAAAGTAATTCTCGGATTTTGTTATCATTTCATGTGATACCTAAATCTTCCAGATATTCATTCTCCCTCATTCGAACTCCGAATCCATTGATTCTTTCTCCTAAATTCATTTAAGATCATAATCTATTCCTCAATATATATTTTATAATTTTTGGATTTGATTTGAGTTTATTCGCTTTGGTTCTTGGCGTGTAGATCGCATGACGATTACGGAGAATTCTACGACGACAAATCACACCCACTTGAAGAACAAGGCAAGTCACACTCCTTGATCATGTTGATCCCGTTTGCAAATAAAATTATGTTAATTTAAATTATTCGTATGCATAGTTTTATTCAACGATTTCAATTCAGTTTTAAATTTAGTTATTGCCTACTTGTTTATCCCTCCATTGATATTGAATTCCTCAACACCTTGTCACCTTAGATTAAAACTCTAGTTAGTACACTAGTATTGGCTAGAGACTTTTATAACAAATGCTTAGACCTGCTTAGACATAATATTCGTTTTGGGATACTGTTTCACATAAAATGATAAGCTTTTGGAATGTATTCTTGACTTCGGTGAGTCAAGAAGGATTATAAAATATTTGGAAATAAAATATAAAATCTGGTTTGGACTTAGGCTAATGGTTAGGTGGTGGTGGCATGCTTGTTGTTCGGAGACACAGTGTTGATTGTCGGGCACAGGGGTATGTGGTTGAGCCTAAGTCAATTAAGGACCGATCTCGTGAGCTACTATTGCAAAGCCCTATCGTACTACCACAAGACTGGTATGGGACAGTCCTGGCTAACTAATTTGTGAGTCCCAACCTGAGCCTTGTCGTAGGTTGAAAGTGAGCGTGGCGTAGTCCATGAGAAGTCTCACTTGGCTCAAGAGGGGGCTCCAACTTGTGGATTCAAGTTGTAGTGAAACCTCAGTGTTGGCTTGGCCAGGTTGAAGGCTTTGCATTGTAAAGGCCTTGTCATGATCTCCTCGCCGCACATCAAAGGAAGTGTGCTTATCGCGTGGCAATATGGGATGATCATGTCTTGTGGGTAAAAGTGCACAACCTCCGCAGAGTGTATAAACTATCCTCGATAGCCGTGCCCACGGTCATGGGCATCTTGAGTAAAGTTTTCATGGATTAGACTTTGGTTTTGAAACAATTTGCAAAACTGTGTGGTCGGAGCCACATGAGAGTTTTTGGAAAAGATGGTCCGGGTGGGATGCCCGTGGATAGGTTGGTGTTTGGTCGGAGCCTGCACTAACGGTAATATTTTTAATTACAATTATTGTTTTTCCGTATTATATTAAATTCAGCAATTTCAATCTATTTACCATATATCTTTAAATGTTATTTTATGCAAACTAACCCTATCAGCCTTCCTTTGAAGCCTTTATCATTATGATACATTTCTCCGTGTGACTTGCGGAGTACAAGTTTGTACTCACTCTTGCTATCTCAACACAGAGGAAGACGACTTCAACTACGGTGAAGATCTGGACGAGTAGGCCGCGTCTTCATCTGTCGTTTGCACTAGGCGGTGCTCGGTGGGCTTCTTCCACTTTGGTGTTTTTCTTCATTGCTATTATTTAAATTTTGGCTTATATGCCATGGATGTAAACTTTGGCATTCATGCCCATATTTAGCTAATAAATATTATTTTGGTTGATATTTATCTTTACTGTTCACTGTGTGCACTAGCTGATCCTGGACTAGTGCGATTTACACAGAGGGTCTTGGAGTTGTTGCTGCGGGTCCCGACAGCAAGTGTTTACAAGAAGTGCACTGCGGTGTTTCGCTCTTTGCTATCTTAGTAGACTCGTATGGATTCCATATGGCTTCTCTACTTGCTGTCCTATAGTCCATAAACCGAAAACACAAAAAAAAATTTCCAAACCCTAGTTTCGCATCTTTTATTTTCGTGAGTTTTCTTGGCCTTGATCCATTAGAAATTTTGTTTACGTGCTGATCTTTGTGATCCTTCGCGTAACTTGATCTTGTGTCCCCACAAAACAAAAAAAAAGTAGATTCAATTTACTCTTGAAGTTGAGTCCGTGTCTACAACTCCTCCCAGATCAATCCGAGTACAACCCTACAATCCCATTCGGTTTTGGCTAGCTGTCCACTTCCGAATCCGTTTGGAAGTTGCCATCCGAAACCAACTCTAGGACAGCAGTTAGCAATGGCACACAAGAGCAGCATTTGCGATGTTAGGCACTCGGTTGGGTTGCATGACTCGGGTGGATTCCGAATGGCTTTTTCACTAAGCAAGTGTTTGCAAGAAGTGCACTGCGGCGTTTCGCACTTTCTATCTTAGTAGACTCGTACGGATTCCATATGGCTTCTCTACTTGCTGTCCTATAGTCCATAAACCGAAAACACAAAAAAAAATTTCCAAACCCTAGTTTCGCATCTTTTATTTTCGTGAGTTTTCTTAAGTCTTGATCCATTAGAAATTTTGTTTACGTGCCGATCTTTGTGTTCCTTCGCGTAACTTGATCTTGTGTCCCCACAAAACAAAAAAAGTTGATTCAATTTACTCTTGAAGTTGAGTCCGTTTCTACAACTCCTCCCAGACCAATCCGTGTACAACCCTAGAATCCCATTTGGTTTTGGCTAGCTGTCCACTTCCGAATCCGTTTGGAAGTTGCCATCCGAAACCAACTCTAGGACAGGAGTTAGTGTTCACGTTGGTTTCCTTGAACACCATACATACGAGCTTCACTTATCTCCTTTGAATACTTGAGACTAGTCACTGATATTGCATTCAGGGCTGCTCCTGAATACCACTCCAGCCGATCAAAAAAAATTTCAAAGTTTAGAGAGAGAGAGAGTGGTGAGCAAAAGTTCGCTTGAGGCTTGGTACTCTGAATCACGACGTTTGGCACTTCATTGACTTACTGACAAGCATGGATTCCATATGGCTTCCTAGTAAGCAATGACACACAAGAGCAAGATTTGCGATGTTAGGCACTCGGTTGGTTGCATGACTCGGAAGGATTCGAATGGCTTTTTCACTAAGCAAGTGTTTACAAGAAGTGCATTGCGGTGTTTCGCTCTTTCTTTGTCTTAGTAGACTCGCACGGAATGCATATGGCTTCTCTATTAACAAATGGCACAACAGGTTCATTACTTGCGTCCTATAGTCCATAAACCGAAAACACAAAAAATTCCAAAACCTAGTTTCGCATCTTTTATTTTCGTGAGTTTTCTTAAGTCTTGATCCATTAGAAATTTTGTTTACGTGTTGATCTTTGTGTTCCTTCACAGAACTTGATCTTGTGTCCCCACGTAACAAAAAAAAAAAAAGTAGATTCAATTTACTCTTGAAGTTGAGTCCGTGTCACAACTCCTCCCGGATCAATCCGAGTACAACCCTACAATCCCATTCGGTTTTGGCTAGCTGTCCACTTCGAATCCGTTTGGAAGTTGCCATCCGAAACCAACTCTAGGACAGCGATTAGCAATGGCACACAAGAGCGCAATTGCGATGTTAGGCACTCGGTTGGGTTGCATGACTCTGTGGATTCGAATGGCTTTTCACTAAGCAAGTGTTTGCAAGAAGTGCACTGCGGCGTTTCGCACTTTCTATCTTAGTAGACTCGTACGGATTCCATATGGCTTCTCTACTTGCTGTCCTATAGTCCATAAACCGAAAACACAAAAAAAAATTTCCAAACCCTAGTTTCGCATCTTTTATTTTCGTGACTTTTCTTAAGTCTTGATCCATTAGAAATTTTGTTTACGTGCCGATCTTTGTGTTCCTTCACAGAACTTGATCTTGTGTCCCCACAAAACAAAAAAGTTGATTCAATTTACTCTTGAAGTTGAGTCCGTTTCTACAACTCCTCCTGCACCAATCCGTGTACAACCCTAGAATCCCATTTGGTTTTGGCTAGCTGTCCACTTCCGAATCCGTTTGGAAGTTGCCATCAAAACCAACTCTAGATGTGAGTTAGTGTTCACGTTGGTTTCCTTGAACACCATACATACGAGCTTCACTTATCTCCTTTGAATACTTGAGACTAGTCACTGATATTGCATCTGTGGCTGCTCCGAATACCACTCCACCGATCAAAAAATTTCAAAGTTAGAGAGAGAGAGTGGTGAGCAAAAGTTCGATTTGCGAGGCTTGGTACTCTGAATCTGACGTTTGGCACTTCATTGACTTACCGGACTCGCATGGATTCCATATGGCTTCCTAGTAAGCAATGACACACAAGAGCAAGATTTGCGATGTTAGGCACTCGGTTGGTTGCATGACTCCTAAGGATTCGAATGGCTTTTTCACTAAGCAAGTGTTTACAAGAAGTGCATCTGCGGTGTTTCGCTCTTTTTGTCTTAGTAGACTGCACGAATGCATATGGCTTTCTATTAACAAATGGCACACAACAGTTCATTACTTGCGTCCTATAGTCCATAAACCGAAAACACAAAAAATTCCAAAACCTAGTTTCGCATCTTTTATTTTCGTGAGTTTTCTTAAGTCTTGATCCATTAGAAATTTTGTTTACGTGTTGATCTTTGTGTTCCTTCACAGAACTTGATCTTGTGTCCCCACAAAACAAAAAAGTAGATTCAATTTACTCTTGAAGTTCATCCGTGTCTACAACTCCTCCCGGATCAATCCGAGTACAACCCTACAATCCCATTCGGTTTTGGCTAGCTGTCCACTTCGAATCCGTTTGGAAGTTGCCATCCAAACCAACTCTAGGACAGCGATTAGCAATGGCACACAAGAGCAAGCATTTGCGATGTTAGGCACTCGGTTGGGTTGCATGACTCGGGTGGATTCGAATGGCTTTTCACTAAGCAAGTGTTTGCAAGAAGTGCCTTTGCGGCGTTTCGCACTTTCTATCTTAGTAGACTCGCACAGATTCCATATGGCTTCTACTTGCTGTCCTATAGTCCATAAACCGAAAACACAAAAAAAAAATTTTCAAACCCTAGTTTCGCATCTTTTATTTTCGTGACTTTTCTTAAGTCTTGATCCATTAGAAATTTTGTTTACGTGCCGATCTTTGTGTTCCTTCGCGTAACTTGATCTTGTGTCCCCACAAAACAAAAAAAGTTGATTCAATTTACTCTTGAAGTTGAGTCCGTTTCTACAACTCCTCCTGCACCAATCCGTGTACAACCCTAGAATCCCATTTGGTTTTGGCTAGCTGTCCACTTCGAATCCGCTTGGAAGTTGCCATCCGAAACCAACTCTAGGACAGGAGTTAGTGTTCACGTTGGTTTCCTTGAACACCATACATCTGAGCTTCACTTATCTCCTTTGAATACTTGAGACTAGTCACCGATATTGCATCTGTGGCTGCTCCCGAATACCACTCCACCGATCAAAAAATTTCAAAGTTTAGAGAGAGAGAGAGTGGTGAGCAAAGTTCGATTCGAGGCTTGGTACTCCTGAATACGACGTTTGGCACTTCATTGACTTACCAGACTCGCATGGATTCCATATGGCTTCCCTAGTAAGCAATGACACACAAGAGCGAGATTTGCGATGTTAGGGCACTCGGTTGGGTTGCATGACTCGGAAGGATTCGAATGGCTTTTTCACTAAGCAAGTGTTTACAAGAAGTGCATTGCGGTGTTTCGCTCTTTTGCTGTCTTAGTAGACTCGCACGGAATGCATATGGCTTCTATTAACAAATGGCACACAACAGGTTCATTACTTGTGTCCTATAGTCCATAAACCGAAAACACAAAAAAATTCCAAAACCTAGTTTCGCATCTTTTATTTTCGTGAGTTTTCTTAAGTCTTGATCCATTAGAAATTTTGTTTACGTGCTGATCTTTGTGTTCCTTCGCGTAACTTGATCTTGTGTCCCCACAAAACAAAAAAAGTAGATTCAATTTACTCTTGAAGTTCAGTCCGTGTCTACAACTCCTCCCAGATCAATCCGAGTACAACCCTACAATCCCATTCGGTTTTGGCTAGCTGTCCACTTCGAATCCGTTTGGAAGTTGCCATCCGAAACCAACTCTAGGACAGCGATTAGCAATGGCACACAAGAGCAACATTTGCGATGTTAGGCACTCGGTTGGGTTGCATGACTCGGGTGGATTCGAATGGCTTTTCACTAAGCAAGTGTTTGCAAGAAGTGCCTTCGCGGCGTTCGCACTTTCTATCTTAGTAGACTCGTCACGATTCCATATGGCTTTCTACTTGCTGTCCTATAGTCCATAAACCGAAAACACAAAAAAAAATTTCCAAACCCTAGTTTCGCATCTTTTATTTTCGTGACTTTTCTTAAGTCTTGATCCATTAGAAATTTTGTTTACGTGTCGATCTTTGTGTTCCTTGGCAGAACTTGATCTTGTCTCCCACAAAACAAAAAGTTGATTCAATTTACTCTTGAAGTTGAGTCCGCTTTCTACAACTCCTCCTGCACCAATCCGTGTACAACCCTAGAATCCCATTTGGTTTTGGCTAGCTGTCCACTTCCGAATCCGTTTGGAAGTTGCCATCCGAAACCAACTCTAGGAGGAGTTAGTGTTCACGTTGGTTTCCTTGAACACCATACATCTGAGCTTCACTTATCTCCTTTGAATACTTGAGACTAGTCACCGATATTGCATTGTGGCTGCTCCCGAATACCACTCCACCGATCAAAAAAATTTCAAAGTTTAGAGAGAGAGAGAGTGGTGAGCAAAAGTTCGATTCGAGGCTTGGTACTCTGAATCGACGTTTGGCACTTCATTGACTTACCGGACTGCATGGATTCCATATGGCTTCCTAGTAAGCAATGACACACAAGAGCGACATTGCGATGTTAGGCACTCGGTTGGGTTGCATGACTCGGAAGGATTCGAATGGCTTTTTCACTAAGCAAGTGTTTACAAGAAGTGCATGCGGTGTTTCGCTCTTTGCTGTCTTAGTAGACTCGCACGGAATGCATATGGCTTCTCTATTAACAAATGGCACACAACAGGTTCATTACTTGTCGTCCTATAGTCCATAAACCGAAAACACAAAAAATTCCAAAACCTAGTTTCGCATCTTTTATTTTCGTGAGTTTTCTTAAGTCTTGATCCATTAGAAATTTTGTTTACGTGTTGATCTTTGTGTTCCTTCACAGAACTTGATCTTGTGTCCCCACAAAACAAAAAGTAGATTCAATTTACTCTTGAAGTTCAGTCCGTGTCTACAACTCCTCCCAGATCAATCCGAGTACAACCCTACAATCCCATTCGGTTTTGGCTAGTTGTCCACTTCGAATCCGTTTGGAAGTTGCCATCGAAACCAACTCTAGGACAGCAGATTAGCAATGGCACACAAGAGCAAAGATTTGCGATGTTAGGCACTCGGTTGGGTTGCATGACTCGGGTGGATTCGAATGGCTTTTCACTAAGCAAGTGTTTGCAAGAAGTGCCTTCTTGGCGTTTCGACTTTCTATCTTAGTAGACTCGCACAGATTCCATATGGCTTTCTACTTGCTGTCCTATAGTCCATAAACCGAAAACACAAAAAAATTTCCAAACCCTAGTTTCGCATCTTTTATTTTCGTGACTTTTCTTAAGTCTTGATCCATTAGAAATTTTGTTTACGTGTCGATCTTTGTGTTCCTTCGCGTAACTTGATCTTGTGTCCCCACAAAACAAAAAAAGTTGATTCAATTTACTCTTGAAGTTGAGTCCGTTTCTACAACTCCTCCCAGACCAATCCGTGTACAACCCTAGAATCCCATTTGGTTTTGGCTAGCTGTCCACTTCCGAATCCGTTTGGAAGTTGCCATCCGAAACCAACTCTAGGACAGGAGTTAGTGTTCACGTTGGTTTCCTTGAACACCATACATACGAGCTTCACTTATCTCCTTTGAATACTTGAGACTAGTCACTGATATTGCATTCTGTGGCTGCTCCGAATACCACTCCACCGATCAAAAAAATTTCAAAGTTTAGAGAGAGAGAGAGTGGTGAGCAAAAGTTCGATTATGAGGCTTGGTACTCCTGAATACGACGTTTGGCACTTCATTGACTTACCAGACTCGCATGGATTCCATATGGCTTCCCTAGTAAGCAATGACACACAAGAGCAGCATTTGCGATGTTAGGCACTCGGTTGGGTTGCATGACTCGGAAGGATTCCGAATGGCTTTTTCACTAAGCAAGTGTTTACAAGAAGTGCACTGCGGTGTTTCGCTCTTTGCTGTCTTAGTAGACTCGTACGGAATGCATATGGCTTCTCTATTAACAAATGGCACACAACAGGTTCATTACTTGCTGTCCTATAGTCCATAAACCGAAAACACAAAAAAAATTCCAAAACCTAGTTTCGCATCTTTTATTTTCGTGAGTTTTCTTAAGTCTTGATCCATTAGAAATTTTGTTTACGTGCTGATCTTTGTGTTCCTTCACAGAACTTGATCTTGTGTCCCCACAAAACAAAAAAGTAGATTCAATTTACTCTTGAAGTTCGGTCCCGTGTCTACAACTCCTCCCAGATCAATCCGAGTACAACCCTACAATCCCATTCGGTTTTGGCTAGCTGTCCACTTCCGAATCCGTTTGGAAGTTGCCATCCGAAACCAACTCTAGGACAGCAGTTAGCAATGGCACACAAGAGCAGCATTTGCGATGTTAGGCACTCGGTTGGGTTGCATGACTCGGGTGGATTCCGAATGGCTTTTTCACTAAGCAAGTGTTTGCAAGAAGTGCACTGCGGCGTTTCGCACTTTCTATCTTAGTAGACTGCACGGATTCCATATGGCTTTCTACTTGCTGTCCTATAGTCCATAAACCGAAAACACAAAAAAATTTCCAAACCCTTGTTTCGCATCTTTTATTTTCGTGAGTTTTCTTAAGTCTTGATCCATTAGAAATTTTGTTTACGTGCCGATCTTTGTGTTCCTTCACAGAACTTGATCTTGTGTCCCACAAAACAAAAAAGTTGATTCAATTTACTCTTGAAGTTGAGTCCGCTTTCTACAACTCCTCCTGCACCAATCCGTGTACAACCCTAGAATCCCATTTGGTTTTGGCTAGCTGTCCACTTCGAATCCGTTTGGAAGTTGCCATCCAAACCAACTCTAGACGAGGAGTTAGTGTTCACGTTGGTTTCCTTGAACACCATACATACGAGCTTCACTTATCTCCTTTGAATACTTGAGACTAGTCACTGATATTGCATTCAGGGCTGCTCCTGAATACCACTCCAGCCGATCAAAAAAAATTTCAAAGTTTAGAGAGAGAGAGAGAGTGGTGAGCAAAAGTTCAGTTGCGAGGCTTGGTACTCCTGAATACGACGTTTGGCACTTCATTGACTTACCAGACTCGCATGGATTCCATATGGCTTCCCTAGTAAGCAATGACACACAAGAGCAGCATTTGCGATGTTAGGCACTCGGTTGGGTTGCATGACTCGGAAGGATTCCGAATGGCTTTTTCACTAAGCAAGTGTTTACAAGAAGTGCACTGCGGTGTTTCGCTCTTTTTGTCTTAGTAGACTCTGCACGAATGCATATGGCTTCTCTATTAACAAATGGCACACAACAGGTTCATTACTTGCTGTCCTATAGTCCATAAACCGAAAACACAAAAAAAATTCCAAAACCTAGTTTCGCATCTTTTATTTTCGTGAGTTTTCTTAAGTCTTGATCCATTAGAAATTTTGTTTACGTGCTGATCTTTGTGTTCCTTCGCGTAACTTGATCTTGTGTCCCCACAAAACAAAAAAAGTAGATTCAATTTACTCTTGAAGTTCAGTCCGTGTCTACAACTCCTCCCAGATCAATCCGAGTACAACCCTACAATCCCATTCGGTTTTGGCTAGCTGTCCACTTCCGAATCCGTTTGGAAGTTGCCATCCGAAACCAACTCTAGGACAGCAGTTAGCAATGGCACACAAGAGCAGCATTTGCGATGTTAGGCACTCGGTTGGGTTGCATGACTCTGTGGATTCGAATGGCTTTTTCACTAAGCAAGTGTTTGCAAGAAGTGCACTGCGGCGTTTCGCACTTTCTATCTTAGTAGACTCGTACGGATTCCATATGGCTTCTCTACTTGCTGTCCTATAGTCCATAAACCGAAAACACAAAAAAAATTTCCAAACCCTAGTTTCGCATCTTTTATTTTCGTGACTTTTCTTAAGTCTTGATCCATTAGAAATTTTGTTTACGTGCCGATCTTTGTGTTCCTTCGCGTAACTTGATCTTGTGTCCCCACAAAACAAAAAAAGTTGATTCAATTTACTCTTGAAGTTGAGTCCGCTTTCTACAACTCCTCCTGCACCAATCCGTGTACAACCCTAGAATCCCATTTGGTTTTGGCTAGCTGTCCACTTCGAATCCGCTTGGAAGTTGCCATCCGAAACCAACTCTAGGATGTGAGTTAGTGTTCACGTTGGTTTCCTTGAACACCATACATACGAGCTTCACTTATCTCCTTTGAATACTTGAGACTAGTCACTGATATTGCATTCAGGGCTGCTCCTGAATACCACTCCAGCCGATCAAAAAAAATTTCAAAGTTTAGAGAGAGAGAGAGAGTGGTGAGCAAAAGTTCAGTTGCGAGGCTTGGTACTCCTGAATACGACGTTTGGCACTTCATTGACTTACCAGACTCGCATGGATTCCATATGGCTTCCTAGTAAGTAATGACACACAAGAGCAAGATTTGCGATGTTAGGCACTCGGTTGGTTGCATGACTCGGAAGGATTCGAATGGCTTTTCACTAAGCAAGTGTTTACAAGAAGTGCCTTTGCGGTGTTTCGCTCTTTCTGTCTTAGTAGACTCGCACGGAATGCATATGGCTTCTATTAACAAATGGCACACAACAGGTTCATTACTTGTCGTCCTATAGTCCATAAACCGAAAACACAAAAAATTCCAAAACCTAGTTTCGCATCTTTTATTTTCGTGAGTTTTCTTAAGTCTTGATCCATTAGAAATTTTGTTTACGTGTTGATCTTTGTGTTCCTTCACAGAACTTGATCTTGTGTCCCCACAAAACAAAAAAAGTAGATTCAATTTACTCTTGAAGTTGAGTCCGTGTTCACAACTCCTCCTGCATCAATCTGAGTACAACCTACAATCCCATTCGGTTTTGGCGAGCCGTCCACTTCCGAATCCGCTCGAAATTGCCATCCAAACCAACTCTAGGACAGCAGTTAGCAATGGCACACAAGAGCGGCATTTGCGATGTTAGGCACTCGGTTGGGTTGCATGACTCGGGTGGATTCCGAATGGCTTTTCACTAAGCAAGTGTTTACAAGAAGTGCACTGCGGTGTTTCGCTCTTTGCTATCTTAGTAGACTCGTACGGATTCCATATGGCTTCTCTACTTGCTGTCCTATAGTCCATAAACCGAAAACACAAAAAAATTTCCAAACCCTAGTTTTGCATCTTTTATTTTTGTGAGTTTTCTTTAGTCTTGATCCATTAGAAATTTTGTTTACGTGTCGATCTTTGTGTTCCTTCACAGAACTTGATCTTGTGTCCCCACAAAACAAAAAAAGTTGATTCAATTTACTCTTGAAGTTGAGTCCGTGTCTACAACTCCTCCCAGATCAATCGGAGTACAACCCTACAATCCTATTCGGTTTTGGCTAGCTGTCCACTTCCGAATCCGTTTGGAAGTTGCCATCCGAAACCAACTCTAGGACAGGAGTTAGTGTTCACGTTGGTTTCCTTGAACACCATACATACGAGCTTCACTTATCTCCTTTGAATACTTGAGACTAGTCACTGATATTGCATTCAGGGCTGCTCCTGAATACCACTCCAGCCGATCAAAAAAATTTCAAAGTTTAGAGAGAGAGAGAGTGGTGAGCAAAAGTTCAGTTGCGATGCTTGGCACTCCTGAATACGACGTTTGGCACTTCATTGACTTACCAGACTCGCATGGATTCCATATGGCTTCCCTAGTAAGCAATGGCACACAAGAGCAGCATTTGCGATGTTAGGCACTCGGCTGGGTTGCATGACTCGGGTGGATTTCGAATGGCTTTTTCACTAAGCAAGTGTTTACAAGAAGTGCTTTGCGGTGTTTAGCTCTTTTCTTTGTCTTAGTAGACTCGTATGGAATGCATATGGCTTCTATTAACAAATGGCACTAACAGGCATTACTTGTCGTCCTATAGTCCATAAACCGAAAACACAAAAAATTCCAAAACCTAGTTTCGCATCTTTATTTTCGTGAGTTTTCTTAAGTCTTGATCCATTAGAAATTTTGTTTACGTGCTGATCTTTGTGTTCCTTCACAGAACTTGATCTTGTGTCCCCACAAAACAAAAAAGTAGATTCAATTTACTCTTGAAGTTGAGTCCGTGTCACAACTCCTCCCGGATCAACTGAGTACAACCTACAATCCCATTCGGTTTTGGCGAGCCGTCCACTTCCGAATCCGTTCGGAAATTGCCATCCGAAACCAACTCTAGGACAGCAGTTAGCAGTGGCACACAAGAGCAGCATTTGCGATGTTAGGCACTCGGTTGGGTTGCATGACTCGGGTGGATTCCGAATGGCTTTTTCACTAAGCAAGTGTTTACAAGAAGTGCACTGCGGTGTTTCGCTCTTTGCTATCTTAGTAGACTCGTACGGATTCCATATGGCTTCTCTACTTGCTGTCCTATTGTCCATAAACCGAAAACACAAAAAAAAATTTCCAAACCCTTGTTTCGCATCTTTTATTTTCGTGAGTTTTCTTAAGTCTTGATCCATTAGAAATTTTGTTTACGTGCTGATCTTTGTGATCCTTCGCGTAACTTGATCTTGTGTCCCCACAAAGCAAAAAAAAGTAGATTCAATTTACTCTTGAAGTTGAGTCCGTGTCTACAACTCCTCCCAGATCAATCGGAGTACAACCCTACAATCCCATTCGGTTTTGGCTAGCCGTCCACTTCCGAATCCGTTTGGATGTTGCCATCCGAAACCAACTCTAGGACAGCAGTTAGCAATGGCACACAAGAGCAGCATTTGCGATGTTAGGCACCCGTTGGGTTGCATGACTCGGGTGGATTCCGAATGGCTTTTTCACTAAGCAAGTGTTTACAAGAAGTGCATTGCGGTGTTTCGCTCTTTGCTATCTTAGTAGACTCGTACGGATTCCATATGGCTTCTCTACTTGCTGTCCTGTAGTCCATAAACCGAAAACACAAAAAAAAATTTCAAACCCTAGTTTCGCATCTTTTATTTTCGTGAGTTTTCTTAAGTCTTCATCATTAGAAATTTTGTTTACGTGCCGATCTTTGTGTTCCTTCGCGTAACTTGATCTTGTGTCCCCACAAAACAAAAAAAAAAGTAGATTCAATTTACTCTTGAAGTTGAGTCTGCTTTTCTGCCTCCTCCCGGATCAATCCGCACAACCCTAGAATCCCATTCGGTTTTGGCTAGCTGTCCACTTCCGAATCCGTTTGGAAGTTGCCATCCAAAACCAACTCTAGGACAGGAGTTAGTGTTCACGTTGGTTTCCTTGAACACCATACATACGAGCTTCACTTATCTCCTTTGAATACTTGAGACTACTCACTGAAGTTGCATTCAGGGCTGCTCCTGAATACCACTCCAGCCGATCAAAAAAAATTTCAATGTTTAGAGAGAGAGAGAGAGAGTGGTGAGCAAAAGTTCAGTTGCGATGCTTGGCACTCCTGAATACGACGTTTGGCACTTCATTGACTTACCAGACTCACACGGATTCCATATGGCTTCCCTAGTAAGCAATGGCACACAAGAGCAGCATTTGCGATGTTAGGCACTCGGTTGGGTTGCATGACTCGGGTGGATTTCGAATGACTTTTTCACTAAGCAAGTGTTTATAAGAAGTGCACTGCGGTGTTTCGCTCTTTGCTATCTTAGTAGACTCGTACGGATTCCATATGGCTTCTCTGCATGCTGTCCCATAGTCCATAAACCGAAAACACAAAAAAAATTCCAAACCCTAGTTTCGCATCTTTTATTTTCGTGAGTTTTCTTAAGTCTTCATCCATTAGAAATTTTGTTTACGTGTCGATCTTTGTGTTCCTTCACAGAACTTGATCTTGTGTCCCGACAAAACAAAAAAAGTAGATTCAATTTACTCTTGAAGTTGAGTCCGTTTCTACAGCTCCTCCCAGATCAATCCGTGTACAACCCTAGAATCCCATTCGGTTTTGGCTAGCTGTCCACTTCCGAATCCGTTTGGAAGTTGCCAACCGAAACCAACTCTAGGACAGGAGTTAGTGTTCACGTTGGTTTCCTTGAACACCATACATACGAGCTTCACTTATCTCCTTTGAATACTTGAGACTAGTCACTGAAGTTGCATTCAGGGCTGCTCCTGAATACCACTCCAGCCAATCAAAAAAAAATTCAAAGTTTAGAGAGAGAGAGAGAGAGTGGTGAGCAAAGTTCAGCCATGATGCTTGGCACTCTGAATCACGACGTTTGGCACTTCATTGACTTACCTGACTCAAGACGGATTCCATATGGCTTCCTAGTAAGCAATGGCACACAAGAGCAGCATTTGCGATGTTAGGCACTCGGTTGGGTTGCATGACTCGGGAGGATTCCGAATGGCTTTTTCACTAAGCAAGTGTTTACAAGAAGTGCACTGCGGTGTTTCGCTCCTTGCTGTCTTAGTAGACTCGCACGGAATGCATATGGTTTCTCTATTAACAAATGGCACACAACAGGTTCATTACTTGTTGTCCTATAGTCCATAAACCGAAAACACAAAAAAATTTCCAAACCCTAGTTTCGCATCTTTTATTTTCGTGAGTTTTCTTAAGTCTTGATCCATTAGAAATTTTGTTTACGTGCTGATCTTTGTGTTCCTTTATGTAACTTGATCTTGTGTCCCCACAAAAAAAAAAAAAGTAGATTCAATTTACTCTTGAAGTTGAGTCCGTTTCTACAACTCCTCCCAGATCAATCCGAGTACAACCCTACAATCCTATTCGGTTTTGGCTAGCTGTCCACTTCGAATCCGTTTGGAAGTTGCCATCCAAACCAACTCTAGGACAGCGATTAGCAATGGCACACAAGAGCAGATTTATGATGTTAGGCACTCGGTTGGGTTGCATGACTCGGGTGTATTTCGAATGGCTTTTTCACTAAGCAACTGTTTACAAGAAGTGCACTGCGGTGTTTCGCTCTTTGCTATCTTAGTAGACTCGTACGGATTCCATATGGCTTCTCTACATGCTGTCCTATAGTCCATAAACCGAAAACACAAAAAAAAATTTCCAAACCCTAGTTTCGCATCTTTTATTTTCGTGAGTTTTCTTCATCTTGATCCATTAGAAATTTTGTTTACGTGCCGATCTTTGTGTTCCTTCACAGAACTTGATCTTGTGTCCCCACAAAACAAAAAAGTAGATTCAATTTACTCTTGAACTTGAGTCCGTGTTCACAACTCCTCCCGTGATCAATCCGAGTACAACCCTACAATCCCATTCGGTTTTGGCTAGCCGTCCACTTCGAACCGCTTTGAAATTGCCATCCAAACCAACTCTAGGACAGCAGTTAGCGATGGCACATAAGAGCGAGATTTGCGATGTTAGGCACTCGGTTGGGTTGCATGACTCTGTGGATTCCGAATGGCTTTTTCACTAAGCAAGTGTTTACAAGAAGTGCATCGGTGTTTCGCTCTTTGCTATCTTAGTAGACTCGCATTTGATTCCATATGGCTTCTCTACTTGCTGTCCTATTGTCCATAAACCGAAAACACAAAAAATTTCCAAACCCTAGTTTCGCATCTTTTATTTTCGTGAGTTTTCTTAAGTCTTGATCCATTAGAAATTTTGTTTACGTGTTGATCTTTGTTATCCTTCACAGAACTTGATCTTGTGTCCCCACAAAGCAAAAAAGTAGATTCAATTTACTCTTGAAGTTGAGTCCGTGTCACAACTCCTCCCTGATCAATCCGAGTACAACCCTACAATCCCATTCGGTTTTGGCTAGCCGTCCACTTCCGAACTGCTTGAAGTTGCCATCCGAAACTAACTCTAGGACAGCAGCTAGCAATGGCACACAAGAGCAAGATTTGCGATGTTAGGCACCAGTTGGGATGCATGACTCGGTGTATTCGAATGGCTTTTTCACTAAGCAAGTGTTTACAAGAAGTGCATTGCGGTGTTTCGCTTTTGCTATCTTAGTAGACTCGCACGGATTCCATATGGCTTCTCTACTTGTGTCTCATAGTCCATAAACCGAAAACACAAAAAAATTTTCAAACCCTAGTTTCGCATCTTTTATTTTCGTGAGTTTTCTTAAGTCTTCATCCATTAGAAATTTTGTTGACGTGTCGATCTTTGTGTTCCTTCACAGAACTTGATCTTGTGTCCCAAAAACAAAAAAGTAGATTCAATTTACTCTTGAAGTTGAGTCCGCTTTACAACTCCTCCCGGATCAATCCGTGTACAACCCTAGAATCCTATTCGGTTTTGGCTAGTTGTCCACTTCCGAATCCGCTTGGAAGTTGCCATCCAAACCAACTCTAGGACAGGAGTTAGTGTTCACGTTGGTTTCCTTGAACACCATACATACGAGCTTCGCTTATCTCCTTTGAATACTTGAGACTACTCATTGATATTGCATTCAGGGTTGCTCCTGAATACCACTCCAGCCGATCAAAAAAAATTTCAAAGTTTAGAGACAGAGAGTGCTGAGCAAAAGTTCAGTTGCGATGCTTGGCACTCCTGAATACGACGTTTGGCACTTCATTGACTTACCATACTCACACGGATTCCATATGGCTTCCCTAGTAAGCAATGGCACACAAGAGCAACATTTGCGATGTTAGTCACTCGGTTGGGTTGCATGACTCGGGTGGATTCCGAATGGCTTTTTGACTAAGCAAGTGTTTACAAGAAGTGCACCTGCGGTATTTCGCTCTTCTTCGTCTTAGTAGACTCGCATGGAATGCATATGGCTTCCTATTAATAAATGGCACACAACAGGTTCATTACTTGTTGTCCTATAGTCCATAAACCGAAAACACAAAAAAATTTCCAAACCCTAGTTTCGCATCTTTTATTTTCGTGAGTTTTCTTAAGTCTTGATCCATTAGAAATTTTGTTTACGTGTTGATCTTTGTGTTCCTTCACAGAACTTGATCTTGTGTCCCCACAAACAAAAAAGTAGATTCAATTTACTCTTGAAGTTGAGTCCGCTTTACAACTCCTCCCGCATCATTCCGAGTACAACCTACAATACTATTCGGTTTTGGCTAGCTGTCCACTTCGAATCCGCTTGGAAGTTGCCATCCAAACCAACTCTAGGACAAGAGTTAGCAATGGCACACAAGAGCAAGATTTATGATGTTAGGCACTCGGTTGGGTTGCATGACTCGGGTGGATTTCAATGCCTTTTTCACTAAGCAAGTGTTTACAAGAAGTGCCTTTGCGGTGTTTCGCTCTTTGCTATCTTAGTAGACTGCTCGATTCCATATGGCTTCTCTACTTGCTGTCCTATAGTCCATAAACCGAAAACACAAAAAAAATTCCAAACCCTAGGTTCTCATCTTTTATTTTCGTGAGTTTTCTTAAGTCTTGATCCATTAGAAATTTTGTTTACGTATGATCTTTGTGATTCTTCGCTAACTTGATCTTGTGTCCCCACAAAACAAAAAAGTAGATTCAATTTACTCTTGAAGTTGAGTCCGTGTTCACAACTCCTCCTGCATCAATCGGAGTACAACCCTACAATCCCATTCGGTTTTGGCTAGCCGTCCACTTCCGAATCCGCTTGGAAGTTGCCATCCAAACCAACTCTAGGACAGAAGTTAGCAATGGCACACAAGAGCAAGATTTATGATGTTAGGCACACAGTTGAGTTGCATGACTCTGTGGATTCCGATTGGCTTTTCACTAAGCAAGTGTTTACAAGAAGTGCATTGCGGTGTTTAGCTCTTTGCTATCTTAGTAGACTCGCACGGATTCCATATGGCTTTCTACTTGCTGTCCTATAGTCCATAAACCGAAAACACAAAAAAATTTCAAACCCTAGTTTCGCATCTTTTATTTTCGTGAGTTTTCTTAAGTCTTCATCCATTAGAAATTTTGTTTACGTGTCGATCTTTGTGTTCCTTCACAGAACTTGATCTTGTGTCCCCACAAAACAAAAAAAGTAGATTCAATTTACTCTTGAAGTTGAGTCCGTTTCACAACTCCTCCCGGATCAATCCGTGCACAACCCTAGAATCCCATTCGGTTTGGCTTTTGGCTGGAAGTTGCCATCCAAAACCAACTCTCCGAAGTGTTCACGTTGGTTTCTTGAACACCATAGTTGCTTCACTTATCTCCTTTGAAACTTGAGACTCTAGTTGGACAGCCCGAATACCACTGGCACGATCAAAAAATTTAGAGAGAGAGAGAGTGGTGAGCAAAGTTGCGATGTTAGGCACTCGTTGACGGTTGCACTTCATGACTTACGGGTGGATTCCATATGGCTTTTTCACTAAGCATGTTAGTGTTTACAAGAAGTGCGAATGACTTTTCACTAAGCAAGTGTGTATAAAAGTGCACTGCGGTGTTTGCTATCTTAGTAGACTCGCACGGATTCCATATGGCTTCTCTGCATGCTGTCCTATAGTCCATAAACCGAAAACACAAAAAAAATTCCAAACCCTAGTTTCGCATCTTTTATTTTCGTGAGTTTTCTTAAGTCTTCATCCATTAGAAATTTTGTTTACGTGCCGATCTTTGTGTTCCTTCGCGTAACTTGATCTTGTGTCCCGACAAAACAAAAAAAAGTAGATTCAATTTACTCTTGAAGTTGAGTCCGTGTTCACAACTCCTCCCGGATCAATCCGTACAACCCTAGTATCCCAACCCTCCGAACAATCCCAATCTAGGTTGAGTTAGTGTTCACGTTGGTTTCCTTGAACACCATACATCTCCAGCTTCACTTATCTCCTTTGAATACTTGAGACTAGTCCTTTGAAGTTGCAAGTGGCTGCCATCCAAACCAATCTCAAAGTTTAGGAGAGAGAGAGGTGAGCAAAAGTTGGCATGCTTGGCACAAGAGCACTTCATTGACTTACGGACTCACGCGGATTCCATATGTTAGGCAATGGCACACAAGAGCAGATTTTGATGTTAGGCACTTCGGTTGTTGCATGACTCGGGAGGATTCGAATGGCTTTTTCACTAAGCAAGTGTTTACAAGAAGTGCATCATGCGGTGTTTCGCTCCTTGCTATCTTAGTAGACTCTTACGGAATGCATATGGTTTCTCTATTAACAAATGGCACACAATGAGTTCATTACTTGTTGTCCTATAGTCCATAAACCGAAAACACAAAAAATTTCCAAACCCTAGTTTCGCATCTTTTATTTTCGTGAGTTTTCTTAAGTCTTGATCCATTAGAAATTTTGTTTACGTATGATCTTTGTGTTCCTTTGCGTAACTTGATCTTGTGTCCCCACAAAACAAAAAAAAGTAGATTCAATTTACTCTTGAAGTTGAGTCCGTTTCTACAACTCCTCCCAGATCAATCCGAGTACAACCCTACAATCCTATTCGGTTTTGGCTAGCTGTCCACTTCCGAATCCGTTTGGAAGTTGCCATCCGAAACCAACTCTAGGACAGCAGTTAGCAATGGCACACAAGAGCAGCATTTGCGATGTTAGGCACTCGGTTGGGTTGCATGACTCGGGTGTATTTCGAATGGCTTTTTCACTAAGCAACTGTTTACAAGAAGTGCACTGCGGTGTTTCGCTCTTTGCTATCTTAGTAGACTCGTACGGATTCCATATGGCTTCTCTACATGCTGTCCTATAGTCCATAAACCGAAAACACAAAAAAAAATTTCCAAACCCTAGTTTCGCATCTTTTATTTTCGTGAGTTTTCTTCAGTCTTGATCCATTAGAAATTTTGTTTACGTGCCGATCTTTGTGTTCCTTCGCGTAACTTGATCTTGTGTCCCCACAAAACAAAAAAAGTAGATTCAATTTACTCTTGAACTTGAGTCCGTGTTCACAACTCCTCCCAGATCAATCCGAGTACAACCCTACAATCCCATTCGGTTTTGGCTAGCCGTCCACTTCCGAATCCGTTTGGAAATTGCCATCCGAAACCAACTCTAGGACAGCAGTTAGCAGTGGCACATAAGAGCAGCATTTGCGATGTTAGGCACTCGGTTGGGTTGCATGACTCGGGTGGATTCCGAATGGCTTTTTCACTAAGCAAGTGTTTACAAGAAGTGCACTGCGGTGTTTCGCTCTTTGCTATCTTAGTAGACTCGTACGGATTCCATATGGCTTCTCTACTTGCTGTCCTATTGTCCATAAACCGAAAACACAAAAAAAATTTCCAAACCCTAGTTTCGCATCTTTTATTTTCGTGAGTTTTCTTAAGTCTTGATCCATTAGAAATTTTGTTTACGTCTTGATCTTTGTTATCCTTGGCGTAACTTGATCTTGTGTCCCACAAAGCAAAAAAAAGTAGATTCAATTTACTCTTGAAGTTGAGTCCGTGTCTACAACTCCTCCCAGATCAATCCGAGTACAACCCTACAATCCCATTCGGTTTTGGCTAGCCGTCCACTTCCGAATCCGTTTGGAAGTTGCCATCCGAAACTAACTCTAGGACAGCAGTTAGCAATGGCACACAAGAGCAGCATTTGCGATGTTAGGCACCCAGTTGGGATGCATGACTCGGGTGTATTCCGAATGGCTTTTTCACTAAGCAAGTGTTTACAAGAAGTGCATTGCGGTGTTTCGCTCTTTGCTATCTTAGTAGACTCGTACGGATTCCATATGGCTTCTACTTGCTGTCCTCAGAGTCCATAAACCGAAAACACAAAAAAATTTTCAAACCCTAGTTTCGCATCTTTTATTTTCGTGAGTTTTCTTAAGTCTTCATCCATTAGAAATTTTGTTGACGTGTCGATCTTTGTGTTCCTTCACAGAACTTGATCTTGTGTCCCAAAAACAAAAAAGTAGATTCAATTTACTCTTGAAGTTGAGTCCGCTTTCACACTCCTCCCAGATCAATCCGTGTACAACCCTAGAATCCCATTCGGTTTTGGCTAGTTGTCCACTTCCGAATCCGTTTGGAAGTTGCCATCCGAAACCAACTCTAGGACAGGAGTTAGTGTTCACGTTGGTTTCCTTGAACACCATACATACGAGCTTCGCTTATCTCCTTTGAATACTTGAGACTACTCATTGATATTGCATCTGTGGTTGCTCACGAATACCACTCCAACCGATCAAAAAAATTTCAAAGTTTAGAGGAGAGAGGCCGAGCAAAGTTCGATTGCGATGCTTGGCACTCCTGAATACGACGTTTGGCACTTCATTGACTTACCATACTCACACGGATTCCATATGGCTTCCCTAGTAAGCAATGGCACACAAGAGCAACATTTGCGAAGTTAGGCACTCGGTAGGGTTGCATGACTCTGGTGGATTCCGAATGGCTTTTTCACTAAGCAAGTGTTTACAAGAAGTGCACTGCGGTATTTCGCTCTTTGCTGTCTTAGTAGACTCGTACGGAATGCATATGGCTTCCCTATTAATAAATGGCACACAACAGGTTCATTACTTGTTGTCCTATAGTCCATAAACCGAAAACACAAAAAAATTTCCAAACCCTAGTTTCGCATCTTTTATTTTCGTGAGTTTTCTTAAGTCTTGATCCATTAGAAATTTTGTTTACGTGCTGATCTTTGTGTTCCTTCGCGTAACTTGATCTTGTGTCCCCACAAACAAAAAAAAGTAGATTCAATTTACTCTTGAAGTTGAGTCCGTTTCTACAACTCCTCCCAGATCATTCCGAGTACAACCCTACAATACTATTCGGTTTTGGCTAGCTGTCCACTTCCGAATCCGTTTGGAAGTTGCCATCCGAAACCAACTCTAGGACAGTAGTTAGCAATGGCACACAAGAGCAGCATTTGCGATGTTAGGCACTCGGTTGGGTTGCATGACTCGGGTGGATTTCGAATGCCTTTTTCACTAAGCAAGTGTTTACAAGAAGTGCACAGCGGTGTTTCGCTCTTTGCTATCTTAGTAGACTCGTTCGGATTCCATATGGCTTCTCTACTTGCTGTCCTATAGTCCATAAACCGAAAACACAAAAAAAAATTCCAAACCCTAGGTTCTCATCTTTTATTTTCGTGCGTTTTCTTAAGTCTTGATCCATTAGAAATTTTGTTTACGTGCGGATCTTTGTGATTCTTCGCTTAACTTGATCTTGTGTCCCCACAAAACAAAAAAAAGTAGATTCAATTTACTCTTGAAGTTGAGTCCGTGTCTACAACTCCTCCCAGATCAATCTGAGTACAACCCTACAATCCCATTCTGTTTTGGCTAGCCGTCCACTTCCGAATCCGTTTGGAAGTTGCCATCCGAAACCAACTCTAGGACAGAAGTTAGCAATGGCACACAAGAGCAGCATTTGCGATGTTAGGCACACAGTTGAGTTGCATGACTCAGGTGGATTCCGATTGGCTTTTTCACTAAGCAAGTGTTTACAAGAAGTGCACTGCGGTGTTTCGCTCTTTGCTATCTTAGTAGACTCGTACGGATTCCATATGGCTTCTCTACTTGCTGTCCTATAGTCCATAAACCGAAAACACAAAAAAAAATTCCAAACCCTAGTTTCGCATCTTTTATTTTCGTGAGTTTTCTTCAGTCTTGATCCATTAGAAATTTTGTTTACGTGCCGATCTTTGTGTTCCTTCGCGTAACTTGATCTTGTGTCCCCACAAAACAAAAAAAGTAGATTCAATTTACTCTTGAACTTGAGTCCGTGTCTACAACTCCTCCCAGATCAATCCGAGTACAACCCTACAATCCCATTCGGTTTTGGCTAGCCGTCCACTTCCGAATCCGTTTGAAAGTTGCCATCCGAAACCAACTCTAGGACAGCAGTTAGCAGTGGCACATAAGAGCAGCATTTGCGATGTTAGGCACTCGGTTGGGTTGCATGACTCGGGTGGATTCCGAATGGCTTTTTCACTAAGCAAGTGTTTACAAGAAGTGCTGCGGTGTTTCGCTCTTTGCTATCTTAGTAGACTCGTACGGATTCCATATGGCTTCTCTACTTGCTGGCCTATTGTCCATAAACCGAAAACACAAAAAAAAATTTCCAAACCCTAGTTTCGCATCTTTTATTTTCGTGAGTTTTCTTAAGTCTTGATCCATTAGAAATTTTGTTTACGTGCTGATCTTTGTGATCCTTCGCGTAACTTGATCTTGTGTCCCCACAAAGCAAAAAAAAGTAGATTCAATTTACTCTTGAAGTTGAGTCCGTGTCTACAACTCCTCCCAGATCAATCCGAGTACAACCCTACAATCCCATTCGGTTTTGGCTAGCGTCCACTTCCTATTCCGTTTGAAGTTGCCATCCAAACTAACTCTAGGACAGCGATTAGCAATGGCACACAAGAGCAAAGATTTATGATGTTAGGCACCCAGTTGGGTTGCATGACTCGGGTGGATTCCGAATGGCTTTTTCACTAAGCAAGTGTTTACAAGAAGTGCACTGCGGTGTTTCGCTCTTTGCTATCTTAGTAGACTCGCTCGATTCCATATGGCTTTCTACTTGCTGTCCTATAGTCCATAAACCGAAAACACAAAAAAATTCCAAACCCTAGGTTCTCATCTTTTATTTTCGTGAGTTTTCTTAAGTCTTGATCCATTAGAAATTTTGTTTACGGCGGATCTTTGTGATTCTTCGCTAACTTGATCTTGTGTCCCCACAAAACAAAAAAAGTAGATTCAATTTACTCTTGAAGTTGAGTCCGTGTTCACAACTCCTCCCGGATCAACTGAGTACAACCCTACAATCACATTCGGCTTTGGCTAGCGTCCACTTCTATTCCGTTTGGAAGTTGCCATCGAAACTAACTCTAGGACAGCGATTAGCAATGGCACACAAGAGCAGCATTGCGATGTTAGGCACCAGTTGGGTTGCATGACTCGGGTGGATTCGAATAGCTTTTCACTAAGCAAGTGTTTACAAGAAGTGCCTTTGCGGTGTTTAGCTCTTTGCTATCTTAGTAGACTCGTTCGGTTCCATATGGCTTCTCTACTTGCTGTCCTATAGTCCATAAACCGAAAACACAAAAAAATTCCAAACCCTAGGTTCTCATCTTTTATTTTCGTGCGTTTTCTTAAGTCTTGATCCATTAGAAATTTTGTTTACGTGCGGATCTTTGTGATTCTTCGCTTAACTTGATCTTGTGTCCCCACAAAACAAAAAAAAGTAGATTCAATTTACTCTTGAAGTTGAGTCCGTGTCTACAACTCCTCCCAGATCAATCTGAGTACAACCCTACAATCACATTCTGTTTTGGCTAGCCGTCCACTTCCGAATCCGTTTGGAAGTTGCCATCCGAAACCAACTCTAGGACAGCAGTTAGCAATGGCACACAAGAGCAGCATTTGCGATGTTAGGCACACAGTTGAGTTGCATGACTCGGTGGATTCGATTGGCTTTTCACTAAGCAAGTGTTTACAAGAAGTGCACTGCGGTGTTTCGCTCTTTGCTATCTTAGTAGACTCGTACGGATTCCATATGGCTTCTCTACTTGCTGTCCTATAGTCCATAAACCGAAAACACAAAAAAAAATTCCAAACCCTAGTTTCGCATCTTTTATTTTCGTGAGTTTTCTTCAGTCTTGATCCATTAGAAATTTTGTTTACGTGCCGATCTTTGTGTTCCTTCGCGTAACTTGATCTTGTGTCCCCACAAAACAAAAAAAAGTAGATTCAATTTACTCTTGAACTTGAGTCCGTGTCTACAACTCCTCCCAGATCAATCCGAGTACAACCCTACAATCCCATTCGGTTTTGGCTAGCCGTCCACTTCCGAATCCGTTTGAAAGTTGCCATCCGAAACCAACTCTAGGACAGCAGTTAGCAGTGGCACATAAGAGCGACATTTGCGATGTTAGGCACTCGGTTGGGTTGCATGACTCGGGTGGATTCGAATGGCTTTTCACTAAGCAAGTGTTTACAAGAAGTGCTTTGCGGTGTTTAGCTCTTTGCTATCTTAGTAGACTCGTCACAGATTCCATATGGCTTCTCTACTTGCGGCCTATTGTCCATAAACCGAAAACACAAAAAAAAATTTCCAAACCCTAGTTTCGCATCTTTTATTTTTGTGAGTTTTCTTAAGTCTTGATCCATTAGAAATTTTGTTTACGTGCTGATCTTTGTGATCCTTCGCGTAACTTGATCTTGTGTCCCCACAAAGCAAAAAAAAAAGTAGATTCAATTTACTCTTGAAGTTGAGTCCGTGTCTACAACTCCTCCCAGATCAATCCGAGTACAACCCTACAATCCCATTCGGTTTTGGCTAGCCGTCCACTTCCTATTCCGTTTGGAAGTTGCCATCCGAAACTAACTCTAGGACAGCAGTTAGCAATGGCACACAAAGCGCATTGCGATGTTAGGCACCAGTTGGGTTGCATGACTCGGGTGGATTCGAATGGCTTTTTCACTAAGCAAGTGTTTACAAGAAGTGCATTGCGGTGTTTCGCTCTTTGCTATCTTAGTAGACTCGTACGGATTCCATATGGCTTCTCTACTTGCTGTCCTGTAGTCCATAAACCGAAAACACAAAAAAAAATTTCAAACCCTAGTTTCGCATCTTTTATTTTCGTGAGTTTTCTTAAGTCTTCATCCATTAGAAATTTTGTTTACGTGCCGATCTTTGTGTTCCTTCACAGAACTTGATCTTGTGTCCCCACAAAACAAAAAAAGTAGATTCAATTTACTCTTGAAGTTGAGCCCGTTTCTCTGACTCCTCCCGGATCAATCCGTGTACAACCCTAGAATCCCATTCGGTTTTGGCTAGTTGTCCACTTCGAATCCGTTTGGAAGTTGCCATCCAAACCAACTCTAGGGCGAGTTAGTGTTCACGTTGGTTTCCTTGAACACCATACATACGAGCTTCACTTATCTCCTTTGAATTCTTGAGACTACTCATTGATATTGCATTCAGGGTTGCTCCAGAATACCACTCCAGCCGATCAAAAAAAATTTCAAAGTTTAGAGAGAGAGTCTTGAGCAAAAGTTCGATTCGATGCTTGGCACTCCTGAATCTGACGTTTGGCACTTCATTGACTTACCGGACTCAAGACGGATTCCATATGGCTTCCCAAGTAAGCAATGGCACACAAGAGCGACATTTATGGGTTAGGCACTCGGTTGGGTTGCATGACTACGGTGGATTCGAATGGCTTTTCACTAAGCAAGTGTTTACAAGAAGTGCCTTTGCGGTGTTTCGGTCTTCTTTGTCTTAGTAGACTCGCACGGAATGCATATGGCTTCTCTATTAACAAATGGCACACAACAGGTTCATTACTTGTTGTCCTATAGTCCATAAACCGAAAACACAAAAAAATTTCCAAACCCTAGTTTCGCATCTTTTATTTTCGTGTGTTTTCTTAAGTCTTGATCCATTAGAAATTTTGTTTACGTGCTGATCTTTGTGTTCCTTCGCGTAACTTGATCTTGTGTCCCCACAAAACAAAAAAAAAGTAGATTCAATTTAGTCTTGAAGTTGAGTCCGTTTCTACAACTCCTCCCAGATCATTCCGAGTACAACCCTACAATACTATTCGGTTTCGGCTAGCTGTCCACTTCCGAATCCGTTTGGAAGTTGCCATCCGAAACCAACTCTAGGACAGCAATTAGCAATGGCACACAAGAGCAAGCATTGCGATGTTAGGCACTCGGTTGGGTTGCAAGACTCGGGTGGATTTCGAATGCCTTTTTCACTAAGCAAGTGTTTACAAGAAGTGCACAGGTGTTTAGCTCTTTGCTATCTTAGTAGACTCGTTCGATTCCATATGGCTTTCTACTTGCTGTCCTATAGTCCATAAACCGAAAACACAAAAAAAAAAATTCCAAACCCTAGGTTCTCATCTTTTATTTTCGTGAGTTTTCTTAAGTCTTGATCCATTAGAAATTTTGTTTACGTGCGGATCTTTGTGATCCTTCGCTTAACTTGATCTTGTGTCCCCACAAAACAAAAAAAAAGTAGATTCAATTTACTCTTGAAGTTGAGTCCGTGTCTACAACTCCTCCCAGATCAATCCGAGTACAACCCTACAATCCCATTCGGTTTTGGCTAGCCGTCCACTTCCGAATCCGTTTGGAAGTTGCCATCCGAAACCAACTCTAGGACAGCAGTTAGCAATGGCACACAAGAGCAGCATTTGCGATGTTAGGCACACAGTTGAGTTGCATGACTCGGGTGGATTCCGATTGGCTTTTTCACTAAGCAAGTGTTTACAAGAAGTGCACTGCGGTGTTTCGCTCTTTGCTATCTTAGTAGACTCGTACGGATTCCATATGGCTTCTCTACTTGCTGTCCTATAGTCCATAAACCGAAAACACAAAAAAAAATTCCAAACCCTAGTTTCGCATCTTTTATTTTCGTGAGTTTTCTTGATCTTGATCCATTAGAAATTTTGTTTACGTGCCGATCTTTGTGTTCCTTCGCGTAACTTGATCTTGTGTCCCCACAAAACAAAAAAAAGTAGATTCAATTTACTCTTGAACTTGAGTCCGTGTCTACAACTCCTCCCAGATCAATCCGAGTACAACCCTACAATCCCATTCGGTTTTGGCTAGCCGTCCACTTCCGAATCCGTTTGGAAGTTGCCATCCAAACCAACTCTAGGACAGCATTAGCGATGGCACATAAGAGCGACATTTGCGATGTTAGGCACTCGGTTGGGTTGCATGACTCGGGTGGATTCGAATGGCTTTTCACTAAGCAAGTGTTTACAAGAAGTGCCTTTGCGGTGTTTCGCTCTTTGCTATCTTAGTAGACTCGTACGGATTCCATATGGCTTCTCCACTTGCTGTCCTATTGTCCATAAACCGAAAACACAAAAAAAATTTCCAAACCCTAGTTTCGCATCTTTTATTTTCGTGAGTTTTCTTAAGTCTTGATCAATTAGAAATTTTGTTTACGTGCTGATCTTTGTGATCCTTCGTGTAACTTGATCTTGTGTCCCCACAAAACAAAAAAAGTAGATTCAATTTACTCTTGAAGTTGAGTCCGTTTCTACAACTCCTCCCAGATCAATCCGAGTACAACCCTACAATCCCATTCGGTTTTGCCTAGCAGTCCACTTCCGAATCCGTTTGGAAGTTGCCATCCGAAACCAACTCTAGGACAGCAGTGAGCAATGGCACACAAGAGCAGCATTTGCGATGTTAGGCACTCGGTTGGGTTGCATGACTCGGGTGGATTCCGAATGGCTTTTTCACTAAGCAAGTGTTTACAAGAAGTGCACTGCGGTGTTTAGCTCTTTTTTGTCTTAGTAGACTCGTGCGGAATGCATATGGCTTCTCTATTAACAAATGGCACAACAGGTTCATTACTTGCTGTCCTATAGTCCATAAACCGAAAACACAAAAAAATTTTCCAAACCCTAGTTTCGCATCATTTATTTTTGTGAGTTTTCTTAAGTCTTGATCCATTCGAAATTTATTTTACGTGCTGATCTTTGTGTTCCTTCGCGTAACTTGATCTTGTGTCCCCACAAAACAAAAAAATGTAGATTCAATTTACTCTTGAAGTTGAGTTCGTTTCTACAACTCCTCCGAGATCAATCCGAGTACAACCCTACAATCACATTCGGCTTTGGCTAGCTATCCACACGAATCCGTTTGGAAGTTGCCATCGAAACCAACTCTAGGACAGCGATTAGCAATGGCACACAAGAGCAGCATTTGCGATGTTAGGCACTCGGTTGGGTTGCATGACTCGGGTGGATTCGAATGGCTTTTCACTAAGCAAGTGTTTACAAGAAGTGCCTTTGCGGTGTTTAGCTCTTTTTTGTCTTAGTAGACTCGTACGGAATGCATATGGCTTCTCTATTAACAAATGGCACACAACAGGTTCATTACTTGCTGTCCTATAGTCCATAAACCGAAAACACAAAAAAATTTTCCAAACCCTAGTTTCGCATCATTTATTTTTGTGAGTTTTCTTAAGTCTTGATCCATTCGAAATTTATTTTACGTGCTGATCTTTGTGTTCCTTCGCGTAACTTGATCTTGTGTCCCCACAAAACAAAAAAATGTAGATTCAATTTACTCTTGAAGTTGAGTTCGTTTCTACAACTCCTCCGAGATCAATCCGAGTACAACCCTACAATCACATTCGGCTTTGGCTAGCTATCCACTTCTGAATCCGTTTGGAAGTTGCCATCCGAAACCAACTCTAGGACAGCAGTTAGCAATGGCACACAAGAGCAGCATTTGCGATGTTAGGCACTCGGTTGGGTTGCATGACTCGGGTGGATTCCGAATGGCTTTTTCACTAAGCAAGTGTTTACAAGAAGTGCCTGCGGTGTTTAGCTCTTCTTTGTCTTAGTAGACTCGTCACGAATGCATATGGCTTCTCTATTAACAAATGGCACACAACAGGTTCATTACTTGCTGTCCTATAGTCCATAAACCGAAAACACAAAAAAAATTTCCAAACCCTAGTTTCGCATCATTTATTTTCGTGAGTTTTCTTAAGTCTTGATCCATTCGAAATTTATTTTACGTGCTGATCTTTGTGTTCCTTCGCGTAACTTGATCTTGTGTCCCCACAAAACAAAAAAATGTAGATTCAATTTACTCTTGAAGTTGAGTCCGTTTCTACAACTCCTCCGAGATCAATCCGAGTACAACCCTACAATCACATTCGGTTTTGGCTAGCTGTCCACTTCTGAATCCGTTTGGAAGTTGCCATCCGAAACCAACTCTAGGACAGCAGTTAGCAATGGCACACAAGAGCAGCATTTGCGATGTTAGGCACTCGGTTGGGTTGCATGACTCGGGTGGATTCCGAATGGCTTTTTCACTAAGCAAGTGTTTACAAGAAGTGCACTGCGGTGTTTCGCTCTTTGCTGTCTTAGTAGACTCGTACGGAATGCATATGGCTTCTCTATTAACAAATGGCACACAACAGGTTCATTACTTGCTGTCCTATAGTCCATAAACGGAAAACACAAAAAAAATTTCCAAACCCTAGTTTCGCATCTTTTATTTTCGTGAGTTTTCTTAAGTCTTGATCCATTAGAAATTTTGTTTACGTGCTGATCTTTGTGTTCCTTCGCGTAACTTGATCTTGTGTCGCCACAAAACAAAAAAAAGTAGATTCAATTTACTCTTGAAGTTGAGTCTGTTTCTACAACTCCTCCCAGATCAATCCGAGTACAACCCTACAATCCTATTCGGTTTTGGCTAGCTGTCCACTTCCGAATCCGTTTGGAAGTTGCCATCCGAAACCAACTCTAGGACAGCGATTAGCAATGGCACAAAGAGCGACATTTGCGATGTTAGGCACTCGGTTGGGTTGCATGACTCGGGTGGATTCGAATGGCTTTTCACTAAGCAAGTGTTTACAAGAAGTGCCTCCTGCGGTGTTTAGCTCTTTGCTATCTTGTAGACTCGTACGGATTCCATATGGCTTCTCTACTTGCTGTCCTGTAGTCCATAAACCGAAAACACAAAAAAAAATTTCAAACCCTTTTTTCGCATCTTTTATTTTCGTGAGTTTTCTTAAGTCTTCATCCATTAGAAATTTTGTTTACGTGCCGATCATTGTGTTCCTTCGCGTAACTTGATCTTGTGTCCCCACAAAACAAAAAAAAGTAGATTCAATTTACTCTTGAAGTTGAGTCCGTTTCTACAGCTCCTCCCAGATCAATCCGTGTACAACCCTAGAATCCCATTCGGTTTTGGCTAGTTGTCCACTTCCGAATCCGTTTGGAAGTTGCCATCCGAAACCAACTCTAGGACAGGAGTTAGTGTTCACGTTGGTTTCCTTGAACACCATACATACGAGCTTCACTTATCTCCTTCGAATACTTGAGACTACTCATTGATATTGCATTCAGGGTTGCTCCTGAATACCACTCCAGCCAATCAAAAAAAATTTCAAAGTTTAGAGAGAGATAGTGCTGAGCAAAAGTTCAGTTGCGATGCTTGGCACTCCTGAATACGACGTTTGGCGCTTCATTGACTTACCAGACTCGCACGGATTCCATATGGCTTCTCTACTTGCTATCTTAGTAGACTCGTACGGAATGCATATGGCTTCTCTATTAACAAATGGCACACAACAGGTTCATTACTTGTTGTCCTATAGTCCATAAACCGAAAACACAAAAAATTTTCCAAACCCTAGTTTCGCATCAAATGTAGAAAAAGGACCCAAATTCTTCGAAGCGAGTGTGAACCCGTAGTTGTTGTTCCCTTGTGATGTTTTATCCTTGGGATGCTCTATTCTTTGATTGTTCTTTCCTTGGTTGTTCTTTTTGTCTCGTGTGTTGAGGAGCGAGATTCGAGGACGAATCCTTTTTAGGTGGGAGAATGTAATATCCCGACGTCGTTCTGACATAAGATTTTAAATCAATCGCGGAATCGCCGGTTTTTCGGTAAATCGCGGGAAGGAAAAATATAAATTGTAGAACATTGTAAAATAAATTAAAACAATTCATTTGAATATTTTGGGCTGTCCGGAAGGGTGGGCCAGCCGATTTGGGCCAGCCAGCCCAAATGGGGGCCCATACCCACTCCTAAACCCTAGCACCCCTTTTATAAACCCCTCCTTCCCCTCTCCTTTTTGCCCACCTTGGGCGCAGCCCTTTTCTCCCTCTTTTCCCCACGGCCACCCCCCTTATCCCTAGGAGAAGGAGAAGGAGAAGGAGAGAAAGGAGAAGAAGAAGAAGAAGGAAGGAGAAGGAAGGAGAAGAAGAAGAGGAGGAAATTTTGGGAAATTCTTCAGATTGGTAATTTTCCCTCATCCTAAACCCTCTGTTTTTAGGAATAATTAAGGTTCTTGGCACGGATTTTAATGGAGGATTATAGATTAATTGCCCGATTAGAGTTTATTCGCGGGCTGATTCTAGATCTATTCGCGCAGCGCGTCTTGTTTTGCGGTTTTCATCTAGTAAACTATTTTTCCTGTGGTTCTTCCCAAAAGTAAAATTGTAGAGGAGTTCTAGATGCGTCTGCTGTAATTTTTGCGGATTTTTCTGTCGTAGGATCTGGGAGATACGGTGTCAGGAATATAGCTGTCCGTCAGGCGGGCAGTTTGTTACAGTCCGACTGTAATTCAATTTTAAAAATAGTAGATGATTTTTATGGCTATGGTCGTAATTGAGAAAGTTGTAGATAATTCAGAGTTCTAGTTCATGTGTAATTTTCGGGATTTTAGACCTCTGTACTGTCGTGGGGACGCGATTTGGTTTCGCTGCCCAGTTTGCCAGATCAGAAAGTTTTCTCTATTTAGGGCATTAAATTACATCTAGTTCTGATCCGAATAAAAATAGGAGTTCTACATGAAAATTGTAGGTTTTTAAGTCATGATTCCAGAGAGGTATTGTTTACTATATTTGGATCATTATTTATAAAGATACGAAATTGTGAAGCAGCGCTGCTGCAGAAGGGTTCTTGCCATTTTGCTGAGCGGAGAGGAGTTTGTGCGAGTTGGGAATTTAGTTAAGATAAATTGTTGGGGTAATTGGGGTTGTTGATATTTTGTATCTAAATACCCGTTACTGTTACGTTAGTAATTATTAATTATTATTCAGGAGGAGAGCGGATTCCAGGGGTTGCACCTTCTGCTCGTTCTTCGTATTCTCGCGGTTAAGGCAAGTATAATGATGGTTGAAATTTTATAGTGTGATTGTTGATGAATGATGGTTTGTGGATATTTGATCGGTATTATGAGTGTATGCGATCTTGGTTGGGATAATGACATGTTGGTACTGTTTATGGTATTTGCAATTGAAGTGGTTTATGAGAATTTATGATGCATGGATATGGTGAATGCAAGTTTTTATTCATTAAGACATTCACATATATGCATTATGCTGCAATTGAAGTTGTTTATGAGAAGTTATGATGCATGGATATGGTGAATGCAAGTTTTATTTATTGGGACATTCACATATATGCATCATGCCGATATATTGAAGTCTTGGTCACGAGATGACCAAGCGTCGAGGTCCCGTCATGTTGATGTCATGATGGGCTAAAGGTCCCCATACTTGTGGAGTATGGGCAATTGGTCCCTGTATCAGATGGTACAGGCATGGGTGTGCATTGACGGATGCACACTCCGCGTCGGTAAAATGCGAAGAGAAGAGATAAAAGATTGTTGATCATATTGCATAGCATGGTTCATTATATGATTGATGGTTAAATTGTGAGATGATGTTCATGGTTGTTCTTGTAATTACTTATTATATTTCTTGAGTCGTTGGACTCACTCTTCTCTGTTGTTGTTGTTGTTTGTTGTTTGTTTTAGGTACCTTCATGAGATTGGCATGCATGGGATTAAAGGAAGACTAGAGTTGTTGCACTTGCACGAATTATTCACCATGGGAGGAATATAGAAATTAGATTATTTGTTGAGTAGCTCAAGTGAGATTTGGCTTATGACTAAGAGGTTAATTTGTAACAAAGAACTAGAACTTGCTTATTTTGCTTCCGCTCATTAATTAAGTTTTATAGCTGTTCTACTTAGTATAGCTTATATTGCTTTCGATTAATTATATCCTTTGATTATGCTTGTTGGAACCTCGGAGTTAGACAATAAACAAAGGAGGTTCTGCCGAAAACTTGTAGGGTAATTTAGTTTATCTTTATTATGTTGTTAGTTTGGTAGCATTCCAGGTCATTCTTTTGGCTGGGGTGTTACAGTCCACTTCCGAATCCGTTTGGAAGTTGCCATCCGAAACCAACTCTAGGACAGCAGTTAGCAATGGCACACAAGAGCAGCATTTGCGATGTTAGGCACTCAGTTGAGTTGCATGACTCGGGTGTATTCCGATTGGCTTTTTCACTAAGCAAGTGTTTACAAGAAGTGCACTGCGGTGTTTCGCTCTTTGCTATCTTAGTAGACTCGTACGGATTCCATATGGCTTCTCTACTTGCTGTCCTATAGTCCATAAACCGAAAACACAAAGAAAAATTCCAAACTCTAGTTTCGCATCTTTTATTTTCGTGAGTTTTCATAAGTCTTGATCCATTAGAAATTTTTTTTACGTGCCGATCTTTGTGTTCCTTCACGTAACTTGATCTTGTGTCCCCACAAAACAAAAAAAGTAGATTCAATTTACTCTTGAACTTGAGTCCGCGTCTACAACTCCTCCCAGATCAATCCGAGTACAACCCTACAATCCCATTCGGTTTTGGCTAGACGTCCACTTCCGAATCTGTTTGGAAGTTGCCATCCGAAACCAACTCTAGGACAGCAGTTAGTAGTGGCACATAAGAGCAGCATTTGCGATGTTAAGCACTCGGTTGGGTTGCATGACTCGGGTGGATTACGAATGGCTTTTTCACTAAGCAAGTGTTTACAAGAAGTGCACTGCGGTGTTTCGCTCTTTGCTATCTTAGTAGACTCGTACGGATTCCATATGGCTTCTCTACTTGCTGTCCTATAGTCCATAAACCGAAAACACAAAAAAATTTCAAACCCTAGTTTCGCATCTTTTATTTTCGTGAGTTTTCTTAAGTCTTGATCCATTACAAATTTTGTTTACATGCCGATCTTTGTGTTCCTTCGCGTAACTTGATCTTGTGTCCCCACAAAACAAAAAAAAGTAGATTCAATTTACTCTTGAACTTGAGTCCGTGTCTACAACTCCTCCCAGATCAATCCGAGTACAACCCTACAATCCCATTCGGGTTTGGCTAGCCGTCCACTTCCGAATCCGTTTGGAAGTTGCCATCCGAAACCAACTCTAGGACAGCAGTTAGCAGTGGCACATAAGAGCAACATTTGCGATGTTAGGCACTCGGTTGGGTTGCATGACTCGGGTGGATTCCGAATGGCTTTTTCACTAGGCAAGTGTTTACAAGAAGTGCACTGCGGTGTTTCGCTCTTTGCTATCTTAGTAGACTTGTACGGATTCCATATGGCTTCTCCACTTGCTGTCCTATTGTCCATAAACCGAAAACACAAAAAAAATTTCCAAACCCTAGTTTCGCATCTTTTATTTTAAATCGGTTTTCTTAAGTCTTGATCAATTAGAAATTTTGTTTACGTGCTGATCTTTGTGATCCTTCGTGTAACTTGATCTTGTGTCCCCACAAAACAAAAAAAGTAGATTCAATTTACTCTTGAAGTTGAGTCCGTTTCTACAACTCCTCCCAGATCAATCCGAGTACAACCCTACAATCCCATTCGGTTTTGGCTAGCTGTCCACTTCCGAATCCGTTTGGAAGTTGCCATCCGAAACCAACTCTAGGAAAGCTGTAAGCAATGGCACACAAGAGCAGCATTTGCGATGTTAGGCACTCGGTTGGGTTGCATGACTCGGGTGGATTCCGAATGGCTTTTTCACTAAGCAAGTGTTTACAAGAAGTGCCTTTGCGGTGTTTCGCTCTTTTTGTCTTAGTAAACTCGTACGGAATGCATATGGCTTCTCTATTAACAAATGGCACACAACAGGTTCATTACTTGCTGTCCTATAGTCCATAAACCGAAAACACAAAAAAAATTTCCAAACCCTAGTTTCGCATCATTTATTTTCGTGAGTTTTCTTAAGTCTTGATCCGTTCGAAATTTATTTTACGTGCTGATCTTTGTGTTCCATCGCGTAACTTGATCTTGTGTCCCCACAAAACAAAAAAATGTAGATTCAATTTACTTTTGAAGTTGAGTCCGTTTCTACAACTCCTCCGAGATCAATCCGAGTACAACCCTACAATCACATTCGGTTTTGGCTAGCTGTCCACTTCTGAATCCGTTTGGAAGTTGCCATCGAAACCAACTCTAGGACAGCGATTAGCAATGGCACACAAGAGCGGCATTTGCGATGTTAGGCACTCGGTTGGGTTGCACGACTCGGGTGGATTCGAATGGCTTTTCACTAAGCAAGTGTTTACAAGAAGTGCACTGCGGTGTTTCGCTCTTTGCTATCTTAGTAGACTCGTACGGAATGCATATGGCTTCTCTATTGACAAATGGCACACAACAAAGTTCATTACTTGCGTCCTATAGTCCATAAGCGGAAAACACAAAAAATTTCCAAACCCTAGTTTCGCATCTTTTATTTTCGTGAGTTTTCTTAAGTCTTCATCCATTAGAAATTTTGTTTACGTGCCGATCTTTGTGTTCCTTGGCGTAGCTTGATCTTGTGTACCCACAAAACAAAAAAAGTAGATTCAATTTACTCTTGAAGTTGAGTCCGTTTCTACAACTCCTCCCAGATCAATCCGAGTACAACCCTACAATCACATTCGGTTTTGGCTAGCTGTCCACTTCCGAATCCGTTTGGAAGTTGCCATCGAAACCAACTCTAGGACAGCGATTAGCAATGGCACACAAGAGCAGCATTTGCGATGTTAGGCACTCGGTTGGGTTGCATGACTCGGGTGGATTCGAATGGCTTTTCACTAAGCAAGTGTTTACAAGAAGTGCCTTTGCGGTGTTTAAGCTCTTTGCTGTCTTAGTAGACTCGTGCGGAATGCATATGGCTTCTCTATTGACAAATGGCACACAACAGTTCATTACTTGCATCCTATAGTCCATAAGCGGAAAACACAAAAAATTTCCAAACCCTAGTTTCGCATCTTTTATTTTCGTGAGTTTTCTTAAGTCTTCATCCATTAGAAATTTTGTTTACGTGCCGATCTTTGTGTTCCTTCGCGTAGCTTGATCTTGTGTACCCACAAAACAAAAAAAAGTAGATTCAATTTACTCTTGAAGTTGAGTCCGTTTCTACAACTCCTCCCAGATCAATCCGAGTACAACCCTACAATCACATTCGGTTTTGGCTAGCTGTCCACTTCCGAATCCGTTTGGAAGTTGCCATCCGAAACCAACTCTAGGACAGCAGTTAGCAATGGCACACAAGAGCAGCATTTGCGATGTTAGGCACTCGGTTGGGTTGCATGACTCGGGTGGATTCCGAATGGCTTTTTCACTAAGCAAGTGTTTACAAGAAGTGCACTGCGGTGTTTCGCTCTTTGCTGTCTTAGTAGACTCGTACGGAATGCATATGGCTTCTCTATTAACAAATGGCACACAACAGGTTCATTACTTGCTGTCCTATAGTCCATAAACCGAAAACACAAAAAAAATTCCAAACCCTAGTTTCGCATCTTTTATTTTCGTGAGTTTTCTTAAGTCTTCATCCATTAGAAATTTTGTTTACGTGCCGTTCTTTGTGTTCCTTCGCGTAGCTTGATCTTGTGTACCCACAAAACAAAAAAAAGTAGATTCAATTTACTCTTGAAGTTGAGTCCGTTTCTACAACTCCTCCCAGATCAATCCGAGTACAACCCTACAATCCCATTCGGTTTTGGCTAGCTGTCCACTTCTGAATCCGTTTGGAAGTTGCCATCCGAAACCAACTCTAGGACAGCAGTTAGCAATGGCACACAAGAGCAGCATTTGCGATGTTAGGCACTCGGTTGGGTTGCATGACTCGGGTGGATTCCGAATGGCTTTTCACTAAGCAAGTGTTTACAAGAAGTGCCTTTGCGGTGTTTAGCTCTTTGCTGTCTTAGTAGACTCGCACGGAATGCATATGGCTTCTCTATTAACAAATGGCACAACAGGTTCATTACTTGCTGTCCTATAGTCCATAAACCGAAAACACAAAAAAAATTTCCAAACCCTAGTTTCGCATCTTTTATTTTCGTGAGTTTTCTTAAGTCTTCATCCATTAGAAATTTTGTTTACGTGCCGATCTTTGTGTTCCTTCGCGTAGCTTGATCTTGTGTACCCACAAAACAAAAAAAAGTAGATTCAATTTACTCTTGAAGTTGAGTCCGTTTCTACAACTCCTCCCAGATCAATCCGAGTACAACCCTACAATCACATTCGGTTTTGGCTAGCTGTCCACTTCCGAATCCGTTTGGAAGTTGCCATCCGAAACCAACTCTAGGACAGCAGTTAGCAATGGCACACAAGAGCAGCATTTACGATGTTAGGCACTCGGTTGGGTTGCATGACTCGGGTGGATTCCGAATGGCTTTTTCACTAAGCAAGTGTTTACAAGAAGTGCCTCTGCGGTGTTTAGCTCTTTGCTATCTTAGTAGACTCGCACGGAATGCATATGGCTTCTCTATTAACAAATGGCACACAACAGGTTCATTACTTGCTGTCCTATAGTCCATAAACCGAAAACACAAAAAAATTCCAAACCCTAGTTTCGCATCTTTTATTTTCGTGAGTTTTCTTAAGTCTTCATCCATTAGAAATTTTGTTTACGTGCCGATCTTTGTGTTCCTTCGCGTAGCTTGATCTTGTGTACCCACAAAACAAAAAAAAGTAGATTCAATTTACTCTTGAAGTTGAGTCCGTTTCTACAACTCCTCCCAGATCAATCCGAGTACAACCCTACAATCCCATTCGGTTTTGGCTAGCTGTCCACTTCGAATCCGTTTGGAAGTTGCCATCGAAACCAACTCTAGGACAGCAGTTAGCAATGGCACACAAGAGCAGCATTGCGATGTTAGGCACTCGGTTGGGTTGCATGACTCGGGTGGATTCCGAATGGCTTTTTCACTAAGCAAGTGTTTACAAGAAGTGCACTGCGGTGTTTCGCTCTTTGCTGTCTTAGTAGACTCGTACGGAATGCATATGGCTTCTCTATTAACAAATGGCACACAACAGGTTCATTACTTGCTGTCCTATAGTCCATAAACCGAAAACACAAAAAAATTCCAAACCCTAGTTTCGCATCTTTTATTTTCGTGAGTTTTCTTAAGTCTTGATCCATTAGAAATTTTGTTTACGTGCCGATCTTTGTGTTCCTTCGCGTAGCTTGATCTTGTGTACCCACAAAACAAAAAAAAGTAGATTCAATTTACTCTTGAAGTTGAGTCCGTTTCTACAACTCCTCCCAGATCAATCCGAGTACAACCCTACAATCCCATTCGGTTTTGGCTAGCTGTCCACTTCCGAATCCGTTTGGAAGTTGCCATCGAAACCAACTCTAGGACAGCGATTAGCAATGGCACACAAGAGCGACATTGCGATGTTAGGCACTCGGTTGGGTTGCATGACTCGGGTGGATTCGAATGGCTTTTCACTAAGCAAGTGTTTACAAGAATTGCCTTTGCGGTGTTTCGCTCTTTGCTGTCTTAGTAGACTCGTACGGAATGCATATGGCTTCTCTATTAACAAATGGCACACAACAGGTTCATTACTTGCTGTCCTATAGTCCATAAACCGAAAACACAAAAAAAATTTCCAAACCCTAGTTTCGCATCTTTTATTTTCGTGAGTTTTCTTAAGTCTTCATCCATTAGAAATTTTGTTTACGTGCCGATCTTTGTGTTCCTTCGCGTAGCTTGATCTTGTGTACCCACAAAACAAAAAAAAGTAGATTCAATTTACTCTTGAAGTTGAGTCCGTTTCTACAACTCCTCCCAGATCAATCCGAGTACAACCCTACAATCCCATTCGGTTTTGGCTAGCTGTCCACTTCCGAATCCGTTTGGAAGTTGCCATCCGAAACCAACTCTAGGACAGCAGTTAGCAATGGCACACAAGGGCAGCATTGCGATGTTAGGCACTCGGTTGGGTTGCATGACTCGGGTGGATTCCGAATGGCTTTTTCACTAAGCAAGTGTTTACAAGAAGTGCACTGCGGTGTTTCGCTCTTTGCTGTCTTAGTAGACTCGTACGGAATGCATATGACTTCTCTACTTGCTGTCCTGTAGTCCATAAACCGAAAACACAAAAAAAAATTTCAAACCCTAGTTTCGCATCTTTTATTTTCGAGAGTTTTCTAAAGTCTTCATCCATTAGAAATTTTATTTACGTGCCGATCTTTTTGTTCCTTCGCGTAACTTGATCTTGTGTCCCCACAAAACAAAAAAAAGTAGATTCAATTTACTCTTGAAGTTGAGTCCGTTTCTACAACTCCTCCCAGATCAATCCGTGTACAACCCTAGAATCCCATTCGATTTTGGCTAGCTGTCCATTTCCAAATCCGTTTGGAAGTTGCCATCCAAAACAAACTCTAAGACAGGAGTTAGTGTTCACGTTGGTTTCCTTGAACACCATACATACGAGCTTCACTTATCTCCTTTGAATACTTGAGACTAGTCACTGATATTGCATTCAGGGCTGCTCCTGAATACCACTCCAGTCAATCAAAAAATTCAAAGTTTAGAGAGAGAGTGGTGAGCAAAGTTCGATTGCGATGCTTGGCACTCCTGAATACGACGTTTGGCACTTCATTGACTTACCAGACTCGCACGGATTCCATATGGCTTCCCTAGTAAGCAATGGCACACAAGAGCAGCATTTGCGATGTTAGGCACTCGGTTGGGTTGCATGACTCGGGTGGATTCCGAATGGCTTTTTCACTAAGCAAGTGTTTACAAGAAGTGCTGCGGTATTTCGCTCTTGTTTGTCTCGATGAACTCGCACGGAATGCATATGGCTTCTCTATTAACAAATGGCACACAACAGGTTCATTACTTGCTGTCCTATAGTCCATAAACCGAAAACTCAAAAAAAAATTCCAAACACTAATTTCGCATCTTTTATTTTCGTGAGTTTTCTTAAGTCTTGATCCATTAGAAATTTTGTTTACGTGCTGATCTTTGTGTTCCTTCGCGTAACTTGATCTTGTGTCCCCACAAAACAAAAAAAAGTAGATTCAATTTACTCTTGAAGTTGAGTCCGTTTCTACAACTCCTCCCAGATCAATCCGAGTACAACCCTACAATCCCATTCGGTTTTGGCTAGATGTCCACTTCCGAATCCGTTTGGAAGTTGCCATCCGAAACCAACTCTAGGACAGCAGTTAGCAATGGCACACAAGAGCAGCATTTGCGATGTTAGGCACTCGGTTGGGTTGCATGACTCGGGTGGATTCCGAATGGCTTTTTCACTAAGCAAGTGTTTACAAGAAGTGCCTGCGGTGTTTAGCTCTTTGCTGTCTTAGTAGACTCGCACGTGAATGCATATGGCTTCTCTATTAACAAATGGCACACAACGGTTCATTACTTGCTGTCCTATAGGCCATAAACCGAAAACACAAAAAAAATTTCCAAACCCTAGTTTCGCATCTTTTATTTTCGTGAGTTTTCTTAAGTCTTGATCCATTAGAAATTTTGTTTACATGCTGATCTTTGTGTTCCTTCGCGTAACTTGATCTTGTGTCCCCACAAAACAAAAAAAAAGTAGATTCAATTTACTCTTGAAGTTGAGTCCGTTTCTACAACTCCTCCCAGATCAATCCGAGTACAACCCTACAATCCCATTCGGTTTTGGCTAGCTGTCCACTTCCGAATCCGTTTGGAAGTTGCCATCCGAAACCAACTCTAGGACAGCAGTTAGGAATGGCACACAAGACCAGCATTTGCGATGTTAGGCACTGGGTTGGGTTGCATGACTCGGGTGCATTCCGAATGGCTTTTTCACTAAGCAAGTGTTTACAAGAAGTGCACTGCGGTGTTTCGCTCTTTGCTGTCTTAGTAGACTCGTGCGGAATGCATATGGCTTCTCTCCTTGCTAATGGCACACAACAGGTTCATTACTTGCTGTCCTATAGTCCATAAACCGAAAACACAAAAAAAAATTCCAAACCCTAGTTTCGCATCTTTTATTTTCGTGAGTTTTCTAAAGTCTTCATCCATTAGAAATTTTGTTTACGTGCCGATCTTTGTGTTCCTTCGCGTAACTTGATCTTGTGTCCCCACAAAACAAAAAAAAAGTAGATTCAATTTACTCTTGAAGTTGAGTCCGTTTCTACAACTCCTCCCAGATCAATCCGAGTACAACCCTACAATCCCATTCGGTTTTGGCTAGCTGTCCACTTCCAAATCCGTTTGGAAGTTGCCATCCGAAACCAACTCTAGGACAGCAGTTAGCAATGGCACACAAGAGCAGCATTTGCGATGTTAGGCACTCGGTTGGGTTGCATGACTCGGGTGGATTCCGAATGGCTTTTCACTAAGTAAGTGTTTACAAGAAGTGCCTTTGCGGTGTTTAGCTCTTTCTTTGTCTTAGTAGACTCGTGCGGAATGCATATGGCTTCTCTATTAACAAATGGCACAACAGGTTCATTACTTGCTGTCCTATAGTCCATAAACCGAAAACACAAAAACAATTTCCAAACCCTAGTTTCGCATCTTTTATTTTCGTGAGTTTTCTTAAGTCTTGATCCATTAGAAATTTTGTTTACGTGCTGATCTTTGTGTTCCTTCGCGTAACTTGATCTTGTGTCGCCACAAAACAAAAAAAAGTAGATTCAATTTACTCTTGAAGTTGAGTCTGTTTCTACAACTCCTCCCAGATCAATCCGAGTACAACCCTACAATCCTATTCGGTTTTGGCTAGCTGTCCACTTCCGAATCCGTTTGGAAGTTGCCATCCGAAACCAACTATAGGACAGCAGTTAGCAATGGCACACAAGAGCAGCATTTGCGATGTTAGGCACTCGGTTGGGTTGCATGACTCGGGTGGATTCCGAATGGCTTTTTCACTAAGCAAGTGTTTACAAGAAGTGCACTGCGGTGTTTCGCACTTTGCTGTCTTAGTAGACTCGTACGGAATGCATATGGCTTCTCTATTAACAAATGGCACACAACAGGTTCATTACTTGCTGTCCTATAGTCCATAAACCGAAAACACAAAAACAATTTCCAAACCCTAGTTTCGCATCTTTTATTTTCGTGAGTTTTCTTAAGTCTTGATCCATTAGAAATTTTGTTTACGTGCTGATCTTTGTGTTCCTTCGCGTAACTTGATCTTGTGTCCCCACAAAACAAAAAAAAAGTAGATTCAATTTACTCTTGAAGTTGAGTCCGTTTCTACAACTTCTCCGAGATCAATCCGAGTACAACCCTACAATCCCATTCGGTTTTGGCTAGCTGTCCACTTCCGAATCCGTTTGGAAGTTGCCATCCGAAACCAACTCTAGGACATCAGTTAGCAATGGCACACAAGAGCAGCATTTGCGATGTTAGGCACTCGGTTGGGTTGCATGACTCGGGTGGATTCGAATGGCTTTTCACTAAGCAAGTGTTTACAAGAAGTGCCTGCGGTGTTTAGCTCTTTGCGTCTTAGTAGACTGCACGGAATGCATATTGCTTCTCTACTTGCTGTCCTGTAGTCCATAAACCGAAAACACAAAAAAAAATTTCAAACCCTAGTTTCGCATCTTTTATTTTCGAGAGTTTTCTAAAGTCTTCATCCATTAGAAATTTTATTTACGTGCCGATCTTTTTGTTCCTTCGCGTAACTTGATCTTGTGTCCCCACAAAACAAAAAAAAAGTAGATTCAATTTACTCTTGAAGTTGAGTCCGTTTCTACAACTCCTCTCAGATCAATCCGTGTACAACCTTAGAATCCCATTCGATTTTGGCTAGCTGTCCATTTCCAAATCCGTTTGGATGTTGCCATCCAAAACAAACTCTAAGACAGGAGTTAGTGTTCACGTTGGTTTCCTTGAACACCATACATACGAGATTCACTTATCTCCTTTGAATACTTGAGACTAGTCACTGATATTGCATTCAGGGCTGCTCCTGAATACCACTCCAGCCAATAAAAAAAAATTCAAAGTTTAGAGAGAGAGAGAGAGTGGTGAGCAAAAGTTCAGTTGCGATGCTTGGCACTCCTGAATACGACGTTTGGCACTTCATTGACTTACCAGACTCGCACGGATTCCATATGGCTTCCCTAGTAAGCAATGGCACACAAGAGCAGCATTTGCGATGTTAGGCACTCGGTTGGGTTGCATGACTCGGGTGGATTCCGAATGGCTTTTTCACTAAGCAAGTGTTTACAAGAAGTGCACTGCGGTGTTTCGCTCTTTGCTGTCTTAGTAGACTCGTACGGAATGCATATGGCTTCTCTATTAACAAATGGCACACAACAGGTTCATTACTTGCTGTCCTATAGTCTATAAACCGAAAACTCAAAAAAAAATTCCAAACACTAATTTCGCATCTTTTATTTTCGTGAGTTTTCTTAAGTCTTGATCCATTAGAAATTTTGTTTACGTGCTGATCTTTGTGTTCCTTCGCATAACTTGATCTTGTGTCCCCACAAAACAAAAAAAAAGTAGATTCAATTTACTCTTGAAGTTGAGTCCGTTTCTACAACTCCTCCCAGATCAATCCGAGTACAACCCTACAATCCCATTCGGTTTTGGCTAGATGTCCACTTCGAATCCGTTTGGAAGTTGCCATCCAAACCAACTCTAGGACAGCGATTAGCAATGGCACACAAGAGCACATTTGCGATGTTAGGCACTCGGTTGGGTTGCATGACTCGGGTGGATTCCGAATGGCTTTTTCACTAAGCAAGTGTTTACAAGAAGTGCACTGCGGTGTTTCGCTCTTTGCTGTCTTAGTAGACTCGTACGGAATGCATATGGCTTCTCTATTAACAAATGGCACACAACCGGTTCATTACTTGCTGTCCTATAGGCCATAAACCGAAAACACAAAAAAAATTTCCAAACCCTAGTTTCGCATCTTTTATTTTCGTGAGTTTTCTTAAGTCTTGATCCATTAGAAATTTTGTTTACGTGCTGATCTTTGTGTTCCTTCGCGTAACTTGATCTTGTGTCCCCACAAAACAAAAAAAAGTAGATTCAATTTACTCTTGAAGTTGAGTCCGCTTTACAACTCCTCCCGGATCAATCCGAGTACAACCCTACAATCCCATTCGGTTTTGGCTAGCTGTCCACTTCGAATCCGTTTGGAAGTTGCCATCCGAAACCAACTCTAGGACAGCAGTTAGCAATGGCACACAAGACCAGCATTTGCGATGTTAGGCACTGGGTTGGGTTGCATGACTCGGGTGCATTCCGAATGGCTTTTTCACTAAGCAAGTGTTTACAAGAAGTGCACTGCGGTGTTTCGCTCTTTGCTGTCTTAGTAGACTCGTACGGAATGCATATGGCTTCTCTACTTGCTGTCCTGTAGTCCATAAACCGAAAACACAAAAAAAAATTTCAAACCCTAGTTTCGCATCTTTTATTTTCGAGAGTTTTCTAAAGTCTTCATCCATTAGAAATTTTATTTACGTGCCGATCTTTTTGTTCCTTCGCGTAACTTGATCTTGCGTCCCCACAAAACAAAAAAAAAGTAGATTCAATTTACTCTTGAAGTTGAGTCCGTTTCTACAACTCCTCCCAGATCAATCCGTGTACAACCCTAGAATCCCATTCGGTTTTGGCTAGATGTCCACTTCCGAATCCGTTTGGAAGTTGCCATCCGAAACCAACTCTAGGACAGCAGTTAGCAATGGCACACAAGAGCAGCATTTGCGATGTTAGGCACTCGATTTTGGCTAGCTGTCCATTTCCAAATCCGTTTGGAAGTTGCCATCCAAAACAAACTCTAAGACAGGAGTTAGTGTTCACGTTGGTTTCCTTGAACACCATACATACGAGCTTCACTTATCTCCTTTGAATACTTGAGACTAGTCTCTGATATTGCATTCAGGGCTGCTCCTGAATACCACTCCAGCCAATCAAAAAAAAATTCAAAGTTTAGAGAGAGAGAGAGTGGTGAGCAAAGTTCGATTGCGATGCTTGGCACTCTGAATCTGACGTTTGGCACTTCATTGACTTACCGGACTCAAGACGGATTCCATATGGCTTCCTAGTAAGCAATGGCACACAAGAGCGACATTTGCGATGTTAGGCACTCGGTTGGGTTGCATGACTCGGGTGGATTCGAATGGCTTTTCACTAAGCAAGTGTTTACAAGAAGTGCATCATGGTATTTCGCTCTTCTTTGTCTTAGTAGACTCGTACGGAATGCATATGGCTTCTCTATTAACAAATGGCACACAACAGGTTCATTACTTGCTGTCCTATAGTCCATAAACCGAAAACACAAAAAAAAATTTCAAACCCTAGTTTCGCATCTTTTATTTTCGTGAGTTTTCTAAAGTCTTCATCCATTAGAAATTTTGTTTACGTGCCGATCTTTGTGTTCCTTCGCGTAACTTGATCTTGTGTCCCCACAAAACAAAAAAAAAGTAGATTCAATTTACTCTTGAAGTTGAGTCCGTTTCTACAACTCCTCCCAGATCAATCCGAGTACAACCCTACAATCCCATTCGGTTTTGGCTAGCTGTCCACTTCCAAATCCGTTTGGAAGTTGCCATCCGAAACCAACTCTAGGACAGCAGTTAGCAATGGCACACAAGAGCAAGCATTTGCGATGTTAGGCACTCGGTTGGGTTGCATGACTCGGGTGGATTCGAATGGCTTTTCACTAAGTAAGTGTTTACAAGAAGTGCTTTGCGGTGTTTCGCTCTTTCTTTGTCTTAGTAGACTCGCACGGAATGCATATGGCTTCTCTATTAACAAATGGCACACAACAGGTTCATTACTTGCTGTCCTATAGTCCATAAACCGAAAACACAAAAACAATTTCCAAACCATAGTTTCGCATCTTTTATTTTCGTGAGTTTTCTTAAGTCTTGATCCATTAGAAATTTTGTTTACGTGCTGATCTTTGTGTTCCTTCGCGTAACTTGATCTTCTGTCGCCACAAAACAAAAAAAGTAGATTCAATTTACTCTTGAAGTTGAGTCTGCTTCTACAACTCCTCCCGGATCAATCGAGTACAACCCTACAATCCTATTCGGTTTTGGCGGTTGTCCACTTCGAATCCGTTTGGAAGTTGCCATCGAAACCAACTATAGGACAGCGGTTAGCAATGGCACACAAGAGCAGCATTTGCGATGTTAGGCACTCGGTTGGGTTGCATGACTCGGGTGGATTCCGAATGGCTTTTTCACTAAGCAAGTGTTTACAAGAAGTGCACTGCGGTGTTTAGCTCTTTTTGCTGTCTTAGTAGACTCGCACGGAATGCATATGGCTTCTCTATTAACAAATGGCACAACAGGTTCATTACTTGCTGTCCTATAGTCCATAAACCGAAAACACAAAAAATTTGAAACACTAGTTTCGCATCTTTTATTTTCGTGAGTTTTCTTAAGTCTTGATCCATTAGAAATTTTGTTTACGTCTTGATCTTTGTGTTCCTTGGCGTAACTTGATCTTGTGTCCCACAAAAAAAAAAAAAGTAGATTCAATTTACTCTTGAAGTTGAGTCCGTTTCTACAACTCCTCCCAGATCAATCCGAGTACAACCCTACAATCCCATTCGGTTTCGGCTAGCTGTCCACTTCGAATCCGTTTGGAAGTTGCCATCGAAACCAACTCTAGGACAGGTGTTAGCAATGGCACACAAGAGCGACATTTGCGATGTTAGGCACTCGGTTGGGTTGCATGACTCGGGTGGATTCGAATGGCTTTTCACTAAGCAAGTGTTTACAAGAAGTGCCTGCGGTATTTAGCTCTTTGCTATCTTAGTAGACTCGTCACGGATTCCATATGGCTTCTCTACTTGATGTCTGTGGTCCATAAACCGAAAACACAAAAAAATTTCAAACCCTAGTTTCGCATCTTTTATTTTCGTGAGTTTTCTAAAGTCTTCATCCATTAGAAATTTTGTTTACGTGCCGATCTTTGTGTTCCTTCGCGTAACTTGATCTTGTGTCCCCACAAAACAAAAAAAGTAGATTCAATTTACTCTTGAAGTTGTGTCCGTTTCTACAACTCCTCCCAGATCAATCCATGTTCAACCCTAGAATCCCATTCGGTTTTGGCTAGCCGTCCACTTCCAAATCCGTTTGGAAGTTGCCATCCGAAACCAACTCTGACGGAGTTAGTGTTCACGTTGGTTTCCTTGAACACCATACATCTGAGCTTCACTTATCTCCTTTGTATACTTGAGACTAGTCGCGATATTGCATTCTGGGGCTGCTCACGAATACCACTCCAGCCGATCAAAAAAAATTTTAATGTTTAGAGAGAGAGAGTGGTGAGCAAAAGTTCAGTTGCGATGCTTGGCACACTGAATCTGACGTTTGGCACTTCATTGACTTACCGGACTAGACGGAGTTCCATATGGCTTCCCTAGTAAGCAATGGCACACAAGAGCAAGATTGCGATGTTAGGCACTCGGTTGGGTTGCATGACTCGGGTGGATTCGAATGGCTTTTCACTAAGCAAGTGTTTACAAGAAGTGCATTGCGGTGTTTAGCTCTTTCTTTGTCTTAGTAGACTCGTACGGAATGCATATGGCTTCTCTATTAACAAATGGCACACAACAGGTTCATTACTTGCTGTCCTATAGTCCATAAACCGAAATCACAAAAAAAATTTCGAAACACTAGTTTCGCATCTTTTATTTTCGTGAGTTTTCTTAAGTCTTGATCCATTAGAAATTTTGTTTACGTGCAGATCTTTGTGTTCCTTCGCGTAACTTGATCTTGTGTCCCCACAAAACAAAAAAAAAGTAGATTCAATTTACTCTTGAAGTTGAGTCATTTCTACAACTCCTCCCGGATCAATCCGAGTACAACCCTACAATCCCATTCGGTTTCGCTAGCTGTCCACTTCGAATCCGTTTGGAAGTTGCCATCCGAAACCAACTCTAGGACAGTGTTAGCAATGGCACACAAGAGCAGCATTTGCGATGTTAGGCACTCGGTTGGGTTGCATGACTCGGGTGGATTCCAAATGGCTTTTTCACTAAGCAAGTGTTTACAAGAAGTGCTTCATGGTATTTCGCTCTTTGCTATCTTAGTAGACTCGTACGGATTCCATATGGCTTCTCTACTTGATGTCCTGTAGTCCATAAACCGAAAACACAAAAAAAAATTTCAAACCCTAGTTTCGCATCTTTTATTTTCGTGAGTTTTCTAAAGTCTTCATCCATTAGAAATTTTGTTTACGTGCCGATCTTTGTGTTCCTTCGCGTAACTTGATCTTGTGTCCCCACAAAACAAAAAAAAGTAGATTCAATTTACTCTTGAAGTTGTGTCCGTTTCTACAACTCCTCCCAGATCAATCCATGTACAACCCTAGAATCCCATTCGGTTTTGGCTAGCCGTCCACTTCCAAATCCGTTTGGAAGTTGCCATCCGAAACCAACTCTACGACAGGAGTTAGTGTTCACGTTGGTTTCCTTGAACACCATACATACGAGCTTCACTTATCTCCTTTGTATACTTGAGACTAGTCACTGATATTGCATTCAGGGCTGCTCCTGAATACCACTCCAGCCGATCAAAAAAATTTTTAAAGTTTAGAGAGAGAGAGAGTGGTGAGCAAAAGTTCAGTTGCGATGCTTGGCACTCCTGAATACGACGTTTGGCACTTCATTGACTTACCAGACTCGCACGGATTTGTCGGGACCCCGGATTACCAAATCCGGACCCTCTGTGTATTACAGCACTAGTCCCAGATCAAAGCTAGTGCACACGGTTAAGCGATGATGATTACATTGCCAAAGGCGAATATTACAATATTATAAAAGTCTTGACCAAAGGTCTTACAACACAAACGAGGTTTCTAGACCTCACAAATAAACATAAACACAGCGGAAGCAAATAAACTTGATAAAGACCCATCAATACGCCATAGGCAATTGACTGGGGAGCGCGACCTAAACGTCTGGAAATCCTTCATCAAATCCAACCGCAGAGTAGTTGAAGCCTCCTTCTTGAACTTCATACTCCTCTGAGATATATATTTTAGGTGTAGCATGTGAGTACATAAAGTACTCCGCAAGTCTTGGGAAAATGCAATAGATGCAAGGTTTAACAAAGAGGGCTATATGGCTCTTTTGCACAAAGCGACATTTAATTTCCAATACCAAAAACTATTTTTGAAAGCGACAGTTTAATAAAGTAATTGTTTTAACAGAAACTATTGACAACTTTATAGTGAATGTTTCAACCACCAACACTAAACAACTGGCTAACCGCCAAAGTTCAAAACTACGGGTTAAATCACCCACACTGACTACATCCGCCAGGACAACAACTCCGAGAGTTCCAACCACTCTCGGTTCTCAAAACTTTTATTTTAAAAACCAAAACCAAAGATCTACCATGTGAAAGCATTCCTTGCCCGCCCTTGACCGTGGGCACGGCTATTCGAATAGTTTTACACTCTGCAGAGGTTGTACACTTTACCCACAAGAGATAAGTCATCTTAATAGCCAACATGCTTCCTTAGGCATGAGACCCAGATAACATATCACAAAGCTTTTACCTTACTCCAGTCTAGCTAGACACCACCCGCTGAGGTTTCACCGCTGAAGGGTTAACCACCCAGACAGAAGCCCCCTCTTGCGCCGTATGAGTACAGTAACCCTGTCCCTCACTGTGAATAACCAGTAACCCTGGTATCCACTTTCCACTGGTGGTACCTAAACTAGTCTATTATAAGTTAATCAGCTAGGTCGTACCCATATAGACATGTGGTTGTACGGTAGTGCTCAGACTGGACAAACACAAGAGTCGGTCCTTAATTGACTAGGGCGGAACATACACTTTTCAAGATCTCGTGCTAACCGCACCAATCCAAACCAACCATCCGCCCCGTCTAAACAATTTTCACAATTCATTTTATTTCACAAGAACCGTGGCAACACCAATTGCCACTCACATCGAACAAAAGAATAGATCACTGAAATGTAATTACCATTCCAAGGTTACTAAAGTTATAAAGCATGTCTAAGCATCTTACTACCGATACAACAATTATCAAAGAATTTGTAATAATCTCAATAATGAGACAAAGGAAATCCTAGGGTGTCAAAGGTACATGGTTGTCAATGTCAAATGAGGGCATAACAATCATCGGTTTAACTATTACTTCTACAATGAAATTATCATTTTATGTAACATAGCAATGCATTAACTTTTAAAATAATTTAAAACATTTCTCAAACATAGGTTCAAGATGATCAAAGGAGACTTGCCTTCGTGGGTGAATTCTGTTTCTCTTGTTGCGGTTCTGCGAACTCTTGACCAGATCGGATTCTACTGCAAAAGCGAGAACACAAAGGACAAATGAATACAAATAAAAGTACAGAATTTATAATAATATTACTGGAATGAAGTTTATAAATTTAGATGAATTTAGGAGGAAGTTTCAATGGAATCGGAGTTCAAGCGAGGGAGAAAGGGTATTTGAAATTTGAAACTTAAATTTCAAAATATCAAATAAATTTCAAAAATTTGAAAGGATGGCAGAAATGTAAAGATTGGAATTTTGATGAATTTAGAAATTTGAGCGGACTCAATCGGAGTTAGGATGAAAATGTTATGGCCTCGGGAAGATTTAAATCAAAGGAAAAAGAAAACTACTAGTTTGCCCTCGGAGAATACGACCACGTTAGGCGTGCGACCACGGCAAAGTTACGACCACGTGGTCTTTACGACCACGGCAAAGTTACGACCACGTGGTCTTGTGCGACCACGGCAAAGTTACGACCACGTGGTCTTTTACGACCACGGCAAAGTTACGACCACGTGGTCTTTTACGACCACGGCAAAGTTACGACCACGTGGTCTTTACGACCACCGTGGAGCTTTCGACCACGATGAGCGGCTTACAACTACGAGTTACGGGAGATCTACGGCTCCAGGAGTTTACGACAACGGGATCGGCGGCTACGAGTCCCCGACAACAGGAGGCGATCGTCCACGGAGGAAGCGATCGGGCGCAGGCTCGCGGCGGTCGGCGGTGGAGCTCGGGGTCGGCGGCGATCGGCGACCGACGATTTCAAAATAAAGGAATGCGGGAATCTTGTTGGTGCACAGGAGTTCGAGAAAACGGTAGGAGGCGGTTGGCGAGCGAGGCGGCGGCGGCGCTCGGCGAGGGAGGTCGTCGAGGGGTCGGCGAGGTTCGCGGGCGAGGAAGCCGAGGAGTTGACGGTGAGACACGAGGATGACCGGGCGGCAAATCTCTCGCGGAGTTGGAGCGGCGCGAGACGCAATCGCCTGCTGGAGGCGGTGGAGTGGCCGAGAGAGAGGAAATAGAGGAGAGGTGGAGGATGCAGGGGCTCGGGGGTTTAAATAGGGGTGAGGAGAGGAGAGCCGGTGGCGATTTGTCGCCAGTGGGGAGGTGGGCGGCGGTTTGCGGCGATTTTGGGAACCGTGGGGAGAGGAAGAGGGAGAGGGCGGTGGGCGCGGGTGACGATCAGTTGGGGAAAAGAAGGGAGGTGGCCGAGAGAAATGGCCGGGGTGGCGGGCGGTTGCGGCGGTGGTTGCGTGAGGGCGACGACCACGCGAGGAAGACAGGCGATCGGTGGGGACGCGCAGAGAGAGAAAGAATGAGGGAGGCGGCGACACCGATTCGGGCAAGGGGGCCTTGGCAGATCTGGCCGTCCACGCGGTGGCGGAGGAGAGGGAAGGCGGGATTCCACCGGTGGCGTGGGCGGTGGATCGACCGTCCACTTGGCGCCCGGAGAGAGAGAGAAAAGTGATTTTTCCGAAAATAGTTTTTAGTAAACAGACAATTGCAGAAACTTCATTAAGCCTCGGAAAAAAATATAAAAAATTACTTCTAAAAATTCTAGAAAAATTCATATAAGTTTTAGATACCTTTTGAACTTAAATAAAATATTTCCAAGATGTTTTGAAGATATATTTTCATATAAAAATTTCTTTTAATTCTAAAATTGATTTTAAAAAACTAGAAAACTCGAGAAAAATTCAAATAAGATCCAAATATTTTAAAATAATTAATTTGAATTAGGATTTTTATAGAAAATCAAAATATCATTTTATTTAATAATATTTTTTTAAATTTTACTTTAAATTACTTTTCAAATCTAGCTTTCTAAAAGCAGAAAATCAGGGCAAACAAAATTCAAATTTTCATACAAACAAAACTCTTATTTTTATTTTAAACTAAATTAATTTTATTTTATATTTTAAATTAATTTTTTTTTCTCCAAAAATTTGAAATAAGCAATTTGAAACATTACAAACTACCCCTTAGAAAGAATCTAGTCCTCGAGATTCGGACGGAACTAGGAAAAGAAAGACTATGGAACTTGGCTCTTAAATCTTCCTCACGCTCCAAGTTGCTTCTGATTCTATTTGGTTGCTCCTCTGCACTTATAGAATTTGATGGACTTGCTTCTTGTGTCTTGTTCAGCTTCCTTCATAATTATAACTTGTTCTTCGGTACAATTAAGTATTCCTTTAACTGAGAAATACGGAAGACAACAACAAATCGGAGTGGTACATCTTAGTCGGCTGCAAGCTCTGAGTTAACTTCAAATGTCCTTATCCTATTGATTAATTCAGAATTCATCCAAAAAGGGCTTAACTTCCGCAAGTGCTCATCCGAGAAAGACATAATTATCTCAACTTTCCAAAGATGCTTGATTCCAATATCATATACCACAAATGCACCTTATTGATTTCACAAACAATCCAATAACTTTTATTCTTTGCTCTAATTTGAATCGACGACAAACCACAGAATTTTTCTAACAAGAATCCAACAACATTGTAATTTATGATATCCACCAATTACTTTATGATCATTATTCAATCCATTAGATCCATAACTCTGATCAAATAATCCAACCTTCTAGTAATCATCAATAAATTTCAAGATCATCTAAGCAATTTAATATTCAATAATCCACCAACATCGATCTCTTGAAAATTCTCATTTTGGTTCCACCAAAATTGAATGAATCCAAATACCTCAATTAATTCTTACCAGACAATCTCTCAATCTATCTCCCATAATTTAAATCCTCCAGATTATCCATTTGAACATCCTTAAATAATCTAGTTAATCCCATTAGCTCAAATCCAACTATCTAGCAATGATCTATTAAATCCACCAAATTTAAATTGACATTTCACAGTCCACTTTGCAAAGATAAAATTAATCCACCAAGATATCTAAGTGTATTATCTTCTAGAACTCCACTAGTATCCACTCATCATCAATAGGTCCACCAAACTCTGATAATCAATTAACTCCACAAAATTCATCCAATCTTCATGATTCAATCACCCAAAATTGATATCATGAATTGTTTATGATAAATCAACTTCTTAATCTTTTAATCTCTCCCTTTACTCGATCAATATCTCAATACTAATTCTCTAATGATCACAAATAATCCCTTCAACAAAATCATGTTTTACATCTAATTGCACCTTTCAATCCTAGATAATAAATCCAAGGCAAAGTTTAGACTTTTCTCATGATCTAATTATCTCCACCAAGTTGAACTTTGTATTTATTCTCTAGTCAATCCACAAAAATGACACTCTATAATCAATTGGTATCCACAAATATACCTTTTTATCTCAATCCTCTCGAATATTATCCAATCTTGACAATTCTACATCCAATATATCACGCTAGCAATAATTCTCCAAATTACCTAACTTGACATCCACCGATTATGATGACTTTCCGACAAGAGTACTTTCCATAAATTTGTTGTCTTTCATATACTCTGGGTCTCCAAAAATTCTCCAAACTTGGATTGCAGTGAAAGAATTGGAACTTGCCTTTATTATGATGGCGGGGTTAGCACAAGGTAAGAGGGAAGTAGCATAGATAAGAGATCAGGGGAACAACTAAACACCAGTTTAGACGAAACTTAGCTTGAAATTAAAATAGTTTTTAAGGATGACTGTACTACAAGTATACAAAGACTTGATACAGTGCATCTAACACACAAACAAGTAGTATATAAGCGTTCTAAAATCATAGGACTTTACTTGGTACTACAACTAAAGAACTATTCATCGCTCCTTCACGATGGCGCTTCTCCAAGTGCAACCTTATTGAGCCATCTATAGAAAACACAGAGGCAAGGGGATACAATTACCATTCAAAAAGGAGATAAACAGATAGAGAAGGAAGAATACCATGACAAAGGTAAGGATAGAAAGAAGAGAAAAGATGAGGATAGCACATTATTAAATTTTTATTTTATAAAATAAAATTTTGAAGCTCTTCTACTAACGACCATTTTAACTAGGTCACGTCCTACAGTCAAGTTGGCTCTGATACCATCTCTGTCGGGACCCGGATTACCAAATCCGGACCCTACGTATTACAAACACTAGTCCCGGATCAAAGCTAGTGCACACGGTTAAACGATGATGATTACATTGCCAAAGGCGAATATTACAATATTATAAAAGTCTTGACCAAAGGTCTTACAACACAAACGAGGTTTCTAGACCTCACAAATAAACATAAACATAGCGGAAGCAAATAAACTTGATAAAGACCCATCAATACGCCACAGGCAATTGAGTGGGGAGCGCGACCTAAGCGTCTGAAATCCTTCATCAAATCCAACCGCAGAGTAGTGAAGCCTCCTTCTTGAACTTCATACTCCTCGAGATATATATTTTAGGTGTAGCATGTGAGTACATAAAGTACTCCATAAGTCTTGGGAAAATGCAATAGATGCAAGGTTTAACAAAGAGGGCTATATGGCTCTTTTGCACAAAGCGACATTTAATTTCCAATACCAAAACTATTTTTGAAAGCGACGGTTTAATAAAGTAATTGTTTTAACGAAACTATTGACAACTTTATAGTGAATGTTTCAACCACCAACACTAAACAACTGGCTAACCGCCAAAGTTCAAAACTACGGGTTAAACCACCCACACCGACTACATCCTTGGGACAACAACTCGAGAGTTCCAACCACTCTCGGTTCTCAAAACTTTATTTTAAAACCAAAACCAAAGATCTACCATGTGAAAGCATTCCTTGCCGCCCTTGACCGTGGGCACGGCTATTCGAATAGTTTTACACTCTGCAGAGGTTGTACACTTTACCCACAAGAGATAAGTCATCTTAATAGCCAACATGCTTCCTTAGGCATGAGACCCAGATAACATATCACAAAGCTTTTACCTTACTCCAGTCTAGCTAGACACCACCCGCTGAGGTTTCACCGCTGAAGGGTTAACCACCCAGGCAGAAGCCCCCTCTTGCGCCGTATGAGTACAGTAATCTGTCCCTCACTTGTGAATAACCGGTAACCACGGTATCCACTTTCCATCGGTGGTACCTAAACTAGTCTATTATAAGTTAATCGGCTAGGTCGTACCCATATAGACATGTGGTTGTACGGTAGTGCTCGGGCGGACAAACACAAGAGTCGGTCCTTAATTGACTAGGGCGGAACATACACTTTTCAAGATCTCGTGCTAACCGCACCAATCCAAACCAACCATCCGCCCTGGTCTAAACAATTTTCACAATTACATTTTATTTCACAAGAACCGTGGCAACACCAATTGCCACTCACATCGAACAAAAGAATAGATCAACGAAATGTAATTACCATTCCAAGGTTACTAAAGTTATAAAGCATGTCTAAGCATCTTACTACCGATACAACAATTATCAAAGAATTTGTAATAATCTCAATAATGAGACAAAGGAAATCCTAGGGTGTCAAAGGTACATGGTTGTCAATGTCAAATGAGGGCATAACAATCATGGGTTTAACTATTACTTCTACAATGAAATTATCATTTTATGTAACATAGCAATGCATTAACTTTTAAAATAATTTAAAACATTTCTCAAACATAGGTTCAAGATGATCAAAGGAGACTTGCCTTCGTGGGTGAATTCTGTTTCTCTTGTTGCGGTTCTGCGAACTCTTGACCGGATCGGATTCTGGCATAAAACGAGAACACAAAGGACAAATGAATACAAATAAAAGTACAGAATTTATAATAATATTACTGGAATGAAGTTTATAAATTTAGATGAATTTAGGAGGAAGTTTCAATGGAATCGGAGTTCAAGCGAGGGAGAAAGGGTATTTGAAATTTGAAACTTAAATTTCAAAATATCAAATAAATTTCAAAATTTGAAAGGATGGCAGAAATGTAAAGATTGGAATTTTGATGAATTTAGAAATTTGAACGGACTCAATCGGAGTTAGGATGAAAAGTTATGGCCTCGGGAAGATTTAAATCAAAGGGAAAAGAAAACTACGAGTTTGCCCTCGAGAATACGACCACGTTAGGCGTGCGACCACGGCAAAAGTTACGACCATGTAGTCTTTACGACCACGATAACGATTACGACCACGTGGTCTTTTACGACCACGGCAAAGTTACGACCACGTGGTCTTTTACGACCACGGCAAAGTTACGACCACGTGGTCTTTTACGACCACGGCAAAGTTACGACCACGTGGTCTTTTACGACCACGGCAAAGTTACGACCACGTGGTCTTTTACGACCACGGCAAAGTTACGACCACGTGGTCTTTTACGACCACGGCAAAGTTACGACCACGTGGTCTTTTACGACCACGGCAAAGTTACGACCACGTGGTCTTTTACGACCACGGCAAAGTTACGACCACGTGGTCTTTACGACCAGCGTGGAGCTTTCGACCACGATGAGCGGCTTACAACTACGAGTTACGGAGATCCTACGGCTCGAGGAGTTTACGACAACGGGATCGGCGGCTACGAGTCCCCGACAACAGGAGGCGATCGACCACGGAGGAGCGATCGAACGCAGGCTCGCCGGCGGTCGGCGGTGGAGCTCCGGGGTCGGCGGCGATCGGCGACCGACGATTTCAAAATAAAGGAATGCGGGAATCGTTGGTGCACATGGGAGTTACCGAGAACGGCGGAGGGCGGTTGGTGATGAGCGAGGCGGCGAGGCGATCGGGTTCCCGATGCGGCGGCGCTCCGGCGAGGGAGGTCGTCGAGGGGTCGGCGAGGTTCGCGGAGGCGCGAGGAAGCCGAGGAGTTGACGGTGAGACACGAGGATGACCGGGCGGCGGCAAATCTCGCCGGAGTTGGAGGCGGCGGAGGCAATCGCCGCTGGAGGCGGTGGAGTGGCGGAGAGAGAGGAAGTAGAGGAGAGGTGGAGGGAGCACGGGGCTCGGGGGTTTAAATAGGGGTGAGGAGAGGAGAGCGGTGGCGATTTGTCGCCAAAGTGGGGAGGTGGGCGGCGGTTTGCGGCGATTTTGGGGAAGCGTGGGGAGAGGAAGAGGGAGAGGGGCGGTGGGCGCGGGTGACGATCAGTTGGGGAGAAGAAGAGGGGAGGTGGCGAGAGAAATGGCGGGGTGGCGGGCGGTTGCGGCGGTGGTTGCGTGAGGGCGGCGACCACGCGAGGAAGGCAGAACCGATCGGTGGGGACCGCGCAGAGAGAGAAAGAATGAGGGAGGCGGCGACACCGATTCGGGCAAGGGACGCCGGCCGATCTGGCCGCCCACGCGGTGGCGGAGGAGAGGGAAGGCGGGATTCCACCGGTGGCGTGGGCGGTGGATCGGCCGTCCACTTGGCGCCGGAGAGAGAGAAAAGTGATTTTTCGAAAATAGTTTTTAGTAAGCAGACAATTGCGAAACTTCATTAAGCCTCGGAAAAAAATATAAAAAATTACTTCTAAAAATTCTAGAAAAATTCATATAAGTTTTAGATACCTTTTGAACTTAAATAAAATATTTCCAAGATGTTTTGAAGATATATTTTCATATAAAAATTTCTTTTTAATTCTAAAAATTGATTTTTAAAAAAACTAGAAAACTCAGAAAAATTCAAATAAGATCCAAATATTTTAAAATAATTAATTTGAATTAGGATTTTATAGAAAATCAAAATATCATTTTATTTAATAATATTTTTTAAATTTTACTTTAAATTACTTTTCAAATCTAGCTTTCTAAAAGCGAAAATCGAGGCAAACAAAATTCAAATTTTCATACAAACAAAACTCTTATTTTTATTTTAAACTAAATTAATTTTATTTTATATTTTAAATTAATTTTTTCTCCAAAATTTGAAATAAGCAATTTTGGTCATTACGAGATTCCATATGGCTTCCCTAGTAAGCAATGGCACACAAGAGCGGCATTTGCGATGTTAGGCACTCGGTTGGGTTACATGACTCGGGTGTATTCGAATGGCTTTTCACTAAGCAAGTGTTTACAAGAAGTGCATCGGTGTTTAGCTCTTTCTTTGTCTTAGTAGACTCGCACGGAATGCATATGGCTTCTCTATTAACAAATGGCACACAACAGGTTCATTACTTGTTGTCCTATAGTCCATAAACCGAAAACACAAAAAAAATTTCCAAACACTAGTTTCGCATCTTTTATTTTCGTGAGTTTTCTTAAGTCTTGATCCATTACAAATTTTGTGTACGTGCTGATCTTTGTGTTCCTTCGCGTAACTTGATCTTGTGTCCCCACAAAACAAAAAAAAAGTAGATTCAATTTACTCTTGAAGTTGAGTCCGTTTCTACAACTCCTCCCAGATCAATCCGAGTACAACCCTACAATCCCATTCGGTTTCGGCTAGCTGTCCACTTCCGAATCCGTTTGGAAGTTGCCATCCGAAACCAACTCTAGGACAGCTGTTAGCAATGGCACACAAGAGCAGCATTTGCGATGTTAGGCACTCGGTTGGGTTGCATGACTCGGGTGGATTCCGAATGGCTTTGTCACTAAGCAAGTGTTTACAAGAAGTGCACTGCGGTATTTCGCTCTTTGCTATCTTAGTAAACTCGTACGGATTCCATATGGCTTCTCAACTTGATGTCCTGTAGTCCATAAACCGAAAACACAAAAAAAAATTTCAAACCCTAGTTTCGCATCTTTTATTTTCGTGAGTTTTCTAAAGTCTTCATCCATTAGAAATTTTGTTTACGTGTCGATCTTTGTGTTCCTTCGCGTAACTTGATCTTGTGTCCCCACAAAACAAAAAAAAGTAGATTCAATTTACTCTTGAAGTTGTGTCCGTTTCTACAACTCCTCCGAGATCAATCCATGTACAACCCTAGAATCCCATTCGGTTTTGGCTAGCCGTCCACTTCCAAATCCGTTTGGAAGTTGCCATCCGAAACCAACTCTACGACAGGAGTTAGTGTTCACGTTGGTTTCCTTGAACACCATACATTCGAGCTTCACTTATCTCCTTTGTATACTTGAGACTAGTCACTGATATTGCATTCAGGGCTGCTCCTGAATACCACTCCAGCCGATCAAAAAATTTTTTAAAGTTTAGAGAGGGAGAGAGAGTGGTGAGCAAAAGTTCAGTTGCGATGCTTGGCACTCCTGAATACGATGTTTGGCACTTCATTGACTTACTGGACTCAAGACGGATTCCATATGGCTTCCCTAGTAAGCAATGGCACACAAGAGCAGCATTTGCGATGTTAGGCACTCGGTTGGGTTGCATGACTCGGGTGGATTCCGAATGGCTTTTTCACTAAGCAAGTGTTTACAAGAAGTGCACTGCGGTGTTTCGCTCTTTGCTATCTTAGTACACTCGTCGCAGTTCCATATGGCTTCTCTACTTGATGTCGATGGTCCATAAACCGAAAACACAAAAAAATTTCAAACCCTAGTTTCGCATCTTTTATTTTCGTGAGTTTTCTAAAGTCTTCATCCATTAGAAATTTTGTTTACGTGCCGATCTTTGTGTTCCTTCGCGTAACTTGATCTTGTGTCCCCACAAAAAAAAAAAAGTAGATTCAATTTACTCTTGAAGTTGTGTCCGTTTCTACAACTCCTCCCAGATCAATCCATGTTCAACCCTAGAATCCCATTCGGTTTTGGCTAGCCGTCCACTTCCAAATCCGTTTGGAAGTTGCCATCCGAAACCAACTCTGACGAGTTAGTGTTCACGTTGGTTTCCTTGAACACCATACATTCGAGCTTCACTTATCTCCTTTGTATACTTGAGAGTAGTCAGCGATATTGCATTCGGGGCTGCTCGAATACCACTCGGTACCGATCAAAATTTTTTAAAGTTTAGAGAGAGAGAGTGGTGAGCAAAAGTTCGATTGCGATGCTTGGCACTCTGAATCGACGTTTGGCACTTCATTGACTTAGCGGACTAAGACGGTTCCATATGGCTTCCTAGTAAGCAATGGCACACAAGAGCGACATTGCGATGTTAGGCACTCGGTTGGGTTGCATGACTCGGGTGGATTCCGAATGGCCTTTTCACTAAGCAAGTGTTTACAAGAAGTGCCTTTGCGGTGTTTTGCTCTTTGCTGTCTTAGTAGACTCGCACGGAATGCATATGGCTTTCTATTAACAAATGGCACACAACAAGGTTCATTACTTGCGTCCTATAGTCCATAAACCGAAAACACAAAAAATTTCCAAACACTAGTTTCGCATCTTTTATTTTCGTGAGTTTTCTTAAGTCTTGATCCATTAGAAATTTTGTGTACGTGCTGATCTTTGTGTTCCTTCGCGTAACTTGATCTTGTGTCCCCACAAAACAAAAAAAGTAGATTCAATTTACTCTTGAAGTTGAGTCCGCTTTCTGACTCCTCCCGGATCAATCCGAGTACAACCCTACAATCCCATTCGGTTTGGCTAGTTGTCCACTTCCGACTCCGTGCGGAAGTTGCCATCCGAAACCAACTCTAGGACAATGTTAGCAATGGCACACAAGAGCAAAGATTTGCGATGTTAGGCACTCGGTTGGGTTGCATGACTCGGGTGGATTCCGAATGGCTTTTTCACTAAGCAAGTGTTTACAAGAAGTGCACTGCGGTATTTCGCTCTTTGCTATCTTAGTAGACTCGTACGGATTCCATATGGCTTCTCTACTTGCTGTCCAGTAGTCCATAAACCGAAAACACAAGAAAAAATTTCAAACCCTAGTTTCGCATCTTTTATTTTCGTGAGTTTTCTAAAGTCTTCATCCATTAGAAATTTTGTTTACGTCTTCGATCTTTGTGTTCCTTGGCGTAACTTGATCTTGTGTCCCCACAAAACAAAAAAGTAGATTCAATTTACTCTTGAAGTTGTGTCCGTTTCTACAACTCCTCCCAGATCAATCCATGTACAACCCTAGAATCTCATTCGGTTTTGGCTAGCCGTCCACTTCCAAATCCGTTAGGAAGTTGCCATCCGAAACCAACTCTACGACAGGAGTTAGTGTTCACGTTGGTTTCCTTGAACACCATACATACGAGCTTCACTTATCTCCTTTGTATACTTGAGACTAGTCAGCGATATTGCATTGGGGCTGCTCACGAATACCACTCGGTAGATCAAAATTTTTTAAAGTTTAGAGAGAGAGTGGTGAGCAAAAGTTCGATTGCGATGCTTGGCACTCTGAATCTGACGTTTGGCACTTCTTTGACTTAGCGGACTCAGACGGAGTTCCATATGGCTTCCTAGTAAGCAATGGCACACAAGAGCGACATTGCGATGTTAGGCACTCGGTTGGGTTGCATGACTCGGGTGGATTCGAATGGCCTTTTCACTAAGCAAGTGTTTACAAGAAGTGCCTTTGCGGTGTTTTGCTCTTCTTTGTCTTAGTAGACTCGTACGGAATGCATATGGCTTCTCTATTAACAAATGGCACACAACAGGTTCATTACTTGCTGTCCTATAGTCCATAAACCGAAAACACAAAAAAAATTTCCAAACACTAGTTTCGCATCTTTTATTTTCGTGAGTTTTCTTAAGTCTTGATCCATTAGAAATTTTGTTTACGTGCTGATCTTTGTGTTCCTTCGCGTAACTTGATCTTGTGTCCCCACAAAACAAAAAAAAGTAGATTCAATTTACTCTTGAAGTTGAGTCCGTTTCTACAACTCCTCCCAGATCAATCCGAGTACAACCCTACAATCCCATTCGGTTTTGGCTAGCTGTCCACTTCCGACTCCGTTTGGAAGTTGCCATCCGAAACCAACTCTAGGACAGCTGTTAGCAATGGCACACAAGAGCGACATTTGCGATGTTAGGCACTCGGTTGGGTTGCATGACTCGGGTGGATTCCGAATGGCTTTTTCACTAAGCAAGTGTTTACAAGAAGTGCACTGCGGTGTTTCGCTCTTTGCTATCTTAGTAGACTCGTGCGGTTCCATATGGCTTCTCTACTTGCTGTCCGATGGTCCATAAACCGAAAACACAAGAAAAATTTCAAACCCTAGTTTCGCATCTTTTATTTTCGTGAGTTTTCTAAAGTCTTCATCCATTAGAAATTTTGTTTACGTCTTCGATCTTTGTGTTCCTTGGCGTAACTTGATCTTGTGTCCCCACAAAACAAAAAAGTAGATTCAATTTACTCTTGAAGTTGTGTCCGTTTCTACAACTCCTCCCGGATCAATCCAGTACAACCCTACAATCCCATTCGGTTTTGGCTAGCCGTCCACTTCCAAATCCGTTAGGAAGTTGCCATCGAAACCAACTCACGACGAGGAGTTAGTGTTCACGTTGGTTTCCTTGAACACCATACATCTGAGCTTCACTTATCTCCTTTGTATACTTGAGACTAGTCGCGATATTGCATTGAGGCTGCTCACGAATACCACTCACCGATCAAAATTTTTTTAAAGTTTAGAGAGAGAGAGTGGTGAGCAAAGTTCGATTGCGATGCTTGGCACTCTGAATCTGACGTTTGGCACTTCTTTGACTTACCGGACTCATACAGTTCCATATGGCTTCCCTAGTAAGCAATGGCACACAAAGCGACATTGCGATGTTAGGCACTCGGTTGGGTTGCATGACTCGGGTGGATTCGAATGGCTTTTCACTAAGCAAGTGTTTACAAGAAGTGCCTTTGCGGTGTTTAGCTCTTTCTTTGTCTTAGTAGACTCGTGCGGAATGCATATGGCTTCTCTATTAACAAATGGCACACAACAGGTTCATTACTTGCGTCCTATAGTCCATAAACCGAAAACACAAAAAATTTCCAAACACTAGTTTCGCATCTTTTATTTTCGTGAGTTTTCTTAAGTCTTGATCCATTAGAAATTTTGTTTACGTGCTGATCTTTCTGTTCTTTCGCGTAACTTGATCTTGTGTCCCCACAAAACAAAAAAAAAGTAGATTCAATTTACTCTTGAAGTTGAGTCCGTTTCTACAACTCCTCCCAGATCAATCCGAGTACAACCCTACAATCCCATTCGGTTTTGGCTAGCTGTCCACTTCCGAATCCGTTTGGAAGTTGCCATCGAAACCAACTCTAGGACATTGTTAGCAATGGCACACAAGAGACATTGCGATGTTAGGCACTCGGTTGGGTTGCATGACTCGGGTGGATTCGAATGGCTTTTCACTAAGCAAGTGTTTACAAGAAGTGCCTCTGCGGTGTTTAGCTCTTTGCTATCTTAGTAGACTCGTGCGGTTCTATATAGCTTCTCTACTTGCTGTCCTGTAGTCCATAAACCGAAAACACAAGAAAAAATTTCAAACCCTAGTTTCGCATCTTTTATTTTCGTGAGTTTTCTAAAGTCTTCATCCATTAGAAATTTTGTTTACGTGCCGATCTTTGTGTTCCTTCGCGTAACTTGATCTTGTGTCCCCCACAAAACAAAAAAGTAGATTCAATTTACTCTTGAAGTTGTGTCGTTTCTCGACTCCTCCCGGATCAATCGAGTACAACCCTACAATCCCATTCGGTTTTGGCTAGCCGTCCACTTCCAAATCCGTTTGGAAGTTGCCATCGAAACCAACTCTGACGAGGAGTTAGTGTTCACGTTGGTTTCCTTGAACACCATACATCGAGCTTCACTTATCTCCTTTGTATCTTTGGAGACTAGTCGCGATATTGCATTGAGGGCTGCTCACGAATACCACTCGGTAGATCAAATTTTTTTAAAGTTTAGAGAGAGAGAGAGTGGTGAGCAAAGTTCGATTCGATGCTTGGCACTCTGAATCTGACGTTTGGCACTTCATTGACTTACCGGACTACACGCAGTTCCATATGGCTTCCTAGTAAGCAATGGCACACAAAGCGACATTTGCGATGTTAGGCACTCGGTTGGGTTGCATGACTCGGGTGGATTCGAATGGCTTTTCACTAAGCAAGTGTTTACAAGAAGTGCCTTTGCGGTGTTTAGCTCTTTCTTTGTCTTAGTAGACTCGTCACGGAATGCATATGGCTTCTCTATTAACAAATGGCACTAACAGGTTCATTACTTGCTGTCCTATAGTCCATAAACCGAAAACACAAAAAATTTCCAAACACTAGTTTCGCATCTTTTATTTTCGTGAGTTTTCTTAAGTCTTGATCCATTAGAAATTTTGTTTACGTCTTGATCTTTGTGTTCCTTGGCGTAACTTGATCTTGTGTCCCCACAAAACAAAAAAAGTAGATTCAATTTACTCTTGAAGTTGAGTCTTTCTACAACTCCTCCCGGATCAATCGAGTACAACCCTACAATCCCATTCGGTTTTGGCTAGCTGTCCACTTCGAATCCGTTTGGAAGTTGCCATCGAAACCAACTCTAGGACAATTGTTAGCAATGGCACACAAGAGCGACATTTGCGATGTTAGGCACTCGGTTGGGTTGCATGACTCGGGTGGATTCGAATGTCTTTTCACTAAGCAAGTGTTTACAAGAAGTGCCTTTGCGGTGTTTAGCTCTTTGCTATCTTAGTAGACTCGTGCAGTTCCATATGGCTTCTCTACTTGCTGTCCTGTAGTCCATAAACCGAAAACACAAGAAAAAATTTCAAACCCTAGTTTCGCATCTTTTATTTTCGTGAGTTTTCTAAAGTCTTCATCCATTAGAAATTTTGTTTACGTGCGATCTTTGTGTTCCTTGGCGTAACTTGATCTTGTGTCCCCACAAAACAAAAAAAGTAGATTCAATTTACTCTTGAAGTTGTGTCCGTTTCTACGACTCCTCCCAGATCAATCCGAGTACAACCCTACAATCCCATTCGGTTTTGGCTAGCCGTCCACTTCCAAATCCGTTTGGAAGTTGCCATCCGAAACCAACTCTACGACAGGAGTTAGTGTTCACGTTGGTTTCCTTGAACACCATACATACGAGCTTCACTTATCTCCTTTGTATACTTGAGACTAGTCACTGATATTGCATTCAGGGCTGCTCCTGAATACCACTCCAGCCGATCAAATTTTTTTTAAAGTTTAGAGAGAGAGAGAGAGAGTGGTGAGCAAAAGTTCAGTTGCGATGCTTGGCACTCCTGAATCTGACGTTTGGCACTTCATTGACTTACCGGACTTCGACGGAGTTCCATATGGCTTCCTAGTAAGCAATGGCACACAAGAGCGACATTTGCGATGTCGGGCACTCGGTTGGGTTGCATGACTCGGGTGGATTCCGAATGGCTTTTCACTAAGCAAGTGTTTACAAGAAGTGCACTGCGGTGTTTAGCTCTTCTTTGTCTTAGTAGACTCGTACGGAATGCATATGGCTTCTCTATTAACAAATGGCACACAACAGGTTCATTACTTGCTGTCCTATAGTCCATAAACCGAAAACACAAAAAAACTTTCCAAACCCTAGTTTCGTATCTTTTATTTTCGTGAGTTTTCTTAAATCTTGATCCATTAGAAATTTTGTTTGCGTGCTGATCTTTGTGTTCCATCGCGTAACTTGATCTTGTGTCCCCACAAAACAAAAAAAAGTAGATTCAATTTACTCTTGAACTTGAGTCCGTGTCTACAACTCCTCCCAGATCAATCCGAGTACAACCCTACAATCCCATTCGGTTTTGGCTAGCCGTCCACTTCCGAATCCGTTTGGAAATTGCCATCCGAAACCAACTCTAGGACAGCAGTTAGCAGTGGCACATAAGAGTAGCATTTGCGATGTTAGGCACTCGGTTGGGTTGCATGACTCGGGTGGATTCGAATGGCTTTTCACTAAGCAAGTGTTTACAAGAAGTGCCTTTGCGGTGTTTAGCTCTTTGCTATCTTAGTAGACTCGTCACGGTTCCATATGGCTTCTCTACTTGCTGTCCTATTGTCCATAAACCGAAAACACAAAAAAAAATTTCCGAACCCTAGTTTCGCATCTTTTATTTTCGTGAGTTTTCTTAAGTCTTGATCCATTAGAAATTTTGTTTACGTGCTGATCTTTGTGATCCTTCGCGTAACTTGATCTTGTGTCCCCACAAAGCAAAAAAAAAGTAGATTCAATTTACTCTTGAAGTTGAGTCCGTGTCTACAACTCCTCCCAGATCAATCCGAGTACAACCCTACAATCCCATTCGGTTTTGGCTAGCCGTCCACTTCGAATCCGTTTGGAAGTTGCCATCGAAACCAACTCTAGGACAGCGATTAGCAATGGCACACAAGAGCGACATTTGCGATGTTAGGCACCAGTTGGGTTGCATGACTCGGGTGGATTCGAATGGCTTTTCACTAAGCAAGTGTTTACAAGAAGTGCATTGCGGTGTTTAGCTCTTTGCTATCTTAGTAGACTCGCAGATTCCATATGGCTTCTCTACTTGCTGTCTCAGAGTCCATAAACCGAAAACACAAAAAAAATTTCAAACCCTAGTTTCGCATGTTTTATTTTCGTGAGTTTTCTTAAGTCTTCATCCATTAGAAATTTTGTTTACATGCCGATCTATGTGTTCCTTCACGTAACTTGATCTTGTGTCCCCACAAAACAAAAAAAAGTAGATTCAATTTACTCTTGCAGTTGAGTCCGTTTCTACAGGTCCTCCCAGATCAATCCGTGTACAACCCTAGAATCCCATTCGGTTTTGGCTAGTTGCTCACTTAGAATCCGTTTGGAAGTTGCCATCGAAACCAACTCTAGGGCGGAGTTAGTGTTCACGTTGGTTTCCTTGAACACCATACATCTGAGCTTCACTTATCTCCTTTGAATACTTGAGACTAGTCATTGATATTGCATTCAGGGTTGCTCCTGAATACCACTCCAGCCGATCAAAAATTTTTTCAAAGTTTAGAGAGAGTCTTGAGCAAAGTTCGATTGCGATCTTGGGCACTCTGAATCGACGTTTGGCACTTCATTGACTTACCGGACATACGGATTCCATATGGCTTCCCTAGTAAGCAATGGCACACAAGAGCGACATTTGCGATGTTAGGCACTTTCGGTTGGGTTGCATGACTCGGGTGGATTCGAATGGCTTTTCACTAAGCAAGTGTTTACAAGAAGTGCTGCTGCGGTGTTTAGCTCTTCTTTGTCTTAGTAGACTCGCACAGAATGCATATGGCTTCTCTATTAACAAATGGCACACAACAGGTTCATTACTTGCTGTCCTATAGTCCATAAACCGAAAACACAAAGAAAAATTCCAAACCCTAGTTTCGCATCTTTTATTTTCGTGAGTTTTCTTAAGTCTTGATCCATTAGAAATTTTGTTTACGTGCCGATCTTTGTGTTCCTTCGCGTAACTTGATCTTGTGTCCCCACAAAACAAAAAAAGTAGATTCAATTTACTCTTCAACTTGAGTCCGTGTCTACAACTCCTCCCAGATCAATCCGAGTACAACCCTACAATCCCATTTGGTTTTGGCTAGCCGTCCACTTCGAATCTGTTTGGAAGTTGCCATCGAAACCAACTCTAGGACAGCGAGTTAGCGATGGCACATAAGAGCGACATTGCGATGTTAGGCACTCGGTTGGGTTGCATGACTCGGGTGGATTCCGAATGGCTTTTTCACTAAGCAAGTGTTTACAACAAGTGCACTGCGGTGTTTCGCTCTTTGCTATCTTAGTAGACTCGTACGGATTCCATATGGCTTCTCTACTTGCAGTCCAATAGTCCATAAACCGAAAACACAAAAAAAAATTCCAAACCCTAGTTTCGCATCTTTTATTTTCGTGAGTTTTCTTAAGTCTTGATCCATTAGAAATTTTGTTTACGTGCCGATCTTTGTGTTCCTTCGCGTAACTTGATCTTGTGTCCCCACAAAACAAAAAAGTAGATTCAATTTACTCTTCAACTTGAGTCGTGTCTACAACTCCTCCCGGATCAATCCAGTACAACCTACAATCCCATTCGGTTTTGGCTAGCCGTCCACTTCGAATCCGTTTGGAAGTTGCCATCAAAACCAACTCTAGGACAGCGAGAAGCAATGGCACACAAGAGCAGCATTTGCGATGTTAGGCACTCGGTTGGGTTGCATGACTCGGGTGGATTCCGAATGGCTTTTTCACTAAGCAAGTGTTTACAAGAAGTGCCTTCTGCGGTGTTTAGCTCTTTGCTGTCTTAGTAGACTCGCACGGAATGCATATGGCTTCTCTATTAACAAATGGCACACAAAGGTTCATTACTTTACGTCCTATAGTCCATAAACCGAAAACACAAAAAAAATTTCCAAACCCTAGTTTCGCATCTTTTATTTTCGTGAGTTTTCTTAAGTCTTGATCCATTAGAAATTTTGTTTACGTGCCGATCTTTGTGTTCCATCGCGTAACTTGATCTTGTGTCCCCACAAAACGAAAAAAAGTAGATTCAATTTACTCTTGAACTTGAGTCCGTGTCTACAACTCCTCCCAGATCAATCCGAGTACAACCCTACAATCCCATTCGATTTTGGCTAGCCGTCCACTTCGAATCCGTTTGGAAGTTGCCATCAAAACCAACTCTAGGACAGCGAGTTAGCGATGGCACATAAGAGCAGCATTTGCGATGTTAGGCACTCGGTTGGGTTGCATGACTCGGGTGGATTCGAATGGCTTTTCACTAAGCAAGTGTTTACAAGAAGTGCACTGCGGTGTTTCGCTCTTTCCTATCTTAGTAGACTCGTACGGATTCCATGTGGCTTCTCCACTTGCTGTCCTATAGTCCATAAACCGAAAACACAAAAAAAATTTCCAAACCCTAGTTTCGCATCTTTTATTTTCGTGAGTTTTCTTAAGTCTTGATCCATTAGAAATTTTGTTTACGTGCTGATCTTTGTGATCCTTCGCGTAACTTGATCTTGTGTCCCCACAAAACAAAAAAAGTAGATTCAATTTACTCTTGAAGTTGACTCCGTTTCTACAACTCCTCCCAGATCAATCCGAGTACAACCCTACAATCCCATTCGGTTTTGGCTAGCTGTCCACTTCCGAATCCGTTTGGAAGTTGCCATCCGAAACCAACCCTAGGACAGCTGTTAGCAATGGCACACAAGAGCAGCATTTGCGATGTTAGGCACTCGGTTGGGTTGCATGACTCGGGTGGATTCCGAATGGTTTTTCACTAAGCAAGTGTTTACAAGAAGTGCACTGCGGTGTTTCTCTCTTTGCTATCTTAGTAGACTCGTACGTATTCTATATAGCTTCTCTACTTGCTGTCCTGTAGTCCATAAACCGAAAACACAAAAAAAAATTTCAACCCCTAGTTTCGCATCTTTTATTTTCGTGAGTTTTCTCAAGTCTTCATCCATTAGAAATTTTGTTTACGTGCCGATCTTTGTGTTCCTTCGCGTAACTTGATCTTGTGTCCCCCACAAAAAAAAAGTAGATTCAATTTACTCTTGAAGTTGTGTCCGTTTCTACGACTCCTCCCAGATCAATCCGTGTACAACCCTACAATCCCATTCGGTTTTGGCTAGCTGTCCACTTCCGAATCCGTTTGGAAGTTGCCATCCGAAACCAACTCTAGGACAGCTGTTAGCAATGGCACACAAGAGCAGCATTTGCGATGTTAGGCACTCGGTTGGGTTGCATGACTCGGGTGGATTCCGAATGGCTTTTTCACTAAGCAAGTGTTTACACGAAGTGCACTGCGGTGTTTCGCTCTTTGCTATCTTAGTAGACTCGTACGGATTCCATATAGCTTCTCTACTTGCTGTCCTGTAGTCCATAAACCGAAAACACAAAAAAAAATTTCAAACCCTAGTTTCGTATCTTTTATTTTCGTGAGTTTTCTAAAGTCTTCATCCATTAGAAATTTTGTTTACGTGCCGATCTTTGTGTTCCTTCGCGTAACTTGATCTTGTGTCCCCACAAAACCAAAAAAAGTAGATTCAATTTACTCTTGAAGTTGTGTCCGTTTCTACAACTCCTCCCAGATCAATCCATGTACAACCCTAGAATCCCATTCGGTTTTGGCTAGCCGTCCACTTCCAAATCCGTTTGGAAGTTGCCATCGAAACCAACTCTGACGAGGAGTTAGTGTTCACGTTGGTTTCCTTGAACACCATACATCTGAGCTTCACTTATCTCCTTTGTATACTTGAGACTAGTCACTGATATTGCATTCAGGGCTGCTCCTGAATACCACTCCAGCCGATCAAATTTTTTTTAAAGTTTAGAGAGAGAGAGTGGTGAGCAAAAGTTCGATTGCGATGCTTGGCACTCTGAATCTGACGTTTGGCACTTCATTGACTTACCGGACAAGCACGGATTCCATATGGCTTCCCTAGTAAGCAATGGCACACAAGAGCAACATTTGCGATGTTAGTCACTCGGTTGGGTTGCATGACTCGGGTGGATTCGAATGGCTTTTCACTAAGCAAGTGTTTACAAGAAGTGCCTGCGGTGTTTAGCTCTTTCTTTGTCTTAGTAGACTCGTGCGGAATGCATATGGCTTGTATTAACAAATGGCACACAACAGGTTCATTACTTGCTGTCCTATAGTCCATAAACCGAAAACACAAAAAAAAATTCAAAACACTAGTTTCGCATCTTTTAATTTCGTGAGTTTTCTTAAGTCTTGATCCATTAGAAATTTTGTTTACGTGCTGATCTTTGTGTTCCTTCGCGTAACTTGATCTTGTGTCCCCACAAAACAAAAAAAAAGTAGATTCAATTTACTCTTGAAGTTGAGTCCGTTTCTACAACTCCTCCCAGATCAATCCGTGTACAACCCTACAATCCCATTCGGTTTTGGCTAGCTGTCCACTTCGAATCCGTTTGGAAGTTGCCATCGAAACCAACTCTAGGACATTTGTTAGCAATGGCACACAAGAGCGACATTTGCGATGTTAGGCACTCGGTTGGGTTGCATGACTCGGGTGGACTCGAATGGCTTTTCACTAAGCAAGTGTTTACAAGAAGTGCCTGCTGCGGTGTTTAGCTCTTTGCTATCTTAGTAGACTCGCACAGTTCCATATGGCTTCTCTACTTGCTGTCTGTAGTACGTAAACCGAAAACACAAAAAAATTTCAAACCCTAGTTTCGCATCTTTTATTTTCGTGAGTTTTCTAAAGTCTTCATCCATTAGAAATTTTGTTTACGTCTTCGATCTTTGTGTTCCTTAGCGTAACTTGATCTTGTGTCCCCACAAAACAAAAAAATAGATTCAATTTACTCTTGAAGTTGTGTCCGTTTCTACAACTCCTCCCAGATCAATCCATGTACAACCCTAGAATCCCATTCGGTTTTGGCTAGCCGTCCACTTCCAAATCCGTTTGGAAGTTGCCATCGAATCAACTCTGACGAGGAGTTAGTGTTCACGTTGGTTTCCTTGAACACCATACATCTGAGCTTCACTTATCTCCTTTGTATACTTGAGACTAGTCAACGATATTGCATTCGGGCTGCTCACGAATACCACTCGGTAGATCAAAATTTTTTTAAAGTTTAGAGAGAGAGAGTGGTGAGCAAAGTTCGATTGCGATGCTTGGCACTCTGAATCGACGTTTGGCACTTCTTTGACTTACCGAGACCATACGGATTCCATATGGCTTCCCTAGTAAGCAATGGCACACAAGAGCAGCATTTGCGATGTTAGGCACTCGGTTGGGTTGCATGACTCGGGTGGATTCCGAATGGCTTTTCACTAAGCAAGTGTTTACAAAAGTGCCTCTGCGGTGTTTAGCTCTTCTTTGTCTTAGAAGACTCGTCATGGAATGCATATGGCTTGTATTAATAAATGGCACACAACAGGTTCATTACTTGCTGTCCAATAGTCCATAAACCGAAAACACAAAAAAAATTTCCAAACACTAGTTTCGCATCTTTTATTTTCGTGAGTTTTCTTAAGTCTTGATCCATTAGAAATTTTGTTTACGTCTTTGATCTTTGTGTTCCTTGGCGTAACTTGATCTTGTGTCCCCACAAAACAAAAAAAGTAGATTCAATTTACTCTTGAAGTTGTGTCCGTGTCTACAACTCCTCCCGGATCAATCAAGTACAACCCTACAATCCCATTCGGTTTTGGCTAGTTGTCCACTTCGAATCCGTTTGGAAGTTGCCATCGAAACCAACTCTAGGACAGCTGTTAGCAATGGCACACAAGAGCAGCATTTGCGATGTTAGGCACTCGGTTGGGTTGCACGACTCGGGTGGACTCCGAATGGTTTTTTCACTAAGCAAGTGATTACAATAAGTGCACTGCGGTGTTTCGCACTTTGCTATCTTAGTAGACTCGTACGGATTCCATATGGCTTCTCTACTTGCTGTCCTATAGTCCATAAACTGAAAACACAAAAAAAATTTCCAAACCCAAGTTTCGCATCTTTTATTTTCGTGAGTTTTCTTAAGTCTTGATCCATTAGAAATTTTGTTTACGTGCTGATCTTTGTGATCCTTCGCGTAACTTGATCTTGTGTACCCACAAAACAAAAAAAAAGTAGATTCAATTTACTCTTGAAGTTGTGTCCGTTTCTACAACTCCTCCCAGATCAATCCATGTACAACCCTAGAATCCCATTCGGTTTTGGCTAGCCGTCCACTTAGAATCCGTTTGGAAGTTGCTATCAAAACCAACTCTAGACGAGGAGTTAGTGTTCACGTTGGTTTCCTTGAACACCATACATACAAGCTTCACTTATCTCCTTTGAATACTTGAGACTAGTCACTGATATTGCATTCGTGGCTGCTCACGAATACCACTCCACCGATGAAAAAAATTTTAAAGTTTAGAGAGAGAGAGTGGTGAGCAAAGTTCGATTGCGATGCTTGGCACTCTGAATCTGACGTTTGGCACTTCATTGACTTACCGGACTCAGACGGATTCCATATGGCTTCCTAGTAAGCAATGGCACACAAGAGCGACATTTGCGATGTTAGGCACTCGGTTGGGTTGCATGACTCGGGTGGATTCCGAATGGCTTTTTCACTAAGCAAGTGTTTACATGAAGTGCACTGCGGTGTTTCGCTCTTTCCTATCTTAGTATACTCGTACGGATTTCATATGGCTTCTCTATTAACAAATGGCACACAACAGGTTCATTACTTGCTGTCCTATAGTCCATAAACCGAAAACACAAAAAAAATTTCCAAACACTAGTTTCGCATCTTTTATTTTCGTGAGTTTTCTTAAGTCTTGATCCATTAGAAATTTTGTTTACGTGCTGATCTTTGTGTTCCTTCGCGTAACTTGATCTTGTGTCCCCACAAAACAAAAAAAAGTAGATTCAATTTACTCTTGAAGTTGAGTCCGTTTCTACAACTCCTCCCAGTTAATCCAGTACAACCCTACAATCCCATTCGGTTTTGGCTAGCTGTCCACTTCCGAATCCGTTTGGAAGTTGCCATCCGAAACCAACTCTAGGACAGCTGTTAGCAATGGCACACAAGAGCAGCATTTGCGATGTTAGGCACTCGGTTGGGTTGCATGACTCGGGTGGATTCCGAATGGCTTTTTCACTAAGCAAGTGTTTACAAGAAGCGCACTGCGGTGTTTCGCTCTTTGCTGTCTTAGTAGACTCGTACGGAATGCATATGGCTTCTCTATTAACAAATGGCACACAACAGGTTCATTACTTGCTGTCCTATAGTCCATAAACCGAAAACACAAAATAATTTCCAAACACTAGTTTCGCATCTTTTATTTTCGTGAGTTTTCTTAAGTCTTGATCCATTAGAAATTTTGTTTACGTGCTGATCTTTGTGTTCCTTCGCGTAACTTGATCTTGTGTCCCCACAAAACAAAAAAAAGTAGATTCAATTTACTCTTGAACTTGAGTCCGTTTCTACAACTCCTCCCAGATCAATCTGAGTACAACCCTACAATCCCATTCGGTTTTGGCTAGCCGTCCACTTCCGAATCCGTTTGGAAGTTGCCATCCGAAACCTACTCTAGGACAGCAGTTAGCAATGGCACACAAGAGCAGCATTTGCGATGTTAGGCACTCGGTTGGGTTGCATGACTCGGGTGGATTCCGAATGGCTTTTTCACTAAGCAAGTGTTTACAAGAAGTGCACTGCGGTGTTTCGCTCTTTGCTATCTTAGTAGACTCGTACGGATTCCATATGGCTTCTCTACTTGCTGTCCTATTGTACATAAACCGAAAACACAAAAAAAAAATTCCAAACCCTAGTTTCGCATCTTTTATTTTCATGAGTTTTCTTAAGTCTTGATCCATTAGAAATTTTGTTTACGTGCTGATCTTTGTGATCCTTCGCGTAACTTGATCTTGTGTCCCCACAAAGCAATAAAAAAAGTAGATTCAATTTACTCTTGAAGTTGAGTCCGTGTCTACAACTCCTCCCAGATCAATCCGAGTACAACCCTACAATCCCATTCGGTTTTGGCTAGCCGTCCACTTCCGAATCCGTTTGGAAGTTGCCATCCGAAACCAACTCTAGGACATCAGTTAGCAATGGCACACAAGAGCAGCATTTGCGATGTTAGGCACCCAGTTGGGTTGCATGACTCGGGTGGATTCCGAATGGCTTTTTCACTAAGCAAGTGTTTACAAGAAGTGCATTGCGGTGTTTTACTCTTTGCTATCTTAGTAGACTCGTACGGATTCCATATGGCTTCTCTACTTGCTGTCCTGTAGTCCATAAACCGAAAACACAAAAAAAAATTTCAAACCCTAGTTTCGCATCTTTTATTTTCGTGAGTTTTCTTAAGTCTTCATCCATTAGAAATTTTGTTTACGTGCCGATCTTTGTGTTCCTTCGCGTAACTTGATCTTGTGTCCCCACAAAACAAAAAAAAGTAGATTCAATTTACTCTTGAAGTTGAGTCCGTTTCTACAGCTCCTCCCAGATCAATCCGTGTACAACCCTAGAATCCCATTCGGTTTTGGCTAGCCGTCCACTTCCAAATCCGTTTGGAAGTTGCTATCCGAAACCAACTCTAGGACAGGAGTTAGTGTTCACGTTGGTTTCCTTGAACACCATACATACAAGCTTCACTTATCTCCTTTGAATACTTGAGACTAGTCACTGATATTGCATTCAGGGCTGCTCCTGAATACCACTCTAGCCGATCAAAAAAAATTTTAAAGTTTAGAGAGAGAGAGAGAGTGGTGAGCAAAAGTTCAGTTGCGATGCTTGGCACTCCTGAATACGACGTTTGGCACTTCATTGACTTACCGGACTCAAGACGCAGTTCCATATGGCTTCCCTAGTAAGCAATGGCACACAAGAGCGACATTGCGATGTTAGGCACTCGGTTGGGTTGCATGACTCGGGTGGATTCGAATGGCTTTTCACTAAGCAAGTGTTTACAAGAAGCGCCTTTGCGGTGTTTAAGCTCTTTCTTTGTCTTAGTAGACTCGTACGGAATGCATATGGCTTCTCTATTAACAAATGGCACACAACAGGTTCATTACTTGCTGTCCTATAGTCCATAAACCGAAAACACAAAAAAATTTTCCAAACCCAAGTTTCGCATCTTTTATTTTCGTGAGTTTTCTTAAGTCTTGATCCATTAGAAATTTTGTTTACGTGCTGATCTTTGTGTTCCTTCGCTTAACTTGATCTTGTGTCCTCACAAAACAAAAAAAAGTAGATTCAATTTACTCTTGAAGTTGTGTCCGTGTCTACAACTCCTCCCAGATCAATCCGAGTACAACCCTACAATCCCATTCGGTTTTGGCTAGCTGTCCACTTCCGAATCCGTTTGGAAGTTGCCATCCGAAACCAACTCTAGGACAGCTGTTAGCAATGGCACACAAGAGCAGCATTTGCGATGTTAGGCACGCGGTTGGGTTGCATGACTCGGGTGGATTCCGAATGGCTTTTTCACTAAGCAAGTGTTTACAAGAAGTGCACTGCGGTGTTTCGCTCTTTGCTATCTTAGTAGACTCGTACGGATTCTATATAGCTTCTCTACTTGCTGTGCTGTAGTCCATAAACCGAAAACACAAAAAAAATTTCAAACCCTAGTTTCGCATCTTTTATTTTCGTGAGTTTTCTAAAGTCTTCATCCATTAGAAATTTTGTTTACGTGCCGATCTTTGTGTTCCTTCGCGTAACTTGATCTTGTGTCCCCCACAAAACAAAAAAAAAGTAGATTCAATTTACTCTTGAAGTTGTGTCCGTTTCTACGACTCCTCCCAGATCAATCCGAGTACAACCCTACAATCCCATTCGGTTTTGGCTAGCTGTCCACTTCCGAATCCGTTTGGAAGTTGCCATCCGAAACCAACTCTAGGACAGCTGTTAGCAATGGCACACAAGAGCAGCATTTGTGATGTTAGGCACTCGGTTGGGTTGCATGACTCGGGTGGATTCCGAATGGCTTTTTCACTAAGCAAGTGTTTACAAGAAGCGCCTTTGCGGTGTTTAAGCTCTTTGCTGTCTTAGTAGACTCGTACGGAATGCATATGGCTTCTCTATTAACAAATGGCACACAACAGGTTCATTACTTGCTGTCCTATAGTCCATAAACCGAAAACACAAAAAAATTCCAAACACTAGTTTCGCATCTTTTATTTTCGTGAGTTTTCTTAAGTCTTGATCCATTAGAAATTTTGTTTACGTGCTGATCTTTGTGTTCCTTCGCATAACTTGATCTTGTGTCCCCACAAAACAAAAAAAAAATAGATTCAATTTACTCTTGAAGTTGAGTCCGTTTCTACAACTCCTCCCAGATCAATCCGAGTACAACCCTACAATCCCATTCGGTTTTGGCTAGCTGTCCACTTCGAATCCGTTTGGAAGTTGCCATCGAAACCAACTCTAGGACAGTGTTAGCAATGGCACACAAGAGCGACATTTGCGATGTTAGGCACTCGGTTGGGTTGCATGACTGGGTGGATTCGAATGGCTTTTCACTAAGCAAGTGTTTACAAGAAGTGCAATCTTTGTGTTTAGCTCTTTGCTATCTTAGTAGACTCGTCTGGATTCCATATAGCTTCTCTACTTGCTGTGTCTGAGTCCATAAACCGAAAACACAAAAAAAAATTTCAAACCCTAGTTTCGCATCTTTTATTTTCGTGAGTTTTCTAAAGTCTTCATCCATTAGAAATTTTGTTTACGTGCCGATCTTTGTGTTCCTTCGCGTAACTTGATCTTGTGTCCCCACAAAACAAAAAAAATATAGATTCAATTTACTCTTGAAGTTGAGTCCGTTTCTACAACTCCTCCCAATCAATCCGAGTACAACCCTACAATCCCATTCGGTTTTGGCTAGCTGTCCACTTCCGAATCCGTTTGGAAGTTGCCATCTGAAACCAACTCTAGGACAGCAGTTAGCAATGGCACACAAGAGGAGCATTTGCGATGTTAGGCACTCGGTTGGGTTGCATGACTCGGGTGGATTCCGAATGGCTTTTTCACTAAGCAAGTGATTACAATAAGTGCACTGCGGTGTTTCGCACTTTGCTATCTTAGTAGACTCGTACGGTTCCATATGGCTTCTCTACTTGCTGTCCTATAGTCCATAAACCGAAAACACAAAAAAAATTTCCAAACCCAAGTTTCGCATCTTTTATTTTCGTGAGTTTTCTTAAGTCTTGATCCATTAGAAATTTTGTTTACGTGCTGATCTTTGTGATCCTTCGCGTAACTTGATCTTGTGTACCCACAAAACAAAAAAAAAGTAGATTCAATTTACTCTTGAAGTTGTGTCCGTTTCTACAACTCCTCCCAGATCAATCCATGTACAACCCTAGAATCCCATTCGGTTTTGGCTAGCCGTCCACTTCCGAATCCGTTTGGAAGTTGCTATCCGAAACCAACTCTAGGACAGGAGTTAGTGTTCACGTTGGTTTCCTTGAACACCATACATACAAGCTTCACTTATCTCCTTTGAATACTTGAGACTAGTCACTGATATTGCATTCAGGGCTGCTCCTGAATACCACTCCAGCCGATCAAAAAAATTTTAAAGTTTAGAGAGAGAGAGAGAGTGGTGAGCAAAAGTTCAGTTGCGATGCTTGGCACTCTGAATCGACGTTTGGCACTTCATTGACTTACCGGACACGACGCAGTTCCATATGGCTTCCCTAGTAAGCAATGGCACACAAGAGCAGACATTGCGATGTTAGGCACTCGGTTGGGTTGCATGACTCGGGTGGATTCGAATGGCTTTTCACTAAGCAAGTGTTTACAAGAAGCGCCTTTGCGGTGTTTCGCTCTTTGCTGTCTTAGTAGACTCGTACGGAATGCATATGGCTTCTCTATTAACAAATGGCACACAACAGGTTCATTACTTGCTGTCCTATAGTCCATAAACCGAAAACACAAAAAATTTTTCCAAACACTAGTTTCGCATCTTTTATTTTCGTGAGTTTTCTTAAGTCTTGATCCATTAGAAATTTTGTTTACGTGCTGATCTTTGTGTTCCTTCGTGTAACTTGATCTTGTGTCCCCACAAAACAAAAAAAAATAGATTCAATTTACTCTTGAAGTTGAGTCCGTTTCTACAACTCCTCCCAGATCAATCCGAGTACAACCCTACAATCCCATTCGGTTTTGGCTAGCTGTCCACTTCCGAATCCGTTTGGAAGTTGCCATCGAAACCAACTCTAGGACAGTGTTAGCAATGGCACACAAGAGCGACATTGCGATGTTAGGCACTCGGTTGGGTTGCATGACTCGGGTGGATTCCGAATGGCTTTTTCACTAAGCAAGTGTTTACAAGAAGTGCACTGCGGTGTTTCGCTCTTTGCTATCTTGGTAGACTCGTACGGATTCTATATAGCTTCTCTACTTGCTGTCCTGTAGTCCATAAACCGAAAACACAAAAAAAATTTCAAACCCTAGTTTCGCATCTTTTATTTTCGTGAGTTTTCTAAAGTCTTCATCCATTAGAAATTTTGTTTACGTGCCGATCTTTGTGTTCCTTCGCGTAACTTGATCTTGTGTCCCCACAAAACAAAAAAAGTAGATTCAATTTACTCTTGAAGTTGTGTCCGTTTCTACGACTCCTCCCGGATCAATCAGTACAACCCTACAATCCCATTCGGTTTTGGCTAGCTGTCCACTTCCGAATCCGTTTGGAAGTTGCCATCCGAAACCAACTCTAGGACAGCTGTTAGCAATGGCACACAAGAGCAGTATTTGCGATGTTAGGCACTCGGTTGGGTTGCATGACTCGGTGGATTCGAATGGCTTTTCACTAAGCAAGTGTTTACAAGAAGCGCACTGCGGTGTTTCGCTCTTTGCTGTCTTAGTAGACTCGTACGGAATGCATATGGCTTCTCTATTAACAAATGGCACACAACAGGTTCATTACTTGCTGTCCTATAGTCCATAAACCGAAAACACAAAAAAAATTTCCAAACACTAGTTTCGCATCTTTTATTTTCGTGAGTTTTCTTAAGTCTTGATCCATTAGAAATTTTGTTTACGTGCTGATCTTTGTGTTCCTTCGCGTAACTTGATCTTGTGTCCCCACATAATAAAAAAAATAGATTCAATTTACTCTTGAAGTTGAGTCCGTTTCGACAACTCCTCCCAGATCAATCCGAGTACAACCCTACAATCCCATTCGGTTTTGGCTAGCTGTCCACTTCCGAATCCGTTTGGAAGTTGCCATCCGAAACCAACTCTAGGACAGTAGTTAGCAATGGCACACAAGAGAAGCATTTGCGATGTTAGGCACTCGGTTGGGTTGCATGACTCGGGTGGATTCCGAATGGCTTTTTCACTAAGCAAGTGTTTACAAGAAGTGCAATGCTGTGTTTCGCTCTTTGCTATCTTAGTAGACTCGTACGGATTCCATATAGCTTCTCTACTTGCTGTCTTGTAGTCCATAAACCGAAAACACAAAAAAAAATTTCAAACCCTAGTTTCGCATCTTTTATTTTCGTGAGTTTTCTAAAGTCTTCATCCATTAGAAATTTTGTTTACGTGCCGATCTTTGTGTTCCTTCGCGTAACTTGATCTTGTGTCCCCCACAAAACAAAAAAAGTAGATTCAATTTACTCTTGAAGTTGTGTCCGTTTCTACGACTCCTCCCAGATCAATCCGAGTACAACCCTACAATCCCATTCGGTTTTGGCTAGCTGTCCACTTCCGAATCCGTTTGGAAGTTGCCATCCGAAACCAACTCTACGATAGGAGTTAGTGTTCACGTTGGTTTCCTTGAACACCATACATACGAGCTTCACTTATCTCCTTTGTATACTTGAGACTAGTCACTGATATTGCATTCAGGGCTGCTCCTGAATACCACTCCAGCCGATCAAAATTTTTTTTAAAGTTTAGAGAGAGAGAGTGGTGAGCAAAGTTCGATTGCGATGCTTGGCACTCTGAATCGACGTTTGGCACTTCATTGACTTACGGACTCATACGGATTCCATATGTCTTCCCTAGTAAGCAATGGCACACAAGAGCAGCATTTGCGATGTTAGGCACTCGGTTTGGTTGCATGACTCGGGTGGATTCGAATGGCTTTTCACTAAGCAAGTGTTTACAAGAAGTGCCATTGCGGTGTTTCGCTCTTTCTGTCTTAGTAGACTCGTCACGGAATGCATATGGCTGTATTAACAAATGGCACACAACAGGTTCATTACTTGCTGTCCTATAGTCCATAAACCGAAAACACAAAAAAAATTTCCAAACACTAGTTTCGCATCTTTTAATTTCGTGAGTTTTCTTAAGTCTTGATCCATTAGAAATTTTGTTTACGTGCTGATCTTTGTGTTCCTTCGCGTAACTTGATCTTGTGTCCCCACAAAACAAAAAAAAAGTAGATTCAATTTACTCTTGAAGTTGAGTCCGTTTCTACAACTCCTCCCAGATCAATCCGAGTACAACCCTACAATCCCATTCGGTTTTGGCTAGCTGTCCACTTCCGAATCCGTTTGGAAGTTGCCATCGAAACCAACTCTAGGACAGTGTTAGCAATGGCACACAAGAGCAGCATTGCGATGTTAGGCACTCGGTTGGGTTGCATGACTCGGGTGGATTCGAATGGCTTTTCACTAAGCAAGTGTTTACAAGAAGTGCACTGCGGTGTTTCGCTCTTTGCTATCTTAGTAGACTCGTACGGATTCCATATGGCTTCTCTACTTGCTGTCCTATAGTCCATAAACCGAAAACACAAAAAAAAATTTCAAACCCTAGTTTCGCATCTTTTATTTTCGTGAGTTTTCTAAAGTCTTCATCCATTTGAAATTTTGTTTACGTGCCGATCTTTGTGTTCCTTCGCGTAACTTGATCTTGTGTCCCCACAAAACAAAAAAAAATAGATTCAATTTACTCTTGAAGTTGTGTCCGTTTGTACAACTCCTCCCATATCAATCCATGTACAACCCTAGAATCCCATTCGGTTTTGGCTAGCCGTCCACTTCCAAATCCGTTTGGAAGTTGCCATCCAAAACCAACTCTACGACAGGAGTTAGTGTTCGCGTTGGTTTCCTTGAACACCATACATACGAGCTTCACTTATGATACGGGGTCACCCGATCTTCTCGACGTTGGATGGATACTCACGGGAGTCTTGCTGAATCGTAATGATCCTCCAATGCCAATGCTAGGACGAACACTCTTTAATCCGCCAAAACACACTCGTGTTGATTTCACGACCACCAAGTTTAAGATCTACCGTGCACCCAATTCCCAACGGAAAGGCTGAACGATCTTGATTGAAGAAAATCACTCCAAATTCCCCATGGAACATCGGTAGCAGTGCTAAACTCGAATAAACTTTAGTAGATTCATTATTCTCAAACGTGGTCTACCTTACAATGGGGGTCTAACCCTTAATATATAGTACCCTGGCCACCTCATGGCTGGCCAAGAGGTCCTAAACAAACTCCAACACATCCCTACATGTATTTGGAAACAAACTCACACAAAAGGAAAAACCGAAAATTAAACCGTCACAATGTTTCGGTCATACCTTTTTATCCGTGACGAATTTGAAGGTGGGGCCAGATCCATTGCGTAGCCCTTGAAATTATCTTTCCAATGAGTACAAGAACACCTGAATCGGACTCCGTTTGTGAAAGTTATGGCCTTTTTAGTAACTGCCTGTGAGGCTGTCCCGAACCGAATCCGAATTGAATTCTGAGTTGAATCCGAGTTTGAATTGGATTGAGCACGTGGGAGGTCCGAATTTGGCTTGAAAATCTTATCCAAAACTTGTAGTTTAAGTCGTTGGGCTCCTCCCTTTTTGCTCTCCCACTGCATTGGCTTCTTTCCTCCTTGTGCTTCTCCATAACTTTGGCCCCGGAATCATCATAATATTCAAACCTAATAATAAACAAGAATTTGACATAAGGTAGTATATCGTTCCCACAAATAGAAGGAAATTCATTAAGAAACAAATTCACCTGACAATATTTAATGCGGCTCAATGCTTCTTTCCGGTGAAATAATGTATTTGACTTAAAAGTGCTAAGCATATGCGTATCCGCATCATCCTCCTTCTTCAAGAAAAGCCGTCCTCGGCTTTTGATAACTGAAATTGTACTAAACAAAGAATACAACGTGTATGCATGGTATATGTTTTGGTCAGTTACACCCTTTAGTCTTTCACATTACTATTACGGAGGTGTAGTAAGCAAAAGAACAACACATATCGTGGTATATGTATGAATCAATTATTGTGTCATTCTCATTCTCACTTTGTTTTGCACAAACCAATTGATACTACAATAGCTATCAAATGCATACATTGCAATGTTTTCATTCACACCATTCTCCCTCCCATAAGAAAAAGTCGTCCTCGACTTTGATGGGCACGTGGACAAGTCATTAATGGGAAAACCAGATCAAGCGGTTCAAATATGGAAGATAAAATTTTAATTGCCTTCATTGCTTCATTGCGCTACTCGATTATCGTACATGATTGTTCATCGAAGAGGAACAAGTAGGCACAAGAAATCTTTGTAAACAGCAAGCACTATTGTTAAACCTCATCTCATTGTGATCATGACGTGGTATAAAAGATTGTTTGTCCAAAATATGTAATTTCAACTCGGCAAGCTTATCACATGTAATGCATATTCGATAAACATAAAAGTTGTCATCTACACCATAATCTCCGATCAAATTGAACTTACATGTATAGGCATAGGAACTAACTAGTGAATTTAAACATGCAATTTCAGCAACATTCTCAATGACACTAGATAGCTCTTTAGGGTCATCGAACATAATATAATATAAAGAATCATCGGAGATATTCTAGAAAGAACTTCCTTATGAGTAATTAATTCCACATTATGTAATTTGACCAAAGAAATTTCAGAACATGGAATTTTCGAATGAACACATGAGTTCTCACAAGTACTCACCGTTTCATAACTAATTTCAGCACCAATATTGTTCCCTTTATTGTTCTTCTCTTCTTTAATATCAACCTGTACAATATGAGAAAGAACACTAGAAGTAGATATTAATGTGTTAGTTTCAAAATCAACCTCAGTTTGTCCATCTTCTACTTCTCTCTTTTCTTTTGGTGTATCTCTCATACTCTCAGTTTGGATGCTCTCAAACTCACATATGGTGGAATCACACAGCTCGCTCTTTTTAACACTCTCACTCAATTTGGCTATGTGGCTCTCATTCTCACATAGGTTTTGATGCATCTCAATTGTTGTATGTATCATTGGGGCAGCATAAGATGTCTCCTTTACGAAGGAAAGTCCCATGCTCGGTCATCTTCTCATGTGTCACACTAGTGGAACCATAAGAGCTGAAGTATGGACATGGATTGAACCGTGTTGTACGTTTCTCCATAAGTCTCATCTCCTGTATAATAGCATAATTCACAAGATCATGCATGCTACTAAAATATTTATGTTGAAGTGCAGTGGCGATCTCGTAATTCAAGCCACCTCTAAAGTATGCCTTCTCCTTGATGGACTAGTGACACCGCACGACGCATCGCATCTTGCGTTCAAAATAGTAATCTTGGACAATATTACTCCCTTGTGTGATATTCTCCGGATGGTGAAGCAATTCTGAGCATAATAGGATGGCACAAACTCGCTTCTCATAAACGCCTTCAAATCTAACCAAGATTTGATGAGTTGTTTTCAATTAATTGTTGCCACCAACTATAAGCATAGTCTTCAAACTCCTTTGTGGCACGCATCACCTCTTGTTCTTTGGAAAGTTTCTGAAATCTAAACACTTTTCCATTTGCCATTCCACTCAAGATACTCCTACGGATCATCGATTGCCATAGAAAGGAACAAAGCTATCTTTTTGTTGTTGTGGGCGAAGTGCTTGCACAATATCATTCACGATGTTTTGTGTAACACCTTCATTTGTTGATTGATTTCAATATGAAAATCCTTCATATCGCCTTAAGTTATGCGTGCTTAGCGGTGGTGCCCAATTGGAGCTCTTGTTGCAATGTACTTCTCAATGCACGATGTTTAAAAGCGAGTCAGGGGCATTAAGATTAACTTCATTCTCATCACCATAGTTGTCTTCTCCACGACATAGTTAGATTGTGCAAAGACAACACACGGCAATAACAAGGTATATGGATGATTAGTATAAATCACTCGTTCTCACTCTTTTCTCTCACAAGTAAAGTTCTCACATTTCTGAAGTGAATTGAGGCCAAAAGAAACTTACAGTTGGTGGTGGCTATAATAACAAGTGATGATCAAGCGGATTTAAAAGTGACTCACAATTGCACGGCAAAGGATATTTTGTGGAGCTTGGTTATGAAGTATTTATCCTACACGATCTGATTTCTCGATGTTGTAAAATTAGGTAATAATCCAAGGTAGAATACTTTGCCTAAGTGCTGATCCAAAAGATTTAAGTGAAGTATATGAGCGCTGCATAAAGATCAATGTGACTCGATGCAAACAAAGGAATGAGCTAACTAGTGGCAATCTGAAATTAAAGATTAGATAGCTCATTTTGCACCAAGTACTAGGAGAGACGCTAGCCAATTGCAATGATATGAATGTAAGGGCACAAGATTGCTCAAAGGAATTAAATACACAAGCTGAATTTATGGACTAAGAGCTCATCCTAGATTCGGCCAATGTTTTTTTTTCTCTCTTTTTTTTTCTTAGCTATTTCTTCTTCTTCTTCTTCTTCTTCTTTTTCAAGGGCCGAACTAGGTTTAATTGTCTCTTTGATTTTGCATAGGTCACAAATATTCAGCAAGATGTAGAATACCCAAGAGCAACCCTAGATGCAATATTCAACAACTAGTCTCAATTGATGAAATAAAAATAGCGAATTTTTTTCCGTGCGACCTTTGTAGCATCAACATTCACGGTCTTGTCTGATCTTGTTCACGCCTTTATAGCGATCGGATATTTTGTTTGAATTTTGGATTGGACACAAAGATTAAGCTACGCAAATAAACACGAGCGATCGAGACGTAAACAAAATTTCTAATGGATCAAGACATAATAAAACTCACGAAAAAATAGCGGATCACGAAACTAGGGTTTGGATTTTTTTTTGTGTTTTCGGTTTATGGACTATAGGATGACAAGTAATAAACTGAAATTTAAAGGGATAAGATCCCACCGAGTAAACCGCGCTCGATACCAAGATGATACGGGTGCCCGATCTTCTCGACGTGGGATGGATACTAACGGAGTCTTCTTTGAATCGTAATGATCCTCCAATGCCAATGCAAGGGACGAACACTCTTTAATCCGCCAAAACACACTCGTGTTGATTTCACGACCGTAAGCGAAGATCTACCGTGCACCCAATTCCCAACGGAAAGGTGAGCGATCTTGATTGAAGAAAATCACTCCAAATTCCCCATGGAACTTGGTAGCAATGCTAAACTCGAATAAACTTTAGTAGATTCATTATTCTCAAACGTGGTCTACCTTACAATGGGGTCTAACCCTTAATATATAGTACCACAGCCACCTCATGGCTGGCCAAGAGGTCCTAAACAAACTCAACACATCCCTACATGTATTTGAAACAAACTCACACAAAGGAAAAACCTAAAATTAAACCGTCACAATGTTTCGGTCATACCTTTTTATCCGTGACGAATTTGAAGGTGGGGCCAGATCCATTGCGTAGCCCTTGAAATTATCTTTCCAATGATTACAAGAACACCTGAATCGGACTCCGTTTGTGAAAGTTATGGCCTTTTTAGTAACTGCCTGTCAGGCTGTCCCGAACCGAATCCGAATTGAATTCTGAGTTGAATCCGAGTTTGAATTGGATTGAGCACGTGGGAGGTCGAATTTGGCTTGAAAATCTTATCCAAAACTTGTAGTTTAAGTCGTTGGGCTCCTCCCTTTTTGCTCTCCCACTGCATTGGCTTCTTTCCTCCTTGTGCTTCTCCATAACTTTGGCCCCGGAATCATCATAATATTCAAACCTAATAATAAACAAGAATTTGACATAAGGTAGTATATCGTTCCCACAAATAGAAGGAAATTCATTAAGAAACAAATTCACCTGACAATATTTAATGCGGCTCAATGCTTCTTTCCAGTGAAATAATGTATTTGACTTAAAAGTGCTAAGCATATGCGTATCCGCATCAACTTATCTCCTTTGTATACTTCAGACTAGTCACTGATATTGCATTCAGGGCTGCTCCTGAATACCACTCCAGCCGATCAAAATTTTTTTAAAAGTTTAGAGAGAGAGAGAGTGGTGAGCAAAAGTTCAGTTGCGATGCTTGGCACTCCTGAATACGACGTTTGGCACTTCTTTGACTTACTGGACTACACGGAGTTCCATATGGCTTCCTAGTAAGCAATGGCACACAAGAGCGACATTGCGATGTTAGGCACTCGGTTGGGTTGCATGACTCGGGTGGATTCCGAATGGCTTTTTCACTAAGCAAGTGTTTACAAGAAGTGCACTGCGGTGTTTCGCTCTTTGCTGTCTTAGTAGACTCGTACGGAATGCATATGGCTTCTCTATTAACAAATGGCACACAATAGGTTCATTACTTGCTGTCCTATAATCCATAAACCGAAAACACAAAAAAAATTTCCAAACACTAGTTTCGCATCTTTTATTTTCGTGAGTTTTCTTAAGTCTTGATCCATTAGAAATTTTGTTTACGTGCTGATCTTTGTGTTCCTTCGCGTAACTTGATCTTGTGTCCCCACAAAACAAAAAAGTAGATTCAATTTACTCTTGAAGTTGAGTCCGTTTCTACAACTCCTCCCAGTTAATCCGAGTACAACCCTACAATCCCATTCGGTTTTGGCTAGCTGTCCACTTCGAATCCGTTTGGAAGTTGCCATCGAAACCAACTCTAGGACATTGTTAGCAATGGCACACAAGAGCAGCATTTGCGATGTTAGGCACTCGGTTGGGTTGCGTGACTCGGGTGGATTCCGAATGGCTTTTTCACTAAGCAAGTGTTTACAAGAAGTGCACTGCGGTGTTTCGCTCTTTGCTATCTTAGTAGACTTGTACGGATTCCATATGGCTTCTCTACTTGCTGTCCTGTAGTCCATAAACCGAAAACACAAAAAAAAATTTCAAACCCTAGTTTCGCATCTTTTATTTTCGTGAGTTTTCTAAAGTCTTCATCCATTAGAAATTTTGTTTACGTGCCGATCTTTGTGTTCCTTCGCAGAACTTGATCTTGTGTCCCCACAAAACAAAAAAAGTAGATTCAATTTACTCTTGAAGTTGTGTCCGTTTCTACAACTCCTCCCATATCAATCCATGTACAACCCTAGAATCCCATTCGGTTTTGGCTAGCCGTCCACTTCCAAATCCGTTTGGAAGTTGCCATCCGAAACCAACTCTACGACAGGAGTTAGTGTTCACGTTGGTTTCCTTGAACACCATACATACGAGCTTCCCTTATCTCCTTTGTATACTTGAGACTAGTCACTGATATTGCATTCAGGGCTGCTCCTGAATACCACTCCAGCCGATCAAAATTTTTTTTAAAGTTTAGAGAGAGAGAGAGAGTGGTGAGCAAAAGTTCAGTTGCGATGCTTGGCACTCCTGAATACGACGTTTGGCACTTCATTGACTTACCAGACTCGCACGGATTCCACATGGCTTCCCTAGTAAGCAATGGCACACAAGAGCAGCATTTGCGATGTTAGGCACCCAGTTGGGTTGCATGACTCGGGTGGATTCCGAATGGCTTTTTCACTAAACAAGTGTTTACGAGAAGTGCATTGCGGTGTTTCGCTCTTTGCTATCTTAGTAGACTCGTACGGATTCCATATGGCTTCTCTACTTGCTGTCTCAGAGTCCATAAACCGAAAACACAAAAAAATTTCAAACCCTAGTTTCGCATCTTTTATTTTCGTGAGTTTTCTTAAGTCTTGATCCATTAGAAATTTTGTTTACGTGCCGATCTTTGTGTTCCTTCACGTAACTTGATCTTGTGTCCCCACAAAACAAAAAGGTAGATTCAATTTACTCTTGAAGTTGAGTCCGCTTTCTGACTCCTCCCGGATCAATCCGTGTACAACCCTAGAATCCCATTCGGTTTTGGCTAGCTGTCCACTTCCGAATCCGTTTGGAAGTTGCCATCCGAAACTAACTCTAGGACAGGAGTTAGTGTTCACGTTGGTTTCCTTGAACACCACACATACGAGCTTCACTTATCTCCTTTGAATACTTGAGACTAGTCACAGATATTGCATTGAGGGCTGCTCCTGAATACCAGTCCAGCCGATAAAAAAAATTCAAAGTTTATAGAGAGAGAGAGTGTTGAGCAAAAAGTTCAGTTGCGATGTTTGGCACTCCACGAATCGACGTTTGGCACTTCATTGACTTACTGACTTCAGACGGATTCCATATGGCTTCCTAGTAAGCAATGGCACACAAGAGCGACATTGCGATGTTACGGACTCGGTTGGGTTGCATGACTCGGGTGGATTCCGAATGGCTTTTTCACTAAGCAAGTGTTTACAAGAAGTGCACTGCGGTGTTTCGCTCTTTGCTATCTTAGTAGACTCGTACGGATTCCATATGGCTTCTCTATTAACGAATTGCACACAACAGGTTCATTACTTGCTGTCCCATAGTCCATTAACCGAAAACACAAAAAAAAATTTCCAAACCCTAGTTTCGCATCTGTTATTTTTGTGAGTTTTCTTAAGTCTTGATCCATTAGAAATTTCGTTTACGTGCTGATCTTTGTGTTCCTTCGCGTAACTTGATCTTGTGTCCCCTCAAAACAAAAGAAAATGATTCAATTTACTCTTGAAGTTGAGTCCGTGTCTACAACTCCTCCTAGATCAATCCAACTACAACCCTAGAATCCCATTCGGTTTTGGCTAGCTGTCCACTTCCGAATCCGTTCGGATGTTGCCATCCGAGACCAACTCTAGGACAGGAGTTAGTGTTCACGTTGGTTAAATTGAACACTACACATACGAGCTTCACTTATCTCCTTTGAATACTTGAGACTAGTCACAGATATTGCATAGAGGGCTACTCACGAATACCATCCGGTAGATAAAAATTCAAAGTTTAGAGAGAGAGATAGTGGTGAGCAAAAGTTCGATTGCGATGTTTGGCACTCGAGTCTGACGTTTGGCACTTCATTGACTTACCGGACTCAGACGGATTCCATATGGCTTCCCTAGTAAGCAATGGCACACAAGAGCAGCATTTGCGACGTTAGGCACTCGGTTGGGTTGCATGACTCGGGTGAATTCGAATGGCTTTTCACTAAGTAAGTGTTTACAAGAAGTGCCTTTGCGGTGTTTAGCTCTTTCTTTGTCTTAGTAGACTCGCATGATTCCATATGGCTTCTCTATTAACGAATGGCACACAACAGGTTCATTACTTGCTGTCCCATAGTCCATTAACCGAAAACACAAAAAAACATTTCCAAACCCTAGTTTTGCATGTGTTATTTTCGTGAGTTTTCTTAAGTCTTGATCCATTAGAAATTTTGTTTACGTGCTGATCTTTGTGTTCCTTCGCGTAACTTGATCTTGTGTCCCCACAAAACAAAAAAAAGTGATTCAATTTACTCTTGAAGTTGAGTCCGTGTCTACAACTCCTCCCAGATCAATCCGAGTACAACCCTAGAATCCCATTCGGTTTTGGCTAGCTGTCCACTTCCGAATCCGTTTGGAAGTTGCCAGCCGAAACCACCTCTAGGACAGGAGTTAGTGTTCATGTCGGTTTCTTTGAACACCATACATACGAGCTTCACTTATCTACTTTGAATAATTGAGACTAGTCATCGACATCGCATTGAGGGCTGCTCACGAATACCACTCCACCGATCAAAATTTTCTTCAAAGTTTAGAGAGAGAGTGGTGAGCAAAAGTTCGATTCGATGTTTGGCACTCTGAATCTGACGTTTGGCACTTCATTGACTTACCGGACTCAGACGGATTCCATATGGCTTCCCTAGTAAGCAATGGCACACAAGAGCGACATTTGCGATGTTAGGCACTCGATTGGGTTGCATGACTGGGTGGATCCCGAATGGCTTTTTCCTAAGCAAGTGTTTACAAGAAATGCATTTGCGGTGTTTCGCTCTGTCTTTGTCTTAGTAGACACGTCTGATTCCATATGGCTTCCTATTAACGAATGGCACACAATGGTTCATTACTTGCGTCCCATAGTCCATTAACCGAAAAACAAAAAAATTTGAAACCCTAGTTTCACATCTTTCATTTTCGTGAGTTTTCTTAAGTCTTGATCCATTGGAAATTTTGTTTACGTCTTTGATCTTTGTGTTCCTTCACAGTAACTTGATCTTGTGTCCCCACAAAACAAAAAAAAGTAGATTCAATTTACTCTTGAAGTTGAGTCCGTGTATACAATTCATCCAAGATCAATCCGAGTACAACCCTAGAATCTCATTCGGTTTTGGCTAGCTGTCCACTTCCGAATCCGTTTGGAAGTTGCCAGCCGAAACCAACTCTAGGACAGGAGTTAGTGTTCATGTCGGCTTCTTTGAACACCATACATACGAGCTTCACTTATCTCCTTTGAATACTTGAGACTACTCACGATATTGCATTCGGGCTGCTCAGGAATACCACTCCACCGATCAAAAAAATTTCAAAGTTTAGAGAGAGAGTGGTGAGCAAAAGTTCGATATGCGATGTTTGGCACTCTGAATCTGACGTTTGGCACTTCATTGACTTACAGACTCGCATGGATTCCATATGTCTTCCTAGTAAGCAATGGCACACAAGAGCGGCATTTGCGATGTTAGGCACTCGGTTGGGTTGCATGACTCGGGTGGATCCCGAATGGCTTTTTCACTAAGCAAGTGTTTACAAGAAGTGCCTTTGCGGTGTTTCGCTCTTCTTTGTCTTAGTAGACTCGCACGGATTCCATATGGCTTCTATTAACGAATGGCACACAATAGGTTCATTACTTGCGTCCCATAGTCCATAAACCGAAAACACAAAAAATTCAAACCCTAGTTTCGCATCTTTTATTTTCGTGAGTTTTCTTAAGTCTTGATCCATTAGAAATTTTGTTTACGTGTTGATCTTTGTGTTCCTTCACGTAACTTGATCTTGTGTCCCCACAAAACAAAAAAGTAGATTCAATTTACTCTTGAAGTTGAGTCCGTTCTACAACTCCTCCCGGATCAATCCGAGTACAACCCTAGAATCCCATTCGGTTTTGGCTAGCTGTCCACTTCGAATCCGTTTGGAAGTTGAAACCAACTCTAGCACGAGTTATTGTTCACCTTTGAACACCATCTAGGCTTCACTTATCTCCTTTGAATACTTGAGACTTGTTAGCATTGATGGCGATCAAAAATTTCAAAGTTTAGAGAGAGAGTGGTGAGCAAAAGTTCGATTGCGATGTTTGGCGATTTGACGTTTGGCACTTCATTGACTTTATGGACTCACTTCCCTAGTAAGCAATTGGGCATTTACGATGTTAGGACTCGGTTGGGTTGCATGACTCGGGTGGATCACGAATGGCTTTTCACTAAGCAAGTGTTTACAAGGAATGCATGCGGTGTTTTTCTCTTTTTATCTTAGTAGACATTGATTCCATATGGCTTCCTATATGGCAACAGGTTCATTACTTGTTGTCCCATAGTCCATAAACCGAAAAACAAAAAAATTTCAAACCCTAGTTTCGCATCTTTTATTTTTGTGAGTTTTCTTAAGTCTTGATCCATTGAAAATTTTGTTTACGTGCCGATCTTTGTGTTCCTTCGCGTAACTTGATCTTGTGTCCCCACAAAACAAAAAAAGTAGATTCAATTTACTCTTGAAGTTGTGTCCGTTTCTACAACTCCTCCCAAATCAATCCATGTACAACCCTAGAATCCCATTCGGTTTTGGCTAGCTGTCCACTTTAGAATCCGTTTGGAAGTTGCCATCCGAAACCAACTCTAGGACAGGAGTTAGTGTTCACGCTGGTTTCCTTGAACACCATACATACGAGCTTCACTTATCTCCTTTGAATACTTGAGACTAGTCACTGATATTGCATTGAGGGCTGCTCCTGAATACCACTCCAGCCGATCAAAAAAATTTCAAAGTTTAGAGAGAGAGAGAGAGAGTGGTGAGCAAAAAGTTCAGTTGCGATGTTTGGCAGTCCTGAATACGACGTTTGGCACTTCATTGACTTACCAGACTCGCACGGATTCCATATGTCTTCCCTAGTAAGCAATGGCACACAAGAGCAGCATTTGCGATGTTAGGCACCAGTTGGGTTGCATGACTCGGGTGGATTCGAATGGCTTTTTCACTAAACAAGTGTTTACAAGAAGTGCATTGTGGTGTTTCGCTCTTTGCTATCTTAGTAGACTCGCACGATTCCATATGGCTTCCTATTAACGAATGGCACAACAGGTTCTACTTGCTGTCCTATAGTCCATTAACCGAAAACACAAAAAAATTTCAAACCCTAGTTTCGCATCTTTTATTTTCGTGAGTTTTCTTAAGTCTTGATCCATTAGAAATTTTGTTTACGTGCTGATCTTTGTGTTCCTTCACAGAACTTGATCTTGTGTCCCCACAAAACAAAAAAAAGTAGATTCAATTTACTCTTGAAGTTGAGTCCGTATCTACAACTCCTCCCGGTCAATCCGAGTACAACCCTAGAATCCAATTCGGTTTTGGCTAGCTGTCCACTTCCGAATCCGTTTGGAAGTTGCCGTCCGAAACTAACTCCAGGACAGGAGTTAGTGTTCAGGTTGGTTTCCTTGAACACCATACATACGAGCTTCACTTATCTCCTTTGAATACTTGAGACTAGTCATTGATATTGCATTGAGGGCTGCTCCTGAATACCAGTCCAGCCGATAAAAAAAATTCAAAGTTTATAGAGAGAGAGAGTGTTGAGCAAAAAGTTCAGTTGCGATGTTTGGCACTCCTGAATACGACGTTTGGCACTTCATTGACTTACCAGACTCGCACGGATTCCATATGGCTTCCCTAGTAAGCAATGGCACACAAGAGCAGCATTTGCGATGTTAGGCACTCGGTTGGGTTGCATGACTCGGGTGGATTCCGAATGGCTTTTTCACTAAGCAAGTGTTTACAAGAAGTGCACTGCGGTGTTTCCACTTTGCTGTCTTAGTAGACTCGTACGGATTCCATATGGCTTCTCTATTAACGACTGCCACACAACAGGTTCATTACTTGTTGTCCCATAGTCCATTAACCGAAAACACAAAAAAAAATTTCCAAACCCTAGTTTCGCATCTGTTATTTTTGTGAGTTTTCTTAAGTCTTGATCCATTAGAAATTTCGTTTACGTGCTGATCTTTGTGTTCCTTCGCGTAACTTGATCTTGTGTCCCCTCAAAACAAAAGAAAATGATTCAATTTACTCTTGAAGTTGAGTCCGTGTCTACAACTCCTCCTAGATCAATCCAACTACAACCCTAGAATCCCATTCGGTTTTGGCTAGCTGTCCACTTCCGAATCCGTTCGGATGTTGCCATCCGAGACCAACTCTAGGACAGGAGTTAGTGTTCACGTTGGTTAAATTGAACACTACACATACGAGCTTCACTTATCTCCTTTGAATACTTGAGACTAGTCACAGATATTGCATAGAGGGCTACTCCTGAATACCAGTCCAGCCGATAAAAAATTCAAAGTTTAGAGAGAGAGAGATAGTGGTGAGCAAAAAGTTCAGTTGCGATGTTTGGCACTCCAGAATACGACGTTTGGCACTTCATTGACTTACCAGACTCGCACGGATTCCATATGGCTTCCCTAGTAAGCAATGGCACACAAGAGCAGCATTTGCGACGTTAGGCACTCGGTTGGGTTGCATGACTCGGGTGAATTCCGAATGGCTTTTTCACTAAGTAAGTGTTTACAAGAAGTGCACTGCGGTGTTTCGCTCTTTGCTGTCTTAGTAGACTCGTACAGATTCCATATGGCTTCTCTATTAACGAATGGCACACAACAGGTTCATTACTTGCTGTCCCATAGTCCATTAACCGAAAACACAAAAAAACATTTCCAAACCCTAGTTTTGCATGTGTTATTTTCGTGAGTTTTCTTAAGTCTTGATCCATTAGAAATTTTGTTTACGTGCTGATCTTTGTGTTCCTTCACGGAACTTGATCTTGTGTCCCCACAAAACAAAAAAAAGTAGATTCAATTTACTCTTGAAGTTGAGTCCGTGTCTACAACTCCTCCCAGATCAATCCGAGTACAACCCTAGAATCCCATTCGGTTTTGGCTAGCTGTCCACTTCCGAATCCGTTTGGAAGTTGCCAGCCGAAACCACCTCTAGGACAGGAGTTAGTGTTCATGTCGGTTTCTTTGAACACCATACATACGAGCTTCACTTATCTACTTTGAATAATTGAGACTAGTCACTGATACTGCATTGAGGGCTGCTCCTGAATACCACTCCAGCCGATCAAAAATTTTCTTCAAAGTTTAGAGAGAGAGAGAGAGTGGTGAGCAAAAAGTTCAGTTGCGATGTTTGGCACTCCTGAATACGACGTTTGGCACTTCATTGACTTACCAGACTCGCACGGATTCCATATGGCTTCCCTAGTAAGCAATGGCACACAAGAGCAGCATTTGCGATGTTAGGCACTCGGTTGGGTTGCATGACTCGGGTGGATCCCGAATGGCTTTTTCCCTAAGCAAGTGTTTACAAGAAATGCACTGCGGTGTTTCGCTCTGTGCTGTCTTAGTAGACACGTACGGATTCCATATGGCTTCCCTATTAACGAATGGCACACAACAGGTTCATTACTTGCTGTCCCATAGTCCATTAACCGAAAAAACAAAAAAAAATTTGAAACCCTAGTTTCACATCTTTCATTTTCGTGAGTTTTCTTAAGTCTTGATCCATTGGAAATTTTGTTTACGTGCTGATCTTTGTGTTCCTTCGCGTAACTTGATCTTGTGTCCCCACAAAACAAAAAAAAGTAGATTCAATTTACTCTTGAAGTTGAGTCCGTGTATACAATTCATCCAAGATCAATCCGAGTACAACCCTAGAATCTCATTCGGTTTTGGCTAGCTGTCCACTTCCGAATCCGTTTGGAAGTTGCCAGCCGAAACCAACTCTAGGACAGGAGTTAGTGTTCATGTCGGCTTCTTTGAACACCATACATACGAGCTTCACTTATCTCCTTTGAATACTTGAGACTACTCACTGATACTGCATTAAGGGCTGCTCCGGAATACCACTCCAGCCGATCAAAAAAAATTTCAAAGTTTAGAGAGAGAGAGATAGTGGTGAGCAAAAGTTCGATGCATGATGTTTGGCGATCCCGAATCGACGTTTGGCACTTCATTGACTTACCGGACTCGCATGGATTCTCAGATGTCTTCCCTAGTAAGCAATGGCACACAAGAGCAGCATTTGCGATGTTAGGCACTCGGTTGGGTTGCATGACTCGGGTGGATTCCGAATGGCTTTTTCACTAAGCAAGTGTTTACAAGAAGTGCACTGCGGTGTTTCGCTCTGTGCTGTCTTAGTAGACTCGTACGGATTCCATATGGCTTCTCTATTAACGAATGGCACACAACAGGTTCATTACTTGCTGTCCCATAGTCCATTAACCGAAAAACAAAAAAAAATTCAAACCCTAGTTTCGCATCTTTTATTTTCGTGTGTTTTCTTAAGTCTTGATCCATTGGAAATTTTGTTTACGGATCTTTGTGTTCCTTCGCGTAACTTGATCTTGTGTCCCCACAAAACAAAAAAAAGTAGATTCAATTTACTCTTGAAGTTGAGTCCGTGTCTACAATTCCTCCCAGATCAATCCGAGTACAACCCTAGAATCCCATTCGGTTTTGGCTAGCTGTCCACTTCCGAATCCGTTTGGAAGTTGCAAGCCGAAACCAACTCTAGCACAGGAGTTATTGTTCATGTCGGTTTCTTTGAACACCATACATACGAGCTTCACTTATCTCCTTTGAATACTTGAGACTTGTCATCGATCTCGCATTGAGGGCTGCTCCCGAATACCACTCCAGCCGATCAAAAAAATTTCAAAGTTTAGAGAGAGAGAGAGAGTGGTGAGCAAAAAGTTCAGTTGCGATGTTTGGCAGTCCTGAATACGACGTTTGGCACTTCATTGACTTACCAGACTCGCATGGACTCTATATATCTTCCCTAGTAAGCAATGGCACACAAGAGCGGCATTTACGATGTTAGGCACTCGGTTGGGTTGCATGACTCGGGTGGATCACGAATGGCTTTTTCACTAAGCAAGTGTTTACAAGGAATGCACTGCGGTGTTTCGCTCTGTGCTGTCTTAGTAGACATGTACGGATTCCATATGGCTTCTCTATTAACGAATGGCACACAACAGGTTCATTACTTGTTGTCCCATAGTCCATTAACCGAAAAAACAAAAAAAATTTCAAACCCTAGTTTCGCATCTTTTATTTTTGTGAGTTTTCTTAAGTCTTGATGCATTGAAAATTTTGTTTACGTGCTGATCTTTCTGTTCCTTCGCGTAACTTGATCTTGTGTCCCCACAAAACAAAAAAAAGTAGATTCAATTTACTCTTGAAGTTGAGTCTGTGTCTACAATTCCTCCCAAATCAATCCGAGTACAACCCTAGAATCCCATTCGGTTTTGGCTAGCTGTCCACTTCCGAATCCGTTTGGAAGTTGCCAGCCGAAACCAACTCTAGGACAGGAGTTAGTGTTCATGTCGGTTTCTTTGAACACCATACATACGAGCTTCACTTATCTCCTTTGAATACTTGAGACTAGTCACTGATACTGCATTGAGGGCTGCTCCGGAATACCACTCCAGCCGATCAAAAAAAATTTCAAAGTTTAGAGAGAGAGAGAGAGTGGTGAGCAAAAGTTCAGTTGCGATGTTTGGCGATCTGAATCGTTTGGCACTTCATTGACTTTCCAGACTCGCACGGATAACATATGGCTTCCCTAGTAAGCAATGGCTCACAAGAGCGGCATTTGCGATGTTAGGCACTCGGTTGGGTTGCATGACTCGGGTGGATCCCGAATGGCTTTTTCACTAAGCAAGTGTTTACAAGAAGTGCACTGTGGTGTTTCGCTCTTTGCTGTCTTAGTAGACTCGTACGGATTCCATATGGCTTCTCTATTAACGAATGGCACACAACAGGTTCATTACTTGCTGTCCTATAGTCCATTAACCGAAAACACAAAAAAAAATTCCAAACCCTAGTTTCGCATCTTTTATTTTCGTGAGTTTTCTTAAGTCTTGATCCGTTAGAAATTTTGTTTACGTGCTGATCTTTGTGTTCCTTCGCGTAACTTGATCTTGTGTCCCCACAAAACAAAAAAAAGTAGATTCAATTTACTCTTGAAGTTGAGTCCGTGTCTACAATTCCTCCCAGATCAATCCGAGTACAACCCTAGAATCCCATTCGGTTTTGGCTAGTTGTCCACTCCGAATCCGTTTGGAAGTTGCCGGTAGAAACCAACTCTAGGACGAGAGTTAGTGTTCATGTCGGTTTCTTTGAACACCATACATACGAGCTTCACTTATCTCCTTTGAATACTTGAGACTACTCACTGATACTGCATTGAGGGCTGCTCCGGAATACCACTCCAGCCGATCAAAAAAATTTCAAAGTTTAGAGAGAGAGAGAGAGAGTGGTGAGCAAAAATTTCAGTTGCGATGTTTGGCAGTCCTAAATACGACGTTTGGCACTTCATTGACTTACCAGACTCGCACGGATTCCATATGTCTTCCCTAGTAAGCAATGGCACACAAGAGCAGCATTTGCGATGTTAGGCACTCGGTTTGGTTGCATGACTCGGGTGGATTCCGAATGGCTTTTTCACTAAGCAAGTGTTTACAAGAAGTGCACTGCGGTGTTTCGCTCTTTGCTGTCTTAGTAGACTCGTACGGATTCCATATGGCTTCTCTATTAACGAATGGCACACAACAGGTTCATTACTTGCTATCCCATAGTCCATTAACCGAAAACACAAAAAAAAATTCCAAACCCTAGTTTCGCATCTTTTATTTTCGTGAGTTTTCTTAAGTCTTGATCCGTTAGAAATTTTGTTTACGTGCTGATCTTTGTGTTCCTTCGCGTAACTTGATCTTGTGTCCCCACAAAACAAAAAAGTAGATTCAATTTACTCTTGAAGTTGAGTCCGTGTCTACAATTCCTCCCAGATCAATCCGAGTACAACCCTAGAATCCCATTCGGTTTTGGCTAGCTGTCCACTTCCGAATCCGTTTGGAAGTTGCGGTAGAAACCAACTCTAGGACAGGAGTTAGTGTTCATGTCGGTTTCTTTGAACACCATACATACGAGCTTCACTTATCTCCTTTGAATACTTGAGACTAGTCACTGATACTGCATTGAGGGCTGCTCCGGAATACCACTCCAGCCGATCAAAAAAAATTTCAAAGTTTCTAAGAGAGAGAGAGAGAGTGGTGAGCAAAAAGTTCAGTTGCGATGTTTGGCAGTCCTGAATACGACGTTTGGCACTTCATTGACTTACCAGACTCGCATGGACTCTGTATGTCTTCCCTAGTAAGCAATGGCACACAAGAGCGGCATTTACGATGTTAGGCACTCGGTTGGGTTGCATGACTCGGGTGGATCCCGAATGGCTTTTTCACTAAGCAAGTGTTTACAAGAAGTGCACTGCGGTGTTTCGCTCTGTGCTGTCTTAGTAGACACGTACGGATTCCATATGGCTTCTCTATTAACGAATGGCACACAACAGGTTCATTACTTGATGTCCCATAGTCCATTAACCGAAAAAACAAAAAAAAATTTTCTAACCCTAGTTTCGCATCTTTTATTTTCGTGAGTTTTCTTAAGTCTTGATCCATTGAAAGTTTTGTTTACGTGCTGATCTTTGTGTTCCTTCGCGTAACTTGATCTTGTGTCCCCACAAAACAAAAAAAAGTAGATTCAATTTACTCTTGATGTTGAGTCCGTGTCTACAATTCCTCCCAGATCAATCCGAGTACAACCCTAGAATCCCATTCGGTTTTGGCTAGCTGTCCACTTCCGAATCCGTTTGGAAGTTGCCAGCCGAAACCAACTCTAGGACAGGAGTTAGTGTTCATGTCGGTTTCTTTGAACACCATACATACGAGCTTCACTTATCTCCTTTGAATACTTGAGACTACTCACTGATACTGCATTGAGGGCTGCTCCGGAATACCACTCCAGCCGATCAAAAAAATTTCAAAGTTTAGAGAGAGAGAGAGAGTGGTGAGCAAAAAGTTCAGTTGCGATGTTTGGCAGTCCTGAATACGACGTTTGGCACTTCATTGACTTACCAGACTCGCATGGATTCTGTATGTCTTCCCTAGTAATTAATGGCACACAAGAGCGGCATTTGCGATGTCAGGCACTCGGTTGGGTTGCACGACTCGGGTGGATCCCGAATGGCTTTTTCACTAAGCAAGTGTTTACAAGAAGTGCCTTTGCGGTGTTTCGCTCTTCTTTGTCTTAGTAGACTCGTACGGATTCCATATGGCTTCTCTATTAACGAATGGCACACAACAGGTTCATTACTTGCTGTCCCATAGTCCATTAACCGAAAACACAAAAAAAAATTCCAAACCCAAGTTTCGCATCTTTTATTTTCGTGAGTTTTCTTAAGTCTTGATCCGTTAGAAATTTTGTTTACGTGCTGATCTTTGTGTTCCTTCGCGTAACTTGATCTTGTGTCCCCACAAAACAAAAAAAAGTAGATTCAATTTACTCTTGAAGTTGAGTCCGTGTCTACAATTCCTCCCATATCAATCCGAGTACAACCCTAGAACCCCATTCGGTTTTGGCTAGCTGTCCACTTTCGAATCCGTTTGGAAGTTGCCAGCCGAAACCAACTCTAGGACAGGAGTTAGTGTTCATGTCGGTTTCGTTGAACACCATACATACGAGCTTCACTTATCTCCTTTGAATACTTGAGACTTGTCAACGACTCGCATTGAGGGCTGCTCCGAATACCACTCCACCGATCAAAAAATTTCAAAGTTTAGAGAGAGAGAGAGTGGTGAGCAAAAGTTCGATTGCGATGTTTGGCGATCCTGAATCGACGTTTGGCACTTCATTGACTTACCGGTCGCATGGATTCTCAGTATGTCTTCCCTGGTAAGAAATGGCACACAAGAGCGGCATTTGCGATGTTAGGCACTCGGTTGGGTTGCATGACTCGGGTGGATCCCGAATGACTTTTTCACTAAGCAAGTGTTTACAAGAAGTGCACTGCGGTGTTTCGCTCTGTGCTGTCTTAGTAGACTCGTACGGATTCCATATGGCTTCTCTATTAACGAATGGCACATAACAGGTTCATTACTTGCTGTCCTATAGTCGATTAACCGAAAACACAAAAAAATTCCAAACCCTAGTTTCGCATCTTTTATTTTTGTGAGTTTTCTTAAGTCTTGATCCATTGGAAATTTTGTTTACGTGCTGATCTTTGTGTTCCTTCGCGTAACTTGATCTTGTGTCCCCACAAAACAAAACAAAAAGTAGATTCAATTTACTCTTGAAGTTGAGTCCGTGTCTACAATTCCTCCCAGATCAATCCGAGTACAACCCTAGAATCCCATTCGGTTTTGGCTAGCTGTCACTTCCGAATCCGTTTGGTAGTTGCCAGCCGAAACCAACTCTAGGACAAGAGTTAGTGTTCATGTCGGTTTCTTTGAACACCATACATACGAGCTTCACTTATCTCCTTTGAATACTTGAGACTAGTCACTGATACTGCATTGAGGGCTGCTCCGGAATACCACACCAGCCGATCAAAAAAAATTTCAAAGTTTAGAGAGAGAGAGAGAGAGAGTGGTGAGCAAAAAGTTCAGTTGCGATGTTTGGCAGTCCTGAATACGACGTTTGGCACTTCATTGACTTACCAGACTCGCATGGACTCTGTATGTCTTCCCTAGTAAGCAATGGCACACAAGAGCGGCATTTACGATGTTAGGCACTCGGTTGGGTTGCACGACTCGGGTGGATCCCGAATGGCTTTTTCACTAAGCAAGTGTTTACAAGAAGTGCACTGCGGTGTTTCGCTCTTTGCTGTCTTAGTAGACTCGTACGGATTCCATATGGCTTCTCTATTAACGAATGGCACACAACAGGTTCATTACTTGCTGTCCCATAGTCCATTAACCGAAAACACAAAAAAAAATTCCAAACCCTAGTTTCGCATCTTTTATTTTCGTGAGTTTTCTTAAGTCTTGATCCGTTAGAAATTTTGTTTACGTGCTGATCTTTGTGTTCCTTCGCAGTAACTTGATCTTGTGTCCCCACAAAAAAAAAAAGTAGATTCAATTTACTCTTGAAGTTGAGTCCGTGTCTACAATTCCTCCCATATCAATCCGAGTACAACCCTAGAATCCCATTCGGTTTTGGCTAGCTGTCCACTTCGAATCCGTTTGGAAGTTGCCACCAAACCAACTCTAGCACGGAGTTAGTGTTCATGTCGGTTTCTTTGAACACCATACATATGAGCTTCACTTATCTCCTTTGAATACTTGAGACTAGTCAATGACACTGCATTGAGGGCTGCTCCTGAATACAACTCCAGTCGATAAAAAAAATTCAAAGTTTAGAGAGAGAGAGAGAGTGGTGAGCAAAAAGTTCAGTTGCGATGTTTGGCAGTCCTGAATACGATGTTTGGCACTTCATTGACTTACCAGACTCGCACGGATTCTGTATGTCTTCCCTAGTAAGCAATGGCACACAAGAGCGGCATTTGCGATGTTAGGCACTCGGTTGGGTTGCATGACTCAGGTGGATCCCGAATGGCTTTTTCACTAAGCAAGTGTTTACAATATGTGCACTGCGGTGTTTCGCTCTTTGCTGTCTTAGTAGACTTGTACGGATTCCATATGGCTTCTCTATTAACGAATGGCACACAACAGGTTCATTACTTGCTGTCCTATAGTCCATTAACCGAAAACACAAAAAAAAAATTCCAAACCCGAGTTTCGCATCTTTTATTTTCGTGAGTTTCCTTAAGTCTCCGTTAGAAATTTTGTTTATGTGCTGATCTTTGTGTTCCTTCGCGTAACTTGATCTTGTGTCCCCACAAAACAAAAAAAAGTAGATTCAATTTACTCTTCAAGTTGAGTCCGTGTCTACAATTCCTCCCATATCAATCCGAGTACAACCCTAGAATCCCATTCGGTTTTGGCTAGTTGTCCACTTCCGAATCCGTTTGGAAGTTGCCAGCCGAAACCAACTCTAGGACAGAGTTAGTGTTCATGTCGGTTTCTTTGAACACCATACATACGAGCTTCACTTATCTCCTTTGAATACTTGAGACTACTCACGACATCGCATTGAGGGCTGCTCCGAATACCACTCCACCGATCAAAAAATTTCAAAGTTTAGAGAGAGAGAGAGTGGTGAGCAAAAAGTTCAGTTGCGATGTTTGGCAGTCCTGAATACGACGTTTGGCACTTCATTGACTTACCAGACTGCATGGATTCTGTATGTCTTCCCTGGTAAGAAATGGCACACAAGAGCGGCATTTGCGATGTTAGGCACTCGGTTGGGTTGCACGACTCGGGTGGATCCCGAATGACTTTTTCACTAAGCAAGTGTTTACAAGAAGTGCCTTTGCGGTGTTTCGCTCTTTGCTGTCTTAGTAGACTCGTACGGATTCCATATGGCTTCTCTATTAACGAATGGCACACAACAGGTTCATTACTTGCTATCCCATAGTCCATTAACCGAAAACACAAAAAAAAATTCCAAACCCTAGTTTCGCATCTTTTATTTTCGTGAGTTTTCTTAAGTCTTGATCCGTTAGAAATTTTGTTTACGTGCTGATCTTTGTGTTCCTTCGCGTAACTTGATCTTGTGTCCCCACAAAACAAAACAAAAAGTAGATTCAATTTACTCTTGAAGTTGAGTCCGTGTCTACAATTCCTCCCATATCAATCCGAGTACAACCCTAGAATCCCATTCGGTTTTGGCTAGCTGTCCACTTCCGAATCCGTTTGGAAGTTGCCAGCCGAAACCAACTCTAGCACAGGAGTTAGTGTTCATGTCGGTTTCTTTGAACACCATACATATGAGCTTCACTTATCTCCTTTGAATACTTGAGGCTAGTCAATGACACTGCATTGAGGGCTGCTCCTGAATACAACTCCAGCCGATCAAAAAAAAATTCAAAGTTTAGAGAGAGAGAGTGGTGAGCAAAAAGTTCAGTTGCGATGTTTGGCAGTCCTGAATACGATGTTTGGCACTTCATTGACTTACCAGACTCGCATGGATTCTGTATGTCTTCCCTAGTAAGCAATGGCACACAAGAGCGGCATTTGCGATGTTAGGCACTCGGTTGGGTTGCATGACTCGGGTGGATCCCGAATGGCTTTTTCACTAAGCAAGTGTTTACAATATGTGCACTGCGGTGTTTCGCTCTTTGCTGTCTTAGTAGACTTGTACGGATTCCATATGGCTTCTCTATTAACGAATGGCACACAACAGGTTCATTACTTGCTGTCCTATAGTCCATTAACCGAAAACACAAAAAAAAATTCCAAACCCTAGTTTCGCATCTTTTATTTTCGTGAGTTTCCTTAAGTCTCCGTTAGAAATTTTGTTTATGTGCTGATCTTTGTGTTCCTTCGCGTAACTTGATCTTGTGTCCCCACAAAACAAAAAAAAAGTAGATTCAATTTACTCTTCAAGTTGAGTCCGTGTCTACAATTCCTCCCATATCAATCCGAGTACAACCCTAGAATCCCATTCGGTTTTGGCTAGTTGTCCACTTCCGAATCCGTTTGGAAGTTGCCAGCCGAAACCAACTCTAGGACAGGAGTTAGTGTTCATGTCGGTTTCTTTGAACACCATACATACGAGCTTCACTTATCTCCTTTGAATACTTGAGACTACTCACGACATCGCATTGAGGGCTGCTCAGGAATACCACTCCACCGATCAAAAAATTTCAAAGTTTAGAGAGAGAGAGAGTGGTGAGCAAAAGTTCGATTGCGATGTTTGGCGATCCTGAATCGACGTTTGGCACTTCATTGACTTACTGCACTCGCATGGATTCAGTATGTCTTCCCTAGTAAGCAATGGCACACAAGAGCGGCATTTGCGATGTTAGGCACTCGGTTGGGTTGCACGACTCGGGTGGATCCCGAATGGCTTTTTCACTAAGCAAGTGTTTACAAGAAGTGCATCATGGTGTTTCGCTCTTCTTTGTCTTAGTAGACTCGCACGGATTCCATATGGCTTCTCTATTAACGAATGGCACACAACAGGTTCATTACTTGCTGTCCCATAGTCCATTAACCGAAAACACAAAAAAAATTCCAAACCCTAGTTTCGCATCTTTTATTTTCGTGAGTTTTCTTAAGTCTTGATCCGTTAGAAATTTTGTTTACGTGCTGATCTTTGTGTTCCTTCGCGTAACTTGATCTTGTGTCCCCACAAAACAAAAAAAAGTAGATTCAATTTACTCTTGAAGTTGAGTCCGTGTCTACAATTCCTCCCATATCAATCCGAGTACAACCCTAGAATCCCATTCGGTTTTGGCTAGCTGTCCACTTCCGAATCCGTTTGGAAGTTGCCAGCCGAAACCAACTCTAGCACAGGAGTTAGTGTTCATGTCGGTTTCTTTGAACACCATACATATGAGCTTCACTTATCTCCTTCGAATACTTGAGACTAGTCAATGACACTGCATTGAGGGCTGCTCCTGAATACAACTCCAGCCGATCAAAAAAAAATTCAAAGTTTAGAGAGAGAGAGAGAGTGGTGAGCAAAAAGTTCAGTTGCGATGTTTGGCAGTCCTGAATACGATGTTTGGCACTTCATTGACTTACCAGACTCGCATGGATTCTGTATGTCTTCCCTAGTAAGCAATGGCACACAAGAGCGGCATTTGCGATGTTAGGCACTCGGTTGGGTTGCATGACTCGGGTGGATCCCGAATGGATTTTTCACTAAGCAAGTGTTTACAATATGTGCACTGCGGTGTTTCGCTCTTTGCTGTCTTAGTAGACTTGTACGGATTCCATATGGCTTCTCTATTAACGAATGTCACACAACAGGTTCATTACTTGCTGTCCTATAGTCCATTAACCGAAAACACAAAAAAAAATTCCAAACCCTAGTTTCGCATCTTTTATTTTCGTGAGTTTTCTTAAGTCTCCGTTAGAAATTTTGTTTATGTGCTGATCTTTGTGTTCCTTCGCGTAACTTGATCTTGTGTCCCCACAAAACAAAAAAAAGTAGATTCAAATTACTCTTGAAGTTGAGTCCGTGTCTACAATTCCTCCCATATCAATCCGAGTACAACCCTAGAATCCCATTCGGTTTTGGCTAGCTGTCCACTTCCGAATCCGTTTGGAAGTTGCCAGCCGAAACCAACTCTAGCACAGGAGTTATTGTTTATGTCGGTTTCTTTGAACACCATACATACGAGCTTCACTTATCTCCTTTGAATACTTGAGACTAGTCACTGATACTGCATTGAGGGCTGCTCCTGAATACCACTCCAGCCGATCAAAAAAAAATTCAAAGTTTAGAGAGAGAGAGAGATAGAGTGGTGAGCAAAAAGTTCAGTTGCGATGTTTGGCAGTCCTGAATACGACGTTTGGCACTTCATTGACTTACCAGACTTGCATGGATTCTGTATGTCTTCCCTAGTAAGCAATGGCACACAAGAGTGGCATTTGCGATGTTAGGCACTCGGTTGGGTTGCATGACTCGGGTGGATCCCGAATGGCTTTTTCACTAAGCAAGTGTTTACAAGAAGTGCACTGCGGTGTTTCGCTCTTTGCTGTCTTAGTAGACTCGTACGGATTCCACATGGCTTCTCTATTAACGAATGGCACACAACAGGTTCATTACTTGCTGTCCCATAGTCCATTAACCGAAAACACAAAAAAAAAATTCCAAACCCTTGTTTCGCATCTTTTATTTTCGTGAGTTTTCTTAAGTCTTGATCCGTTAGAAATTTTGTTTACGTGCTGATCTTTGTGTTCCTTCGCGTAACTTGATCTTGTGTCCCCACAAAACAAAAAAAAGTAGATTCAATTTACTCTTGAAGTTGAGTCCGTGTCTACAATTCCTCCCATATCAATCCGAGTACAACCCTAGAATCCCATTCGGTTTTGGCTAGCTGTCCACTTCCGAATCCGTTTGGAAGTTGCCAGCCGAAACCAACTCTAGCACAGGAGTTAGTGTTCATGTCGGTTTCTTTGAACACCATACATACGAGCCTCACTTATCTCCTTTGAATACTTGAGACTAGTCACTGACACTGCATTGAGGGCTGCTCCTGAATACAACTCCAGCCGATCAATAAAAATTCAAAGTTTAGAGAGAGAGAGAGAGTGGTGAGCAAAAAGTTCAGTTGCGATGTTTGGCAGTCCTGAATACGACGTTTGGCACTTCATTGACTTACCAGACTCGCATGGATTCTGTATGTCTTCCCTAGTAAGCAATGGCACACAAGAGCGGCATTTGCGATGTTAGGCACTCGGTTGGGTTGCATGACTCGGGTGGATCCCGAATGGCTTTTTCACTAAGCAAGTGTTTTCAAGAAGTGCACTGCGGTGTTTCGCTCTGTGCTGTCTTAGTAGACTCGTACGAATTCCATATGGCTTCTCTATTAACGAATGGCACACAACAGGTTCATTACTTGCTGCCCCATAGTCCATTAGCCGAAAACACAAAAAAAAATTCCAAACCCTAGTTTGGCATCTTTTATTTTTGTGAGTTTTCTTAAGTCTTGATCCGTTAGAAATTTTGTTTACATGCTGATCTTTGTGTTTCTTCGCGTAACTTGATCTTGCATCCCCACAAAACAAAAAAAATGTAGATTCAATTTACTCTTGAAGTTGAGTCCGTGTCTACAATTCCTCCCAGATCAATCCGTGTACAACCCTAGAATCCCATTCGGTTTTGGCTAGCTGTCCACTTCCGAATCCGTTTGGAAGTTGCCAGTCGAAACCAACTCTAGGACAGGAGTTAGTGTTCATGTCGGTTTCTTTCAACACCATACATACGAGCTTCACTTATCTCCTTTGAATACTTGAGACTAGTCACTGATACTGCATTGAGGGCTGCTCCGGAATACCACTCCAGCCGATCAAAAAAAATTGCAAAGTTTAGAGAGATAGAGAGAGTGGTGAGCAAAAAGTTCAGTTGCGATGTTTGACAGTCCTGAATACGACGTTTGGCACTTCATTGACTTACCAGACTCGCATGGATTCTGTATGGCTTCCCTAGTAAGCAATGGCACACAAGAGCAGCATTTGCGATGTTAGGCACTCGGTTGGGTTGCATGACTCGGGTGGATTCCGAATGGCTTTTTCACTAAGCAAGTGTTTACAAGAAGTGCACTGCGGTGTTTCGCTCTTTGCTGTCTTAGTAGACTCGTACGGATTCCATATGGCTTCTCTATTAACGAATGGCACACAACAGGTTCATTACTTGCTGTCCTATAGTCCATTAACCGAAAACACAAAAAAAAATTTCCAGAACTCCTCCCAGATCAATCCGAGTATAATTTGTTTGTGTGGAACAACGAGAATGACACGATAATTGATTCATACATATACTATGCATATATGTGTTCTTTTTATCTACTACGCCTTCAGATGTTCTTGATATGCTAAGCAAAAGAAGTGTTGATGACAAATATATATACCATGCATATACGTTGTATTCTTTGCTTAGTAAAATTTTAGACTACCAAAAGCCGAGGACGGCTTTTCTTGAAGAATTGGAGGATGATGCGGATACGTACAAGCTTAGCACTTTTCAGTCAAATACATTATTTCACTGGAAAGAAGTATTGAGCCGCATTAGATATCGTCAGGTGAATTTGTTTCTTAAGGAGTTTCTTTTAATTGATGATGAACTTGGAATACTACATCATGATATTATTTTATGTATTCTTAGGTATGATTCTTGTGAAGAATTGGGAGCGCAAAAGGGAGGAGCACAAGGACTTAAACAACAAGTTTTGGATAAGATTTTCAAGCCAAAATTCGGACTTCCCACGTGCTCAATCCAATTCAAACTCGGATTCAACTCAGAATTCAATTCGGATTCGGTTCGGGACAGCCTGATAGGTAGTTACTAAAAAGGCCATAACTTTCACAAACGGAGTCTGATTCAAGTGTTCGTTTACTCGTTGGAAAGATAATTTCAAGGGCTACGCAATGGATCTGGCCCCACCTTCAAATTCGTCATGGATTAAAAGTTATGAATGAAACATTGTGACGGCTTAATTTTAGATTTTTCCTTTTGTGTGAGTTTGTTTCTAAATACATGTAGGGATGAGTTGGAGTTGGTTTAGGACTTCTTGGCCAGCCATGAGGTGGAGAGGGAACTATATATTGAGGGTTAGACCCCCATTGTAAGGGGACCACGTTTGAGAATAATGAATCTACTAAAGTTTGTTCGAGTTTAGCATTGCTACCGAAGTTCCATAGGGAATTAGGAATGATTTTTCTTCAATCAAGATCGTTCAACCTTTCCATTGGGAATTGGGAGCGCGATGGAACTTCATCGGTGGTAGTGAAGTTCAGCACGTGTGGTTGGCGAATTATAGAGTGCTAACTCTTGCATTGGCAACGGGAGATCACTACTGTTCATCAAACCCACGTGAGTATCTTGATCCTACGTCGAGAAGATCGGGAGACATATCAACTTCCTAACCAAGCTCCACAAAATATCCTTTGCCGTGCAATTGTGAGTCACTTTTAAATCCGCTTGATCATCCCTTGTTATTATAGACACCACCAAGTGTAAGTTTCTCTTGGCCTGAATCCACTTTGGAAAGGTAAGAACTTTACTTGGGAGAGAAAATAGTGAGATTGAGTTATTTCCATATATATATATATATATATTGCATAACTAACCATGACAGGATATTCAACAATTTGTTTCTCTCTGTGTGAATCAAATAGGAATGAATCTTCAGTGTTTCGTTACTCATGGTGCGATTCCAAACCCTACAATTTGTCCCCTCCGTTCTATGGAAGTAAAAATCCAGAGGAGTATCTTGAGTGGGAATGGCGATTGGGGAAAGAGTTTAGAGTTAGAAGCTTTCCAAAGACCAAGAAGTGATGCAAGCCACTATACAGTTTAAAGACTATGCTTATAGTTGGTGGTAACAATTATCTGGAAAACGATTCATTAGATCTTGGGAAGGTTTGAAGGTGATCATGAGAAACGAGTTTGTGCCATCCTATTATAAGTGGGGACTGCTCAATCATTTGGAAAGTATCATGCAAGGAAGTAATATAGTTCAGGAATATTATTTTCAGCTGCAAGATGCCTTGCATCGTGCAGGAGTCACTAGTGAATTTAAAGAGATGGCATACTTCAGAGGAGGCTCGAATGCTGAGATCACCGCTACACTTCAACATAAATATTTTAGTGGCATGCAAGATCTTGTGAATTATGCTATTATGCAGGAAAAGAGACTCATAGAGAGACGTAAATCACAGTTCAATCCATGTCCATACTTCAGCTCTTATGGTTCCACTAGTGTGACTATATATTGAGGGTTAGACCCCCATTGTAAGGCGGACCACGTTTGAGAATAATGAATCTACTAAAGTTTGTTTGAGTTAGCATTGCTACCGAAGTTCCATAGGGAATTAGGAGTGATTTTCTTCAATCAAGATCGTTCGGCCTTCCCGTTGGGTATTGGGTGCACGATAGATCTTCGCTTGGTGGTCGGTGAAATCAACACGAGTGTGTTTTGGTGGATTAAAGAGTGTTCGTCCCTTGCATTGGCATTAGAGGATCATTACGATTCATCAAGACTCCCGTGAGTATCGATCCTACGTCGAGAAGATCAGGCAACCCCGTATCATCATTCCTTTGTTTGCATCGAGTCATATTGATCTTTGTGTGTACGTTCATATACTTCACTTAAATCTTTTGGATCAGCATATGGGCAATACTTTCTAGCTTGGATTATTACTTAATTTTACAATATCGAGAAATCAGATCATGTAGGATAAATACTTCCTAACCAAGCTCCACAAAATATGATGAGGACATCCCAATCTTTAATAAGCACATTGAAGATGATCATAACAATGACAACAATATCAAGGACCGGTCACGAGAAGACGTGCTAAACAAATACATGATCAGGTGAATGCTAACCTAAGTTACATTTCATTCTTGTGACTTGGTCGTGGCCCCACCTCTTCTTCTTTGATTGAACTCAGGTGCATTGGAGTGGAACAGGGAGGTACAGAAAACCAACGAGTTTTGCAATCATTATCTGCATGAATTATAATGTTTCCAACCAGCATACACCACACCAATGGATGGCTTCTCTAGTCTATTTTCCTACGTTTCAAACCATGCATCATTTGGAGTTGTGAAAAGAAAGATATGGTCATTTTAGTAACAGCTGCACATGCTGATAAATGCTGCGCGAAAACTGAAGACTTTTTGTAGGCTTGCGCACCAACCTGTCATGTTTTACTATACATATCCTATATGGATGGAAAGATAATCAAGTCTATTTTCACCTCCAACAAACGGTTCGTCTTTTGGACTTCCGAGCAGAGAGTTATTGCTATTTTATTAAAGACTGCGCAGAAGTTGAGCAGACGCGCGAGAATTTAAGGAGACTCCTTGAATGCTCCAACCATTTGGCCTTCCACCTTCCAACGTTTTTACTTATGTTCATACCCAGCTAGGAGGGTTGTTCCTAGTATATATACCCCTCTACTCCTATCCATAGGAACAACTTACTTTTGGATATTGATCTATTAAGAAAAATGAAAGTGTTCTTGTTTCCCGAGTTCTTGTGATTCCCATGAATTGCACCTAGCTTGTGCTTCTACGCCATCGAGCGTAGCTGTGTGAGTTAGTATTCTGGTTTGTGGACTAACGATTGTCTCAGATAGCAGGCTACGGTTGGCTTCCTCATCGTGGGTTACAAATTTTTCCCAAACTACCATTCTTGATCCTACGTCGTGAGATCGGGCAAGTCGGTGCATTGGCTCTCACGAGCTAGTGCACATCATCTGGTATCAGAGCCGGCGTTCCCACGGTAGGATTAATTTATCCCTAATATCAGTAGTAGATTAGTTCCTGTCCATTACCTAATTTGTAGCTTGCTTTTGATCCTAGAGTCCAGAACCCAAAAAAAAAAATACCCAGCCATTTTGTTTTGCTAGTTCTGTTATTTAAGAGTGCATTACCAAGTTTTAATCCTTAGAGACGCTGTCTAATGTTGCTAGCCATTGATGTTTTGTTATGCACCATACTAGTTTGTTTCATTTAGTGTTCCCATAGCTTGCCCATTCAAGTTTGCAGTTTCCTCTCGTCAAGCTATTAGTGACATATCAGTTCGGATAAAAAAGCAAAAAAAAGACAAAAAAATGAAAAAAATGTGCATTGAGGGGAAAAAAAAGGTTCTGCTGCAAGAATCTACACTTGGCATTTTCAGAAGGTATTTCTGTAGGGTTGGTGCAAAGACTAGCAATCAAGGCATCGATTTCTAGTTGGATTACTATTTGATTTTGCTACTACTAAATTTCAGCACTGTACTCCCTTTGATTATCACTTACCTAGCTCCACCAAAACACCATTAGCGCTTCCTTTACAATCGTGTGTCCACATCTGAGTTGCTACCACCAGTACAAGCACCATGATTCAGCGCGGAGCAGAAGAGCAAAGCAAGAGGTGAGTTGTGAGTTGTCCACATGTATACATATTTGTTGTCGGTCATAGCTAACATGACAGGAACGTCGGAGAGTGTGCATCATTCTCGTGGTGAGGACGCTCAAGTTGCAGTGGCGCATCAAGAATTTGACCGTCAAACACAACACTTTGAATGGAGGCTCAATCGCGTGATCATGGCGCTTGAACAGCGGTTGGAGGGCACATTTGCGAGGATGCTCGATGAGCATTTTCCTGCAGTGGGAAACAGGGATCATCCTCAAAACCCCGCTGCCCCACAGGCCGACGACATAGAGGCCAGAGCTCTACCCGGTGATGCACGGGGTAGGGGCGCCCTAGGTGAAGATGGACGGCCTTTCCGAGGCCGTGGTGCATGCGGACGTGGCCTTGGCCCCCGTGGCACAACATTGGAGACTACTTCGATGATGGTGGTGAAGCGCGTGACATTTTGGATCCATTGGGGCTGCCACCATTCCCTCGATGTGGTGGATACTATGGTAATTGTGGTCACCCGCATGACTATCGTTACCGAGATGATCCGGACAGCATGGCGAAAGTTAAGATAAATGTGCCTTCTTTTACCGGACAGGAGAATCCAGATGCATTTGTTGATTGGGAAGAGAAGTGCGATCAAATTTTCCGTATCCATGATTTCTCTGATGCAAAGAGGGTAAAATTAGCTTCGGTAGAATTTTCTGGTTATGCACTAACATGGTGGAATCAGTTACAGGAGGCACTATATGCAGCGGGTAATGATCATATCAACACATGGGATGGAATGAAACGTGCTATGCGACGTCGATTTATTCCTCAACATTACCAAAGAGATCACCATAACTGATTGCAGCGCCTTAGTCAAGGTTCCCGCACTGTTGATAATTATTACAAAGAGATGGAAGTATTGCTGATTCGTGCAAAGATTCGAGAAAGTGATGAAGCTAAGCTGTCAAGATTTTTGCGAGGTTTGAATGAAGATATTGCTGATGATGTAGAGTTGTATCCCTATAACACAATGCAGGAACTAGTACACCAAGCCATACGAGTCGAGAAGCTAAATCAGCGCCGCGGACAATTTCGTTCTTTTTCTTGCCGCCCCGTTGTACCAAGTTGGGGCCGTGGACAGCAGCAGTCCAAGGGCCGCTCGCAGGAGGTTGCAACAGGAGGTCTGACTTCTGGGCTGCCGCCGACCACCACAATTGGTCGGCCCACAACATCATCAGCATCTTCGCCAGCATCTCGCCCCAGTGATAGGCATCCCGTTGCATCGGCGGGGACTTCTTCTACACTGGCATCGTCATCTTCTTTACGCAGTCGTGATATTCAGTGTTTTAAGTGCAAAGGAAGAGGACACAAATCTTCGGAGTGCCCTAGCCGGAGGGTGCTGCTAGTAAATGATGAGGGTGAGTGGGAGTCTGAGAGTGATCCCGAGGGTGATAATAATGCTAACCCCGATTTTGCAGCTGAAGGTGATCATGATGCTGATGAGGCTGGCACTTTGTTGAGCCATAACTATGTTGGAGGAGAAGCCTTGGTCGTTTGCCGTTCTTTGTGCGCCCAGGTGGTTGAGGAAGATATGGGGCAGCGACATAACTTGTTTCATACACGCTGTTTGGTGAATGCCAAGATATGTCGAGTTATTGTTGATAGTGGCAGCTGCAATAATATTGCTAGTACGGAGATGGTTGAGAAGTTAGGATTGCAAACAAAGTGCCATCAACATCCTTATCATATGCAGTGGCTGAACGATTGCGGATCAATGCGAGTAACATGCTTGGTAAGAATCCCTATTTCAGTTGGCACATATCATGATGTGGTGGAGTGCGATGTTGTGCCCATGCATGCATGTCACCTACTGTTGGGACGTCCTTGGTTATTTGATCGTGATGTGCAAATCAGCGGTCGTGCAAACCGTCTCGTTTTTGTCCATAAAGGAGAGAAGTTTACATGGCTACCCATGACACCGGAGGAGGTATTTGTGGACGAGCAAAAGAGAAAGGTTCAAAATAAGCGAGAGAGTGAGAAACATTCTAGTGCGAGCCACAATAATAGTAAGGAGTGCATCCACACCAAAAGCTTCAAAGCCAAATATGACCAAGCCAACGGAAAGCAGGATTAGTCATGATGGCTAGGAAAAGGGACTTAAAAGAATTGAGTGAACCTAATACTACGTTCTTTGTACTCCTATGCAAAGAAGCCTTTTTATTGACTGACGACTTATCCTCTACTTTGCCTAGTGTTGGTCTTGATCTATTGCAGGAATATGAGTACGTGTTTCCTGATGAGGTACCACTCGGGCTGCCACCTAAGCGTGGGATTGAGCATCAAATTGATTTGGTACTAGGAGCTCCACTGCCAAACCGGGCGCCATACCGCACAAATCCAAAGGAGACTAGAGAAATTCAGCGTCAAGTTCAAGAGCTTCTTGATAAAGGTTACATACAGAAAGTCTATCTCCTTGTCTCTGTTCCGATTATTTTGGTTCCAAAGAAAGATGGTACTTGGAGAATGTGCGTTGATTGTAGAGCAATAAATAATATCACTGTTAGGTATAGGCATCCGATACCTAGACTTGATGACATGCTAGATGTACTTATTGGCTGTACAATATTTACTAAGATCGATCTTCGAAGTGGGTACCACCAAATAAGAATGAAAGAGGGCGATGAATGGAAAACTGCATTTAAGACTAAATTTGGTTTATATGAATGGTTAGTCATGCCCTTTGGATTAACAAATGCACCTAGTACTTTCATGAGATTAATGAATCATGTGCTTAGATCATTCATCGGAAAGTTTGTTGTTGTATACTTTGATGATATTCTTATTTACAGCAAAACTTTCGCTGAACATATTGAACATATAAGGTGCGTGTTTGCTGTTTTGAGAGAAGAAAGTCTATATGCTAATATTCAAAAGTGCACCTTTTGCACAGATAAGGTTGTGTTTCTTGGCTTTGTTGTTTCAGGTAAAGGCGTGGAGGTCGATGAGGAAAAAATTAAGGTTATTCATGACTGGCCGCCTCCACACAATATAAGCCAAGTGAGGAGCTTTCTAGGCCTAGCGAGTTTCTACCGCCGGTTCGTGAAAGATTTTAGCACTATTGCTGCCCCAATTAATGAATTGACAAAGAAGGAGGTTCCTTTCAATTGAGGGGCAGCACAAGACAAAGCATTCCAGGAATTGAAGGATAAGCTTACATCTGCACCACTCCTAGCGCTACCGGATTTTGTAAAATGTTTGAGGTTGAATGTGATGCTAGTGGTGTAGGGACTGGTGGGGTGCTTATGCAGCAAAGTAGGCCAATTGCTTATTTCAGTGAAAAGTTAAGTGGTCCAACGCTTAATTATTCAGTTTATGACAAGGAATTGTATGCGTTAGTGTGTGTGTTGGAAACTTGGCAGCACTATTTATGGCCTAAAGAATTTGTTATACATTCTGACCATGAATCTCTGAAACATCTTAAAGTTCAATTAAAACTAAACCGTAGACATGCACGTTGGAGTGAGTTCATAGAATCTTTTCCATACATTTTTAAATATAAGAAAGGGAAGGATAATGTTGTAGGGGATGCATTGTCTAGACGACATATGTTACTTTCCCAACTAGATGTTAAAATTTTGGGTCTAGAGAGTATTAAAGAATTGTATGCTATTGACGCGTTCTTTGCTGAACCCTACTCAAAGTGTGGTAATGGAAAAGGTTGGGAGAAGTATCATTTGCATGATGGTTTCCTATTTAGAGCTAACAAATTGTGCATTCAGTTGCTCTGTTCGATTACTTTTATTGCGGGAAGCTCATGCGGTGGTCTTATGGGTCACTTTGGTGCTAAAAGACCGAGAGTGTCTTGGTGATCATTTTTGGCCAAAGATGAGGCTTGACGTGGAACGCTATGTGTTGAAATGCACTACATGCCATAAAGCTAAGTCCCGTCTTAATCCCCATGGTTTATACACGCCTTTACCTATTCCTAGTGCTCCGTGGGAGGACATCTCTATGGATTTTGTGTCAGGATTGCCATGGACTAAGAGGGGGAGGGATTCGGTATTTGTGGTGGTTGATCGTTTTAGTAAAATGGCTCATTTTATTCCATGTCATAAGAGCGACGATGCTTCACATGTTGCTGATTTATTTTTCAGGGAAATCGTGCGTTTACATGGTGTTCCGAAGACAATTGTCTCGCACCGTGATACAAAGTTTTGAGCTACTTTTGGAAGACGTTGTGGGAAAGCTTGGTACTAAGCTGCTATTCTCTACTACCTGTCATCCTCAAACAGATGGTCAAACTGAAGTTGTGAACCGTACACTTTCTATGATGTTGCGAGCGGTTCTTAAGCATAATTTGAAGAACTGGGAAGAGTGCATTCCGCATGTGGAATTTGCTTATAACAGGGTTGTACATTCTATACAAAATTATGTCCATTTGAGATTGTTTATGGATTTAAACCTATTGCTCCCATCGATCTTTTGCCATTGCCGAACGAACTAATATGGATGCTAGTAAACGTGCTGAATTTATTAAGAAGATTCATGAGAAAACGAAGGCAAATATAGAGGAGATGACAAGAAAGTATGTGCAACGAGCAAATAAAGGAAGAAAGAAGCTGGTGTTTGAACCGGGAGAGCTCGTTTGGGTGCATTTGAGAAAAGAACGTTTTCGAGTTACGCAAGTGCAAGTTCTGACCCAGCGGTGATGGTCCTTTTAAAGTGCTTGAAAGGATCAACGATAATGCATACAAGATTGAGCTACCTCCTGGAGAGTATGGTGTTAGTGCCACATTCACTGTCGCTGATCTGTCCCCAATCTTTGGCAAACCGTCCGAGTCAAGGATGACTCCTTTTCAAGATGGGAAGGATGATGAGGACATCCCAATCTTTAATAAGCACACTGAAGATGATCATAACAATGACCAACAATATCAAGGACCAATCACGAGAAGACGTGCTAAACAAATACATGATCAGGTGAATGCTAACCTAAGTTACATTTCAGATTCTTGTGACTTGGTCGTGCCCCAGCTCTTCTTCTTTGATTGAACTCAGGTGCATTGGAGAGGAACAGGGAGGTACGGAAAACCAACGAGTTTTGCAATCATTATCTGCATAAATTATAATGTTTCCAACCAGCATACACCACACCAATGGATGGCTTGTCTAGTCTATTTTCCTACGTTTCAAACCGTGCATCATTTGGAGTTCTGAAAAGAAAGATATGGTCATTTTAGTAACAGCTGCACATGCTGATAAATGCTGCGCGAAAACTGAAGACTTTTTGAAGGCTTGCGCACCAACCTGTCTTGTTTTACTATACATATCCTATATGGATGGAAAGATAATCAAGTCTATTTTCACCTCCAACAAACGGTTCGTCTTTTGGACTTCCGAGCAGAGAGTTATTGCTGTTTTATTAAAGACTGCGCAGAAGTTAAGCAGACGCGCGAGAATTTAAGAAGACTCCTTGAATGCTCCAACCATTTGGCCTTCCACCTTCCAACGTTATTACTTATGTTCATACCCAGCTAGGAGGGTTGTTCCTAGTATATATACCCCTCTACTCCTATCCATAGGAACAACTTACTTTTGGATATTGATCTATTAAGAAAAATGAGAGTGTTCTTGCTTCCCTAGTTCTTGTGATTCCCGTGAATTGCACCTAGCTTGTGCTTCTATGCCATCGAGCGTAGCTGTGTGAGTCAGTATTCAGATTTGTGGACTAACGATTGTCTCGGATAGCAGGCTACGGTTGGCTTCCTACGTCGTGAGATCGAGCAAGTCGGTGCATTGGTTCTCACGAGCTAGTGCACATCAAAATATCCTTTGCCGTGCAATTGTGAGTCACTTTTAATCCGCTTGATCATCACTTGTTATTATAGCCACCACTAACTGTAAGTTTCTTTTGGCCTCAATTCACTTCGGAAAGGTAAGAACTTTACTTGGGGGAGAAAATATGTTGCATAACTAACCATGACAGGATATTCAACAATTCGTTTCTCTCGGTGTGAACCAAATAGGAATGAATCTTTAGTATTTCGCTCCTCATGGTGCGATTCCAAACCCAACAATTTGTCTCTTCAGTTCTATAGAAGTGAAGATCCAAAGGAGTATCTTGAGCGGGAATGGCGATTGGAGAAAGGGTTTAGAGTTCAGAAGCGTCCCAAAGACCAAGAAGTGATGCAAGCCACTATACAGTTTAAAGACTATGCTTATAGTTGGTGGCAACAATTATCTCGATAACGATTCATTAGATCTTGGGAAGGTTTGAAGGTGATCATGAGAAACGAGTTTGTGCCATCCTATTATGAGTGGGGATTGCTCCATCACTTGGAAAGTATCACACAAGGGAGTAATCTGACAGATTATTATTTTCACCGCAAGATGCGTTGCGTCGTGAGAGTCACTAGTGAATTCAAAGAGATGGCATACTTCAAAGGAGGCTTGAATTCTGAGATTACCACTACACTTCGACATACATATTTTGGTAACATGCATGATCTTGTGAATTATGCTATTAAGCAAGAAGAGAGACTTATGGAGAGACGTACATCACGGTTCAATCCATATCCATACTTCAGCTCTTATGGTTCCGCTAGTGTGACACATGAGAAGATGACCGAGCATGGGACTTTCCTTGATAAAGCGGGCGTCTTGTGCTGCCCCAATGATACATACAACAATTGAGATGCATCAAAACCTATGTGAGAATGAGAGCCAAATAGCTAAATTGAGTGAGAGTGTTAAAAAGAGCGAGCTGTGTGATTCCACCATATGTGAGTTTGAGAATATAAACTGAGTGTGAGAGATACACGAAAAGAAAAGAGAGAAGTAGAAGATAGACAAAGTGACATTGATTTTGAAAGTAACACATTAATATCTACTTCTAGTATTGTTTCTCACATTGTGCTAGTCGATTTCTAGGGAGGCTTTGCCCTAGTTGGTTTCGGAGTAGGACACTATCTCGGAGTTTGTTTAGGAGTAGATTTCAGCCGCGTCGTGTGTGAAATAAAAAGAAAAAGAAAACAAAAAGAGAAAGAAGGAACAGGCAGCCGCATTAAAAGAGCCACGACATAAAAAAAGAAGGAGAGAGGAGAGAGAAACACCTAACTTTTGCATACGACCTCCGATTGAGGCGATTCTTCATCCATTGGAAAGGAAACGAGAAGATAGAGTGAAAAGCCTCCAGTCTGGGAAATCTGGATATTTTAGATCCGCGTAAGCCTCCAGGCATATACGTGGTAACTCCGACCCCAAAAAAGGTCGTTTAGGGCCTCAAAACGGGCCCACGTACCGAGAAAAATTCAAGTTTCTCAGAATTTGCTCAAAATTGACGGAGCCCTTCTACAAGTGATTCTAAGGTTCCCCGTGAAGACGACATCCTTTTCCGAGCTTCCGAACTCCGTGTGCAGCGTCATCTAGTTTCTTTCTGCGCGGTGTATTTCGTTTGTGTTCTAGGCTCGCGTCTCTAGTATGGTCGCCTAGGACCAGCACAGTACCGTCGTTGAGCGATTATTCAACTTGCATTTTCTGAATTGATTATAGCTACTCCTTGCTACCAAACTTGAGCCTTCCCAGCTACACCTTTCTACACCGTACAGACTGAGAGGCCTAGCAATCGCTCTATCCAATCTTCGCAGATATATTGTCATCGCTGGTTGCCGATCGCCACTGTGTGCTTGGTAAGAATTGGTAAGAATTCGATAGAAGGTTTGAGTGCGAGCGACTTTTTGAACCACCACATCCTACAGATATATTCTTGTGTTTTTGCTAACAATGGCAGGTTCTGGAGAGTTTCCAGATCACGATACAGCTCATACTCCTTGTACGAAGGGTATCATACAACATTTCAGGCGCGAAATTAATCTCCGTACGAAGAGCCTTGAGGAGGATGTCAGGGTCACGAATGAGCGACTTGCTCAACTCGAGGGCGCCCAGATTGAGACAAACACGACGCTCGCTGCAATGGAGAGAGCACATGGTGTCACTAACGCTTCTCTAGCAGGTATTATGGCGCGCCTTGAGGAGATTGCCCAAGCATCCGCTGTGGTTCCTCCTGCTGCACCGGTAGAGGGACAAGATGAATTTGATCTTGTGGGTGATTTCGAGGCTGACGGCAGGGCTAACCGCAACCACGATCGAGCTCGTCGACAAATGCATTTTAACCAACAAGCTATGCGACGAGAACCCCCACGACGTGAGGTACGTGACCACGATGATGCTTATGCTAAGGTTAAATTCACTATGATGGTTATCTTGATTGGGAACTAGCTGTTGATCAAAAATTTGCTTGCCATGACTTTCCTGAGAATAGACGAGTTAGAGCTGCTATTAATGAATTTACCGACTTTGCTTCTATTTGGTGGAAAGAACATTGCCGACAACAACCCAACAACATCCCTTACACTTGGGAGGCTTTAAAATTACTTATGTGCCATCAACTTGTTCCCTCATATTATACTCGTGATTTGTTAAATAAATTGCAACGCTTACAACAAGTGCAAAATCTGTGGAAGAATACTATCAGGAATTACAAATTGGTATGTTGCGCTGTGGTTAGTTGAGGATGAGGAGACATCAATGGCTAGGTTTGATACGGGGTCGCCCGATCTTCTCGACGTAGGATGGATACTCACGAGAGTCTTGATGAATCATAATGATCCTCCAATGCCAATGCAAGGGACGAACACTCTTCAATCCGCCAAATCACACTCGTGTTGATTTCGCCGACCACCAAGCAAAGATCTATCGTGCACCCAATTCCCAATGGAAAGGCTGAACGATCTTGATTGAAGAAAATCACTCCTAATTCCCTATGGAACATAGGCAACAATACTAAACTCGAACAAACTTTAGTAGATTCATTATTCTCAAACGTGGTCTCCTTACAATGGGGGTCTAATCCTCAATATATAGTACCCTGTCCACCTCATGGCGGGCCAAGAGGTTCTAAACCAACTCCAACTCATCCCTACATGTATTGGAAACAAACTCACACAAAAGGAAAAACCTAAAATTAAACCGTCAACATGTTTCGGTTATAACTTTTTATCCGTGACGAATTTGAGGGTGGTGCCAGATCCATTACGTAGCCCTTGAAATTATCTTTCCAACGAGTACAAGAACACCAGAATCGGAATCTGTTTGTGAAAGTTATGGCCTTTTTAGTAACTGCCTGTCAGGCTGTCCCGAACCTAATCCGAATTGAATTCTGAGTTGAATCCGAGTTTGAATTGGATTGAGCACGTGGGAGGTCCAAATTTGGCTTGAAAATCTTATCCAAAACTTGTAGTTTAAGTCCTTGCGCTCCTCCCTTTTTGCTCTCCCACTGCATTGGCTTTTTCGTCCTTGTGCTTCTCCATTACTTTGACCCCGGAATCATCATAATATTCAAACCTAATAATAAACAAGAATTTGACATAAGGTAGTATATCGTTCCCACAAATAGAAGGAAATTCATTAAGAAACAAATTCACCTGACAATATTTAATGCGGCTCAATACTTCTTTCCAATGAAATAATATATTTGACTTAAAAGTGGAAAGCATATGCGTATCCGCATCATCCTCCCCTTTTTCAAGAAAAGCCGTCCTCGGCTTTTGATAGCCTGAAATTGTACTAAACAAAGAATACAATGTGTATGCATGGTATATATATTGGTCAGTTACACCCCTTTCGTCTTTCACATTACTATTACCTGGAGGTGTAGTAAGCAAAAAGAACAACACATATGCGTGGTATATGTATGAATCAATTATTGTGTCATTCTCATTCTCACTGTTTTGCACAAACCAATTGATACTACAATAGCTATCAAATGCATACAATGCAATGTTTTCATTCACACCATTCTCCCTTCCATAAGAAAAAGTCATCCTCGACTTTGCGAAGTACGTGGACAAGTCATTAAAGGGCAAAACCAGATCAAACGGTTCAAATATGGAAGATAAAATTTTAAGTGTCTTCCTTGCTTCAGCTGCGCTACTCTGATTATTTCTACATGATTGTTCATCGAAAGAGAAAAAAGTAGGCACAAGAAATCTTTGTAAACATGAGGCACTATTGTTGAAACTCATCTCATTGTGATCATGATATGGTACAGAAGATTGTTTATCCAAAATATGCAATTTCAATTCAACAAACTTATCACATGTAATGCATATTCGGTAAACATAAAATTTATCATCTATACCATAATTTCCAATCAAATTGAACTTATATGTATATGTATAGGCACTAACTAGTGATTTTAAACATGAAATTTCAGCAACATTCTCAATCACACTAGATAGTTCTTTAGGATCATCAAACATGATATAATATAAAGAATCATCAGGAGATATTCTCATAAGAACTTCCTTATGAGTAATCAATTCCACATTATGTAAATTGAGCAAAGAAATTTCAGAACATGGAATTTTCATTCGTATATATGAGTTCTCACAAGTACTCAACGTTTCACAATTAATTTCAGTACCAATATTGTTACCTTTGTTCTCCTTAGTTGATGTAGGTGTTGTAGGTATTAAATCATCATGATGTAACAACGGATCAGCAAGTACTTCATCTTTAACTATGATTATCTCCTCATCGTTTATCTCCAATGGTGCCAGTTGTTGAACATTTGATTCCTCTTCTTTAATATCAAGCTGCACAATGTGAGAAACAACATTAGAAGTAGATATTAATGTGTTAGTTTCAAAATCAACCTCACTTTGTCCATCTTCCACTTCTCTCTTTTCTTTTGGTGTATCTCTCACACTCTCAGTTTGGATGCTCTCAAACTCACATATGGTGGAATCACACAGCTCACTCTTTTTAACACTCTCACTCGATTTGGCTATGTGGCTCTCATTCTCACATAGGTTTTGATGCATCTCAATTGTTGTATGTATCATTGGTGCAGCATAAGATGTCTCCTTTTCCGAAGGGAAAGTCCCATGCTCGGTCATCTTCTCATGTATCACACTAGTGGAACCATAAGAGCTGAAGTATGGACATGGATTGAACCGTGATGTACGTTTCTCCATAAGTCTCTTCTCCTGTATAATAGCATAATTCACAAGATCATGCATGCTACTAAAATATTTATGTTGAAGTGCAGCGGCGATCTCAGAATTCAAGCCACCCCTAAAGTATGCCTTCTCCCTTGATGGACTAGTGACACCGGCACGACGCATCGCATCTTGCAGTTCAAAATAGTAATCTTGGACAGTATTACTCCCTTGTGTGATATTCTCCAGATGGTGAAGCAATTCCTGAGCATAATAGGATGGCACAAACTCGCTTCTCATAAACGCCTACAACTCTAACCAAGATTTAATGAGTTGTTTTCTAATTAGTTGTTGCCACCAACTATAAGCATAGTCTTCAAACTCCTTTGTGGCACGTATCACCTCTTGGTCTTTGGAATGTTTATAAAATCTAAACACTTTTTCCATTTGCCATTCCCATTCAAGATACTCCTCTGGATCATCACTGTCATAGAAAGGAACAAAGCTATCTTTTTGTTGTTGTGGACGAAATGCTTGCACAATATCATTCACGATGTTTTTGTGTAACACCTTCATTTGTTGATTGATTTCAATATGGAAATCCTTCATATCTGCCTTAAGTTGTACGTGCTTAGCAGTGGTGCCTGATTGGAGCTCTTGTTGCAATGTACTTCTCAATGCCTGATGTTTAAAGCGAGTCACCGGGGCATTAAGATTAACTTCATTCTCATCACCATAGTTGTCTTCTCCACCTGACATGGTTAGATTGTGCAAAGACAACACAAAGCAATAACAAGCTATATGGATGATTAGTATAAATCACTCGATCTCACTCTTTTCTCTCATAAGTAAAGTTCTCACCTTTCCGAAGTGAATTGAGGCCAAAAGAAACTTACACTCGGTGGTGGCTATAATAACAAGTGATGATCAAGCGGATTAAAAAGTGACTCAAAATTGCATGGCAAAGGATATTTTGTGGAGCTTGGTTAGGAAGTATTTATCCTACACGATCTGAATTTCTCGATGTTGTAAAATTAAGTAATAATCCAAGGTAGAAAGTATTGCCTATGTGCTGATCCAAAAGATTTAAGTGAAGTATATGAACGCACACGCAAAGATCAATGTGACTCGATGCAAACAAAGGAATGAGCTAACTAGAGGCAAACTGAAATTAAAGATTAGATAGCTCGTTTTGCACCAAGTACTAGGAGAGACGCTAGCCAATTGCAATGATATGAATGTAAGGGCACAAGATTGCTCAAAGGAATTAAATACACAAGCTGAAATTATATATTAGAATTAGCTAACCCCAATTTGGCCAATGCTCACTTTCCCTTTTTTTTGTCGACCGCCTTCTTTCTTTCTTTCTTTCTTTCCTTCTTTCTTTTTTTTTAACTTGTAGTTGGCACTAAGGTTTAGCTTTTCCTTTCACAAAAGAATAAAATTTCAGCAGGTGTAAATTAATATCAAGAACAGCCCTTAATGCAATTATTCAAGACTAGTCTCAAAGATGAACGGATCATGGTACTGTACTAGTACTGTTCATGCATTGTAGCGATCGGATTTGTTTGTTTGAATTTTGGGTTGGACACAAAGATTAAGCTACGCAAATAAACACGAACGATCACCACGTAAACAAAATTTCTAATGGATCAAGACATAATAAAACTCACAAAATAGCAGATGCGAAACTAGGGTATGGATTTTTTTTGTGTGTTTTAGGTTTATGGACTATAGGACAGTAAGTAATAAACTGAAATTTAAAGGGATAAGATCCTACCGAGTTAACCGCGCTCTGATACCAAGATGATACGGGGTCGCCTGATCTTCTCGACATAGGATGGATACTCACGAGAGTCTTGATGAATCATAATGATCCTCCAATGCCAATGCAAGGGACGAACACTCTTTAATACGCCAAATCACACTCGTGTTGATTTCACGACCACTAGCGAAGATCTATCGTGCACCCAATTCCCAATGGAAAGGCTGAACGATCTTGATTGAAGAAAATCACTCCTAATTCCCTATGGAACTTAGGCAACAATGCTAAACTCGAACAAACTTTAGTAGATTCATTATTCTCAAACGTGGTCTCCTTCCAATGGGGGTCTAATCCTCAATATATAGTACCCTGTCCACCTCATGGCTGGCCAAGAGGTTCTAAACCAACTCCAACTCATCCCTACATGTATTTGGAAACAAACTCACACAAAAGGAAAAACCTAAAATTAAACCGTCATCATGTTTTGGTTATAACTTTTTATCTGTTACGAATTTGAAGGTGGGGCCGGATCCATTATGTAGCCCTTGAAATTATCTTTCCAACGAGTACAAGAACACCTGAATCGGACTCCGTTTGTGAAAGTTATGGCCTTTTCAGTAACTGCCTGTCAGGCTGTCCCGAACCGAATCCGAATTGAATTCTGAGTTGAATCCGAGTTTGAATTGGATTGAGCACGTGGGAGGTCCAAATTTGGCTTGAAAATCTTATCCAAAACTTGTAGTTTAAGTCCTTGGGCTTCTCCCTTTTTGCTCTCCCACTGCATTGGCTTTTTTCCTCCTTGTGCTTCTCCATTACTTTGACCCCGGAATCATCATAATATTCAAACCTAATAATAAACAAGAATTTGGCATAAGGTAGTATATCGTTCCCACAAATAGAAGGAAATTCATTAAGAAACAAATTCACCTGACAATATTTAATGCGGCTCAATACTTCTTTCCAATGAAATAATATATTTGACTTAAAAGTGGAAAGCATATGCGTATCCGCATCATCCTCCCCTTCTTCAAGAAAAGCCGTCCTCGGCTTTTGATAGCCTGAAATTGTACTAAACAAAGAATACAATGTGTATGCATGGTATATGTATTGGTCAGTTACACCCCTTTCGTCTTTCACATTACTATTACCTGGAGGTGTTTCATCTTGTTTGCAAAGCTAAACGTGAATTGCAGGGACGCCCGACGAGAATGCGATCTAATCCTTCTGCAGGTCGCACAAATTCATGGGCGCGCACACCTTCTTCATCCAATGTGGCGCCCCCACCATTACCCTCCAACAACAAGCAGCGCCCTACTACGTCAAATTCGGCGCCACGAGTTTCCGAAGCACACAATCAGCACCACAACTTTCTGCAAAAACTTCCTCTTCAGTTGCGTCGACAGGACGAACGAGGGACGTTCAATGCCATCGTTGCAAAGGCTATGGACACATGATGCGGGACTGTCCAAGCAAGCGTGTATTGATTATACGCGATGATGGTGGGTATTCCTCTGCTAGTGACTTTGATGATGAAACATATGCTATCCTGGTGCAACACGTACTAAGTGCTCAAGTGTCTTGTGCCGATTAAAACCAGCGCCATAACTTGTTCCAAATCAAGGGCGTTGTCAAAGAATGCTCGATTCGCATAATTGTTGACGTGGGGAGTTGCAACAATTTGGCGAGTATGGATATGGTGGAGAAGCTTGCTTTGTCGACTAAACCTCATCCCCACCCATATCATATTCAATGGTTCAACAACAGTGGTAAATTGAAGGTAACACGGATGGTGAGAGTACATTTTTCTATGGGTTCGTACCATGATTATGTTGATTGCGATGTTGTTCATATGCAAGCTTGTTCATTACTATTAGGAAGACCTTGGCAATATGATACTAATTGTGCGCATCATGGTAGAAATAATCAATACTCTCTCATGTTCAAGGGAAAGAAAATTGTGCTGCATCCTATGACTCCTGAACAAATTATTAAAGATGACCTTGCTAGAGCTAGTAGAGAGAAATACCTAGCGAATGCTGAGAGTGAGAATCAGATTGTAGCAAAAGAGCTTGAGCAACATAAAAAGAAAGAACCTAAATCTGTTCATGTGAAAACTAAAGAAATTAAATTGAAAGGTGCTTGTTTTCTTGCTACCAAATATGATATGAATAAACTAGTTGCTAGTAATTCTGTTTGCTATGCATTACTTTGCAAAGATGCTTTGTTTTCGTTTGAGGATATACCTTCTTCTTTGCCACCTGCTGTCACTAACATTTTGTAGGAGTACAACTTCTTTGCCACCTGCTGTCACTAACATTTTGTAGGAGTACAAAGATGTCTTTCCGGAAGACATACCGCCGGGGCTACCACCACTTCGTGGGATTGAGCATCAAATTGATTTAATTCTCGGTGCATCATTGCCCAACTGAGCACCATATTGGACCAATCCAGAAGAAACTAAAGAAATTCAGCGCCAAGTTCAAGAGTTGCTTGATAAAGGGTATGTGCGCGAATCTCTTAGCCCTTGTGCTGTTCCGGTCATTTTGGTACCAAAGAAAGATGGATCATGGCGCATGTGTGTGGATTGTAGAGCAATCAATAATATCACCATTAGGTATCGTCATCCTATTCCTAGGTTAGATGATATGCTTGATGAATTGAGTGGCTCTGTTGACTTTTCCAAGGTTGATTTGCGTAGTGGTTATCATCAAATCCGCATGAAATTAGGCGATGAATGGAAAACGGCTTTTAAAACTAAGTTCGGGTTATATCAGTGGTTAGTAATGCCTTTTGGTTTAAATAATGCACCTAGTACTTTCATGAGACTAATGAATGAGGTTTTACGTGCTTTCATTGGTAGATTTGTGGTGGTTCATTTTGATGATATATTGATATATAGCAAATCATTAGAGGAACATCTGGACCATTTATGTGCTATTTTTAAGGTTTTACGTGATGCACGCCTATTTGGTAACCTTGAGAAGTGCACCTTTTGCACCGATCGAGTCGCGTTTCTTGGCTATGTTGTTACTCCGCAGGGAATTGAAGTTGATAAAGCCAAGGTTGAAGCAATACAGAGTTGGCCGACTCCTAACACGGTCACACGGGTGCGGAGCTTTTTAGGACTTGCTAGGTTTGACCGACGCTTTTTGAAGGATTTCAGCACCATCGCCGCACCATTGAATGAACTTACCAAGAAGGGCGTGCCATTTGTTTGGGGCATCGCACAGGATAATGCCTTCACCACATTGAAAGATAAGTTAACACATGCACCTCTACTCCAACTCCCTGATTTCAATAAGACTTTTGAGCTAGAATGTGATGCAAGCGGAATTGGTTTAGGTGGTGTGTTGTTACAAGAAGGCAAACATATAGCATACTTCAGTGAGAAATTGAGTCGGCCTAGTTTGAACTATTCTACTTATGATAAGGAGTTATATGCCCTCTTTCGAACCTTAGAAACTTGGCAACATTATTTATGGCCCAAAGAATTTGTTATACATTCTGATCATGAATCTTTAAAGTATATTCGAAGTCAAGGTAAACTGAACCGTAGACATGCTAAGTGGGTTGAATTTATTGAGTCTTTTCCCTATGTCATAAAACACAAGAAGGGAAAGGAGAATGTTATTGTTGATGCTTTGTCTAAGAGATATGCCATGTTATCACAACTTGATTTCAAAATTTTTGGATTAGAGACTATTAAAGAGCAATATGTGCACGATGCTGATTTTGCGAAATATTGTTGAATTGTAAAGAAGGAAAATGTGGAATAAATTTGTCATTAATGATGGGTTTGTGTTTAGAGCCAACAAGTTGTGCATTCCTCGCTAGTTCCGTTAAATCTGTTGTTGTTACAGAAGCACATGGAGGTGGGTTAATGGGACATTTTGGTGTGAAGAAAACGGAGGACATACTTGCTGATCATTTCTTTTGGCCAAAGATGAGACGGGATGTCGAGCGCTACGTTGCTCGCTGCACTACATGTCAAAAAGCTAAGTCACGACTTAATCCTCACGGTTTATATATGCCTTTACCCGTTCCTTGCGTTCCGTGGGAAGATATTTCGATGGACTTTGTTTTAGGATTGCCTAGAACAAAGAAGGGGAGGGATAGTATATTCGTGGTTGTTGATAGATTTTCTAAGATGGCCCATTTTATACCATGTCATAAGAGCGAGGATGCTACCAATATTGCTGATTTATTCTTTCGTGAAGTTATGCGCTTGCATGGTGTACCTAATACTATAGTTTCAGATCGTGATGCTAAATTCCTTAGCCATTTTTGGAGAACTTTATGGGCTAAATTGGGACTAAGCTGTTATTTTCTACTACTTGTCATCCCCAAACTGATGGACAAACTGAGGTTGTGAATAGAACTTTGTCAACAATGCTTAGGGCTGTGTTGAAAAAGAACTTAAAAATGTGGGAAGAATGTTTGCCTCATATTGAGTTTGCTTACAATCGTTTGTTGCATTCTACTACAAAGATGTGCCCTTTTGAAGTTGTTTATGGTTTTGTGCCTCGTGCTCCTATTGATTTAATGCTTATTCCATCTTCAGAGAAATTGAACCCTGATGCTAAACAACATGCTGAATTGATTTAAAAAATACATGAGACAACTAAGGAGAATATAGAGCGCATGAGTGCTAAATATAAACTTCTTTGGTAGTAAGGGGAGGAAACATTTAACTTTTGAACCTGGGGATCTTGTTTGGTTGCACTTAAAAAAAGATAGGTTCCCTGAATTGAGAAAATCAAAATTGATGCTAAGAGCTGATGGTCCTTTCAAGGTGTTAGAAAAGATTAATGATAATGCATACAAGCTTGAACTGCCTGCAGATTTTAGGGTTAGTCCCACTTTTAACATTGCAGATTTGAAGCCCTACTTGGGAGAAGAAGACGAGCTTGAGTCGCGGACGACTCAAATGCAAGAAGGGGAGGATGATGAGGACATCCCTTGATATGGGGTCGCCCGATCTTCTCGACGTAGGATGGATACTCACGGGAGTCTTGATGAATCGTAATGATCCTCCAATGCCAATGCAAGAGACAAACTCTCTTTAATCTGCCAAAACCCACTCGTGTTGATTTCGTCGACCACCAAGCGAAGATCTATCGTGCACCCAATTCGCAATGGAAAGGTTGAACGCTCTTGATTGAAGAAAATCACTCCTAATTCCTTGTGGAACTTAGGCAGCAATACTAAACTCGAACATACTTTAGTAGATTGATTATTCTCAAACGTGGTGTACCTTACAATGGGGGTCTAACCCTCAATATATAGTACCCTGTCCACCTTATGGCTGGCCAAGAGGTCCTAAACCAACTCCAACTCATCCCTACATGTATTTGGAAACAAACTCACACAAAAGGAAAAACTTAAAATTAAACCGTCACATTTTTTTGGTCATAACTTGTTATCCGTGACGAATTTGAAGGTGGGGCTGGATCTATTGTGTAGCCCTTGAAATTATCTTTCGAACGAGTACAAGAACACCTGAATCGGACTCCGTTTGTGAAAGTTATGGCCTTTTTAGTAAATGCCTGTCAGGCTGTCCCGAACCGAATCCGAATTGAATTCTGAGTTGAATCCGAGTTTGAATTGGATTGAGCATGTGGGAGGTCCGAATTTGGCTTGTAAATACTATCCAAAGCTTGTAGTTTAAGTCCTTGGGCTTCTTCCCCTTTGGCTCTCCCATCAAACGGGCTTCTTTCCTCCTTGATCAACCGCATGGGCTGCTTGATTGAGAAATTGTTGGATAGATATATCATAGCTCCTTGCCCGCATGGACTCTCCTTCTCATAACTCGTGGCAGGTTGGTCCTTCTCTACTTGATCTTCTGTTGCTTCAAATCTGAGAAGGCATAACATATTTGCATTAGGTAGTATGTTATTCTCATCTAACGTAATAGAAGAATCTCTAAGGAACAAAAGCACCTGTTGTTGAAGTAGCTTAGCTCTTGCTCTTGTCATAGGACCTTCCGGAACCTTATCAATAGCTTTGCCATACACATTTGAAGTGGACAATGAATATGTAGTAGAGATGTCCTCATCATCCTCGACTCTGTGCCATCTTGTCCAAAGAATGGTGATAAATCAGCAACATTGAAAGTAGTGCTCACCCCATAATCGTCTCCTGGAAGCTCTATCTTGTATGCATTATCATTGATCTTGGCAAGCACTTTAAAAAGACCATCACCACGGGGCATCAATTTTGATTTACGCTTCTCCGGAAAGCGTTCTTTGCGAAGGTGTACCCATACTAAATCTCCTGGTTCAAATAGCATTTTCTTTCTAGTCTTCTTAGCCTTAGAAGCATAAGCACGTACCTTCTTTTCAATTACCTTTTTAGTCTTTTCATGGAGCTTTTTCACAAAATCAGCACGCTTAGAAGCCTACATATTTATACGTTCTTGTAATGGAAGTGGTATCAAGTCAAGTGGCGTGATCCGTTTGAAACCATACACCACCTCAAATGGAGATAGTTGGGTTGTAGAATGCACCGCCCGGTTATATGCAAATTCAACATGCGGTAGGCAATCTTCCCACTCTTTTAAATTCTTTTTTATCATTGTCCGCAGCAGCATTGAGAGTGTACGGTTCACGACCTCTGTTTGTCCATCGGTTTGTGGATGACAAGTTGTCGAAAAGAGCAACTTTGTCCCAAGTTTGGCCCACAAAGTCTTCCAAAAGTAGCTCATAAATTTAACGTCTCGATCAGATACAATGGTTCTTGGCATGCCATGCAGTCTCACAATTTCCCTGAAAAACAAGTCAGCTACATGCGACGCGTCGTCGCTCTTATGACAGGGAATAAAATGAGCCATTTTAGAAAACCTATCCACAACTACAAACACAGAATCCCTCCCCTCTTAGTTCTAGGCAATCCTAAAACAAAATCCATACTAACATCTTCCCAAGGAGCGCTAGGAACTGGAAGTGGAGTATACAAACCATGTAGATTGAGCTTTGACTTCGCTTTATGGCACGTCACGCATCGTTGAACAAACCTCTCGACATCTCGCCTCATCTTAGGCCAATCAAAATGATTAGCTAACATCATGTACGTCTTCTCTCTTCCAAAGTGACCCATCAATCCTCCTGCATGAGACTCCCGCAATAGTAGCAAACGCACAGAAGACTCTGGAATGCATAGTTTGTTCATACGAAAGAGAAAACCATCATGAACATGAAACTTATCCCACCCTTTCCCATATTTGCAATTAGAATATGGTGCTGAAAAGTCATGATCAGAAGCATATAAATCTTTCAAACTTTCTAGCACTGGAACCTTTACATCCAATTGAGTGAAAAGCACATGTTTCCTGGACAATGCATCAGCTACAATATTTTCCTTACCATTCTTGTATTTAACAACATATGGAAAAGTCTCAATGAATTCAACCCACTTAGCATGTCTTCGGTTCAGTTTCATGATCAGAATGAATGACAAATTCTTTAGGCCAAAGATAATGTTGCCAAGTCTCTAATGCGCGCACAAGAGCATACAATTCTGTCATAAACATGATAATTTAATTGTGCACCATGAAGTTTCTCACTGAAATATGCAACATGTTTTCTTTCTTGCATCAAAACACCACCAATACCTATTCCACTAGCATCACATTCAGTCTCAAACGTTTTAGTGAAATCAGGTAAAACAAGCAATGGTGCTTCAGTTAAACATTTCTTCAATTCAGCAAAAGCTTTATCTTGTTTTTCTCCCCACTCAAAAGTGACTCCTTTTTTAGTTAATTCATTTAACGGAGCAGCAATAGTACTAAAATCTTTTACAAATCGGCGATAAAAACTAGCAAGTCCATGAAAGCTACGAATTTGACTAACATTGACAGGAGTAGACCAATTTCGAATAGCTTCAATTTTAGATTCATCTACTTCAATTCCTTGAGCTGAAACAACATAGCCTAAGAACACCACTTTGTTTGTGCAAAAGGTACACTTCTCAAGATTAGCATACAATTATTCGGTTCTTAGCACTTGTAGCACTTGTCTAATGTGTTCAACATGTTCTTGCAATGAGCGGCTATATATCAAAATGTCATCAAAATAGACTACCACAAATTTTCCGATAAAGTGTCTCAAAACATGGTTCATTAATCGCATGAATGTACTAGGGGCATTAGATAAACCAGAAGGCATCACTAACCATTCATACAACCCAAATTTTGTTTTAAAGGCTGTCTTCCACTCATTACCATGTTTCATTCGAATTTGATGATATCCGCTACGAAAATCAATCTTAGAAAAGATAGTAGAGCCACTCAATTCATCAAGCATATCATCTAACCCTTTTTCCATGAGTGCTTGAACTTGTCGCTGAATTTCCTTTGTCTCCTCCGGATTTGTGCGGTACGGCGGACGGTTGGGAAGTGGAGCTCCAGGTACCAAGTCAATTTGATGTTCGATGCCTCGAACGGGTGGTAAACCAGCGGGTACGTCGTCCGGAAAAACATCCTCATAATCTTGTAACACATTAGAAACCACACTAGGAAGAGAGGTTAAGTCATTTGTAGAAAGCGAAACTTCTTTATATAGTAATACCAAATGCTCCAAAGTGGGATCATCTCTCATCTCTCGCAACTCAGATTTGGTGGCTATCATGACTATTTTTTTTCTCTCCCTCACCCTTTCTTTTTCCACTCAGTTTTAGTTTATGGCTCTCACTGACATTTTGTGGAATTACACACTTTTGCTCCTTCACTTTCTCACTCTCCACTTTCACCTCAACCTTTTGCATGTTATCATATATAATTTGAGAAGGAGTTAAAGGCCTTAACAATATTTCTTTATTATTCCACATGAACTTGTATTGATTAGTTCTTCCATCATGAATCACGTAAGCGATCATATTGCCATGGTCTACCTAATAACAAGTGACATACTTCCATGGACACAACATCACATTCTACAATATCACGATAAGAACCAATCGAAAACTAACATCAACTGTGTACCCAACATTCATAGACCCATTATTGTTTAACCATTGAATTTGATATGGATGTGGGTGTTTCTTATATTTCAAACCAAGTTTAGTGCAAAGTTCTTTGCTAGCTAAGTTATGACAACTACCCCCATCAATAATAACTTTGCAACACTTACCATCTTTACTCACCTGAGCTTTTGTTTGGAAAAGATTGCAGCGTTGTTCATGGTTGGGCTTTGCTTGAACGCTCAATACCGAAGGGTGCACACAAGGATAGGACCGGATTCGGGTCACAGTACCCATCCCTATGTGTTTCTTCTTCGCCTGCTCCCTCATGGGCATTCTCATGCGCCTCGAAATCAGCAAGGTGCTCTCCATCTTCGTCACTAGCAGAATCATATTCTCCATTCTCAGTTATCAACATTACCTTGTTATTTGGACAATCCTTTTGCATATGTCCACGACCAAGACACTTGAAGCATTGGATGGAGCTACTCTTGGCCGTAGAACCAACAGAAGATGATGAAGAGGGGACTGATCCTCTCTTTGGAAAAGAAGGAGTGGCGTTCTTGGTACTTGGGGCAGCACGTGCACTAGGAGTAAAATTTCCACTAGATGGATTAGTTTTAAACGAATTGAAACGAGATGTGGTTTTACCTCCTGTAGGTGCTGTACGGGGAGTGTAGGAAGATGATCTTGAAACCCTCATGTCCTGTTGAACTCCACCAAGTTGTTGTAGGGTTGAAATTCAGCGATTCGCTTGATGGAAGGATGCAAACCAGCAAGGAATCGGGCCATAGTTTGCTCTTCTTGTTCATAAACATTAGCCCTTATCATAGCCATTTCCATTTCTTTGTAGTATTCCTCAATTATGAAACTCCCTTGCTTCAAATTCTGCAATTTATCAAAGAGGTCACGTTTGTAATGTGTAGGTACAAACCTTGCTCTCATATGGTACTTCATCTCTTCCCATGTAGTGATGGGTGGCTCATTATTCCTCATCCTTTGGTTTTGCATTTGCTCCCACCAAACCAAGGCATAATCATTGAATTCTAGTCCCGCCATATGGATTTTCTTCTCTTCAGAATAGTTGTGCAAGCGGAACACCTTATCCACCTTGAGCTCCCAAGTGAGGTATTCTTCGGGCTCATGTGTACCTGAAAATGAAGGCATCGTAAATTTGAGCTTACCAAATTTCTCCTCGTGTGGTCGTTCTTCGCCGTAACGATTACGGCGGTGGTAGCCATCGTCATGGTGCGCAAAGTCATCGTCATCAAAGTGAAGTGCTCCCCCACCACGGCCTCCATGTCCATGGCCCCTCCCCGGACCATGAAAGCCGCCCGCACCTCTCCTAGGGAAGGGTGGACGGATGGCGTTGCCACCACGCGGTCTCATTGTTTGTGCATCTTGGCCACCTCGAGCAACGCCTGCTTCCTCATCTCGCGGAGGGATGCCACCCCCACGATGAACACTACCTTCCTCTTGTTGTGGTCGAAGTGCGCGCACCACATCGTTCACAATGTTGGTACGTAGCACGCTCATTTGTTGGTTCATCTCAATGCGCATATCTTGTGTGGAGTTGTTGATCTCTGCCTTGAGTTGCTCCTCCAAGGCCGAAGTAGTGGCGATGAACTCATTGCGCAAAGTTCCCCTCAAAGCTTGGAATTGAAAACGAGTCACCGGGGAATTTAGACCATGCTCCTCTCCCATGCTGTCGTCTCCACCTGACATGCTTTAGTAGCACAAGGAAAACACCAAAACCACAAATATATGGGTAATATGTGTTCACTCTATCTCACTTTTTCTTCTCCGAAGTAAAGTTATTACCTTTCCGAAGTGGATTGAGGCCAAAAGAAACTTACACTTGGTGGTGGCTATAATAACAAGTGATGATCAAGCGGATTTAAAAGTGACTCACAATTGCACGGCAAAGGATATTTTGTGGAGTTTGGTTAGGAAGTATTTATCCTACACGATCTGATTTCTCGATGTTGTAAAATTAAGTAATATTCCAAGTTAGAATACTTTGCCTAAGTGCTGATCCAAAAGATTTAAGTGAAGTATATGAACGCACACGCAAAGATCAATGTGACTCGATGCAAACAAAGGAATGAGCTAACTAGAGGCAATCTGAAATTAAAGATTAGATAGCTCGTTTTGCACCAAGTACTAGGAGAGACACTAGCCAATTGCAATGATATGAATGTAAGGGCACAAGATTGCTCAAAGGAATTAAATACACAAGCTGAATTTATGGACTAAGAGCTCATCCTAGATTCGGCCAATGTTTTTTTTTCTCTCTTTTTTTTCTTAGCTATTTTCTTCTTCTTCTTCTTCTCCTTTTTTTTCAAGGGCCAAACTAGGTTTAATTGTCTCTTTGATTTTGCATAGGTCACAAATATTCAGCAAGATGTAGAATACTCAAGAGCAGCCCTAGATGCAATATTCAACAGCTAGTCTCAATTGATGAAATAAAAATATCGATTTTTTTGCGGTGTAGTCTTGTTCATGCATCGTAGCGATTGGATTTTTTTTGAATTTTGGATTGGACACAATGATTAAGCTACGCAAATAAACACGAACGATCAGCACGTAAACAAAATTTATAATGGATCAAGACATAATAAAACTCACAAAAATAGCAGATGTGAAACTAGGGTTTGGATTTTGTTTTTGTGTTTTCGGTTTATGAACTATAGGACAATAAGTAATAAACTGAAATTTAAAGGGATAAGATCCTACCGAGTAAACCGCGCTCTGATACCAAGATGATACGGGGTCGCCACGACGTAGGATGGATACTCACGGGAGTCTTGATGAATCGTAATGATCCTCCAATGCCAATGCAAGGGACGAACACTCTTTAATCCGCCAAAACACACTCGTGTTGATTTCACCGACCACCAAGCGAAGATCTATCGTGCACCCAATTCCCAACGGAAAGGCTGAACAATCTTGATTGAAGAAAATAACTCCTAATTTCCTTATGGAACTTAGGCAACAATGCTAAACTCGAACATACTTTAGTAGATTGATTATTCTCAAACGTGGTCTGCCTTACAATGGGGGTCTAACCCTCAATATATAGTACCCTATCCACCTCATGGCTGGCCAAGAGGTTCTAAACCAACTCCAACTCATCCCTACTTGTATTTGGAAACAAACTCACACAAAAGGAAAAACCTAAAATTAAACCGTCACAATTTTTCGGTCATAACTTTTTATCTGTGACGAATTTGAAGGTGGGGCCAGATCCATTGCGTACCCCTTGAAATTATCTTTCCAACGAGTACAAGAACACCGGAATCGGACTCCGTTTGTGAAAGTTATGCCCCTTTTAGTAACTGCCTGTCAGGCTGTCCCGAACCGAATCCGAATTGAATTCTGAGTTGAATCCGAGTTTGAATTGGATTGAGCACGTGGGAAGTCCGAATTTGGCATGTAAATGTTATCCAGAGCTTGTAGTTTAAGTCCTTGGGCTTCTTCCCCTTTTGCTCTCCCATCAAACAGGCTTCTTTCCTCCTTGATCAACCGCATGGGCTGCTTGATTGAGAAATTGTTGGATAGATATATCATAGCTCCTTGCCCGCATGGACTCTTCTTCTCATGACTCGTGGTAGGTTGGTCCTTCTCCACTTGATCTTCTGTTGCTTCAAATCTGAGAAGGCATAACATATTTGCATTAGGTAGTATGTTATTCTCATCTAACGTAATAGAAGAATCTCTAAGGAACAAAAGCACCTGCTGTTGAAGTAGTTTAGCTCTTGCTCTTGTCATAGGTCCTTCCCGAGCCTTATCAATAGCTTTGCCATGCGCACTTGAAGTGGACGATGAATACGTAGTAGAGATGTCCTCATCATTGGTTTCCTTGAACACCATACATACGAGCTTCACTTCTCTCCTTTGAATACTCGACACTAGTCATTGATAATGCATTGAGGGCTGCTCCTGAATACCATTCCAGCCGATCAAAAAAAATTTGAAAGTTTAGAGAGAGAGAGAGTTGCGAGCAAAAAGTTCAGTTGCGATGTTTGGCACTCCCGAATACGACGTTTGGCACTTAATTAACTTACCAGACTCGCACGGATTCCATATGGCTTCCCTAGTAAGCAATGGCACACAAGAGCAGCATTTGCGATGTTAGGCACTCGGTTGAGTTGCATGACTCTGGTGGATTCTGAATTATTTTTTCACTAAGCAAGTGTTTACAACACGTGCACTGCGGTGTTTCGCACGGTGCTGTATTAGAAGACTCGTACGGATTCGATATGGCTTCTCTATTAACGAATGGCACACAACAGGCTCATTTGCGCTCTTTGGCACTTTGTTGGGTTACCAAACTATACGGATTTCATTTCGCTTCTTCACTAAGCAGTGGGACAAAAGATGTGTGATATGACGTTTGGCACTTCATTGAATTACCAGACTCGCACGGATTCCATATTGCATCCCTAGTAAGGAATGGCACACAAGAGCAGCATTTGCGATGTTAGGCACCCGGTTGGGTTGCATGACTCGGTGGATTCCAAATGGCCTTTTCACTAAGCAAGTGTTTACCTGAAGTGCACTGCGGTGTTTCACACTTCGCTGTCTTAATAGACACGTACGGATTCCATTTGTCCTCTCTATTAACGAATGGCACACAATATGTTCATTTGTGGTGTTTGGCACTTCCTTGGGTTACCAAACTATACGGATTTCATTTCGTTTCTTCACTAATCAGTGGGACCAAAGAAGTGTGCTACGACGTTTGGCACTCCATTGACTTACCAGACTCACACGGATTCCATATGGCTTCCCTAGTAAGCAATGGCACACAAGAGGAGCATTTGCGATGTTGGGCACTCGGTTGGGCTGCATGGCTCGGGTGGATTCCGAACGGCTTTTTCACTAAGCATGTGTTTACGAGAAGTGCACTGCGGTGTTTCGCTCTTCGCAGTCTTGATAGACTCGTACGGATTCTATATGGCTTCTCTGTTAACAAATGGCACACAACAGGTTCCTTACTTGCTGTCCTATAGTCCATAAACCGAAAAAACAAAAAAAAATCCAAACCCTAGTTTCGCATCTGTTATTTTCGTGAGTTTTCTTATGTCTTGATCCATTAGAAATTTTGTTTACGTGCTGATCTTTGTGTTCCTTCGCGTAACTTGATCTTGTTTCCCCATAAAACAAAAAAAAGTAGATTCAATTTGCGCTTGAATTTGAGTCCGTGTCTACAACTCCTCCTAGATCAATCCGAGTACAACCCTAGAATACCATTCGGTTTTGGCTAGCTGTCCACTTCCGAATTCGTTTGGAAGCTGCCATCCGAAACCAACTCTAGGACAGGAGTTAGTGTTCACGTTGGTTTCCTTGAACACCATACATACGAGCTTCACTTCTCTCCTTTGAATACTCGACACTAATCATTGATAATGCATTGAGGGCTGCTCCTGAATACCACTCCAGCCGATAAAAAAAAATTTGAACGTTTAGAGAGAAAGAGAGAGAGTTGCGAGCAAAAAGTTCAGTTGCGATGATTGGCACTCCTGAATACGATGTTTGGCACTTCATTGACTTACTAGACTCGCACGGATTCCATATGGCTTCCCTAGTAAACAATGGCACACAAGAGCAGCATTTGCGATGTTAGGCACTCGGTTGGGTTGCATGACTCTGGTGGATTCCGAATTGCTTTTTCACTAAGCAAGTGTTTACAACAAGTGCACTGCGGTGTTTCGCCCTGTGCAGTCTTAGTAAACTCGTACGGATTCCATATGGCTTCTCTATTAACGAATGGCTCACAACAGGCTCATTTGCGCTCTTTGGCACTTTGTTGGGTTACCAAACTATACGGATTTCATTTCGCTTCTTCACTAAGCAGTGGGACAAAAGATGTGTGCTATGACGTTTGGCACTTCATTGACTTACCAGACTCGCACGGATTCCATATGGCTTCCCTAGTAAGAATGACACACAAGAGCAGCATTTGCGATGTTAGGCACTCAGTTGGGTTGCGTGACTCGGGTGGATTCCGAATGGCTTTTTCACTAAGCAAGTGTTTACAAGAAGTGCACTGCGGTGTTTCACACTTTGCTGTCTTAATAGACACGTACGGATTCCATATGTCTTCTCTATTAACGAATGGCACACAATAGGTTCATTTGTGGTGTTTGGCACTTCCTTGGGTTACCAAACTATACAGATTTCATTTTGTTTCTTCACTAAGCAGTGGGACAAAAGAAGTGTGCTACGACGTTTGGCACTTCATTGACTTACCAGACTCGCACGGATTCCATATGGCTTCTCTAGTAAGCAATTGCACACAAGAGCAGCATTTGCGATGTTAGGCACTCGGTAGGGTTGCATGACTCGGGTGGATTCCGAATTGCTTTTTCACTAAGCAAGTGTTTACAAGAAGTGCACTGCGGTGTTTCGCCCTGTGCTGTCTTAGTAGACTCATACGGATTCCATATGGCTTCTCTATTAGCGAATGGCACACAACAGGTTCATTTGCGCTGTTTGGCACTTTGCTGGGTTACCAAACTATACATATTTCATTTCGCTTCTTCACTAAGCAGTGGGACAAAAGAAGTGTGCTACGACGTTTGGCACTTCATTGACTTACCAGACTCGCACGGATTCCATATGGCTTTTGATGAGGACATCCCTGGCTCAACCCATTCGTCATCTACTCCACAAGATTCTACACAACTGCAAGTTGAAGCTTCTGCAAAAGAGGCTTATTTGGGTCCCATGACTAGGAACCGTACTAAGCAAATACAACAAGAGGTGAATGCTTACCTTGCTGAGTCTAATATTGTTGTAGACAAGAATTATATACTGCCTAAGTCTCGTATGCTTGTTTTACTTAGGTTTGCACCTACGGAGATAATTCAAGCGGAAGGAGCACATTACAAGGATCAAGACTTAGCTACCAGAGTACATTGTTTAACAACATCCACCTATGACGAGTTAGATGTGAAGAAGGCTGAGCTGGACATCAAGAATACTAGCAAGCTGTTCAGTCCATCAAGCGTTGCATCCGCAGCGTCAGAATTTGACTGCCAACTTTCTACCTACTCCCACACAAATATGGGTGTGTCCACCATGCATAGGGAGCAGGAATGGATAGAAAATTAAGTCCTCTTTCTAGCACAACAAACGGTGCATCATTTGGAAGCCAGAGTCAAAAGATATGCAAGTTTCAAGACTAGCTGTCCGGGACAATAACTACAGCGCGAGGCCACATAAAATTACTGCATCTCTAAGCCTAGGGAACTTAAAGGGCACATGAAAATGGATCCCTTTTGGAGTATGTTCACACCTAGCTAGGAGGGTTGTTCCTAGTATAAATACCCCTTTCTTCTTTCTTCTAAGGGGACAACTTTCAGCTATATGATTTCAGAATAGTTAGCCAAGTGCTACCAAAAACTAGAGAATTCTCACTTCCTTTGCTCTTGTAATTTTCCTAGTGAGATTGCAAAAGCGGTCGTTCGACGGCAACCTTTCTGTGCTTCCAACTTCGTGCGTGGTTGTGTGGATTGGGAACTTAGAGTGTGGTTGGGCAATACTTGTTGCAGGTCATTGCATAGGCAGTGGTTGGCCTCAAGAATTGTCAGGTTGCACTACTATCTTAGCTGCTTGCAGCTAGTTATCTTCATCTCGCATATTTCCCCTCCGTGAAGATCGGGCATCCCCCGCATCAGCTTCCCTAGTAAGCAATGGCACACAAGAGGAGCATTTGCGATGTTGGGCACTCGGTTGGGTTGCATGACTCGGGTGGATTCCAAATGACTTTTTCACTAAGCATGTGTTTACGAGAAGTGCACTGCGGTGTTTCGCTCTTCGCAGTCTTGCTAGACTCGTACGGATTTCATATGGCTTCTCTATTAACGAATGGCACACAACAGGTTCATTACTTGCTGTCCTATAGTCCATAAACCGAAAACACAAAAAAAATTCCAAACCCTAGTTTCGCATCCGTTATTTTCGTGAGTTTTCTTAAGTCTTGATCCATTAGAAATTTTGTTTACGTGCTGATCTTTGTGTTCCTTCGCGTAACTTGATATTGTGTCCCCATAAAACAAAAAAAAGTAGATTCAATTTACTCTTGAATTTGAGTCCGCGTCTACAACTCCTCCAGATCAATCCGAGTACAACCCTAGAATCCCATTCGGTTTTGGCTAGCTGTCCACTTCCGAATCCGTTTGGAAGTTGCCATCCGAAACCAACTCTAGGACAGGAGTTAGTGTTCACGTTGGTTTCCTTGAACACCATACATACGAGCTTCACTTCTCTCCTTTGAATACTTGAGACTAGTCATTGATATTGCATTGAGGGCTGCTCCTGAATACCACTTGATACGGGGTCGCCCGATCTTCTCGACGTACGATCAAGATACTCACGTGGATTTGACGAACCGTAGTGATCTCCCATTGCCATTGCAAGAGTTAGCACTCTATAATTCGCCCAACCACACGTGCTGAACTTCACGACCACCGATTAAGTTCCATCGCGCTCCCAATTCCCAATGGAAAGGTTGAACGATCTTGATTGAAGAAAATCACACCTAATTCCTTATGGAACTTCGGTAGCAATGCTAAACTCGAACAAACTTTAGTAGATTCATTATTCTCAAATGTGGTCTCTTACAATGGGGGTCTAACCCTCAATATATAGTTCCCTCTCCACCTCATGGCTGGCCAAGAGGTCCTAAACCAACTCCAACTCATCCCTACATGTATTTGGAAACAAACACACACAAAAGGAAAAACCTAAAATTAAACCGTCACCAAGTTTTGGTCATAACTTTTTATCCTTGTCGAATATGAAGGTGGGGCCAGATCCATTGCGTAGCCCTTGAAATTATCTTTCCAACGAGTACAAGAACACCTGAATTGGACTCTGTTTGTGAAAGTTATGGCCTTTTTAGTAACTATCTGTCAGACTGTCCCGAACAGAATCTGAATTGAATTCCGAGTTGAATCCGAGTTTGAATTGGATTGAGCATGTGGGAGATCCGAATTTGCCTTGCATATCTTATCCAAAACTTGTAGTTTAAGGCCTTGTGCTCCTCCCTTTTGCTCTCCCAAGTCTTCACATGAATCATACCTAAGAATACATAAAATAATAGCATGATGTAGGATTCCAAGTTCATCATTAATTAAAAGAAACTCCTTAACAAACAAATTCACCTGACAATATTTAATGCGGCTCAATACTTCTTTCTAGTGAAATAATGTATTTGACTGAAAAGTGCTAAGCTTGTGCGTATCCGCATCATCCTCCCCTTCTTCAAGGAAAGCCGTCCTCGGCTTTTGGTAGCCTGAAATTGTACTAAGCAAAGCATACAACGTATATGCATGGTATATATATTTGTCATCAACACTTGTTTTGCTTAGCATATCAAGATCATCTGAAGGCGTAGTAGATAAAAAGAACAACACATATGCATGGTATATGTATGAATCAATTATCGTGTCATTCTAGTTGTTCCACACAAACAAATTAATATAACGACAACCATAAGATGTATACATTGCAACATTGTCTTTCATATCATTCTTCCTCCCATAAGAAAAAGTCGTCCTCGACTTTGCTAGGCTTATGTATAAGTCATTCATGGGCCAAACCAAATTAAGTTGTTCAAAATGGGGGAGAAATTTTTTAATTCCTTCCATGCTTCAACTGCGCTACTCTGATTATTTGTACATGATTGTTCATTAAAGGATGAATAAGTAGGCTTAAGAAATCTTTTGAAACATGCAGCATTATTGTTGAAACTCATCTCATTGTGATCATGGTATGGCACAAAAGATTGTTTATCCAAAATATGCAATTTCAATTCAGCAAGCTTATCACATGTAATGCATATTCGGTAAACATAAAACTTATCATTTATACTATAATTTCCAATCAAATTGAACTTATATGTACTAACTAGTGATTTTAAACATGAAATTTTAGCAACATTCTCAATCACACTAGATAGCTCTTTAGGATCATCAAATATGATATAATATAAAGAGTCATCAGGAGATATTCTCGTAAGAACTTCCTTATGAGTAATCAATTGCACATTATGTAAATTGAGCAAAGAAATTTCAGAACATGGAATTTTCATTCGTATATATGAGTTCTCACAAGTACACTCCATTTCACAATTAATTTCAGCACCAATATTGTTACCTTTATTGTTCTCCTCAGTTGTTGTCAATGGTGCCAATTGTTGAACATTTGGCTCCTCTTCTTTAATATCAACCTACACAATGTGAGGAACAACACTAGAAGTGGATATTAATGTGTTAGTTTCAAAATTAACCTCACTTTGTCTATCTTCTACTTCTCTCTTTTCTTTTGGTGTATCTCTCACTCACGCGTCTGCTCAACTTCTGCGCAGTCTTTAATAAAACAGCAATAACTCTCTGCTCGGAAGTCCAAAAGATGAACCGTTTGTTGGAGGTGAAAATAGACATGATTATCTTTCCATCCATATAGGATATGTATAGTAAAACTGTAACACCCCAGCCAAAAGAATGACCTGGAATGCTACCAAACTAACAACATAATAAAGATAAACTAAATTACCCTACAAAATTTCGGCAGAACCTCCTTTATTTATTGTCTAATTCCAAGGTTCCAACAAGCATAATCAAAGGATATAATTAATCGTAATCAATATAAGCTATACTAAGTAGAACAGCAATAAAACTTAATTAATGAGCGGAAGCAAAATAATCAAGTTCTAGTTCTTTGTTACAATTTAACTTCTTAGTCATAAGCCAAATCTCACTTGAGCTACTCAACAAATATAATCTAATTTCTATATTTCTTCCATGGTGAATAATTTGTGCAAGTGCAACAACTCTAGCCTTCCTTTAATCCCATGCATGCCAATCTCATGAAGGTACCTAAAACAAACAACAAACAACAACAACAACAACAACAGCAAGAGTGAGTCCAACGATTCAGCAAATATAATAAGTAATTACAAGAACAACCATGAACATCATCTCACATTTTAACCATCAATCATATAATGAACCATGCTATGCAATATGATCAAAAATCTCTTTATCTCTTCTCTTTCGCATTTTACCGGTAATGCGGAGTGTGCATCCGTCAATGCACACTCATACATCAACATGACAGGGACCTCGACGCTTGGTCATCTCGTGACCAAAACTTCAATATATCGGCACGATGCATATATGTGAATGTCCCAATAAAAAAAACTTGCATTCACCATATCCATGCATCATAACTTCTCATAAACAACTTCAATTGCAGCATGATGCATATATGTGAATGTCTTAATGAATAAAAACTTGCATTCACCATATCCATGCATCATAAATTCTCATAAACATCTTCAATTGCAAACTACCATAAACAGTACCAACATGTCATTATCACAATCAAGATCGCATACACTCATAATACCGATCAAACATCCACAAACCATCATTCATCAACAATCACACTATAAAATTTCAACCATCATTATACTTGCCTTAACCACGCGAAAACGGAGGATGAGTAGAAGGTGCAGCCCAGGGAACCCGTCCTCCTCCAGAACAATAATTATAATATTTTCTAAGACAACAGAAACAGGTCTTTGGATAAAATAAAAACACCCCCCAAGCTGACCCCATCCATTAAACTTGACTAAATCCCCCAATTTCCCTCGGCCATCCACTGCCTCCTGTGGACAGTCACCTTCAAAAATTCGTAACTTTTGATACAGAGGTCCAATAGGGCTTTCTCAGATTCTATGGAAACATAATTAAATTATCTAACTAAACCTATTTGGGGAGCCTTCCAGATTCGGCCATCTTCTACCCGATCCAACCAGTTTTCCCAAAACTGTAATTGTCTCTGGACAGCGCACTAAAAATGTCATAACTTCCACCCCGAAAGTCAGAATTTGGATTTCTTGACGTTTCTGGAAAGCTAAGAAAATTATCTACAACTTTCCTAATATGAAAATCCTCCGATTCTCCATTTTATAATTTCGAAAATTGATCTACCGAAACCCATCAGGAAACCCTCCGAGATGCAGAACAGTCAAATTAGAAAAATCACAACTTTTGCTACGCAAGTCTGAATCACGCGTTCTAGGACTTCATGGAAAGATAATTTCGTCCTCTACAATTCTCTAGGAGAGGTCCAGATCTGAATCCCCATGGATCTAACCGAAAACAGCCGTCTAACACATTTTGTCCTAGCAGTCCAGACTTACGAAATTGCAATCAAAATCAAAGAATAATATTCTAATGGTAAACAAGAATTACCCCTTAACGAATGGATGAAGAACACGAAGATCTTCCCACGAATTTCATCACTTCTTCTTTCTCTTTTCTTTTCATCTCTTCTTCTCCTTCTTCCTTCTTCTCTTTCCTTCTCCTTGCTTTTCCTCCAATGGTAGCAGCACTTGGTCATCAATGGCACCAAAAGGGGGAAGAGGGGAGGCGCCCAAGGGGTGGAGGGAGGGGGTGGCGGCTGTAGGAGGGAGTGGGGCGCAAGGGGATCAAGGGGCGGCTAGGGGCGGAGGGCTGCCTCCCTCCCCTTTGGGCCAGGATTCCCACAGGCCAAGGCCCAGGCCCAGGTTGTCTGGAAAAATCAGAAAACCCCTCAAGAAAACACTAATTCATTCTTTTCTTTAAGGCCCCTCTCTCCAAATAAGTAATTACCCCTTCGAATGATTTTCGGTTTATTACAAAAACATGATAGGTTGGTGCGCAAGCCTTCAAAAAGTCTTCAGTTTTCGCGCAACATTTATCAGCCTGTGTAGTTGTTACTAAAATGACCATATCTTTCTTTTCACAACTCCAAATGATGCACGGTTTGAAACGTAGGAAAATAGACTAGACAAGCCATCCATTGGTGTGGTGTATGCTGGTTGGAAACATTATAATTCATGCAGATCATGATTGCAAAACTCGTTGGTTTTCTGGACCTCCCTGTTCCTCTCCAATGCACCTGAGTTCAATCAAAGAAGAAGAGGTGGGGGCCACGACCAAGTCACAAGAATCTGAAATGTAACTTAGGTTAACAGTCACCTGATCATGCATTTGTTTAGCACGTCTTCTCGTGATTGGTCCTTGATATTGTTGGTCATTGTTATGATCATCTTCAGTGTGCTTATTAAAGATTGGGATGTCCTCATCATCCTCCCCCTATTGAAAAGAGGTCGTCCTCAACTCGGACGGTTTGCCAAAGAATGGGGACAGATCAGCGACATTGAATGTGGCACTAACACCATACTCTCCAGGTAGCTCAATCTTGTAAACGCACGATTTCCCTGAAAAATAAATCGGCAACATGTGAAGCATCGTCGCTCTTATGACATGGAATAAAATAAGTCATTTTACTAAAACGATCAACCACCACAAATACCGAATCCCTCACCCTCTTAGTCCGTGGCAATCCTAACACAAAATCCATAGAGATGTTCTCCCACGGAGCACTAGGAATAGGTAAAGGCGTGTATAAACTACGGGGATTAAGACGGGACTTAGCTTTATGGCATGTAATGCATTTCAACACATAGCGTTCCACGTCTCGCCTCATCTTTGGCCAAAAATGATCACCAACACACTCTCGGTCTTTTAGCACCAAAGTGACCCATAAGACCACCGCATGAGCTTCCTGCAATAAAAGTAATCAAACAGAGCAATCTGGAATGCACAATTTGTTAGCTCTAAATAGGAAACCATCCTGCAAATGATACTTCTCCCAACCTTTTCCATTACCACACTTTGAGTAGGGTTCAGCAAAGAACGCGTCAATAGCATACAATTCTTTAATACTCTCTAGACCCAAAATTTTAACATCTAGTTGGGAAAGTAACATATGTCGTCTAGACAATGCATCTGCTACAATATTATCCTTCCCTTTCTTATATTTAATAATGTATGGAAAAGATTCTATGAACTCACTCCAACGTGCATGTCTATGGTTTAGTTTTAATTGAACTTTAAGATGTTTCAGAGATTCATGGTCAGAATGTATAACAAATTCTTTAGGCCATAAATATTGCTGCCAAGTTTCCAACACACGCACTAACGCATACAATTCCTTGTCATAAACTGAACAATTAAGCGTTGGACCACTTAACTTTTCACTGAAATAAGCAATTGGCCTACTTTGCTGCATAAGCACCCCACCAATCCCTACGCCACTAGCATCACATTCAACCTCAAACATCTTACCAAAATCCGGTAGCGCTAGGAGTGGTGCGATGTAAGCTTATCCTTCAATTCACGGAATGCTTTGTCTTGTCTTGCCCCAATTGAAAGGAACCTCCTTCTTTGTCAATTCATTAATTGGGGCAGCAATAGTGTAATACCCCGGAAATTGTTTAATTAATTGTTTAATTAATAGAGAGAGGGACTTTTGTGAAATAATTAAATTTATAAGAGTTTTGAGGGGTTTTATGAAAATTTAAGATAACTGGGCCTAGGCCTTGGCCGTGTGGGTTTTTCTTGGCCCAAGAGGGAGGGAGGCCACCTCTTAAAACCCTAGGCAGCCCCCACCCCTGCGCCTCCACCCCTGCGCCTCCACCCAGCAGCCGCCGCCCCTGCTGCCCCGACGTCTTCTTCCGGTGCGCCGTCGTCGTCTTCATCGTCGTCGTCTCCTCCCCGGTGCGCCGTCGCCGACGTTCGTCGCCGCACCGCGTGGATCCGGAGGAAAGAGAGGAGGAGATCGCGGGCGTGTTCGTCGCCGTGTTCGTCGTGTTCGTCGACGTGTTCGTCGTCGTGTCGTCAAGGGTAATCCCTGGTAGTCTCTAGATTGGTTTTTAATCGAGTTAGATTCGTCGGTTTTTTTGGGCTGCTGGGATAGTAGTTGTTTCTCGGCGGTTTGGATCTAGTTTCGTCGGGATTCAGGTCTAGACCCCTTCTAGAAAGTTGTAGAGGGTTTGATTATCTTTCCAGGGAGTACAAGAACACATTATTGGATCTGTGTAGCAAAAGTTATGAATTTTCTAGTGCGACTGTTCTGCAGATCGGGGTAGTTCTAGACAGAGTTTAGTAGATCAGTTTGTGCGACGGAAATAGTGGCGATTCAGGAGTCCTTCAAATTGGGAAAGTTGTAGATAAGTTTCTTAGCTTTCAATAGAGGTAAAGAAGTCCGGATTCCGAGTTTCTGGGTGAAAGTTATGACTGTTTTAGTGCGCTGTCCAGAGAGTCCGACGTGAATATTGATGCTTTAGAAAAGGGTTTGGATCGGCTAGTTAATGGCAGAATCAGAGAGTCTTCCCAACTAAGTTTTTGTAGATAGTTTAATTACCTTTCCAGAGAGTCCAAGAACGCTTAATTGGAGTTACTTACTGAAAGTTATGATTTTTGGAAGTCGGTGTCGTGGTTGGGCGATTTGGCCGAGGGAGTTGGGGATTTAATTGAGATAAATTGTTGGGTTAATTGGGGTTGTTGTTATTTTATATCTAGAAACCCGCTACTGTCATGTTGGTAATTATTAATTAAATATTCAGGAGGAGAGCGGATTCCGGGGGTTGTGCCTTCTACGTGTTCTTCATTTTCTCGCGGTTGAGGCAAGTATATTTGTGATGTGAAAATCTGTGTGTTTGGATTTGTTGAATTGTTTGGATGATGGTTGAATCATGACTGTTTAAATGGTGAGTATGAGTAAGTGATGAATTAAGAATACTATTTATGTTCTGTTTACATTATGGCATTTATGAGATTGGTTGATGCGTAGTATGGTGAATGCTCGTTATCTTTTGATACATTCACATATATGCATCATATTGAGAATTGTTGAAGTCTTCATCATGCGGTGATCAAGCATCGAGGTCCCCACACTTGCGGAGTGTGGGCACTGGTCCCTGCACTGAGGGTACAGTGCATGAGTGTGCATTGACGGATGCACACCGCGACACGGTAAAATGCGAAAGAGATGAGAAAGAGGAGCTTTTGATCATAATGCATAGCATGAAATTCATATGTAATATGTTTAACTTGAGAGTTAATGTTCATGCTTGCATTTGTTACTGATTATACTTGCCGAGTCATTGGACTCACTCTTCGTTGTTTTGTTGTTGTTGTTTGTTTATTTTAGGTACCTTCACGAGGTCAGCATGCATGGGAATAAAGAGGGATTAGTATTGTTGCACTTGCACGAAATATTCACCATGGAGAAGATAGAGAACTCTAATTATTATTTGTTGATTAGTTCAAGTGGTATTTGATTATGACCTTCAGATTAAGATGTAATAATGGATTAGTACTTCTTTATATTGCTTCCGTGCTTTACTTAAGTTTTATAGATGTTTCTGCTTAGTAGCCAAATTACTTTGCTTGCGGTTATTCATACCTTTTGATAATATTGTTAGAACTTCATTTTTATCAATAAACAAAGGAGGCTCTCACGAAATTTTATAGAATGCCTTAGCATAGTTTTATTATGTTGTTAGTTTGGTAGCATTTCGTGCCATTGTTTGGTCGGGTGTTACAGTTGGTATCAGAGCGGGCTTTAGGTCCGTGGTAATTAAATTATTAAATTGACACACTGGTGCACAGTAGGATGGGATGGGTCAAGCATTGTATTTATGCTTTTGACATGTTGTATTGATGATTTACATTATGAGATAATCTTGTATGCTTATTGATAATCTTGTATGATTATGATTTGCTCCTATGACTGTTATGAGTGGGAATAGTCAATGAGATGATGTAGATATTGTGATGTGCTACCTTGGCATTGCCAGATTTACCTTTGGGTGTAGTATAAGGATTAGCAATGTAGTTACCTCAGGTAACTTAATTGTAGGTGTTATGGTGAGTTTCTTAGAAAAGTTATTAATATCCTCAAGTTGATTCCAGCTAATTCTTGGCTGATTGTAGTTAATGAATTTCTTTTGAGATTGTGGTTCTTGCAGTTGAGGGTATGCAATTGGTCTCTACCTGTTCCTTGAAACAGTTATGGTTACTTTCCGGACTACTGAGATACTTTGCTACCTGTGCTTATTGTTGATTTGTAAGGTTAGTTCCTTCGTGGGAGTTTGTCCTGTTGCGAATCATGGCTCATTGGTTCGCTTGGTGTTTTATTTTTTTAGTGCAAATTTTGAAGTTGCAAAACTCAGTGTTATGTGAAAGTTTTGGATCTATGTATTCCTTTATCTCGGCGTTGAAGTTATTGTTCCTCTTTTTTGAAGAGAGTGTTAAAATCCATTATGATTGTTTTGCTATGCTTAAGTGGAAGGTGGTAATCATATAAACTAATTCATAAGGTTTGAATTATTAAGTTGATATGATAGCGTAGTGTATAATTAATTTCTTTTACTAGTATCCTTGCAAGTGTAGTGGTTTAATTTGATATTGCCTTGTAATAGTTTTGAGAAGAACTACGATTAAGAAGTTGTCTATTCATGACAAGAACTCATGGAGTTATTGAGGAGTGTGCAAAAAGAATTAGAATGATTATTATGATTATTGAATTTCTATCATGTTGGACAAATTGAATTATCTTTGTCTTTAGTAATTAATCCGACCGCTTGGAATAATTAAGTAAGGAGGTGTTAGAATATTACCTTGGTAATATTGACCCTTAACATGTCTTTTATTTAGATGCTTTATGAGCATGCACAATTGTTGGTTTCATCTATCTTTACAATGCTAAATTGTTGAAATACGTATAAAGGAATAGATGAAGGTTGATGCATTGACTTGTAGAAACTTGTCTTACGAGCTGGTATCATTGAAGTTTAAAGTCATTTCCATTCTAATTTCTGAATGTAAGGTAGGATACAAAATCTATGCTCATGAATGTCTTATAATTGTAAAATGGAGTTAGGATCATGAATGTTGTTATGACCGAATAATAATCAATTATTGCCAATAGTGAATAGAGTACAATTAATTGGTGCTAAGTTAGAGTTGAGCACCAATAAAGAATGGAATATATGAAATCTAGTAAGAAATTTATACTAGCATGATTTCGAGATTATCTTGTTCTAGTATCATCTTGTTTAAGAGCTTTGTTCTATTTATGTGGCTTATGCACTAGGTTCTCCTAGATCAAGTAGTTGCAACCTTACTTAGATATTAGAAACATGATGCAATGATTTCTTATGTTTCTTTTGGAAAAGTTTATGAAGGAGTTGAGGATATGATGATGCTTGTTAAGAATGTATTATTCGATGTTAGTATGTTGGTCCATTTGTGGTTATGATGGTAATGTTGAAGGTTCATTAAATAGAAGAATTTGAATAAATTCCTTGGTACTTTTAAATCAAAAGTTTTGATAGTGTGTATGCGATCTTTGATCTCATGATTTATGTGGTAGCTGAAATTGTTTTAAGCAAAGTGTCGTGTTGAGGATTTTAATTAGTTCTTAAAGAATTAATGTATTGTGGTCTTCAACTCTTCTTTTGTTGGAATTGTTAAGGTGATACTGTATTCAAAGAAGGTTGTTCTCTTTGTTAAAAGGAAAAGTTTGATAAAAGTTTTGAAGGTTGAAGTCAAGTTGTGCAATCTTTGTGAAGTGTGTTTGACTTCTTATTTTCGCTGCTTAAGAGTTTCGAGCTCAAATGACAATCTGTATTCGTATTGGTTGAGATTTGATGTTTTCGTCTCGAGGAGGCATGCGCCTTCACCGTGGTCTTATCCTTTGTTGTCCAAGATCTTTGTTTTCTTGGTTTTGTGTTTATTGCAGATGGACCTTGTGCTGAAATTTTCTTCTTTGCTTCTCCAAGAAAGGGTACGCAGTTTGGGTTGCAAAGACCTTTAAGATGTGTATGGCAACTGGTTGGTGTGGTTTTGTGATTAGTCTGGGTGAGATTGTGGGTATCAAGATACTTGAGATTCTTGGAGTGATAAATTGTCCTGTTGAATAATTCTCGATGAGGATTTGATTTAAAGAAGATGTTGTCCTTGGGGCTAAATAGTTTTATTGTTGCAACTAGAAGAACCTAGCTGTGGTTCATGAGTGTTACGTTCATTTTGCTGGAACGTTGGAATTATTGAAAGTATGGGAATCTTGATCAATTTTATTGGAGCATCATGATGGGTTACTTTGCAAGGATTATTAGAATGATTATGATGGTGTAGTTAATGAGTTTATAATTGTGAAGAAGCCCAACCGTTGTGGGAATTATTGGGATAGTAAGGATTGTTGAATTTTTGCCATGTATAACTTAGCTCAGTGAGTAACCCTCTAGGAGTTAGAATCTTTCTACAGATAATCAAGTTGAGAATATGTTTCATATGGTTGTTAATGATTGAGTATGGTTGATTGTGGAAATTTTAGTCACTGAATTTAAGAGTCTTTGTATTAAATATATCAAGTATATGTATAGAAGCCTTAGAGATGGGAAATTTTGGTTGGTGATCTATGCTAGAACCTTGGAGGCTAATGTTATTGCGTGAGAATAGTGGAAGGAGTGGATTCGAATATTATGATGTTCCTTGATAGTATCCTTTGGATGTAGTAAATGGGTATGTGAGCCGAGAAATTCATGTTGATTGTCCTTAAGATTTGTGGTGAAGTGTTGGTGGGTGAAAAATAACGATGAGGTGCATTGGAAATTATTCGTTAAAGTAACATGTGGGAAGAGGAGTTGACTAGAGTATGTTATTATGAGAATAGTAGAGTCCTCTACAAAAGTGTGTTGGATGCACTCGGTTTGAACATAGAGTTGATGTTGCCAATTTAAGAGAATTGAGCTAGTATGGTATGGGATAATTTGGAACCTCGTGATTCAAGAGGAAGTTTAATAAAAAATCGGTAGTAAAATGCTCCCGATTCTTGTTTGAGCTACGTGATGAGAGAAAAGTCTTTTGTGGTTTGAGTTGACTTTTGTTGGCTTGTGTGGTTTTTCCGGTTTAGGAAAAAAAATGGACGGTTTGACATTTGAGTGATTCCCTTTGACGTATGTGTTGTTTGTTTGCAAACCACCTACTTGGAAGGTGGAGAGGTTCTTATGTTGAATCCTCGATTTTTTTTATGATTTGACCCTTTGGTGGGGAGTGGGTGATGCGTGATTGCAATAAGAATCCCTTATTTTCAGTTGTATTCGTGTGTGAAAGAGTGGGTTTACCTTGACCCCGTGGTGTGCCCGTGTTTAAGGGGGTGCTCATTGCTAAGGTAAAGAGATCGATTGAGAATGGAAACATGAGATATATGTGCTGTGCAGATTGTGTGGGTTGGTACTAAAGGGAATGATAACCCGATGTGTATTTAATCGCTTTTGTTAATTGGGAAGTTTTAGGGTTTGTGTATCACTAGGACTATCTTGGGTTCTAGTGTGGGATACACGCTTTGTATGACTCGGTATCGAGGAGAACTTGAAAGATCCGGAGCGTGGGCTTCATTAAAACCGTTGACCAACGAGTAAGACCACCACCATTCAAGAATTAAAGCTACACAATTCGAAGTGTTGTAGGGGCGTAAGTTCAACGAGTGGCCTTGGTGAGTCAGAATCTGTTGGCTGCCCAAAGCGGGCTGAAAAGTTATGCAAATGTAAGGAGCAAGGATCGGGAGGTTGGCAAACCACTTGGATCTTCAAGAACCTATGTGCGAGGTGCAAGCAATTAGAAAAAAAAATATTTAGTATGTCAAAGCGCTTTGGTCGCAGCAGACCGAGAGAGAAGCAACTTGGGAGTTGGAGTCACGCATGCTGAAAGCAAAGACCGGCGTTGTTCACGTCGGTGCTAGTTAATTGCTAGTTGGTTGTTTTGTTTTCTGTTGAGGTTGCGGTTAGAATTGGGTCGAATTTGTTTAAGGGTGTAGAATGTAATACCCGGAAATTGTTTAATTAATTGTTTAATTAATAGAGAGAGGGACTTTTGTGAAATAATTAAATTTATAAGAGTTTTGAGGGGTTTTATGAAAATTTAAGACAACCTGGGCCTAGGCCTTGGCCCAGGTGGGTTTTTCTTGGCCCAAGAGGGAGGGAGGCCACCTCTTAAAACCCTAGGCAGCCCCCACCCCGCGCCTCCACCCAGCCGCCGCCTGCTGCCCGACGTCTTCTTCCCGGTGCGCCGCCGTCGTCTTCATCGTCGTCGCCTCCTCCCCGTGCGCCGCCGCCGACGCTCGTCGCTGTACCGCGTGGATCCGGAGGAAGAGAGGAGGAGATCACGGGCGTGTTCGTCGCCGTGTTCGTCGTGTTCGCCGACGTGTTCGCCGTCGTGTCGTCAAGGGTAATCCCGGTAGTCTCTAGATTGGTTTTTAATCGAGTTAGATTCGTCGGTTTTTTTGGGCTGCTGGGACAGTAGTTGTTTCTCGGCGGTTTGGATCTAGTTTCGTCGGGATTCAGGTCTAGACCCCTTCTAGAAAGTTGTAGCAAAAGTTATGAATTTTCTAGTGCGACTGTTCTGCAGATCGGGGTAGTTCTGGACAGAGTTTAGTAGATCGGTTTGTGCGACAGAAATAGTGGCGATTCAGGAGTCCTTCAAATTGGGAAAGTTGTAGATAAGTTTCTTAGCTTTCAATAGAGGTAAAGAAGTCCGGATTCGAGTTTCTGGGTGAAAGTTATGACTGTTTTAGTGCGCTGTCCAGAGAGTCCGATGTGAATATTGATGCTTTAGAAAAGGGTTTGGATCGGCTAGTTAATGGCAGAATCAGAGAGTCTTCCCAACTAAGTTTTTGTAGATAATTTAATTATCTTTCCAGAGAGTCCAAGAACGCTTAAGTTGGAGTTACTTACTGAAAGTTATGATTTTTGGAAGTCGGCTGTCTGTGGTTGGGCAGATTTGGCCGAGGGGAGTTGGGGATTTAATTGAGATAAATTGTTGGGTTAATTGGGGTTGTTGTTATTTTATATCTAGAAACCCGCTACTGTCATGTTGGTAATTATTAATTAAATATTCAGGAGGAGAGCGGATTCCGGGGGTTGTGCCTTCTACGTGTTCTTCATTTTCTCGCGGTTAAGGCAAGTATATTTGTGATGTGAAAATCTGTGTGTTTGGATTTGTTGAATTGTTTGGATGATGGTTGAATCATGACTGTTTAAATGGTGAGTATGAGTAAGTGATGAATTAAGAATACTATTTATGTTCTGTTTACATTATGACATTTATGAGATTGGTTGATGCGTAGTATGGTGAATGCTCGTTATCTTTTGATACATTCACATATATGCATCATATTGAGAATTGTTGAAGTCTTGATCATGCGGTGATCAAGATCGAGGTCCCCACACTTGCGGAGTGTGGGCACTGGTCCCTGCACCGAGGGTGCAGGCATGAGTGTGCATTGACGGATGCACACCGCGTCACCGTAAAATGCGAAAGAGATGAGAAAGAGGAGCTTTTGATCATAATGCATAGCATGAAATTCATATGTAATATGTTTAACTTGAGAGTTAATGTTCATGCTTGCATTTGTTACAGTTATACTTGCTGAGTCATTGGACTTACTCTTGCTGTTGTTTTGTTGTTGTTGTTTGTTTATTTTAGGTACCTTCACGAGGTCAGCATGCATGGGAATAAAGAGGGATTAGTATTGTTGCACTTGCACGAAATATTCACCATGGAGAAGATAGAGAACTCTAATTATTATTTGTTGATTAGTTCAAGTGGTATTTGATTATGACCTTGATTAAGATGTAATAATGGATTAGAACTTCTTTATATTGCTTCCGTGCTTTACTTAAGTTTTATAGATGTTTCTGCTTAGTAGCCAAATTACTTTGCTTGCGGTTATTCATACCTTTTGATAATATTGTTAGAACTTCATTTTATCAATAAACAAAGGAGGCTCACGAAATTTTATAGAATGCCTTAGCATAGTTTTATTATGTTGTTAGTTTGGTAGCATTTCAGGCCATTGTTTGGCTGGGGTGTTACAAATAGTGCTAAAATCTTTCACGAACCGGCGGTAGAAACTCGCTAGGCCTAGAAAGCTCCTCACTTGGCTTATATTGTGTGGAGGCGGCCAGTCATGAATAGCCTTAATTTTTCCCTCATCGACCTCCACGCCTTTACCTGAAACAACAAAGCCTAGAAACACAACCTTATCTGTGCAAAAGGTGCACTTTTTAAGATTAGCATATAGACTTTCTTCTCTCAAAACAGCAAGCACGCACCTTATATGTTCAATATGTTCAGCGAAAGTTTTGCTGTAAATAAGAATATCATCAAAGTATACAACAACAAACTTTCCGATGAATGATCTAAGCACATGATTCATTAATCTCATGAAAGTACTCGGTGCATTTGTTAATCCAAAGGGCACGACTAACCATTCATATAAACCAAATTTAGTCTAAAATGCAGTTTTCCATTCATCGCCCTTTTTCATTCTTATTTGGTGGTACCCACTTCGAAGATCGATCTTAGTAAATATTGTAGAGCCACTAAGTTCATCTAGCATGTCATCAAGTCTAGGTATCGGATGCCTATACCTAACAGTGATATTATTTATTGCTCTATAATCAACGCACATTCTCCAAGTACCATCTTTCTTTGGAACCAAAATAACTGGAACAGCACAAGGAGATAGACTTTCCTGTATGTAACCTTTATCAAGAAGCTCTTGAACTTGACGCTGAATTTCTCTAGTCTCCTCTGGATTTGTGCGGTATGGCGCCCGGTTTGGCAGTGGAGCTCCTGGTACCAAATCAATTTGATGCTCAATCCCACGCTTAGGTGGCAGCCCGGGTGGTACCTCATCGGGAAACACGTCCTCATATGCCTGCAATAGATCAAGACAAAACTAGGCAAAGTAGAGGATAAGTCGTCAGTCGATAAAAAGGCTTCTTTGTACAGGAGTACAAAGAACGTCGTATTAGGTACAGAATACTAACTCACACAGCTACACTCGATGGCGTAGAAGCACAAGCTAGGTGCAATTCACGGGAATTACAAGAACTCGGGAAGCAAGAACACTCTCATTTTTCTTAATACATCAATATCCAAAAGTAAGTTCCTCCTATGGATAGGAGTAGAGGGGTATATATACTAGGAACAACCCTCCTAGCTGGGTATGAACATAAGTAATAACGTTGGAAGGTGGAAGGCCAAATGGTTGGAGCATTCAAGGAGTCTTCTTAAATTCTCACGCGTCTGCTCAACTTCTGCGCAGTCTTTAATAAAACAGCAATAACTCTCTGCTCGGAAGTCCAAAAGATGAACCATTGTTGGAGGTGAAAATAGACTTGATTATCTTTCCATCCATATAGGATATGTATAGTAAAACATGACAGGTTGGTGCGCAAGCCTTCAAAAAGTCTTCAGTTTTCGCGCAGCATTTATCAGCATGTGCAGCTGTTACTAAAATGACCATATCTTTCTTTTCACAACTCCAAATGATGCATGGTTTGAAACGTAGGAAAATAGACTAGACAAGCCATCCATTGGTGTGGTGTATGCTGGTTGGAAACATTATAATTCATGCAGATAATGATTGCAAAACTCGTTGGTTTTCTGGACCTCCCTGTTCCTCTCCAATGCACCTGAGTTCAATCAAAGAAGAAGAGGTGGGGGCCACGACCAAGTCACAAGAATCTGAAATGTAACTTAGGTTAGCATTCACCTGATAATGTATTTGTTGGTCATTGTTATGATCATCTTCAGTGTGCTTATTAAAGATTGGGATGTCCTCATCAGGCGCACATTTTCATCAGCTTGTATCTCCATATTTTGCATCTTCTGTGCAATTTGATCAGCAAAAGCATCATGCTTTTCATGGAGTTGATCGATCCTTTGGCGTAGCTCACGTTGAAAGTGTTCACGGAATGCCCCAAATTGATATTGCTTAACGAATGCTTGAGTTTCATTTGTCTCACCACTCTCATCATGGTGTTCTCCTCCACCTGACATGGTTAGCTATTCAAGAAACAAGTAGCTATGTAGAATAATGCTTTATGGAAATCACTCAATCTCACTATTTTCTCTCCCAAGTAAAAGTTCTTACCCTTCCAAAGTGAATTAAGGCCAATAAAAACTTACACCTGGTAGAAGTGACAACAATAACGTGATGATTAAGCGAATTCAAGAGTGTTCACTACTTACACAACAACGGTTATATGGTGCAGCTTGGTATGGAAGTGTATATACTAAAAGCTGAAATTCTTGATGTTGTAAAGTTAAGTAATAATCCAAGCTAGAATACTTTGCCTATGTGTTGATCCAAAAGATTTAAGTGAAGTATATAAACGCACACACAAAGATCAATGTGACTTGATGCAAACAAAGGAATGAGCTAACTAGAGGCAATCCAAAATTAAAAATTAGATAGCTCGTTTTGCACCAAGTACTAGGAGAGATGCTTGCCAGTTGCAATGATATCAATGTAAGGGCACGAGATTGCTCAAGAAATTAAATCACACAATCTGAATTTATGGACAAGGAACTCTCCCAAATTTGGCCATGTTTTTTTTCTTTTTCTTTTCTTCTGTTTTTTCAGTTGTCCTTTTTTTTGTAAAGGCCGAGCTAGCTCTAATCGTTCCTTTGATTTTTTTTGCGGGTCACAAATATTTAGCAAAGTGTAAAATACTCAAGAGCAACCCTAGATGCAATATTCAACAGCTAGTCTCAATTGATGAAAAAAATATCAGCAAGACTTTTTTTTGGATTTTGGATTGGACACAAAGATTAAGCTACACAAACACACACGAACGATCAGCAACTAAACAAAATTCTAATGGATCAAAACCTAACAAAACTCACAAATTAACAGATGCAAAAACTAGGGTTTGGATTTTTTGTGGCAATTTTCGGTTTTAATGGACTATAGGAACAGAAGTAAATAAATCTAAAACTAAGGGTAAATAATCCTACCGAGTAAACCGCGCTCTGATACCAAGATGATCCGGGGGCGCCTGATCTTCTCGACGTAGGATCAAGATACTCACGTGGATTTGACGAACCGTAGTGGTCTCCCGTTGCCAATGCAAGAGTTAGCACTCTATAATTCGCCCAACCACACGTGCTGAACTTCACGACCACCGATGAAGTTCCATCGCGCTCCCAATTCCCAATGGAAAGGTTGAACGATCTTGATTGAAGAAAATCACTCCTAATTCCCTATGGAACACATGCTTATATATTTTTTCATCAATTGAGACTAGCTGTTGAATATTGCATCTAGGGCTGCTCTTGAGTATTTTACACATTGCTAAATATTTGTGACCCGCAAAAAAATCAAAGGAACGATTAAAGCTAGTTCGGCCTTTAACAACTGAAATTGACCAAATTCAGCTTTAAGGAAGAGAAGAACTTTTCTAAAGGACTCATTCCTAACTTTTGAAATTGAGTTGCCTCAAGAAAGATCCCTCACCAACTCGATACCACGGATAGTGCCATACCTTGGCCATGCCTACGGCTGCACCACGATCTCTATCCCTCGACATCAACTATCACCACTCATAACAATCATATAGTCAATCATGGGCACCAAAAGATCATCTCATCAAGCACATAATCAACTATGATAATTGACGGAAACGTAGATGCAATGCAAAACCCATTACCACCTACAGTGCTTAGTGTGTCAAATTTAATATTTCATTAACCACGGACCTACAGCCCGCTCTGATACCAACTGTAACACCCCATCCAAAACAATGACCTGGAATGCTACTAAACTAACAACATAATAAAGATTGTACATTAAACAATGACCTGGAATGCTACTTATTCATCATTTAATGTACAATCATGTACAAAGAATCAGAGTAGCGCAGTTGAAGCATGAAAGGAACTAAAAGTTTTCCCCCATATTTGAACAACTTAATTTGGTTTGGCCCATGAATGACTTGTCCATAAGCCTAGCAAAGTCGAGGACGACTTTTTCTCATAGGAGGGAGAATGATATGAAAGACAATGTTGCAATATATACATCTTATGGTTGCCGTTATATTAATTTGTTTGTGTGGAACAACGAGAATGACACGATAATTGATTCATACATATACCATGCATATGTGTTGTTTTTTTATCTACTATGCCTTCAGATGTTCTTGATATGCTAAGCAAAAGAAGTGTCGATGACAAATATATATACCATGCATATACGTTGTATTCTTTGCTTAGTACAATTTCAGACTACCAAAAGCCGAGGACAGCTTTTCTTGAAGAAGGGGAGGATGATGCGGATACGCCCAAGCTTAGCACTTTTTAGTCAAATACATTATTTCACTGGAAAGAAGTATTGAGCCGCATTAAATATTGTCAGGCGAATTTGTTTCTTAAGGAGTTTCTTTTAACTGATGATGAACTTGGAATCCTACATCATGCTCTTATTTTGTGTATTCTTAGGTATGATTCATGTGAAGACTTGGGAGAGCAAAAGGAAGGAGCACAAGGACTTAAACTACAAGTTTTGGATAAGATTTCCCACGCGCTCAATCCAATTCAAACTCGGATTCAACTCAGAATTCAATTCGGATTCGGTTCGGGACAGCCTGACAGACAGTTACTAAAAAGGCCATAACTTTCACAAACGGAGTCCGATTCAGGTGTTCTTGTGCCACTCTATGATCCAAGTGCATCAGTGCAGTGCCACTCTACCCTTCCCGATGCATGCTCAAGGTCCACCTGTAGGGAGGGGGAACCAAGGGTGAGATAAAAATCTCAGCAAGCAAACAGTTTAACAAGTTATTCAAACTACAAACAATTATACATCATCATTTATAATTCCATACAACTACAACCACAATTCATATCAATAATTATTAATCACCATAAACTTCCATGAATCATACCTCTTCAATTTCAGATTTAATTGGCATATGAATGCAGTCATTTTATCCATAATTAAATGCAAATGAAACATTTAGTCTTCCATAACTACCATAGATTAATCATCAACATTTAATCTTCCACAAATAACAATGTTATATCCTCAATTTCAAATCACCATCAAAGACAATAAAACATATGTATGATCATCTCGCTACTTTATTAATTCTCACATCCACAATTGCTATCAATAATTAATACAAGTGTAAAGAATCTCATGCCATTACCACAACTCTTACCATACACAAGGGACGAATCCCATTCCACGACCACATCCACAATCCTCATACCACAAGTAGCTCACATGAACCAATTCCACATTACAACTAGAAAGTTATATATTCCACAAAATGACATCACCACAATATATATTGCATATGTGTATGCAAATGAATCTTTCCACAATGCAATGCATATGAATGCTTTATGCTATGCTCCACATCACTCTTGCCAGGGCAGGAATTGTAGTTCATCGTATTACGACAATATACGATGCTTCCGCGGGCGAAGAGGTGCATCGTATTACGGCAATATACGATGTTGTACCGGTACGGTCGTGGCTAAGTGCGGCGACATCCACATATGCAAATGATATGATATGATTTGAATGATATGATATTCATAAATAACATTAATTCATCCACAAGGAGCATTATCATGCTCTCAACATAACCACATCCACCACATGTTATTTTCATGTCCACATTATAACATTAAGCAAGAATTCCACATGTCTACTAGCAGATTATCAACATATCAATGGATAAATATTTGCTACCATCCCCACAATTAAAATATCATGTAATCATGGCATAATGTATCAAATTACGATAATAATGTAAATTGCAGGTAGAAGGAATAACAAGTTAAACGGTAGCAACCACCGCTACGTTCACTTGCCTCAATCCGACGAAGCGAAGTACAACAGAGATCAAGAGCGCTCAGGGACAAGACCACCTGTCCATAAGACAACTCTCAGCACAGAACCACAGCATACAAGCGTGACATAAATATATAAAACATCGCTAGAAACCCGAACCCACACAATCTCCTCTCCGCTCAACAATTCAACACCTATTTTTATTTTAATCACAGCTAGGAGTAATTTAATGCCCAAAACAGAGGATGGACTCTGTTCTGGCAGATTGGATAGCAGTATTCAAACGCGTGCCAACAACAGCACAGAGGTCTACAAATTATGAAATTTGTACAGAAGCTAGATCTCTAAATTATCTATAACTTTCTCAATTACGGCCATGACCAGAAAATTCGTTTACTATTTTTAAACTCTGGATTACCGTCGGACTGTACCAATCTCTTCGCCTGACGGACAGCGGTATTACCGACTCCGTATCTCCCAGATCCCATGGTAGAAAAATCTGAAAAAAAATACAGAAGATGCATCTGGAAGTCCTCTACAACTTTCCTTTTGGGAAGACCCACAGGAAAATTCGTTTTCTAGATCAAAACAGCACGATAAGCCGCGCTGCGCGAATCAATCTACATACAGACAGCATCTAATCTCTAATCGGGCAATTAATCTATTAACTACCTTCATAATCCGTGCCAAGAACCCTAATTAATCCATAAAACAGAGGATTTGGGATGGGAAAAAATTACCTAGGTGAAGAATTTCCCCACTTATTTCCTCCTCTTCTTCTTCTCCTTCTCTTCTTCTTCCTTCTCTTCCCTTTCTTCTCCTTCCTTCTTGTTTTCTCCTAGGACCAAGGGACAAGGGGGGTGGCTGTGGGGAAAGAGGGAGAGGGGGCTGCGCCGAGGGTGGGAGAGGGGAAAACTAGGGTTTTAGGGAGGGAGGGGCGGTGCGGTCGGCCCACTCCCAGGCGCACCACTCGAGTTTTTATTTAATTATTAATTTATTTTATTTATTTTATACTGTTCCATAACTTTTATTTTTCCCTTCCCACGATTTACCGAAAAACCGGCGACTCCACGATTGTTTTAAAAACTTACGTCGTAATGACGTTCAGGATATTACAAATATTTTGGTCTGTCGAGTGATTTTCACTCTTGGCTTGCGCAGTGTTGATTCTCCAAATGTCTATTTGGAGAGTGTGAATGGTCTTGTTGTGAATCCTTTGATTTGGACCGTGGTCCTTTGAAGGAGAGCTGGTGGCTAGTGTGTTGATTGAGAATGCTTCATTCTTCTTTTGGTTGTGTTACATTTGTAACAGTTATTATTTGTGCTTCAAGTAATGTTATGAGTGAAATGTGTGGTTGATTTCTTTAAAAGGGGTACAATGTATTATCCCGATTATAATATATAGAGAAAAATATTCTAAGAAGGAGGATGGTATTAGATAGTGGCTTGATAGTTTTGCGAGAATGGCAGGATCTGTTGGCCGCTCAGAGCCGGCAGAAGAGTTACGGGTGCTCGACGTTGTCCGACGTGTGTCGTGGACTCATCGGAGTTGATGTGGAGGCCCTTTGACGAATCAGTCCGAGCAGGAGGTGACGTGGGAGTTTGAAGTTCAAGTGTAGAAGAAGAACCCGAGTTTTTCGAGACGGGTGAGAACCCGTAGTTGTTGTTCTATTCTTGGGTTGCTCTATTCGTTGGTTGTTCTTTCCTTGGTTGTTCTTGTTCTTTATCTCGTGGGTTGAGGAGTGAGATTCGAGGACGAATCCTTTTTCGGTGGGGAGAATGTAATATCCCGAACATCGTTACGGCGTAAGTTTTTAATGAATCGCGGAATCGCCGGTTTTTCGGTAAATCGCGGGAAGAAAAAATATAAATTGTAGAATATTATAAAATAAATTAAATAAATTAAAACAATTAATTTGGATATTTTAGGCTGTTCGGAGGGTGGGCCACCAGCCCAAATGGGGCCCGCACCCCTCCCAAACCCTAACACACCCCTTTATAAACCCCTCCTTGCCTCCTCCACCCCTCCCCTGGCAGCGCCCCCACCTCCTTTTGGCGCCTCCCCTCCCCTATTGCTGCCATGGGTGCCCCAAGAGCTACTGCCATTGGAGGAGAAGGAAGGAGAAGGAAGGAGAAGAAGAAGAGGAAAAATTGGGGAAATTCTTCACGTAGGAAATTTTTTCCTCATCCCAAATCCTCTGTTTTATGGATTAATTAGGGTTCCTGGCATGGGATTTGATGATAGTTAATAGATCAATTGCCCGATTAGAGATTAGACGCTGACTGTTTTTAGATTGATCCGCGTAGCGCGGCTTGTCGCGCAGTTTTGATCTGGAAAACGAATTTTCCTGTCGGTATTCCCAAAAGGAACATTGTATAGGACTTCCAGATGCATCTCCTACATTTTTTTCAAAATTTTCTACCTTGGGATCTGGGAGATACGGAGTCGGAAATACCGCTGTCCGTCAGGCGGACAGATTTGTACAGTCCAACGGTAATCCAGAGGTTGAAAATAGTAAACGAATTTTCTGGCCTTGGCCGTAGTTGAGAAAGTTGTAGATAATTTAGAGATATAGCTGCTGTATAAATTATAGAATTTTTAGACCACTGTGCTGTTGAGGACACGCGTTTGAATAATGATGTCCCATCTGCCAAAACAGAGTTTTTCCTCTGTTTTGGGCATTAAATTACTCCTAGCTGTGTTTAAGTCATGAATCCAGAGAAGTATCATTTTCTGTATTTTGATTTATATTTTTAAAGATACAAAATTGTGAAGCAACGCTGCTGAAGAGGGTAATTGTTGGATGGTTGAGCGGAGAGGAGAATGTGCGGGTTCGGGTTTCTAGCGATGTTTTATATATTTATGTCGTGCTTGTATGCTGTGGTTGTGTGCTGAGAGTTGTCTTATGGACATGTGGTCTTGTCCCTGAGCGCTCTTGATTTTGTTGATCTTCGCTTCGTCGGATTGAGGCAAGTGAATGTAGCGGTGGTTGCTACCTTTTAACTTGTTATTCCTTCTACTTGCAATTTACATTATTATCTTAATTTGATACATTATGCCATGATTGCATGATATTTTAATTGTGGAGATGGTAGCAAGTATTTATCCATTGATATGTTGATAATCTGCTAGTAGACATGTGGAATTCTTGTTTATTGTTATAATGTGGACATGAAATAAACATGTGGTGGATGTGGATATATTGAGAGCATGATAATGCTCCTTGTGGTTGTATTAATGAGATTAATGAAATATCATATCATTCATGTCATATCATGTCATTTGCATATGTGGATGTCGCCGCACTTAGCCGCGACCGTACCGGTACAGCATCATATATTGCCGTAATACGATGCACCTCTTCGCCCACGGACGTATCGTATATTGCCGTAATACGATGAACTACAATTCCTGCCCTGGCAAGAGTGATGTGGAGCATAGCATGAAGCATTCATATGCATTGCATTGTGGAAAGATTCATTTGCATACATATGCAATATATATTGTGGTGATGTTATTTTGGTGGAATATACAACTTCCTAGTTGTAATGTGGAATTGGCTAATGTGAGCTATTTGTGGTATGAAGATTGTGGATGTGGTCGTGGAATGGGATTAGTCCCTTGTGTATGGTAAGAGTTATGGTTGTGGCTTGAGATTCTTTTCACTTGCATTAATTGCTGATAGCATTTGTGGATGTGAGTATTAATAAAGTAGTGAGCTGAGCATACATATATTTTGTTGTCTTTGATGGTGATTTGAAGTTGAGGATATAACATTGTTATTTGTGGAAGATTAAATGTTGATGATTAATCTATTGTAGTTGTGGAAGATTAAATGTTTCATTTGCATTTAATCGTGGATAAAATGATTGCATTCATATGCCACCTAAATCTGAAATTAAAGAGGTATGATTCATAGAAGTTTATGGTGATTAATAGTTATGGACGTGAATTGTGGTTGTAGTTGTTTGGAATTATAAATGATGATGTATATTTGTTTGTAGTTTGAATAACTTGTTAAATTGTTTGCTTGCTGAGATTTTTATCTCACCCTTGCTTTCCCCTCCCTACAGGTGGACCTTGAGCATGCATTGGGAAGGGTAGAGTGGCACCGCACAGATGCACTTGGATGATAATCTTAATGCTGAAATAGAGTAGAAAGAATTCTAGTTCTTTGCTTAGTTATCATATTGATGAATGTTTCTCCTTATTAATGTTGAACTTGGAATTGTTCCTTTGGTTATTATTGTTAAGTTGATTATGAATATTAAATTGTTCTCATTATTCTGTTATTTACTAGTTGATTATGCTTCCGCTTATATTATCCTGTTAATTAAATATTGCCAGTTTAATTTATCTTGTAAATTGGCTAGTTGTAGAGCAGTTTTAGTAGCATCCCAGGGCATTGTGGGTCCTGGGGTGTTACAGTTGGTATCAGAGCAGGCTTTAGGTCCGTGGTAATTAAATTATTAAATTGACAGACTGGTGCATAGTAGGATGGATACTCACGGGAGTCTTGATGAATCGTAATGATCCTCCAATGCAAATGCAAGGGACGAACACTCTTTAATCCGCCAAAATACACTCGTGTTGATTTCGCAGGCCACCAACCGAAGATCTATCGTGCACCCAACGGAAAGGCAGAACGATCTTGATTGAAGAAAATCACTCCTAATTCCCTATGGAACTTCGATAGCAATGCTACACTCGAAAGAACTTTAGTAGATTCAATATTCTCAAACGTGGTCTCCTTACAATGGGGGTCTAACCCTCAATATATAGTGCCCTGTCCACCTCATGGCTGGCCAAGAGGTCCTAAACCAACTCCAACTCATCCCTACATGTATTTGGAAACAAACTCACACAAAAGGAAAAATCTAAAATTAAACCATCACCACGTTTCGGTCATAACTGTTTATCCGTGACGAATTTGAAGGTGGGCCTGGATCCATTGCGTAGCCCTTGAAATTATCTTTCCAATGAGTACAAGAACACCTGAATCGGACTCCGTTTGTGAAAGTTATGGCCTTTTTAGTAACTACCTGTCAAGCTGTCCGAACCGAATCCGAATTGAATTCTGAGTTGAATCCGAGTTTGAATTGGATTGAGCACGTGGGAGGTCCGAATTTGGCTTGAAAATCATATCCAAAACTTGTAGTTTAAGTCCTTGGGCTCCTCCCTTTTGCTCTCCCATCAACCGGGCTTCTTTCCTCCTTGATCAACTGCATGGGCTATTTGATTTTCTCCTTGCCAACTGCTTTGGCCTTCTTGTTCTTCATTGCTAGGCAGCAAATATGGGTACCCTCCTGCTTGCGCTCCACTATTGCTTTGGCTCCGGCCTCCCTCTCGGTTCCAAAGACTTGAAGCTTATCAAACCTGAGAATGCACAACGTATTGTTTTTATGTAGTATCCAATCCTCATGGAAAACACAAAGAAACTTGTTAACAAACAATTGCACCTGTTGTTTGAGAAGTATAGGTCTTGCTTTATAAACAGCGTCACAAGTGCTAGGGATATCCTCATCATCCTCCCTTTCTTCAAAAAACGCCGTCCTCGGCTTTTGATAGCCTGAAAATGTGCTATACAAAGAAAACAACGTACATGCATGGTATATGTATTTATCATTCAAACAACTTCCGTGTAGCGCATGATGATTTGCTAGACATGTACTAAACAAAGACAACAACGTATATACGTGATATATGTATGAATCAATTGTTGTGTTATTCGCGTTGTTTTGCACAAAATAAGTATCACAACTGCAACCATAGGATGTATTTGATAGATACATTGCGGTACCTTCATTCACATTATTATCACAAGTAATGCATGTTCGATAAACATAGAACTTGTCATCTACACCATAATCTCCAAACAAATTGAACGTATATGTGTAGGCATAAGGACTAACTACTGATTTTAAACATGAAACTTTAGCAAGGTTTTCAATCACACTAGATAGCTCTTTAGGATCATCGAACATGATATAGTATAAAGAATCATCAAGAGATATTCTAGTAAGAACGTCTTTATGAGTAATCAATTCCACATTATGTAAATTGAGCGAAGAAATTTCAGAACATAGAATATTCAAAGGAACACTAGAGTTCTCACTCTTACGTACCTTTGTGTGATGCGTATTCAATTCAACACCATTATTGTTACCTTTAACATCCTTCTTAGTTATTGTAGGTGTTGTAGGTATCAAATCGTCATGACAAAACCGTGAGGCAGCAAGCACTCCATCCCCTACCGTGGTTATCTCCTCATCTTTTACTTCCAACGATGCCGGTTGTTGAGAATTCAACTCATCTTATTTAATATCGACTTACACAATATGAGAAATAACACTAGAAGTAGAGAGTAAATTGTTAATTTCAGCAATAATCTCACTTTGGCTACCATCTACTTCCTTCTTTTCTATTGGTGTATCTCTCTCACACTCAATGGAGATGCTCTCCACTTCACATATGGTGAAATCACACAGTTCACTCTTTTTATCACTCTCATTCAATTTGGCTATTTGTCTCTTATTCTCACATGAGTTTGGATACATCGCATCCTCCAAAGATTGTGGGTCAGCAACGGAGCAATCACGAGTAACCACAATCTCTTCATGAAGCAATGGAGCAATACTACATGAAGCCAGGACCGAAGGGAAAATCCCATGGTTGGTCGCCTTCTCTTGTGTCACATAAGTGCACTTCAACCCTTGTCGCAGTCCTGTCAACTTTTTCACTAGGGAACGCTTGTATTGGTAAGGTCCAAAGCGTGCACAAAAATGCTTCTTCATTTGCTCCCAGGTGACAATTTGCAATTCCTGGCTTTCCATACATTTACGAACAAATCGCTCCCACCAATGTGTGGCATAATCAGCCAACCCATTGGACGCAAGTAATAGCATCCTCTCATTAGAATAATTGTGCATCGAAATAGCGTATAAATTTCTAGCTCCCAATTGAGGTATTCTTCCACATCTGTACTACCTGAAAATATAGGTATAGAAAATTCGGGCTTAGTGACAAAATCCTTACGATGCACGTCGGGGTAGTTGAACAAGGTGCGCAGCTCCAAGAAGTTGTTGTTGATGTCCGTACGTAGCTGCGTAACCTCCTCTCCAAGGTTGTTCAATTCATACCGAACGGACCTAAGCTCATCACGCACACCATTATCACGATCCTGAACATGCTTTTGTAGCATCATGCGCAAGCGAGTGTACTCCATCCATGTAACCGATAGATCCTCCTGATGACATGACATGGCAACAACTCTCAAATAGCAAACGAGATTATATCCAGATTAGTAAAACAAAATAGCTCTCTCTACGCTCACAACTCACTATCCTGAAAACAAGACAAGCTTATCGTTCCAAAGTGAATCAAGGACGGCAAATCGACAAATGTGACAGCGAACGACCTCAACCCAGTAATGTATGAGCGTAGCCAAGAGCAAGGGAGTACACAAACGGGTGTAGGTGGAGCTTAGACAGTTATGTGGATATCCTATGCAATATGATATTTTCAAGGTATTGTAAAGCTAAGTATTGATCCAAGCTAGAGTATCTTGCTTATGTGCAGATCCAATAGGTTTAAGTGAAGTAAATGAACGCACACACAAAGATAAATGTGACTTAATGCCAACAAAGGAATGAGCTAGCGAGAATTAAACGAAAAGTGTGATGTAACAAGCTCGTTTGGCACCAAGTACTAGGAGAGACTCTAGCCAATTGCAATTGAATATAGGAGGGCACAAGATTGCTCAAAGAAAAGGACTGCACAATCTGAAATATGGATGGGACGGTACTATAGCAGTCCGACATTATGCGTGGCTACCCCTACAGTTAAAATCCTCGTGTGTAGCAAGGCTAAAAAAAATAGGGAGGTGATTGCAGTAAGGACAAAAGACCACCACGTAAATGTCCATCCTCATACAAGCATCCCTCAGACCACCTGCTCTCTAGGGCATAGGCCAATAGTATGAATTCTATGACCATCACATGCCCAATAGACGATGCGACCACTCCACTCTACAATGACAAAGAAACGACAAAGTCAACAAGCAAGCCTCTGGGAGTTTACGACATATCCCGGAAAACAAGGTTTCTCCCCTCCCTTTTGACTTCTCCAAGTTCTAACCCTTATTGTGCAGATTTTCACCTCTCCGTGGAGCTAAAGAGTTAAACATCGGATGACACCTGGAAACCTATTACTAGCCTTAGCTAAAAATAACCCCACCGCCTTTCTTTCTATTCTACCGGAATCTCGGGGTCGAGATTCATTTAAGTCGGGTAGATTTGTAACATCCCGAAATTGGGTTATTTCAAAAATATGGAATATTAAAATCATTTCCTGCATTTTGTTGGTATTTGAATTTCCTTTGAATATTTAGTTGAAGTCTTTTTGGGATTTGTGGCATGAAAATTAAATATCAAAGAGTAACCCCAAATGCAAATAATAGGAAACTAGAATTTTAAAAACGAATCTGAAAAGATGATCCATCATAAGGAGGGAGAAATTGGAGTTAAAATATAAGATCTCATTTTGGACTCAAATTCAAGATTTATAGAATAACATCGAAAAGAATATTAAAACATATTTCTAAAAGTTGAGCCAAAAATTCCTTCTTTTAATTTAATTATCCTACAAAACCCAAGTTGGGCATTCAAAAAGTTATATATACAATTTATAGCAAAATTAAATAAAATCAAAATAGAGGAATATTAGATTCTGGGTCTAGAAAATTTAACCAAAACGTGAAATAAAATTTCAAGTATTAAAATCAATATCCCTAATTAGAAAATAGAAATTCAGATTCAATATCCAAGTTCCAAAATCTAGTTTTAGCCTCTCTTCCTTTTTCTTTCCCTTTTTTTCTATTTCTTTCTATCTCACTTGCATGTGGGCCCCTCCTTTTCTTTTTATTTCTTTCTCCCCTCCCATTTCCCTCGGCGTGGGCCCTCCTCCTCCTCCCCAAAGACAGCTTGCTTTCTCCCCTCCCTCCACGGCGTCTTGTGGGTCCCCTTCCTCCTCGGCTGCTCGAAGAAGCCGCGACACGACCACTGCACCCACCAATTAGTGCGTGGCCATGCTCCGCTTGGTTGTCGCCGCTTAACGCCGCCGCCATCGCCGCACGACATCGCTGCCACTCCGCGCGGTGTCGCTCGTGGCCAGCGGTGCCTTGTTAGGTATAAGGGCCGTCGATGCTCCCAACTGCACCGCAACACCTCCCTCTCCCTCCCAGAGCAAGCAATTGAGCTCCCGTGCCCTCCCGCCACCGGGCGCCCCTTCTTCCCATGGTGGCCAACGAGCTCACGGTGATTCAAGCCAAGCCACCCAATTCCTTTTACCCAAACCATCCTCGGAGCATCCCGAAGCCATCCCCGGCCTCGCCGGAGCCCCTCCCCCACCCCAGCTCGCCGGCACCGTGAGCCCGCCCGCGCTGCCCATGGCCTCCGCCGTCAGCCCGTCTCAGCCTTCCCCCGGCCCCGTCGACCGCCTGGGTGAGCTCCTGGTACTGCACTCAAGCTCATGTGCGCCTTAATTCCTTCCATCTCTCACTCGGCCGCCGGCGCCTCGTTTCTCTCTCACCTCCGGCCTCCTAGGACCGCCGCCGGCCAACCTGGACGCCACCCCGACCGGAGCTACCGCCACCATGGGCCTCCTCGTCATCTGGGCATCCTATTTTAGCGGTTGCCGGCACCTCCCCAGCCGCTCCCCGCTGGCGACGCCACCGCCCTTCCTCGGCCTGGGACTCCTCTGCTCGGCCCTCTCCAGCCGATACCTTAAGTGGGCCCCACATGTCAGATTTTATTATTTTTAGGATTTAACCAAACCGAATGTTTTAAAATGGGCATAACTTATTCATTTTAACTCCAAATTAAATGAAACAAATTTCTAAGTTCATCTAAATTCAAAATCTGTCCAATAGAACCAAAATTATAATTTTTGGAGTTCATTTTAATTTAGAAAATAATTTAGAGAGACTTATAAAATGTAAATAGGAGGTAAAAGTAATAGTGTGTGGGCTAAAGTTGGATTAGTTATCATAATGAATAAATAAGGTGCCTTTAGTAGTTATTTTAAAATCTAAATTAGTTAAAGACCTGTGGCTTTGGTTAATTATTCAAACTAAGCAAAGATACCCTTAATAATGATTGAAATAAGTGTCCAAAATCTAACACGTCATTTTAGATAAACCTTAAAGACAAAGTTATTGCTAACTAGCAAATGTTAAAATATAACCCTAGCTAACAAACTTTGCCCAGATAAATCATAAGTCTAACCTGACTTATGGAATTTCCTGAATAAATACAAGAATAATGAAAGAGGTTATTAATAAAAAGACCGAGCCATTATATTCTAACACCAACCTTGTCTCAATCCGCCGGAACCAACCATTACCTTATAATAAAACTAAATCAAGATTATGCGGATTTATTTGGATCTTTTGAGTTATTTGCTTTCATTTTATTCAGTCATTTAGCGCGTAATTTGAAATTGAAGTCCTGAAGAATCAAATGATCAAGCGTGATTGTAACAACCCCGTTGTTATTTTCAAATTTCAGTAATAAAAAAATTTATTAATAATTAAAATTAATTCAATTTAAAATAAAAATAAGTGTCCTTTAGTTGTTTGAATTTGAAAGTTTGTGTTTGCCCGTTTTTAGCCTTTTCAAAAAGGTTTTCGTTAAAAGTAATTTCACTAAAAACATAAAACTATTATCAAATAGAAAGGTATTGGTAAGTTTCGTAAAGAAACTATTTCAATTAAGTATTTAAAAGCGTTTGGCTTTTATTTGGTTTTCCTGTGAATTTCCGGTTTTGTTTCAAAGCCTAAAAGCAAGAAAATATATTTTAAATATTTTCTTAGGGCCAAAAAGATTTATTTACCCATTAATTTCTGAGATTTTCTGAGATCTCAAAATCAGCTTTTAAAGCCAAAGGGGTATTTTTGTAAAAATTAAAAGAGCAATTTTGAGTTGAAAATATTTGTAGAAAGTCTAAATATATTTTATAGAATTTTTGAGAATTTTCTGGAATTAAAAATTAAATTTTGAAGTTAAAAAGATATTTTATATATTTTATAAAAGGCCAAAATAAAGTAAAAATATTTTTCCTAAGTGAAAAATATCTCCAGGGATTTTCTATAAATTTTCTGGAATTTTTAAATATTATTTGCTATTCTTAAAGTATTTATAAAGTCTCCTTCTATTTTCTGAAAATTCAAATCCGATTTTAAATCCGGTTTAATCTCGTTCTGACACATGTCGCGATCTGGTTGAATCTGATTTTCTTGGTTTAATCCTATCCTTCCATCCTCGCTTAAAGCACCCAACGGCCGTGATCTAACCTTGGACACGTGTCAAGCATCTAAGCAACCGGTACCCCTTCACCTCTCTCTCTCTTGCAAATGGGACCCACTTGTCATATCCATCTTCTACCTCCACCTTCTTCTTCCCTTGTCTCTCTCTCCCTCCATGGCTGATTTTTAGCCGCCGCGACCCCGACCCCGCCACGCCGCCGCCTCCCCGCCACCGCCCGGCCGCATCACCCGCCGCCACCTCCCTCTCCCGGCGGCCCAAGATTCCCCTACGCAAAAGCCGCCGCCATTTTGCCTCCCGAGCTCAGGCGACGATTTCTCTCCCGATGAGCGTCGCCTCGGCTTCCTCCCTCACCACCGCATCCCTGTGGCCATTAATGGCGAGAATTCAAGCGTTTACACCGCCGCTTCACCTCCCGTGCCGCAATCTCCGGTGACCACCACCCACCGCCTCCTCTAAAAGGCCCTCCCGAGACCTCCTCGACACCGCACCTCCTCCTCCCCTCTCCCCACCTCCCTCCTCTCCTCGCCGCCGGAAGGCCGCCAGAGCCTTGCCGCCGCCGCTTTTTCGCCGCCGCCACCACCTCCGGCCACCGTTCGCCTCGCCCGGTACCGCTGCGATCCCCATCCTCTCCCTCGTCCTCCACCACCGCCGGCCGCCGCGAGCAAGCGCAATCCGGCGAGCGCGCCGCCCCCGTGGCATGCCATGCGGCCAAGCATGCCACGTCATCGCCACGTGGGCACACGTGGCAGCCCAGTGGCAGCCACGTGGCGCCACGTCATCACCTCTATTTTCATTTCTTTTATTCTCTGTGATGACGTCACAATTCCTGATTTTCCAATGTAAAAATAAATCTGGAAATTCGTCCTTTTCTTTTTCCTTCATTTTGAAACTTCCTAAAGCCTGTAAATGTTCATTTTAACTCCGATTTGAGCCGTTCAAATTTCTAAATTCTTCTAAAATCCTAAACTATTCAAATATGTACTCTTTTTCAATTTTTGAATTTTATTTGAATTTTGTTTGTTTGGTTCTTTTCGTTTAGATTTCAGCGATTTCGGAGAGATCGATTTCAACAGCGCGTTCGTCGCAGAGCAACCAGGCAAGTTACACCTTTGATCATATTGCTCCCAGTATTTTAAAATTATTTATATTGTTTTAAACTAATATGCATGCTTACTTTTAATCAATGTCTAATTTAAAATCAGTTTGAACTGTAGTTATACCCAAATTCCTTTGGACAGCCAAATTTGATATTTCATGCAATTATACCTTGTCAAACATAGTTAAAACCTAGTTAGTACATTAGTATTAACTAGAAATTTCATAAACTTGCTTAGCCATGCGAAGAATATTAAGTTTTGGGAACTTTCTTCACATAAAATGATACTTCTTTCACATAAAATGATAGACTTTAAAATTTATTTCTGGACTTTGGAAAGTCGGAAATGTTTATAAACAAAATATAAAACTGGCATGCATTGTCGTTTGGTGACGAAATGTTGATTGCCAGGCACGAGGGGTTTGTGGTTGTGCCTAAGTCAGTAAAGGACCGGTCTGTGAGCTACTATTGCAAAGCCCTTTTCGTACTACCACAAGTCCGGTATGGGACGGACCTAGCCAACTAATTTGTGAAGTTCCAACTTAATCTCGCTATAGGCTGAATGTGGCGCGGTGTAGTCCGTGAGAAGTCTCACATGGCACAAGAGGGGCCGCAGATGTGGATTCATCTTGTGGTGAAACCTTAGTGGCGGCGTGATTATGTTGGCAATGAATCATTGTAAAGGCTTTGTCATGATCTCCTCGCCGCACACCAAAGGAAGTGTGTTTATCCGGTGGCAATATGGGATGATCATGTCTTGTGGGTAAAGCTGTACAACCTCTGCAGAGTGTGTAACCTATCCTGGATAGCCGTGCCCACGGTCATGGGCAAGCTGAGTAAAGTTTTTCACGGATTAGACTTTGATTTTAAAAAAAATGTTTTATGAAACCTTATGGATGGATGGAATCCATGAGAGCTTTTGGAAAACCTTGTGGATGGATGGAATCCATAAGAGTTTTTGGAAAACCGTATGGATGGATGGAATCGACGAGTTGGTCTTTGAAAAGTTGGTCCCGTGGGATACCCGTGGATAGGTTAGTGTTTGGTTGGTGCCTGCACTAACGTTACTTATGTTGATTACAATGTTGATTTAATTATTGTATCAAATTCAGCTTTCGCACTTACTTTATGATATTTACTTCAATGCCGTCTTTGATGCAAACTAACCATATATGCCTTCCTTTGATATCCATATGCATGCATCCACTCTATAAAAACTGGTGTAACTTGTGGAGTACGTTTGTACTCATGTGGCTATATCTAACTCTTTCAGAGGAAGCCTTCGACGACTTCGGTGAGGATTGCGAATAGGCCACGTCTTACAGTCATTCGCCTTGTGGGAAGGCAGGATGGGCTGCTGCTTTTGTTTTCTTCCGCTGTTATTTTCCGCTGCTATTGTAAACTTTGGCCATCAGGCTCATATTTAGTTAAATAAAATTTGTCATTATGCAAGATAATTGTCTTTGTTCTGCTGTGTGCACTAAGCTTTCCTGGGATAGTGCGATTAACACAGAGGGTTTCGGAGTTGTTGCTCCGGGTCCCGACAGTGATCAAGAGCAAAGTGCAGATAAAGACCAGAAGCTCCAGAAAAAGCATTGTGTGAGCTCAAGACCGCGGTAAACCGCGTAAGGCGAGTCAATACTTTGATCATATTGAACATACATTTTCTGCAAATTACTTTTGTTTAAATTATCAAATTGCATGCTATTATTTTACATACAAATACATGTTTAATTTGAGATCCTAGTTATATGCCTATGTTTACCTTGATTAATATTACACCCCTTTTTGAATACTTGACTATGTGAACCTTGTCACCCTAGCAAAATTTTGATAGTAACCTTTCAAAAATAAGTCCGTAACTATATGTCATGCTTAGTACTGCTTAGATATTCATGGGCGTGAGAACGCCCAAGCATCGCTTTTAAACATGAGAGAATTTTGTTGGGCAGTCATTGTGATGATGACTCGTATATGTTGGTATGAATATTTTATGTTCCCAAAAACCCTATTTGCTTGGAAATCTGGGCGGATGGTTCGAGGGTGTGTGTATGTGTGAATGGTGCCGTGATAGCACAAAGGGGATTGTGGTAGAACCGCCCAGATAATCCCTAAGGACCGAATCTTGTGATGGCCTCCCAAGGTACAACAGTACAACCACACGCTGGCAAAATGTAGGCAGGCCTAAATAATTTGCATACCTCTAGTGTGGTTACGTGAAGGTGTGAACACGAGCAAAGGGATGGATGGTCTCATCCCCGCCTTTGCCCGTGATGGCTCACGAGGGACCCTTCTCGAGGGATGGTCGCATCCTACAGAAGATAGACCTTAGCGGGCGTAACCACAAGTAGGATTATGCATTGTAACAGTCCTGTGATAGTCTACTCAACTGTATGGCAAAGGAATCATGTGGGGCAACGAGCAGATTTATCTCTTGTGGTAAAGTGTACAAACTCTGCAGAGTCAAAACTATTCGAATAGCCGTGCCCACGGTCATGGGCGGACATGGGAACTTAACCAGGTATAGTTCTGTTGCAAAATTCTTTGTGGGTGGAGATGGAAATGTGGAGGGCAGAGAAAGACCCTTATTTGTGTTGTCCTGGGTGTCGTCCCAGTGGTAAGTTAAGCGGTTATAACGCTGAAAGATTAAGCATATGATGCAGAGACTATGAAATGGTGGATGGAATCTGGATTGCTATTACTATTGCATTTTCACATTATGCTTTCGTTCAAACTGCTAAGTCTCAGGGTTTTTCTATGTATTATATTTCAAAAGCAAATAATGGCAATACTTCTCCAAAAATAAAATGCCAGGAAGAATAAATAGAGTCGTCAGAAAAGAAGACAACTGTTGTGGTAAATACATAACAATGTTTGGTGGATTTATGTCGATTATAAATAAGGGAATGGTAGAAAGGAGTTTAGGATAAATAAATTGGTGGAGTCTAAATGAATAGATAGGCTAGATAGGTGATTTAAATGATTTTGGAGGATTAGAAGGGTGAAAAGGTAATTGCTGGAATTAATGGGGTTAATAGGACTTGATCTGGGTGGATGAATTGAATTTTTGGAAATTTGGAGATATGAGGATTGGGATGTAAACTTGATTAAATCTTGGTGGAGAAATACCGATGAATTAGTTAGAGATAGATGATTGAAAGTAAGGATTAATTATGGGCAGAGTAAATTACAGAATTGGATCATTAACAAAAAGGATTGAATTGCTAGAATATTCTGGTACAAATGATTTCGGTGGTTGAAAAAGTAATCATGTTAGAGGATCATTAGAATTCAGAAGTAAAGAGTTGGTGATTAGTGGTTGCAAGATTGGATTATTAGGAATCCAGAATACAAAGGTATTGGTGGATTCGAATAGATAATATGTATATACAAAATGTATGTACGGTGGATTAAATAAATAATATAGCTACGTTGGTGGATTAAATAAATGATGTCACCCGCTGTTGGAGTCTTAGACAGCAATCAGTAAAGAAAATATATCTTTGGTGGATTAAGTCAATTATGGCAATCGACGTGTGGAGTCCTAGGTTGCAACTATAACACTAGGGTTCAATAATGATAATGCTACCAAAAAGAGAAATTGCTGGCAAATAAAACAACCCGAGCCTTCCCTTTGATAAGCCATGCATATTATTTATTTGCATTCTGTGTATTGGCTCATGAGCACGGTGGTTAGTGTGCTCACACTCGCCTCACACAACCCGTAATCACGAATCGATCACTACGCCAAGAACTCGGTGGTCATGACGGCAAAGAAGATGAAGATGTCAAGGAGTAGGTCGCGAACCTACCCACAGACTAGTGCAGCAAAGAAAAAGACCAGGCAGAAAGGACGGACTGAAAGCAGCAGCACAAAAACACTTAAAAGCAGCAGAACCCTAAATATCTGAACAGAAAGCGAAAACTGAAATCCTGAAAAGAAAAGCAGAGAAGCCAGATCGGCTGCAGAGAGCAAAACACAAAGAGTAAATGAGCAAACCGAAAAACAAATATTGCAGCTGGTCCGTGACTGAAGAACACAAATTTACAAGTGACTGATAGGTGAAGAAAATAAGAAGGATGAAGATTCAAACATATATTTTCTTCAGCCACCAAAACAACTAAGAAAGGAACTTGATTGAAACTGAGAACTTGATTTCCAACAAGAAATGATATAATATCTTGATCTAAAGCAAGCGGCAAAGAGAATATGAAAGAACAGAACAATGAATACTCTGATATCAAATTGCACAACTGCTGTGTTTCTCAGTTTAGCTCAAAAGGAAGTCAATTCAAGTTAACAGGTCGACTCCAGATAATAGTAAAACTGAACCAAAGATTGACATGGCAGAGAAAGACACTTAGCGAGAGAAATCAATCTGCTACTAGAGAGAAGAACTGAAAGATGAACAGAAGAGAACAGAATACAGAGAACAAGGAACAACACAAAATGCAGGGAGACAAAGGAAATCAAAACATCACATAGAAGAACAAAGATAAAGATTAGTCCCCATACACATTGGAACAAAAGGAATGATTACAAGACTCTCAATCCATCCTATCCCTCTCAATCCTCAAAAACACCAAGAGCCTCACATGCTTCTTGGGAGGAACACACACAAAATGGAGAGCAAATGCACAAAAACCCTCAAAGGGGTATGCAGCCCCCAACTCCTATTTATAGCCCTTGGCTAACGGGTCACCAACCCGTTACGCCGGCTAAACCCTAACGGAGCCGCCTCCCGCTTGTGCAGCCTTGCGAATTTACCGATTCGCCCCTCCTGCACCTTCCGGCAAGCTTCCGCGCTCCTTGTCGTGTACGCATGACCGCACCTGACTCTAGTCCCGGTCTGTTCCGTCGCACATGACCGCAACTGGTATCCGACCGTCTGAACCTCGACTCCTTCCTGAGTCTAGTCCCGATCCATTTGTCGTTGCCCGTCGTGTCCACCTCCGGTAGCTCCAGCAACGTCTTGGTCCGATGAGTAATTGACCACGGTCGTTACACCACGACCGTTACACCAGAGTAAATTACAGAATTGGATCATCTCGTGTGTATGATGAGTAATTGACATCGGTTTAGGAAAGTCAAGTTTGGGTCGGTTGGTTCGGACCAAGACGTTGCGTGGTGTAACGGGCTCGGTCGGACTTGGTCAAACTTGGTCGTATGGGATTAGCACGGTTTGCTTGTCTATATGGTTGCAGGACTTCGGAGCTAGGTCGTGGTGAGACGTTGGAGGACCGGGACTAGGCACAGGAGGTGTTGAGGTCCGGACGGTCGGAGACGTCTAAGATGATCGAGGCTGCTGAGGTGGTTGCGAGCCAGGAGACGAGGAACCGGAGCTGGAGCTACCGGAGGTGGACACGACGAGCAGCGGCGAGGTGGACCGGGACTAGGCTCAGGGAGGAGTCGGAGGTCCAGACGATCGGATGCCGGGTGCAGTCGTGTGCAGTGGAGCAGACCGGGACTAGACTCAGGGAGGAGTCGAGGTCCAGACGGTCAGGGTACCGGTTGCAGGAAGCTTCCCAGAAGGTGCAGCAGGGGCGTTTTGGGAAATACACAAGACTGCAAAAGCGGAAGCGGATTCGGTTGGCGCTAATGGATAAAGCGCAGAGTTGTTGAAAGCTAATGGATAAAGCAAAGAGGAAACCCGTTAGTGGAGGCTATAAATAGAGAGGGTGTTCTCTAGTAGCCTTTGAGAGTTAGGGTTTCCTTTCTCTCCATGTGTGTGTTGTTGAGAAGGGGAGAAAAGTGTGAGGGTTTCTTTTCTTTTTCTCTCCATGTCTGAGAGTTTTTGGTTTTGTTCCTCTCCTACATGAGTTGGATCTTAGTGAGCACAAGTGCTCATGTATCCTTGGTTGTATGTGTTGTAGATCCTTCAATATCAATCATAAAACTTTGTTCCTCATTTTGAGTTCATCTATCTTTGCAGTTTGGATGTTTTGGTCTGTCTATTTTTGGTTTACATTCTTGGATGATGTTCTTTGCTTGAGCAAGTTTCAATCTTATCTTGCTCTGAACGTGGGTAAGTCTCAAGGTCAAGTGACCAGTTCATTCCCAGAGAGCAAAAGATTGTATTGATAAAAATGCTTTGGTTTCTGCGTTCTTGTTTCTGTCTATTTTCATCCCTTCAGCCAATTTGCTCTGTGTTTGTTCAGCTTGTTCCTGAGGTCAAGCTGTCTTTTGGATTGGAGTTCTAATCGTTTAAGTTGGGAAAAGGAGCATTCAATCCTCTCTAGTTTGTGCTTTCATCTTTACTTCAGTTTTCACGGTGGTGTCCAGCCACCGCCATCCGCCTTTGTGTCCTCTGAATGCTTTTTTTCTTTTGTTTCATTTTTCTGTTTTGTTGTCTCTGTTTCTGAATTCCATTGCTTTCTGTTTCCTTTTTCCTTTAGTCAGTTCTTGGTCTGCTTTCCTTCTTTTCAGTTCGGTCAGTAGTTTCTTTAGTTCTCTGATTTTGGTTTAGTCCTTGCAGGCCAACTCCTTTTCGGTTGTTACCAGTTGCTACACCGATTGCTGTCTTCCTTTCCTGTTGATCAATCTCTGTTTGGTCTTCATGATCTCTGAGTCATTCAATCTGCTGCTTTGCCTTCTGTCTTGGAAAAAAAGTATCCACTATTTCAGGTTTCAGCTTTTCGGCCGGCTGCTCTGAAACTGGTTTCAATCGTTTCGTTTACAGCAGAAAATCATTCGATCTCTCGGTGAAGTTTTGCCTTTTCCTGACTTCGGTCTAGTGTCTGGTTTCTAGTCTTTTTGTTTTTTGGCAGAGAATTTGTTCTCGTTTTCCTCTTCAGTTTTTAGATTTCGGCTGTGCCTTCCTTCCTTGATGTTTTTCTGCACTTCTGCCGATTTGGTTTTTCTATGATCTGTTTTTGGCAGCAAAGTCAGTATTTTCAGTTTAGCCTTCTTTCTGAAATTGCAGGTTCTTGCTTCTTGTCTTTGCTGTTTTTAGAAGTTGAATACTTGCAGCCGAATGCTCTTTTGCTTACATCGTTTTCTGCAGAAATCTCTATGCTATTTGGCTGCAGCTGTAGGCTTCATTTCTTCAGTTTTCACTGCCGAATACAACAATCTGATCTGCAGCTTACAGGGGATCTGACCAATTTTATCTTTTGTTTGGGAGCCGGTAGTGAAGTCAATTTTTCAGTCAAGAGACTGTACCGAAGGTTCCATCTACAGGTTGCTGTTCGGTTTGTAAAATCAAATTGAACATCTATTTTTCGGTCTGTTGTGTCTTGTACTACTTATTGTTGCCGATTCTCTGGAGCGTCTTTTCTTATTTTTGATACTGTTTTTTGCAGCTTCCTTTTCTCTCAAAAGCAGTCAAACAAATTGGTACCTTTGGTTTGGTTTGGCTTAAGTCTTTTCGGTTTGTCAGGTCTAGCTTGCTTTTCATCCGGGAAATCCACTTCTCTATTTTAATGATCTTTTCTCAGGCCTTTCAGTGGGTTTTCATTTTCTTGCTTCATAGCTGTTATAGCTATCGTAGAAGAAATCGTTCGAATACTTGGTGCGTTTAGAAGGCACCATTCACTCCCCCTCTGTTGCCATTTCGGTCCTACACCTTTGCTCTCCCATCAACTGGGTTTCTTTCCTCCTTAATCAACTGCATGGGCTGTTTGATTTTCTCCTTGCCAACTGCTTTGGCCTTCTTGTTCTTCATTGCTAGGCAGCAAATATGGGTACCCTCCTTCTTGCGCTCCTCTTTTGCTTTGGCTCCGGCCTCCCTCTCGGTTCCAAAGACTTCAAGCTTGTCAAACCTGAGAATGCACAACATATTGTTTTTATGTAGTATCCAATTCTCACGGAAAACACAAAGAAACTTGTTAAGAAATAATTGCACCTGTTGTTTGAGAAGTATAGATCTTGCTTTATAAACTGCGTCATAAGTGCTAGGGATATCCTCATCATCCTCCCTTTCTTCAATAAAAGCCGTCCTCGGCTTTTGATAGCTTGAAAATGTGCTACATAAAGAAAACAACGTATATGCATGGTATATGTATTTATCATTCAAACAACTTCCGTGTAGCGTATGATGATTTGGTAGACATGTACTAAACAAAGAGAACAACGTATATACGTATTATATGTATGAATCAATTGTTGTGTTATTCGCGTTGTTTTGCACAAAATAAGTAACACAACTGCAACCGTAGGATGTATTTGATATATACATTGCAGTACCTTCATTCACATTATTATCACAAGTAATGCATGTTCGATAAACATAGAACTTGTCATCTACACCATAATCTCTAATCAAATTGAACGTATATGTATAGGCATAAGGACTAACTAGTTATTTTAAACATGAAACTTCAGCAAGGTTGTCAATCACACTAGATAGCTCTTTAGGATAATCAAACATGATATAGTATAAAGAATCATCAAGAGATATTCCAGTAAGAACGTCTTTATGAGTAACAATTCCACAATATGTAAATTGAGCGAAGAAATTTCAGAACATAGAATATTCAAAGGAACACTAGAGTTCTCACTCTTACGTACCTTTGCTTGATGCATATTCAATTCAACACCATTATTGTTACCTTTAACATCCTTCTTAGTTATTGTTGGTCCTGTAGGTATCAAATCGTCATGACAAAACCATGAGGCAGCAAGCACTCCATCCCCAACCGTGGTTATCTCCTCATCTTTTACTTCCAACGATGCCGGTTGTTGAAAATTCATCTCCTCTTCTTTAATATCGACCTGCACAATATGAGAAATAACACTAGAAGTAGAGAGTAAATTGTTAATTTCAGCAATAACCTAATTTTGGATATCATCTACTTCCCACTTTTCTATTAGTGTATCTCTCTCACACTCAATAGAGATGCTCTCCGCTTCACATATGGTGAAATCACACAGCTCACTCTTTTTATCATTCTCATTCAATTTGGCTATTTGTCTCTCATTCTTACATGAGTTTGGATACATCGCATCCTCCAAAGATTGTGGGTCAGCAACAGAGCAATCACGAGTAACCACAATCTCTTCATGAAGCAATGGAGCAATACTACATGAAGCCAGGAACGAAGGGAAAATCCCATGCTTGGTCGCCTTCTCTTGTGTCACATAAGTGGACTTCAAACCTTGTCGCAGTCCTGTCAACTTTTCCACTAGGGAACGCTTGTATTGGTAAGGTACAAAACGTGCACGAAAATGCTGCTTCATTTGCTCCCATGTGACAATTGGCAATTACTGGCTTTCCATACGTTTACGAACAAACCGCTCCCACCAATGTGTGGCATAAACAGCCAACCCATTGGACACAAGTAAGAGTTTCCTCTCATTGGAATAATTGTGCATCCGAAATAGCGTATCAATTTCTAGCTCCCAATTGAGGTATTCTTCCACATCTGTACTACCTGAAAATATAGGGATAGGAAATTTGGGTTTAGTGACAAAATCCTTACGATGCACGTCGGGGTAGTTGAACATGGTGCATAGCTCCAAGAAGTTGTTGTTGATGTCCGTACGTAGCTGCGTAACCTCCCCCCAAGGTTGTTCAATTCATACCGAATGGACCCAAGCTCATCGCGCACACCATTATCACGATCCTGAAGTTGCTTTTGTAGCATCCTGCGCAAGCGAATGTACTCCATCCATGTAACCGATAGATCCTCCTGATGACCTGACATGGCAACAACTCACAAATAGCAAACGAGATTATATCCAGATTAGTAAAATAAAATAGCTCTCTCTCTACGTTCGCAACTCACTATCCTGAAAACAAGACAAGCTTACCGTTCCAAAGTGAATCAAGGACTGCAAACCGACAGTTGTAATAGCGAACGACCTCAACCCAGTAATGTATGAACGTAACCAAGAGCAAGGGAGTACACAAACGGGTATAGGTGGAGCTTGGATAGTTATGTGGATATCCTATGCAATCTGATATTCAATGTATTGTAAAGCTAAGTAATGATCCAAGCTAGAGTATTTTGCCTATGTGCAGATCCAATTGGTTTAAGCGAAGTGTATGAACGTAGACGCAACGATAAATGTGACTTAATGCAAACAAAGGAAAGAGCTAGAAAGAGACAATCTGAAATTGAGATGAATAACTAGCTCGTTTTGCACTAAGTACTAGGAGAGACGCTAGCCAATTGCAATAAGTATGAATGTAAGGGCACAAGATTACTCTACGAGAATAAGTACACAAGCTGAAAATATGAACTAGGGTTTTCCACAGAGTTTTGGCCAACACTTTCTATTTTCACTTTTTTTATCAAATCGCAGGAAACTTTTAGGCTTTTTTTTAACTATGTCGTGGCTTACTCCTTTTTTTTAGTTTGGCCGAACTAGACAAATTCAAGAATTTAGCAAGCGTAAATAATGCTCAAGAACAGCCCCAACGACAATATCAAAAGCTAGTCTCAATTGATGAAAGGATATAAGTGAAGCTCAACTACAGCAATTCTTTCTTTTCGCCAACTAGTGTTTGGCACAAGGAGTGATTTTTTTGAAACCAAACTGCAGCTAACTCTCAGTTTTGATGCAAGTGGATACTATCACAAACTCTCCCCCAAAGAGAATTCGAATGTATCTCTTGAGAGCAATTCGGACAGCAAGGAATTTAGGATTCAAAAGTAAATGCAATTACTCTTTTTGGTTGTTAATTGAGGGATTCAATCAACAATTTTCTAGGGTTTATGTGGACACAAAGATCAAACTACGCAAATGAGCACAAAGATCAGCACGTAAACAAAATTTCTACTGGACGAAAACTTAACAAAACTCACGAGAAATAATTGATTGAACTACGATTTTGGTATTGCAATTTTCGGTTTAATAGACGATAGGACAGAAAATGAATCTAACAACGGGTAAAGAAGTTCTCACCGAGTAAACCTAGAATCTGATACCATATGATACGGGGAGGGCCCGATCTTCTCAGTGAGGAACCGTGGATAGTTGATGCAAAGTAGACGATATCACTAGTTGAACACTCGCGCCAATGCACGAACCCTCAACTCTTTGGAATACGCCCAAAACACACCGGATAACTGTTCGTCGTGAGACCACAAACGACGAACGCCAAGTTCCCAATTCCCAATGGAATAATGGCTTGACCTTGAATTGCAAAACGAACAATGGATCACCTAGTTCTCTCTCAAAGTCCTCGCATGAACTTCGGTGTTGAAAGAACAAGCAATAGCTATGTTTCAATCTTATGCATAAAATTGGTCGCCCTTACAATGGGGGTCTAACCCTCAATATATAGTACCCTGTCCACCTCATGGCTGGCCAAGAGGTCCTAAACCAACTCCAACTCATCCCTACATGTATTTGGAAACAAACTCACACAAAAGGAAAAACCTAAAATTAAACTATCACCATATTTTGGTCATAAATTTTTATCTGTGATGAATTTTGAAGGTGGGGCTGGATCCATTGCGTAGCCCTTGAAATTATCTTTCCAATGAGTACAAGAACACCTGAATCGGACTCTGTTTATGAAAGTTATGACCTTTTTAGTAACTGCATGTCAGGCTGTCCCGAACCGAATCTGAATTGAATTCTGAGTTGAATCCGAGTTTGAATTGGATTGAGCACGTGGGAGGTCCGAATTTGGCTTGAAAATCTTATCCAAAACTTGTAGTTTAAGTCCTTGGGCTCCTCCCTTTTGCTTTCCCATCAACCGGGCTTCTTTCCTCCTTGATCAACTGCATGGGCTGTTTGATTTTCTCCTTGCCAACTGCTTTGGCCTTCTTGTTCTTCGTTGCTAGGCATCAAATATGGGTATCCTCCTTCTTGCGCTCCTCTATTGCTTTGGCTCCGGCCTCCCTCTCGGTTCCAAAGACTTGAAGCTTGTCAAAGCTGAGAATGCACAACGTATTGTTTTTATGTAGTATCCAATTCTCACGGAAAACACAAAGAAACTTGTTAACAAACAATTGCACCTGTTGTTTGAGAGGTATAGAACTTGCTTTATAAATAGCGTCATAAGTGCTAGAGATATCCTCATCATCACCCCTAGCTGAAGCTTGGGCGTCCACCCTAGAGCTGATGGTGATGGTGGCATGGATGCTACAATGGTCCTGGTGACGGTGTGCACCTTGCGAAATGACCTTGCGAAAAGAAGCTCGGTTGACGGGAGAGCAAAACGGAGGAGCACAAGGACTTAAACTACAAGTTTTGGATAAGATTTTCAAACCAAATTCGAATCTCCCACGTGCTCAATCCGAATTCCAATTCAAATTCGGATTCAACTCAGGATTCAATTCGGATTCAGTTTGGGACAGCCTGACAGCAGTTACTAAAAAGGCCATAACTTTCACAAACGGAGTCTGATTCAGGTGTTCTTGTACTCGTTGGAAAGATACTTTCAAGGGCTACGCAATGGATCTAGTCCCACCTTCAAATTCATCACGGATTAAAAGTTATGATCAAAACATTATGATGGTTTAATTTTAGATTTTTCCTTTTGTGTGAGTTTGTTTCCAAATACATGCAGCGATGAGTTGGAGTTGGTTTAGGACCTCTTGGCCAGCCATGAGGTAGAGAGGGAACTATATATTGAGGGTTAGACCCCCATTGTAAGGCAGACCACGTTTGAGAATAATCAATCTACTAAGGTATGTTCGAGTTTAGCATTGCTATCTAAGTTCCATAGGGAATTAGGAGTGATTTTCTTTAATCAAGATCGTTCAGCCTTTCCGTTGGGAATTGGGTGCACGATAGATCTTCGCTTGGTGGTCGACGAAATCAGCACAAGTGTGTTTTGGCGGATTAAAGAGTGTTCGTCGCTTGCATTGGCATTGGAGGATCATTACGATTCATCAAGACTCCCGTGAGTATCCATCCTACGTCGAGAAGATCGGGCGACCCCGTATAATCTTGGTATCAGAGCGCGGTTTACTCGGTAGGATCTTATCCCCTTAAATTTCAGTTTATTACTTACTGTCCTATAGTCCATAAACTGAAAACACACAAAAAAATCCAAACCCTAGTTTCGCATCTGCTATTTTCGTGAGTTTTATTATGTCTTGATCCATTAAGAAATTTTGTTTACGTGTTGATCATTCGTGTTTATTTGCGTAGCTTAATCTTTGTGTCCAATCCAAAATTCAAAAAAATTCGATCGCTATAAAGGCGTGAACAAGATCTTGCTAAAGGTGCGTCGAAAAAAAATCTACGTACTTTGGTCATTTCATTACATATATCCTTAATTTTCCATTCATCTTGAGACTAGTCTTTAATAATTGCATTAAGCGATGTTCTTGATATTAATTTACACCTGCTGAAATTTTATTCTTTTGTGGAAGGGAAAGCTAAACCTTAGTGCCAACAACAAGTTAAAAAAGAAAAAAGAAAGAAGGAAAGAAAGAAAGAAGGCGGCCGACAAAAAAAAAGGAAAGTGAGCGTTGGCCAAATTGGGGTTAGCTAATTCTAATATATAATTTCAGCTTGTGTATTTAATTCCTTTGAGCAATCTTGTGCCCTTACATTCATATCATTGCAATTGGCTAGCGTCTCTCCTAGTACTTGGTGCAAAACGAGCTATCTAATCTTTAATTTCAAATTGCCTCTAGTTAGCTCATTCATTTGTTTGCATCGAGTCACATTGATCTTTGCGTGTGCGTTCATATACTTCACTTAAATCCTTTAGATCAGCACATAGGCAATACTTTCTACCTTGGATTATTACTTAATTTTACAACATTGAGAAATTTAGATCATGTAGGATAAATACTTCCTAACCAAGCTCCACAAAATATCCTTTGCCATGCAATTGTGAGTCACTTTTTAATCCACTTGATCATCACTTGTTATTATAGTCACCACCAAGTGTAAGTTTCTTTTGGGCTCAATTCACTTCGGAAAGGTAAGAACTTTAATTGGGAGAGGAAAAGTGAGATTGAGTGAACTCCACATATTATCCATATATTTGTGGTTTTAGTGTTTTCTTTGTAAAATCTAACCATGGCAGGTGGAGAAGATAACTATGGTGATGAGATTAAAGTTAATCTTAATACCTTGATGACTCGATTTCAACATCAGACATTGAGAAGTACATTGCAACAAGAGCTGCAATCAGGCACCACTGAAAAGCATGTACAACTTCAGGTGGATATGCAGGATTTCTGCATTGAGCTCAATCAACAAATGAAGGTGACACATAAAAACATCGTGAATGATATTGTGCGAGCACTTCGTCCACAACAAGAAGAAGATAGCTTTGTTCCTTTCTATGGCAGTGATGATCCAAAGGAGTATCTTGAGTGGGAATGGCAAATAGAGAAAGTGTTTAGATTTCCGAAACTTTCTAAAGATCAAGAGGTGAAACATGCCACGAGGGAGTTTGAAGACTATGCTTATAGTTGGTGGCAACAACTAATTGAAAAACAATTCATTAAATCTTGGTCAGATTTGAAGGTGTTCATGAGGAGCGAGTTTGTGCCATCCTATTATGCGCAGGAATTGCTTCACCATTTGGAGAATATCACACAAGGTAGTAATACTGTCTAAGATTACTATTTTGAACTGCAAGATGCGATGTGTCGTACCGGTGTCACTAGTCCATCAAGGGAGAAGGCATACTTCAAGGGTGGCTTGAATTCTGAGATCGCCGCTATACTTCAACATAAATATTTTAGTAACTTGCATGATTTTGTGAATTGTGCTATTAAGGAGGAGAAGAGACTTATGGAGACACGTACATCACGGTTCAATCCATATCCATACTTCAGCTCTTATGGTTCCACTAGTGTGACACATGCGAAGATGACCGAGCATGGGACTTTCCCTTCGGTAAAGGAGATATCTTGTGCTGCCCCAATGATACATACAACAATTGAAATGCATCAAAACCCATGTGAGAATAAGAGCCACATAGCCAAATTGAGTGAGAGTGTTCAAAAGAGTGAGCTGTGTGATTCCACCATATGTAAGTTTGAGAGCATCCAAATTGAGAGTGTGAGAGATACACCAAAAGAAAAGAGAGAAGTAGAAGATAGACAAAGTGAGGTTGATTTTGAAAGTAACACATTAATATCTACTTCTATTATTGTTTCTCACATTGTGCAGGTTGATATTAAAGAAGAGGAGCCAAATGTTCAACAACTGGCTCCATTGGAGATAAACGATGAGGAGATAATCATAGTTAAAGATGAAGTACTTACTGGCCCGTTGTTACATCATGATGATTTAATACCTACAACACATATATCAACTAAGGAGAACAATAAAGGTAACAATATTGGTGCTGAAATTAATTGTGAAACAGTGAGTACTTGTGAGAATTCATATGTACGAATGAAAATTCCATGTTCTGAAATTTCTTTGCTCAATTTACATAATGTGGAATTGATTACTCATAAGGAAGTTCTTACGAGAATATCTCCTGATGATTTCAAGGGCTACGCAATGGATCTGGCCCCACATTCAAATTCGTCATGGATAAAAAGTTATGACCAAAACATTGTGACGGCTTTATTTTAGGTTTTTCCTTTTGTGTGAGTTTGTTTCCAAATACATGTAGGGATGAGTTGGAGTTGGTTGAGGACCTCTTGGCCAGCCATGAGGTGGACAGGGAACTATATATTGAGGGTTAGGCCCCCCATTGTAAGGAGACCACGTTTAAGAATAAAAAATCTACTAAAGATTGTTCGAGTTTAGCATTGCTACCGAAGTTCCATAGGGAATTAGGAGTGATTTTCTTCAATCAAGATCGTTCAGCCTTTCCGTTGGGAATTGGGTGCACGATAGATCTTCGCTTGGTGGTCGGCGAAATCAACACGAGTGTGTTTTGCGGATTAAAGAGTGTTCGTCCCTTGCATTGGCATTGGAGGATCATTAAGATTCATCAAGACTCCCGTGAGTATCCATCCTATGTCGAGAAGATCGGGCGACCCCGTATCACAAATTTTACGTTTTTGCATGCTATTATTTCCAAAATGAGATTTTATATTTTCACTCAGGTTTTTCCCTCCTAATGCTGGATCATCTTTTCATATTCGTATTTAAAATTTTAGCTTTCTATTATTTGCATATTTCCTTTTATGTCATCACTAATGTTTGTTTTATTTTTCACGAATTTCTTCAATTATCAGAACCTCAACCAAGGTGTTAAGAAACACCGTAAAAATCCAAATTCAAATAGAATATATTGCAAAAATAATTCAAAAGCTTTATATTTGCAAATTTAAATTTTTGGGATGTTACAAAAGGTTACCACCTTGCTTATTGCTTGCTTGCCCTGGCCGAAGGACACTTCCAGCGGGATCTGTCCTAGGGCCCTCAAGACTTGCCCACTGAACCCTGAAGCGGCACACCTGGAGGCTCCAACTTGCTCTAGGGGATGCCCATCTAGTCGAAGGCACTAACGAACAAGATATCCACCAAGCTACCTCCGTCGATGAGTACTCACTTGACATCGCACCCCACGATGCTCGCTTGCACCACCATTGGATCTTGGCGAGGAAAGTCGACTCATGCCACATCTGCCACAATGAAAGTAATGTCAGCTTGTGCCCAGCCTGGGGGCTACTGCGTAGGGTACATGGTGATATGGTGTAGCCGAAGGGCGTAGGCTCTCCTCTGCCTTTCGGATGAGAATTCTAGAGATGATCCACCTATGAAGACATTGATGACTCCGTGTGATCCACCGTCAAGGGCTAGTATGCACGGGCGGTGGGAGTGGGTTGGACAAGCTGGCCTTTTGGGGGCTGCTACACATGCGCCACCACCGGCACCATTTGTTTGAGAGCTCTGCCCCTGGCGATGCTTTCACGAAGCGTTGCAACGGTTTGGTAGTGCTGAGTGAGGTGTTCGCCCCGCCCGTGCACCTCAACCATAGCCCATGCTGCTATCCATCGTCATGACCCCATCCTCTTCCGCAACCGTGGCCTCTGTGGCCACACCCTCGGCTGCCCCGATTTGCTCTTGATGTTAAGGACATATCTAGGTCATTGCCCCTTCCGCTGCTTGCGGTGAGAAAAATTCTTTGAAGAATTGGGCACATTCTTGGCCTCGGAAGCATCGCCGTTGCATCGGTACATGTCCTCTTTAGCCCTTGCATACTCCTCCATCTTATTGAAGAGTTTCACCACCGTTTTTTATGGGCTTATGTCGGACCCCAGAGCAATAACTCCTGGATCCTATGTGTAAATCGCACTAGTCCAGGGTCAGCTAGTGCACATAGTGGACAACAATAATAAATATCAACCATAATAACATTTATTAACTAAATATGTGCATGATTGCCAAAGTTTAGATCAACAGCACATGAGCCAAATTTAAATACAAGCAGCGGAAGGAAAAACCGAAGCGGAAGAAGCCCACTGAGCCTGCCCATAGGCAAACGACAGTAAGATGCGGCCTACTCGTCCAAGTCTTCACCGTAGTCGAAGTCGTCTTTCTCTGTATGGAGATAGCAAGGTGAGTACAAACTTGTACTCCACAAGTCACACGGAGAAATGCAATATAATGATAAAGGCAACAAAGGAAGGCTTATAGGGTTAGTTTGAGCATAAAAAAGCATTTAAAGAAATACAATAAATAGATTAAAATTGCTGAATTTAATACAGTAAGTGCAGGCTCAGACCAAACACTAACCTAACCACGGGCATCCCACCTGGACCACCTTTTCAAAAAAAATCACGTATGGATTCCATCCATCCACACACTTCCAAACACTCATGGATTCCATCCATCGACAAGCTTTTCAATCACTCATGGATTCCATCCATCCATCCATAAGCTTCTCAAAACCATTTTTGAAAAACAAAGTCTAATCCATAAAAAACTTTTACTCAGCATGCCCATGACCGTGGGCACGGTTATCCAGGATAGATTATACACTCTGAAGAGGTTGTACAGCTTTACCCACAAGACATGATCATCTCATATTGCCACGCGATTAACACACTTCCTTAGGTGTGCGGCAGAGAGATCATGACAAGGCCTTTATAATGCAAAGCCTTCAACCTGGCCAAACCAACACTAAGTTTTTAGCCCAGTAAAGAATCCACCAGACCGGGACCCCCTCTTGAGCCGAGTGAGACTTCTCATGGCCTACGCCACGCTCACTTTCAACCTACGACGAGACTCAGGTTGGGACCCGTAAATTAATCCACCAGGATTGTGCCATACCAGCCTTGTGGTAGTACGGTAGGGCTTTGCAACAGTAGCTCATAGATCGGTCCTTAATTGACTCAGGCTCAACCACATACCTCCTGTGCCCGACAATCAACACTGTGTCTCTGAACAACAGTGCATGCCTGCACCCACCATCTAACCATTAGCCTAAGTCTAAACCAGATTTTATATTTTATTTCAAAATATCTCAAAATCCTTCTTGACTCACCGAAATCAAGAATACATTTCAAAAGCTTGTCATTTTATGTGAAAAGGTTATCCCAAAACAAAGATTATGGGTAAGCATGTCTAAGCATTTGATATAAAATTCTCTAGTCTATACTAGTGTACTAACTACAGTTTTATTCTAGAGTGACAAGGTATTGAGGAAATTCAATGTCAATGGAGGAATTAACAAGTAGGCAATAACTAAATTTAAGACTAAATTGAAATATGTTGAATAAAAATATGCACGCAGAATAATTTAAAACAACATAATTTTATTTCACAATCTGGGATCAACATGATCAAGGAGTGTGACTTGCCTTGCTCCTCAAGTGGGTGTGATTCATCGTCGTAGAATTCTCCGGATTCGTCGTAGTCTACACGTGAAAATAATCCACCAAACTCAAATAAAATCCAAATAAATTCAAATGAACTCTAAATATTTCAATTGAGGACAAAAATGGATAGAGGGGAATTTTTGATGAATTTATAAATTTTAATGGGCTAAATCGGAGTTAGGACGAAGAACGGGCTCCTAGAAGTTTAAAATCACAGAAAAAGAATAAATTAGATTTTTAGAATTATTTTTCTAAAGGATATTGGAATTATAACGTCAGCCCTGAATTTCCTTTTTCAGCTGAATTACTTTTCTATTGAAAATTCATATTTATGACGTCAGCCCTGGGATTGTCTGACAGACAGGTGGGCCCTGGTCTACATGGACCAGGTCCATGGACCAAAGGGTGGCTGAGGTGTTGATGTGGCTTCCAGGTGGCCGGTGACTGGGCCAGGATTGCTGAGGTGTCAACCATGTGTGTGCCGCGTGGACGGGCGGCTTCGATGCGGCTGTAGACCGAGCGGCCGAGCGCTGGCGTGGCGCCGACCCGTTGAGGTGGCATTCCACCCGGGCACCATGTGGCAGCCATGTCACCCTGGTGTGCTGACATGGCTCGTCAGCGGTGGCCGAGCTCGGGGACCAATGGTCGCCGGCGCTCCGGTGAGCGACGGCAGCCGGCGAGGAGTGTGCGAGGGAGAGGAAGCTATGGGGAATACAATGGTGTATGTGGGCAATACTGAGAGTGGCCGGAGAATGGTTGGCGGCGAGGTTGGCGGTGACGAAGTCTCGGGTCTTCAGTGCGGCGGCGCTCTAGCGGTGAACATGGGCGGCAGAGGGGTCAACGAGCTTCGCCGAGGCTCGGGGAAGCTAACGAAGGTGGTGGCGCTCCTCGGGGGTGGTCGCAACGGCAGGAGTTGCTTGCCGGAGTTCCTCGGAAACTCGGCAAGGGAAAAGCTCGGGACTGGGGCCTTGTGTTGCTCCTCGGGGTGAATTGGAGGTGGTGGGGGCTGGTGTGAGGATAGGCGAGGCTAAGGGGGCATTTATAGGTGCGGTGGGGGAGCAGGGCTGCGGGAATTGCTCGTTGTTGATGGCGGTCGGAAGAAGGAAGGCGAGGGGAAAAAAGAAATAAGGGGAGAGAACGGAAAGGAGGAGCGTGAGATCAAGGCGATTCGGTCCCGGCGTCATGCGGTTTCCAAAATCAGGCAAGGATGAAGAAGGAAAGCGGTGGTAGCGGGGGATTTGGTCGTCCGCCGGGAAAATGGAAAGGGGAAGAAGAAAGGAAGGAGACGGCTCGGGGACGACGGGTCTGACAGGAGGGTCCCACTGGTAGAGAGAGAAGAGAGGGAAGAAGCACGGGCGATGGATAAGGATTGAATGGCCAAGAAATAAAAGGGGCATGGCGACGTGGCACGATCCGGGCCGAACACGCGTTGCACAACAAGAGGGAAGGCGGGATGAGTCGGGGCGGATGGATGAGGCCAGAGGCGATGTGGGCGCATCCTGGACGTCCACATGTTAGCCGGAGAGAGGGATAAGGGTTTTAAGATTTTATTTAAGGATTTAGGATTTCCAGAAAACCTAACAAAATAATTAAAGCTCGAAAAAAATACCAAATAAAGTCCAAAAATTCTAGAAAAATTCACCGAAATTCCTGGAGATGTTTTGGACTTAGATAAAAATATTTACAAATTAATTTGGTATTATATTTTTATACTTAAAATACTTTTTAATTTCAAAATTAGATTTTAAACACTAGAAAAAACCAGATAAAATCCAAATAAATCCAAATAGTTAATTTGAAGTAGGATTTTACATAAAATCAAAATATCCTTTAATTTGATAATATTTTTAGGTTTTTTACTTAAATTACTTTTCAAATCCAACCTTTTTAAAAGCAGAAAATCAGGGCAAATCAAAATCAAAACTCAGTCAACTAAAACACTTATTTTTATTTTAAACTAATTTAATTTAATTTAATTTTTTTACTCAAAAATTAGAATAAACAGCTGGGCTATTACAGCTTAAGTGCGTTATACTTGGCCAAGGGCCCTGGATAGGGACCGCGTATTGTTGCGTTGATGATGGTGGTCTTGTTTATGTCCATAACTTAGGAGTGAGCTTTTGCAAAGTGCCTAAAGTACTCCCGAAGTTTCTTTGAAGGCTTCTGCTTGATCACAAAAAAATGGTCGGTGTCCAGTCGCTTGATGTAATTTCCTTGGAAGTTGTTGTGCATACAGTCCAAGATCTACTCCCATGCATATATAGACCCCGACGCGATGGTGCAGAACCAGGAGAGCGCTATCTCTTGAAGAGTGAGTGGCAACCCCTTTGCGATTGTCTAGTCATTACCCCCTTCAGCATCGACGGCTGTCTGATAGATGCGTAAGAATTCCCAGAGGTCCGTATCATCCTTATACGGCTCCACCACGGGCATTTTGGAGTCTTCCGGCCACGCACATTGCTATAGACTGACGGGCAGAGGAGATGCTAGGTCCACACGTCAGAGTGTATTGCATGCGCTGGTAGGGGCCTCACAATTGTCCGCCCTCTAGACGGTGACCTCCGCCACCATTGCCACAGGCGTTTGTTCACTCCAAGCCTCTTGCATCCTTCGCATGGCACTCCAGAGGTTTGCCAGTTCGTGTTGCAGTGTTTCAAGGGCCGCCACCAGTGTGCCCTCCACCGCCTCGACGGCAGGGTCTATTGGCGTAGAGGCGCGTGTGGCGGGTCATTGCAGATGATGGCTTGGGCATCAGAGTTGCAGGGCGTGCTGACACGAGTGTAAAAGTTGATGAACGTGTCGGCGTAGGCTCCGTGGTCACTTGATGTGCCGACGTAGATGTCGGGTTTGATGGACATGCCGGTATGGGCGTCGAGGTCACTTGACGTGCTGGCGTGGGTGTCAGGGTAGATGGACGTGCTGGCATGGGCATTGGGTTCACCTTACCGCTTGCCGCTCGTGGCGCAGGGGCATTGCTGCCATGGGGCGGGAGGCCTTTGACCCTCGGCCCTTGCATGCTGGCCTCAGTGGTCGCTACCACAGTGCTTCTTTTCCACTTGGCCATCACTGCTGCTTTCTTAGGTGACATTGTTTCTCCTAAGCTCATAGCTTGCTTGTCGTCCCTACGGACGACGCCCACTATTGTGGCTTTAAACTAGACAATAAACAGGGGGACTAGTAGGATGAGTGTAAAAATGAACATGTTCATCTCTCCTTTCCCAAGGCTGTATATATACATGGCCTTAAGGCCTGGTTATAATGATACACCCTATAGTGGCACACTATGCTAGGAGTGTACGTGTCCTTTTACATGTTTAATGGGCCAAGGTCCAACAGGGCGAACGGGTGTAGGTGGGGGTCACCCCTACAACACTTTACTAATGTGAATATGTATAGAAAATTATCTATAACTTTGTAGTTATGAAGATTAACATATTCTCAAATTATGGAACCCTAAATAATGAATTTCAAAACTACAGAATCTAAATGGAAAATACTCTAATCTTCGTGTCAAACATCAACCCCAAACACTCTCAAAATCTGAAAATGAATCAAGCAATAAATCAAATCCAAACCAATCCTTACCTCACTCGAGATGCCCTGATCAATCCACCACGAACCCTAGCCACCACAGCAAGGAGAGGGAGGGGAGGGGAGGAGGCGCCTGGTTGGGGAAACGGGGAGGGCGGCTACAAGGAGGAAGAGGGGGAGGGGGAAGGGGCTGGTTGGGAGGGCTTTCCCCCCTTTTTTCAGCTAAGGAGAGACAGCCCCACGCAGCATTGGAAGAAAGAAAATAATTTGGGGTGTTACACCCATCCCCAAGTATGCCGCCTTCACAGAAAGTACCTAAAAAAATGTAAGTAGCAAGTGTGAATCCACACCTTAGCATGGTACAAGCAAAACGATAAACACCCTATAAACAGATATTAAGCATAAATATTGCTCATGAATAGCCATCCACCACATCCACCGCAACGTCAGAATGGGAGACAACAACATGTGTGGTGATGCAGTCAGAAGCAACAGATGGCCATGCATTCTTGAGCACCTGCTGGCGGATGGCCCGAGGCCAGTTTGCGGTGTGAAAATTGGCCATCAAAGGAGCTTGCGTCGGCTGTAATGCACGCGAGCAGCGTCATGCGGGAGTTTGAGTGGCAGCTGGCAACACTGTGTCGGCCAGGCGGATGTGCTAAAAGCGTGGGCAGGTGGCCACAGGGCGGGAACATAAGAGCCACACGACAGAGGCACGCAGATGCGAGATGACATGGCGAGTGGTTTGTCGGCGCGTGGAGCGTTGGAGAAAACCCTACGGATAATCCATTTTTATTCAAAATTATAGGAATATATCTACAGAATTTTTTTACAAAAATAAACTTCAGTTGCCCAATGGTTAGGTGACTGGAGCCTGTCGCCCAACCCAGCGACGACACCTAGTGAATCTGCCAACCGTTGGGCGATTAATTGCAGTCGTCCCACCGTTGGGCGCCCCACCGTTGGGCGACTGGAATCCAGCGACGACACCTGGTGAATCTGCCAACCGTTGGGTGATTAATTGCAGTCGCCCCACCGTTGGTTGACGAACTGGTTGACGAAGATACAGCCCTGGATTACGCAACGGGAGGGTGCGCTCGACGACCACGTGGAGGAGGACTGCCCATCGACAGCAGGGACTACACGGAGTACCCGCGCTGATACCAGGTGCGGACACGTACCAGGCTCGTACATATCGTAGATATTACTTCTCTGAAACTAACGATATTACTTTCGCAGGTCATTTCGAGTCCGAGTCCCGACACGGCCCCACCGCGAGCCCGAAGGATGTGGACCAGTACTTCTCCGAGTGGGTCAGGCGGCCGTCTGGGTCTGCACCTCCTGAGACAGCGCTAGAGGTTTTCTCCGGCAGTGCCCTCACCGTTGCACCGGAGGGCACACAACCAGAGGTGCAGCTGACTCCACCAGTTCAGAGGTGGGTGCGACATGCTCCTGATCGTTTTACGTTTTCGGAGCGTCGTCACCCGTTGCACCGGAGGATGGCCAAGCGGGGCCGACATGGGCGTGGGGACGGGGCAGGCCAGGGTGGCGCCTAATTGTACACCATTGTTTCATGTACTGCTTGCGTTCTTTATTTACCATGTGAACTTTTTAGTACTGTGTCGTACTTACTTTTACTCATTACCTACGACATCCGAATAGTGCGTATCAAAATATCACTTACCGTCATATGTACCAATTGTTTTACGGTCAATCGTTCGTAAAAAAAATTGAAAAATTATTTACGCACCTACAACATACAATGAACATAGACTTTTATTACAACTTCAGCAGAATTTTTACCAGTTTAAAACTACAAAATTGATAAAATCTAAAACATTCACGGGGGACGTATCTAGTCGCCGCCCCATTGAGCGACTGCATGAAAATCGCCCAACGGTAGGGCGACTAGTTGCAGTCGCTCCAAGGTAGGGCGACAGGTATTGTGTCGCCACTAGGTTGGGCGAAAGGCTCCAGTCGCCCAATCATTGGACGGCTGGAGCCTATTTTCGTAAAAAAAATTTCGGCGGGTATATTTCTGTAATTTTGAATAAAAAATAGATTATTCGTAAAAAAATTTGGTTTTTGAGTCCTTACTCCCACGATTCTTTTATCATGGCATTAATTGTAATCCATTTTTAACTCGCCCGTAAGACTCGTGCCAGTGAACCAACTCCACTACAAAAGTTCATATGCTTCTTTTCCACTATTTACGCATAGTTCCTTAAGAAGGTATTTTTGCAATATTACATACGATATATACTATTTTTTTATTTTAGTACCATGTATAATTAATGGTGGAGAACAGTTAATCATTGTAATAACTTCGGACTTTATGTGCCCATAACTTAAGCCCTACATGGTTTGTAATTAATAAAGTTCATCAATCTCTAATTATTATTTTACTGCAACTACTCTAATGTGCTTATTATTCATTGGAGAGATATTCTACCAAATAAACAAGTAATAATCCATCGATTAGTGTTATTGCCCCCACGGTAATAACACAGGTCGCCATACCCGACCGCCAACAGCCTCTACGCTGGCGTCGGCCACCTCGACCTCCGTATCTGCTCCTGCCTCTTCGTCCCGTGACATCCCCACACATGCCTAAACCTTAACACAGCAATCATTCCCTTCCCCATCACCGATGGTGGTTTCACCTGATCTGGATATGGTGACGCTGCCTTTCCCTTCCCCATTATTGGCGCCGCGTGCGCTACCGTCGAACCAAGAACAATGGATCCGACATGCCGCCGTCCTTCCCCCTTCCCCATCGAACAAGCCGTGGCTAGATCTGGGGAGCCAGCCCCACAGTTGAGCGCCTTCCCCTGCCGCCATCTGTTCGCACCACACAATTCCATTTTTTTCGAGTCCATTTTTTCTCATTTTTTCATTTTTTGCCTGAATCATTTTTTCGTATCATTTTTATCACTTTTTTCCTTGTTTCCATGAATATTTTTTATTTTTCCTCTAAATTGAGTCTTTCTTTACTTTTTTTGTTTTTCCCTTAATTGATTTTTCCTCTCTTTTTTTGAATTTTTTATTGTCTGAAACCATGTGCCTTGAGGTCATCGACACCCTCCTGAGCTATTTTTTTCATTTTTGCAATTGATTTTATAAACAAAAAATCTCAAATGAAAAACGTAAGATTTTATCACAGACGCCCTTAAAACCAAAGAGAGCCTTTGCGGATATCTATATACTAGAAAATCCACTATCTGATATACAAGGGATTCTATATATGAAAAATGTGTCACATGCAATTCACCATTTACTTTGGCCAAACACATGTAGCAGAATTTTTATCATTTGATCCTTTTTTTGAATTTAAAAAATCCTCTAACTTATTTTAAAAATAATCCCTTTTTTCCACTGGGTATTTTTGGAAATAACTTGGTGTGAGGTTATTTCTAAAATATATTATTAAAGTAAAGGATTTTATTAAAAATTATTCTGACGTGTATACATATAGTGGTATACCAATCACGTGTAAATCACAGTTTACTTTGGCCAAGCACCCACAACACATACAATCACGTGTAAATCACCATTTACTTTGGCCAAACAGCCACAACCAACCCACCTGCACACATGGAAACAAAAAAAAATGGCAAGTTTTTCCTTTTTTTCGGATAGTGGGAAATGAGGGATAAATTTATTAGATCGAATGACCAAGAATAGATTTATTAGATGGAATGACCAAGAATAGATTTATCCCACCGTGCATTCACATTAGAAACCAATGTGAACTACCTCCACTTTTACCCACCATGCACATTCTCTTTGAAGGACCGAAATGGCAACAGAGGGGGGGTGAATGGTGCCTTCTTAAAAATTCCTCCCCCAAATATTCAGCCTAGTCTTTTTCTCCTATAGCTAGAGAGATATGAAGTCAAAGCACTAAGCCTTGAAAAAGACTACCAAAATTACAGTCGAAAAAAGGAAGTCGTAAGACCAAGAAACCACGGTCGTAATCGGCAAGCCTCAACCCGTGGTCGAAATCGCTAGCAGTGATAAAAACGGCAAGTCGAGACTTGACAAAGGGTCGAAGACCGAAAACAGAGCAGGCAGAGGCGCACGATCACCGAACGAAAATTGAGAGAACTTTTGCACGAGATTGAAATCGAATGAAACTTGAATCCTAGCAAGAGCACGATATTTACAAGTGAATTTACGAAGAAAATCAAAAGTCTTTGCTGAGGATGGAGAGAACGGTACGGTCGAACTCAGTACCGAGTAACTAGAGGCGGCAGACCGAAAAACACAAGAATTACTCTATCTTGATTTTTGCTCTCGGGAATGAATTGACCAAGTGGTCTTAGAGTATGAATCCATTCGAGCAAAGAGATACAAGCCAACTCTCAAAGAAATAACAATGAAGCAGTAGGATCAAAAGAGAAGGCAACCAGATCAAACAAAACATCTCAAGAACAAAATATTCAGAAGATACACAGAGATGAATCCAATCTTTTCTATTGATCATGGAGGTTTCTACAGCCACTCCATCGGAGGTACACGAGCATCCATGCTCTTACCCAGAGACAACTCATACAAGATAGAAAGGAACACTCAGAGCAACTCAGGGGACAACCTCCGCCACCTCGTAGTCTCCTCCTCTATTTATAGTCTCACTAACGGGTCTCCCACAGACAACCCATTACAATGAGTGGTTACGCTGCAGGCCTCGATGCTTTACCTGTTCCTCACGTGCAACGGCTCCACACTTTGCCCGTTAACGCCACCAACTCCACAGGCGCTTTCACGAGCTTCTCCAAGATCACAAGTGCTTTTCCGGTGGGCGGCTTCCCTCGCAGCTTTGGCATTTCTCCAAAATGCCCCTCCGCTGCCTTCCAGGAAGCTTCCTCCACTGCCTCGCTGTCCATGCGGTCAGCCCACCTGGCAGACACGTCCTCTTCGGCTTTTCCACGTCGTTCTGGACCTCAACAATTCCCTTGTCTAGTCCCGACCTCCTAAGCCTCACCAAGACATGTCTCCCAGTTACCTGCAACCAACACAGACAACAAAAACATCACATAGCACTGATCCTTACATGAAATGACACTCTGCACAACTCGCAGAGCTCAAGTCTCTTTTCCCAGATTTTAGACTTTGTCAAACCTTGTCAGAATTATGAACGAACAAGTCTAAAAGGTCCACAACATCACCAGGAACCCAACCGACCAAACCTCACCGTAATCGGACATCAGATGCACCCATACGACCGGTTTGAATGAACTCAGCCGACCACGGTCATCCTGTCGACAACGTGGTCGAATCCGATCGCCACAACGTGGTCGAGCGACCGAGCGTAACACGTAGTCGAACGCCAAGCGATACAACGTGGTCGTAGACCCAAGCCACGACTGCCGACCACGTTCAAACCCGCGCTAACGTGGTCGATGCACTGACGTGGTCGAGGATCCAATCCCACAACGTGGTCGTAAACCCTAGCGCCGACTGCCGACCACGGTCAAATCCGCCGAGAGACACCACAGCGTGGTCGTACGCCGTCGGCTGACTTTCGATCACGCCCAATGCGGTCGTACGGGCTTCAACGTGGTCGTAGACCTCTCGGCCGACTTCCGACCACGCCCAAATTTGCCGTAAACTTTCCGGCTGGCTTCCGATCACCGTCAACATGGTCGTATGGCATCCGACCACGGTCAATTCGGTCGTAACCACTTCCGATCACTACAAAACGTGGTCGTACGGCTGTGGCATGGTCGTAGGGACTTCAAACAAAGTCGTACACGAGTTGTACTGCATCCAAACTTAAGACTTTGCATAAAAAGCCCAAAATAAACTCAATTTTCCTTCAAACAAGAGTCAAATACTCATCACAAACATAGGATCATCTCCACATGATCTCTCAATCTCCCCCTTGATGAGTATATTGACAAACACCGAAAAATGTGAAGTTTGAGTTTGTAGAAGACGACATGGTCCAAAGATAGAAAATAAAATAATGACCATGTCGACAGAAAGGACACTAGAGCAATAAAATAAAGAGCAAATTGATCTCCAAAGCTCTAGTAAGATCCCAGAAATTGAAAATTTTTCTTTTTCTCCAATCTATTCTCCCCCTTTTGGCAATAAACACATCAAGTATGCAAGAGAGAGAATAAGTCATAATGATGGATGAAATGACTGATTTGTTATTCTAAGCATTTTGAGCCATGAGAATTATCCAAAATGACCATAGTGTATTACACCAAGCCATAGTTCATTGAAAAGCTATCTAGATCATGGCAGGATATGTGAAAGCCAGCTAGAAGCAAATAGATGACAATATGAGTTTTAGTGCATTTTGTGATCATGTCAAGTCATCAACAAGCAAAGTCTAGCTAGAGACATCCAAGGATGATACAGGCCATGTCAATCAAGCTAAGCGGAGCCAAGAATCTAAAATTGAGTCCAATTGATTCTTTTAATAGCTTAAGCAAAATGAGCACAAATGATATTTTTTTTTCTTTTGAAATTCATGGTCGTTTTCTACCCATATTTTTATCATGTGCTAGATCTCAAGCCTTATGCGATCATTCCAAGCGAGAAGCTTAAGGAAATGATCTTGGTCAACCAAAACTCCCCCTGAGTTCATGCCTTTTGCAATGGCAAGCTGTCTCATGAGAAAGAATTGGTGAGATCAGTTTTTCGCACAAAAGAGATCTTTTTGCTTTTGAAATGATTGTACTAACCCATGTATCATCAAGAGGTTAGAACAGCTCAATTTATGGCTCAAAATAGATTCAACATTCTACTCAGCCTACTTGACATGACATGGATCATAAAAGGATAGCTCAAGAAAGACTAATCTCAATTGCTACTATGACAAGTTTTTAGTTCAAGGTAGAGCAAGTTTTAATTAACTCGTCATGGCAAAAGCTAGTCTGCACATATGAAGTCATGATAAATCTAGCAAATAAGCATAAATCATGACAAGATGTAAAGCATCGTAAGCAAGTCATATCCGGATAATAATCAGGGCTCAATGTAGCTATATTACAATGCAGAATAACATGCAGAAAATCCAGCTCCCCCTCAACATGTGATGCAACTTTTAGTTCAAGTTGAGTTATGTCAAATTTAAGCTTCAGAAGCTCCCAAATGAACTCCCCTTGAACCAAAGCAAAATAAATGAGAAGCTGGCAAAGAAAGCAGAGAACAGGCAGTCCTTAAAGCATAGATAAGATAGAGAATACTAATGGCTCAGACTGACTCTTATCTACCCCATATGACTCTGTGACGAACAGTGTCGAGAAAACACACACTAGAGAGCAAACACGCACTGCCCACCCGAGGGTGGCCCAACCCTCGCTAGAACCTAAAAGACGTGAGTGAGCTCAACCTAGTGAGATAAGAAACAGCTATCCTGAAAGCATAAGATAAGAGTAAGGAGTCTAAACAACTCAGCAAGAGACACACTCTAACATATGCTAGAAGGACTAAACCCAATGCACCCGCAGATGCAATACAGCAGTAAGGAGATAGAAGCATAAATAATATGATAAAGCAATAAAGCCCAAAGCTCCCTCTCACAACAGTCCATAAGGACAGACCACCCCAAGCTCTCCTCGCAGAGCTGAAAACCTCGTACTATCCAAAGGCTTGGTGAAAATATCAGCCAACCGGTGGTCACTCTCACTGGCGGAGCACGATGTCACCCTTCTCTACATGATCTCGAAGGAAGTGATATCTGATATCAATGTGCTTGGTCCGAGAGTGTTGCACGGGGTTTTTAGCAATGCTAATTGCAGACATGTTATCGCAAAAGAGCGGAACACGGTCGATAGCTAACCCAAAGTCCTGTAGAGTCGAGACCATCCAAAGCACGACTACGAAAGAATCGGCTGCAAAGAACGTACTCGGCCTCGGCGGTGGGTATGCAACACCGGGCGCTTCCTCAAGACCAGAAACGAGAGAAGTGTCAATGAACCGGCGGTTCGAGTGCTCTTCCTATCTATCCTACACCAAAGAAAGTGCGCATCCGAAAAGGCTCTAAGGGATAGACAGAGGAGGAAGAGTACCGATACCATAGTCAATGGTAGCTCGAAGGTACCGAAGATGCGCTTCACCGCCTGGCGGTGAGACACGCGAGGAGAAGCCTGAAACCGAGCACAAAGACACACGGAGAAGTGTATGTCCGGTCTCGAGCGGTGAGTGCGTGAGAGAGCCAATTATACTCTGAACTCCTTTTGATCGGTCGCTCGCCGTCCTCATACGGGTCTAGAACGGTTGTAGAAGCCATAGGAGTTGACACCGGCTTCACCGTCACTCATGTCGGCGTCTCGGGAGGTCTCGAGTGTACTTGCCTTGATGCAAGAAGGTACCCTCGAGTGCGCTTGATTTGGAAGCCAAGGAAGAATGTCAACTCACCCATCATGCTCATCTCAAACTCGGTGCCCATGACATCCGAGGAGCGTGAAACTAGAGCATGGGAAGAGCCGCCAAAGATGATGTCATCGACATAAATTTGACGACGGAAGATCAACGCTAAGCCGGCGAGTGAACAAGGTCTTGTCGACTTTACCCATCTCGAAATCATGTCTCAATAGATAGGACTTAAGCCTCTCATACCAAGCTCTAGGGGCTTGCTTAAGTCCATACAACGCTTTGGAAAGCTTGAAGACATGACTAGGGTATTTGGGGTTCTCGAAACCTGGAGGCTGTCTGACATAGACTTCTTCCTCAATGAAGCCATTGAGAAAGGCACTCTTGACATCCATCGGTAAAGCTTGAAACCCTTAGAAGTCGCAAAGGCAAGCGAATTCTAATGGCCTCAAGTCTAGCTACGAGGGCAAAGGTCTCCTCGAAATCCGGACCCTCAACACGGAGTACCCTGTGCAACCAATCTAGCCTTATTTCGAATGACTACCCCATCCTCACTTTGCTTGTTCTTCAACACCCATTTGGTTCTAATGATATTGTGATCTCGAGGGGGCTCAACAAGCGTCCAAACCTTGTTACTTTCGAAACTCTCCAGCTCCTCATGCATGGCATTGATCCAAGACTCGTCAGATAGAGCATGAGAAACATCCTTGGGCTCAAGGAGGCAATAAAAGCAGAATGAAGATAGAATTGAGATAAGCCAGATTTTGAGCGGGTAACACGCTCGAAGAGGTCTCCAATAATCTGCTCAGAAGGATGAGATTTTTGGATATGTCTAGGAGGTCCAAGATGAGATGAAGAAGCGGCCTCTACCTCGTGAGTCGACAGTAGGAACAGAGCCACTAGCTCCAGAAGAAGCAGAAGGCATGGGCTGATCACCTTGAGGTGCGGTGGAAGAAGGCACCTCAAGGGGTGGATGAGGGACTGGATCAGGTAGACATCCCTCATCTCCATCGTCCTCATCATCCACGAAGATGGTCTCGGACTACTCTAAAGAACCTGAGATATCGGGCCTAGTCCCCGGACTGGCCTCATCGAAAGTCACCTCACAGGTTTCTACCATTTTACTAGACTCGCAGTTCCAGACCCTATAAGCCCGCGAAGAAGTCGAGTAGCCTAGAAAGATCCCATCACAAGAACGTGATTCGAACTTATCTAGGTTTCCAGACTTCAGAATAAAGCACTTGCAACCAAACACACGAAAATGAGAAACACTGGGTTTACGCCCATATCTCAACTCATAAGAAGTGCGGTGCAAGTGTGCCCTGAGAAAAACTCTGTTCGAAACATGGCATGCGGTGGCTATAGCCTCAACCCAAAACTTCCGCGGTGTAGAGTATTCATCGAGCATCGTCCTGGCCATCTCGACCAAGGTACGGTTCTTCCTCTCCACGACGCCATTCTGCTGTGGGACGTGCGGAGAAGAGGCGGTGCTCTACACTGTCTCACCACGAGAACCTCTCAAGTAGGAATTCTTGAACTCCGTGCCATTGTCACTACGGATCGCTCGTAAGGCACCCGGAAGCTCAACAGAAAGCCTACTGAAAAGACCTCGGAAATGTGTAAACGTCTCATCCTTCGAGGCTAAGAAAAACACCCAAGAGTACCTCGAGAAGTCATCGACCACGACAAGAACATACCACTTCCCTCCTGCAGACTGCACTCGAGCTGGTCCGTGTGTCCATGTGGAGCGGTGTCCGGTGCATCGGTCATAGTCACTGTGACCGGAGGGTGAGAAGCGGCAACCATCTTGCCGTGCCGGCATGGAGCGCAAACAAGATCTTTGACCATCTTGAGTTTCGGCAGACCACGAATGAGATCGTGACCGCTAACTCGGGTCAAATGATCAAAGCCAATATGACCAAGTCTCCTATGCCAGAAAGAAAGATCACGGGACTCAGAAGCAACCAAACACCGGAGAGGATCACCAGAAGACTCAGAAAAATCAGCACGAAAGATCCTCCCATAACGAGAAATCCCGCAAACCAGACTACCCGAAGAATCAAGAATTTTGCAGTTGTTTTTCTTAAAGCTCACCTCAAAGTCGTCATCGATGTCGAGAAGCGGAAAGCAAATTATCCGCACTTACTAACCAAGGCAACATCTTTCAAAATAAATGAATCATTAATGCGCACAGTACCTTTGGCGATGACGCGCCCAGATGAAGCATCTCCAAAGGTGATCGTCTCATCACCTGGAGCACGGGCAAGGGAAGAAAACCAACGGGAATCTCCGGTCATGTGTCGTGAACACCCGGAGTCAACAAGCCAAACCTTTCCCTTCCCTGCCCGGCGAGCCTGAGTCAACAAGAGAGCAAAGTCTCAGTACTGGGATAAATCAAAATAGATTTTGGAACCCAATACTGAGTCACACGTTGAGCAGAAGAAGTAGTCACACACGACTGACCTCTAACTACCCTACGCCCTCCGTCGCTCAAAGAAGCAGAAGGTCTGTGAATAGACCTGAAGCTGTTGCTGGATCCGACTGCTATGGGAGAGCGAGTCGAAGCACCGGCAACACGCTGATCTCGCCGCGGGTAGCCATCTCGACGAGGAAAGCGAGATCTACCCTGAGAACGGCGGAAGTCACGACTCGAGGGAGCATGAGGACGAAAAACAGAAGACTCAGAAAAACCAAGTCCTCGATGCTGCCCAAAACTACCAACAGTAGCAATCCTAGACCTCATGTTGGTCTTAGGTGCACTCAAAGTCTGGGGCTGACCCTGAATACGCCTAAGAAACTCAACACGGTCTCTTCGCACGATCTTGGCGCGCTTGAAGCACTGGTCAATCAAATGCCCATCCTTCTGACAGAAGGTGCAACGATACTTCGCCTTCTGAGGGGCTGAAGTAGCATAAGATGGCTTCACCTTCTGAGAGGCCGAAGCTGCAGGTGAAATCACCTTGCTGTCAGAAATCCCTTGGACAAAGCCCGCTGATTTAAATTGAACTTTCTTGTTCTTGGGCTTGACCTCAATCACACGTGCGGCTACGGGTCTGAGCACTACAGGTGGATGCTTCCTCACATCCTCACGGAGATCATATCCTAAACCCTTTTTGAACTTGCAAATCTTTGATTGGTCTAGAATAAGATTGAACTTCTTCTTGCCTCCTACAAATTTCTCGAGAGTGTTCATAAGGTACTGACACTCCCGAAAGAGAGAGGTGCAAGAGGAGCAAGGGGAAGGAGAAGTGACAGCAGGAGGAGAGGAAGAAGAACCAACAGCAGAAGAGCGAATGGCACATGCGTATCTCTCCTTATGCACGGCCGCCTCAACCTTGAGGGCTTCGCAGGACACACAGGGGGCAGTCCTAATCCTAGCCATTTGGTCTTCGTAACTCTTCCTAAACGTTTCTACCATGTCCTTATCCTTTTCCAACACTTCAGCACAGAAAGCACAAGAAGGATGTGATTTTCTAGAAGGTCCTTAGTTAGCTTCACATTTTCATTCAATGCAATCAATTCAGATTTTAGTTTATCACAATCTTTGCATGGTGAGCTAACAGGAGCCTTAGAAGCATCTTGAGCCATTTTCTTATTATTATCAACAAATTCTTGAAACTGTTGGAGACGATTCAAGTTCAAGAAGAAGCTTGGGACAATTTACACATGACGCAATAGGCTCAAGAAGAAAGGCTTGTAATTTTGCAATTTTATGATCTGCCCGTTTTAGGTTCATCTTCAAATTGTTACAACTTTCACAAGTCTCGGGCAGATCGAGAAGCAATGTATAAAGACCTCTAAAAGCATTATCCTTATCCTCACATGAGGTGCAAGAAATAGTCTCAACGAGAGAAGATGAAACAGAACTACCCTACTCATCTCAAGCTCAGCAAGAAGACTAATGTTCTCCACCTTAACAATGTCAAGTTCCGAGGACAGACTATCATGCGAGGTCCTTAGTTTCTCCATGTCTCCAAGCAAGGCACAGCATGTATCACAGTTGTCACGGGAGGGAGCAGATATAAGTGAAGTAAGCTCCCGTGACAATCTATCTACTTCCTTCTCCAACTCGCTACATCTAGCTCTAGATCTAGCATGAAATCCTCCTAACTTAAGAAAAGTTTTATTTAGTTGGTCATAGGAGGGACATACCTCATCGGAGTCGGAGTAGAGGTCGCTGTCGCTGATCTCGCCCTCAAGGGCCATGAAGCACATGCCGGAGAAGTCGTTGCCGCCATCCTTGGGCTCTTGGTCCCCCGTCCCGTCGTCGTCGCTTCATCCCTCTACCTCACTGAGGTCAAGGTCGTCGAAGGCGGTGAGGACGCGGTGGAAGAGCTTCTTCGCCTTTCCGAAGTTGCGGAACTTCTTCTTGCCTTGCGTCTGGGCTGGAGGCTTCTTGTTGCGGTTCTTGTCGGTGTAGTCGATCTTTCCTGAACCACCGTAATCGTTCTTGCCCTTCTCCAGCTTGGGGCAGTTTGCCCGAATGTGGTTGGGGCCACCACACTCAAAGCAAATCACTGGTCCTCTTCTTTTTCCGTCCCTCCTTCTCTTGTAAGCATGGGAGAATTTCCGAGCTAGGAGGGCCAATTGTTCATCCTCTAGCTGCTCTAACTGATCATCAGTTACGTCACAGAGAGCAGCTAGGGAGAACCCACAAAGAGAATCGGCAGAAGAACCAGAAGTCGAAGTGGGATCGGTGACTAGAGCCATCGATTGTGACTTCGACCGACGCGAGACTATGTCAATCTTGTGAGTCTTGAGGCGCGAGTAAAGCGCGTCAAGAGTCAGGGTCGAGAGGTCTGTGGTATCCTTGATGGTAGTCACCTTCATCTCCCAAACCCGAAGATCGAGTGCAGAAAGCATTTGTCGAGCATTATCCGAGTCAGAGTATGTGAGACCGACCGCTCGGAGGTTGCTCAAAATCTTGTGAAAACATGAAAAGCACTCGTCAAGGGACTCTCCAGCAAGCATCTCGAATTTGCTGTATTCACGCTTGAACTGGTCCTGTCGAACCGTCTTGATCTGGGAGGTGCCCTCATGGTATGCATCGTGGGTCACCCAGATGTCGTGAGCAGACGACGGTGAGAGATGCGATCAAACCGCTCGCTCGGTCCACGTATGATGATGTTCCTCGCCTTTGCGTTTGCCTCAACATCAGCCATATTCCCGGCATTGATGTTCTCATCGGTAGGAACAACAAATTGTATTTTCACCTTCCGCCAAATGGCATACCCCTGAGCCTGGATATATGTTTCCATTCGGCTCTTCCAGAAGGGGTAATCCAGGCCATCGAAAATGGGCGGCTTGGTGGAATACTTGTCTGTTGCCATGGCTCTTTGAGACCGGTTAAGATCTATGAAGAAGAGCTAACCGGCTCTGATACCAATTGAAGGACCGAAATGGCAACAGAGGGGGGGTGAATGGTGCCTTCTTAAAAATTCCTCCCCCAAATATTCAGCCTAGTCTTTTTCTCCTATAGCTAGAGAGCTATGAAGTCAAAGCACTAAGCCTTGAAAAAGACCACCAAAATTACAGTCGAAAAAAGGAAGTCGTTGTAACACCCCAGCCAAACAATGGCCTGAAATGCTACTATCTTCTAGCTAATAATAAAACTTCTAACAATTAATCCAAAATAATTAAACAAAGCTTAACTAAACAATGCTTAATAATAAATCTGGATAAACAAAAACAGTTCTAGTTCCATAATAAACAGCGGAAACGATAACAAATAGTTCTAACCATTATTACAATTAAAACTGATGAACGATAAAATGAACCAATTAAGCTAACCAGCCAGCAAGCTAATTAAGACTGTCATTATTTCTTAATGAAGGAATTGTGCACGTGAATCTGAACTAGCCATTCATGTCCCCTTGTATGTTGATCTCACATTGGTACCTAAAATAAACAAACAACAACAAGAGTGAGTCCAACGACTCAGCAAGTATAACTGTAACAAATACAAGCATGAACATTAACTCTCAAGTTAAACATATTACACATGATTTCATGCTATGCATTATGTTCAAAGTCCATTCTCTCTTCGCATTTTACCGGTAATGCGGAGTGAGCATCCGTCAATGCCCACCCATGCACTGCACCCTCCAGTGCAGGGACCAATTGCCCACACTCCTACAAGTGTGGGGATCTCGACGCTTGATCACCATATGACCAAGACTTCAACAATTCTCAGCATGATGCATATATGTGAATGTATCAACAAGATAAACAGGCATTCAACATACTATGCATCAATTCAATCTCAAATAAATGCTATAATGTAAACAGAACATTCATAGCATTAACAACTTATAACTTTACTGAAATTCATAAGTAAAGCATTCATAACTCAAACATCACTCATAACATCCAAATCATCCAATCACACAGATTATAATAACAAGGTTATACTTGCCTCAACCGCGAGACAACGACGAGCAAGCGAGCGAAACCCCCGGAATCCGCTCTCCTCCTGAATAATTAATTAATAATTACTAATATGACAGCAGCGGGTTTCTAGATATAAAATAACAGCAACCCCAATTATCCCAACAATTTATCTCAAATTAAATCCCCAACTCCCCTCGCCAATTCTGCCCAACCACAGACAGCCGACTTCCAAAAATCATAACTTCCAGTACGTAACTCCAACTTAAGCGTTCTCAGACTCTCTGGAAAGATAATTAAATTATCTACAAAAACTTGGTTGGGGAGACTCTCTGATTCGGCCATTAACTAGCCTATCCAAACCCTTTTCTAAAGCATCAATATTCACGTCGTACTCTCTGGACAGCGCACTAAAACAGTCATAACTTTCACCCAGAAACTCGGAATCCGGACTTCTTTACCTCTCTTGAAAGCTAAGAAACTTATCTACAACTTTCCCAATTTGAAGGACTCCTGAATCGTCACTATTTACGTCGCCCAAACCGATCTACTAAACTCTGTCCAGAACTACCCCGATCTGCAGAACAGTAGCACTAGAAAATTCATAACTTTCGCTACACAAATCCGAATCATGTGTTCTTGTACTCCCTGGAAAGATAATCACGTCCTCTACAATTTTCTAGAAGGGGTCCAGACCTGAATCCTGACGAATCTACCCCAAAACTGCCGACTAACAACTTTTGTCCCGGCAGCCCAGAAAACCGACGAATCTAACTCGATTAAAAACTCATCTAGAGATTAACAGGGGTTACCCTTGACGACACGATGATGAACACGTCGACGAACACGAAGAACACGGCAACGAACACGCTCGCGATCTCCTCCTCTCCTTCCTCCGGATGCACGCGGTACAGCGACGAACGTCGACGACGGTGCTCCGGGGAACAAGACGACGACGACGACGAAGGCGATGATGACGCAGCGATGACGACGACGACGACGAAGGGCAGTGGCACCACGGCGCAGTGAGGTCACGACACGGCACGGCGGAGGCGGCGGCGCGGGGGTGGCGGCGGCGGCGGCGGCGGGGCGGCCGGCGCCACAGGCGGCAGGGGCGCAGGGAGGCGGGCGGTGGCGGCTCCTGGGGTGGGGCTGCCTAGGGTTTTAAGAGGTGGCCTCCCCTCCCCTCTTGGGTCAAGAAAAACCCACCTGGGCCAAGGCTAGGACTGTTCGTTCGGTTTTTTCGGTTTGTACGGTTCGGTAAATACGGTTAGATCGGTAAATACGTTTTTTCTATTTCGGGAAATACGGTATTTTCTAGAATACGGTGTGGTATCGGTAAATACCATTTTATTTCGGTACGGTATCGGTTAATACCAATTTTACCAAAGTTTACGCGAATTGCTAAACGTTAATCTCATCTCCAAGACTCCAATTTTCCATTCTGGAATGCAAGCATCACGATCACAAACATCACAAAGAATCGGATAGCAACACAAAGATCACAAAGACTACATCAAAGACGACGCACGCAGTGAGCAGACTCAATTCTCCATAGTCCATACTAGAAATCTAGAATGAAAGCACAAACCACAAAGCATCACAGGTCACAGCATCTGAGAAGTGAGAATCATAGCATCACACAGAAGACAGACCAAAGAATGGACAACATCACAAAGACATGCACATGCCTCACAGGCTCACAGCCGGACAACAAAGACACACAGTAGCAGTAGCAGACAAAACAAATGAAAGTAAAATTGGAGAGGGAGGAGGCCGGTGTCTGGGCCTGAGAGGCTGGTTCTTGGTCTCGCCGTCTTGGACTGGAGTGGAGTCGGGGAGACCGGGAGAGCACCGACGGAGGCGGAGCACCGGAGCCCGAGCGGGGAGCGGCCGCCGGCCGAGGGCCGAGCCTGGGAATCACTCTAGAGCATTTCAAATTTTAGATCTAGATATCTAGACATCTAGTGAATGGAGAGGAGAAGACAGTGGCGGGCGCGGACATGAGCACCGGAGGGCGGAGGCGCGGAACACAAGGAGGCGAGGCGGAGCACCAGAGGCGAGGCGCGGAGCACCAAGGAGGCGAGGCGGAGCACAGAGGCGGCGAGGCGCGAGCATCAAGGAGGCGAGGCGGAGCACCGTGAGGTGGCGGGCCTTGGCGCCGAGCGGCGAGAGCTAGGGTTACGAGAGCGGATCTGGCGAGGCGAGGCGAGGCGTCGGTCTGATGTGCTCTGCGGAGTGCGGACTGCGGCTAGGGTTGGGTTAATCCATAGCGTCTGCCGTGTGCGTGGGCGGACGGGCCGTCGTCGGTGGTGGGCCGAGACCGAATCAAAGAAATGCCGCACGGGCTGTTCGGTTTTTTTGGGAAATTCGGTTTTTACTCGGTTTTTACCGAAAAAACCGAATCAAAGAAATATCACTTTTCTAGCTACCGAACCGAATACCGAAAACCGGTCAAACCGAGTTGACCGGTTCGGTTCGGTTTTTTTTCGATCTTTTTTTTGGTTCGGTTTGGCGCGCGCCCTAGCCAAGGCCTAGGCCCAGGTTGCCTTAGATTTTTAGAAAACCCCTCAAAACTCTTACAAATTTAATTATACAATTAATTAAACAATTTCCGGGGTATTACATTCTACCCCCTTAAACAGAATTCGACCCCCAATTCTAACTGCAAACACAACAAGCAACAACAACAACCAACTAACAAAAATACGCTTTTGGCGTGAATAATTGGGGTCTTGCTCGCAGCATGCGAGACTCCAACTCCCAAGTTGCCTCCCTCTCGGTCTGCTGCGACCAAAGCACTTTGACATATAGCAAAGTCTTGTTTCTCAACACTTTTTCTGACCTTTCCAGAATCCGCACTGGCTTGGACTCAAAGGACAGATCTTGCTCAATAACCAAAGGTTCTAGAGCGATGTGAACTTCTGGGTCTCGCAAGTACTTTCTCAACATGGACACGTGAAACACATTATGCACTCGCGCATAGCCTCGGGAAGATCAAGCGGTAAGCCAACTTCCCAATCCGCGCTAGTATGGTGAAAGGTCCAACGTATCTCGGGCTAAGCTTCCCTTTGGTACTGAACCTCACCACACCCTTGGTAGGAGATACTCTCAAGAGCACCTGATCCCCCACTTCAAATTCCGATCCTTCTTCTCACATTCACATAGCTTTTACGCACTGGCAGCCAATGATTCTATGTCACCAAGTCCACTCGTTCAACTATCTTTTGGACCCAAAGCGGTCAACCTCCGAATCCTCGCAACTAACCGAAGCAATTAAATACACAGCGGGTTAACATTCCCTTTGGTATCAACCCACACAATCTGCACAACACATAAATCTCGTGCTTTCCACTCTCAATCGTTCTCTTTACCTTAGCAATGAGTACTTCCTTTAACTATGGATGCACAAAAGTGCTCAAGGTAAACAAACTCTTTTACACACAGAATATAGCTGAAAATAAGGGATTCTTATTGCAATCACGCATCACCCACTCCCCACAAAAGGGTCAAATCATAAAAGAAAATCGAGGATTCAACATAAGAACCTCTCCACCTTCCAAGTAGGTGGTTTGCAAACAAACAACACATACGTCAAAGGGGAATCACTCAAATATCAAACCCGTTCATTTTTTTTTCTTTTAGGAATAAACTTCCTCTTGAATCACGAGGTTCCAAATCATCCCATACCCTACTAGCTCAATTCTCTTAAATTGGCAACATCAACTCTATGTTCAAACCGAGTGCATCCAACACACTTTTGTAGAGGGACTCTGCTATTCTCACAATAACATACTCTAGTCAACTCCTCTACCACATGTTACTTTAACGAATAATTTCTAATGCATCTCATCGTTATTCTCACCCACCATCACTTTACCACAAATCTTAAGGACAGTCAACATGAATTTCTCGGCTCACACACTCATTTACTACATCCAAAGGATACTATCAAGGAACATCATAATATTCAGAAATCCACTCCTTTCACTATTCTCACGCAACATCATTAGCCTCCAAGGTCCTAGTATGGAACACCAAACCCAAAAGTTCTGTCTACAGGACTTCTATATATGTACTTCCATATAATTAATGCAAAGACTCTTAAATTCGGTGAATAAAAGTTTTCACAACCAACCGTGCTCAATCATTAACAACTATATGAAACATATTCTCAACTTGATTATCTGTAGAAAGATTCTAACTCCTAGAGGGTTACTCACTGAGCTAAGTTATACATGGCAAAAATTTAACAATCCTTACTATCCCAATAATTCCCACAACGGTTGGGCTTCTTCACAATTATAAACTCATTAATTACACCATCATAATCATTCTAATAATCCTTGCAAAGTACCCCAAAACTGATGCTCCAATAAAATTGATCAAGATTCCCATACTTTCAATAATTCCAACGTTCCAGCAAAATGAACGTAACACTCATGAACCACAACTAGGTTCTTCTAGTTGCAACAATATAACTAGTTAGCCCCAAGGACAACATCTTCTTTAAATCAAATCCCCCTCGTAAATTATTCGACAGAATCAATTTATCACTCCAAGAGTCTCAAGCATCTTGGTACCCACACTCTCACCCAAACCAATCACATAACCACACTAACCAGTTGCCATACACCTCATGAAGGTCTTTGCAACCCAAACTGCTTACCCCTCTATTGGAGAAGCAAAAGAAGAAAATTTCAGCACAAAGTCCATCTGCAATAAACACAAGACCAAGAAAACAAAGATCTTGGACAACAAAGGATAAAACCACAGTTGAAGGCACATGCCTCCTTAAGAAGAAAACATCAAATCTCAACCAATACGAATACAGTATTGTCATTTGAGCTCAAGAAACTCTTAAGCGGCGAAAATAAGAAGTCAAACACACTTCACAAAGATTACACAACTTGACTTCAACCTCCAAAACTGTTATCAAACTTTTCCTTTTAACAAAGTGAACAACCTTCTTTGATTACGGTATCACCTCAACAATTCCAACAAGGAAGGGTTGAAGACCACAACACATTAATTCTTTAAGAACTAAATAAAATCTCTCAACACGACACTTGGCTAAAAACAATTTCAGCTACCACATAAGTCATGAGATCAAAGATCGCATACACACTATCAAAAACTTTTGATTTAAATAGTACCATGGAATTTATTCAAATTCTTCCATTTAATGAACCTTCAATATTACCATCATAACCACAAATTAACCAACATACTAACATCAGAATAGTACATACTTAACAAGCATCATCCTATCCTCAGCTCCCTTCATAAACATTTCCAAAAGAAACATAAGAAATCACTTCATTATGTTTCAAATATCTAAATAAGATTGCAACTACTTGATCTAGGAGAACCTAGTGCATAAGCCATATAAATAGAACAAAGCTCTTAAACAAGATGATACTAGAACATGACAATCTCACAAAACATACTAGCATAAATCTATTACTAGATTTCATATATTCAATTCTTATGGATGCTCAACTTTAATTTAACACAAATTAATTGTACTCTAGTCATTACTGGCAATAATTGGTTATTATTTTATCGCAACGGCATTCATGATCCTAACTTCGTTTTACAATCATAAAACAATCATGAACATAGATTCAGTATCCTACCTTACATTCAGAAATTAGAACGAAAATGACTTTAATCTTAAATAATACCAGCTTGTAAGACAAGTTCCTACTAGTCAATACCTCAACCTTCATCTATTTCTTTATACATTTTTCAACAATCTAGCATGGTAAAAGATAGATGAAACCAGCAATTATGCATGCTCATAAGGCATCTAAATAAAAGACATATTAAAGGTCAATATTACCAAGGTAATATTCTAACACCTCCTTACTTAATCATTCCAAATGGTCGGATTAATTACTAAAGACAAAGATAATTCAATTTATCCAATCATGATAGAAATTTAAACAATCTTAATAATCATTCCGGTTCTTATTACACACTCCTCAATAACTCCATGAGTTACTATCATGAGTAAACAAATTCATAATCATAGTTCTTCTAAAAACTATTGCAGGGCAATATCAAATTAAACAACTACACTTCCAAGGATACTGGTAAAAAATTTAATTATACACTATGCTAACATATCAACTTGATCATTCAACCTTATGAATTAGTTTATATGATTACCACCTTCCACTTAAGCATAGCAAAACAACATAAAGGTTTTTAACACTTTCTTTCAAAAGGAAGAGGAACAATAAACTTCAACGCTCGAGATAAAGAGACATAGATCCAAAGCTTTCACATAACAATGAGTTTTGCAACTCAAAATTTGCATTAATAAAAGAAAACACCAAGCGAACCAATAAGCCATGATTCTCAACAAAATAAAACTCCCACGAAGAAACTAACCTTACAAGTCAAAATGAGCACAGGTAGCAAAAGTATCGCATTAGTCCGGAAAGAAACAATAACTGCTTCAAGGAACAGGTAGAGACCAATTGCATACCCTCAACTGCAAGAACCACAAACTCAAAAGAAATTCATTAACTGCAATAAACCAAAGATTAGCCGAAATCAACTTAAGGATATTAATAACTTTCCTAAGAAGCTCACCCGCAACACCTTCAATTAAGTTACCTGAGGTAACTACATTGCTAATCCTTATACTACAACCAATGGTATAATCTGGCAATGCCAAGGCAGCCCATCACAACATCTACATCATATCATTGACCATTCTCACTCGTAACAGTCATAGGAGCAAATCATAATCATACAAGATTATCGATAAGCATACAAGATTATCCCATAATGTAAATCATCAATACAATATGTCAAAAGCATAAATGCAATGCTTGACCCATCCCATCCTACTGTGCACCAGTGTGTCAATTTAATAATTTAATTACCACGGACCTAAAGCCCGCTCTGATACCAACTGTAACACCCCAGCCAAACAATGGCCTGAAATGCTACCATCTTCTAGCTAATAATAAAACTAGATAAACAGAATTGTCATTAAACAAAGCTTAACTAAACAATGCTTAATAATAAACGGATAAGCGAAGCAGTTCTAGTTCCATAATAAGCAATGAAACGATAACAAAAAGTTCTAACCATTATTACAATTAAAACTGATGAACGATAAAATGAACCAATTAAGCTAACCAGCCAGCAAGCTAATTAAGACTGTCATTATTTCTTAATGAAGGAATTGTGCACATGAATCTGAACTAGCCATTCATGACCCCATGTATGTTGATCTCACATTGGTACCTAAAATAAACAAACAACAACAAGAGTGAGTCCAACGACTCAGCAAGTATAACTGTAACAAATACAAGCATGAACATTAACTCTCAAGTTAAACATATTACACATGAATTTCATGCTATGCATTATGTTCAAAAGTCCATTCTCTCTTCGCATTTTACCGGTAATGCGGAGTGAGCATCCGTCAATGCCCACCCATGCCTGTACCCTCGGGTACAGGGACCAATTGCCCACACTCCTACAAGTGTGGGGATCTCGACGCTTGATCACCATGTGACCAAGACTTCAACAATTCTCAGCATGATGCGTATATGTGAATGTATCAACAAGATAAACAGGCATTCAACATACTATGCATCAATTCAATCTCAAATAAATGCTATAATGTAAACAGAACATTCATAGCATTAACAACTCATAACTTTACTGAAATTCATAAGTAAAGCATTCATAACTCAAACATCACTCATAACATCCAAATCATCCAATCACACAGATTATAATAGCAAGGTTATACTTGCCTCAACCGTGAGACAACGACGAACGAACAGAAGGCGAAACCCCCGGAATCCGCTCTCCTCCTGAATAATTAATTAATAATTACTAATATGATAGCAGCGGGTTTCTAGATATAAAATAACAGCAACCCCAATTATCCCAACAATTTATCTCAAATTAAATCCCCAACTCCCCTCGCCAATTCTGCCCAACCACAGACAGCCGACTTCCAAAAATCATAACTTCCAGTACGTAACTCCAACTTAAGCGTTCTCAGACTCTCTGGAAAGATAATTAAATTATCTACAAAAACTTGGTTGGGGAGACTCTCTGATTCGGCCATTAACTAGCCGATCCAAACCCTTTTCTAAAGCATCAATATTCACATCGGACTCTCTGGACAGCGCACTAAAACAGTCATAACTTTCACCAAGAAACTCGGAATCTGGACTTCTTTACCTCTCTGGAAAGATAAGAAACTTATCTACAACTTTTCCAATTTGAAGGGCTCCTGAATCGCCACTATTTCCGTCGCACAAACCGATCTACTAAGCTCTGTCCAGAACTACCCCGATCTGCAGAACAGTAGCACCAGAAAATTCATAACTTTCGTTAAACAAATTCGAATCATGTGTTCTTGTACTTCCTGGAAATATAATCACGTCCTCTACAATTTTCTAGAAGGGGTACAGACCTGAATCCCGACGAATCTACCCCAAAACTGCCGACTAACAACTTCTATCCCGACAGCCCAGAAAACCGACGAATCTAACTCGATTAAAAACTCATCTAGAGATTAACAGGGGTTACCCTTGACGACACGATGACGAACACGTCGACGAACACGACGAACACGGCGACGAACACGCTCGCGATCTCCTCCTCTCCTTCCTCCGGATCCACACGGTACAGCGACGAATGTCAACGACGGCGCTCCGGGGAACAAGACGACGACGACGAAGGCGATGACGACGCAGCGACGACGACGATGACGACGACGGCGAAGGGCGGTGGCACCACGGCGCAGCGAGGTCACGACACGGCGCGGCGGAGGGCGGCGCGCAGGGTGGCGGCGGCGGGCGCGGGCGGCGGCCGGGCGGCGGGCGGCGGGAGGCAGGGAGGAGGGGAGGGAGGAGGGGGTGGCAGCTCCTTGGGTGGGGGCTGCCTAGGGTTTTAAGAGGTGGCCTCCCCTCCCCTCTTGGGTCAAGAAAAACCCACCTGGGCCAAGGCCTAGGCCCAGGTTGCCTTAGATTTTTAGAAAACCCCTCAAAACTCTTACAAATTTAATTATTTCACAAAAGTCCCTCTCCCTATTAATTATACAATTAATTAAACAATTTCCGGGGTATTACAGTCGTAAGACCAAGAAACCACGGTCGTAATCGGCAAGTCTCAACCCGTGGTCGAAATCGCTAGCAGTGATCAAAAACGGGCAAGTCGTAGACTTGACAGTGGCCAAGCACCCACAACACATACAATCACGTGTAAATCACCATTTACTTTGGCCAAACAGCCACAACCAACCCACCTGCACACATGGAAACAAAAAAAAATGGCAAGTTTTTCCTTTTTTCGGATAGTGGGAAATGAGGGATAAATTTATTAGATCGAATGACCAAGAATAGATTTATTAGATGGAATGACCAAGAATAGATTTATCCCACCGTGCATTCACATTAGAAACCAATGTGAACTACCTCCACTTTTACCCACCATGCACATTCTCTTTGAAGGACCGAAATGGCAACAGAGGGGGGGTGAATGGTGCCTTCTTAAAAATTCCTCCCCCAAATATTCAGCCTAGTCTTTTTCTCCTATAGCTAGAGAGATATGAAGTCAAAGCACTAAGCCTTGAAAAAGACCACCAAAATTACAGTCGAAAAAAGGAAGTCGTAAGACCAATAAACCACGGTCGTAATCGGCAAGCCTCAACCCGTGGTCGAAATCGCTAGCAGTGATCAAAAACGGGCAAGTCGTAGACTTGACAGTGGTCGTAAGACCGAAAACAGAGCAGCGGCAGAGGCGCACGACCGCTGAACCGAAAATTGAGAGAACTTTTTGCACAGAGATTGAAATCGAATGAAACTTGAATCCTAGCAAGAGCACGATATTTACAAGTGAATTTACCAAGAAAATCAAAAGTCTTTGCTGAGGATGGAGAGAACGCTACGGTCGAACTCAGTACCGAGTAACTAGCGCGGCAGACCGAAAAACACAAGAATTACTCTATCTTGATTTTTGCTCTCGGGAATGAATTGACCAAGTGGTCTTAGAGTATGAATCCCAGTTCAGAGCAAAGAGATACAAGCCAACTCTCAAAGAAATAACAATGAAGCAGTAGGATCAAAAGAGAAGGCAACCAGATCAAACAAAACATCTCAAGAACAAAATATTCAGAAGATACACAGAGATGAATCCAATCTTTTCTATTGATCATGGAGGTTTCTACAGCCACTCCATCGGAGGTACACGAGCATCCATGCTCTTACCCAGAGACAACTCATACAAGATAGAAAGGAACACTCAGAGCAACTCAGGGGACAACCTCTGCCAGCTCCAGAGTCTCCTCCTCTATTTATAGTCTCACTAACGGGTCTCCCACACAGACAACCCATTACAATGAGTGGTTACGCTTTGCAGGCCTCCAGTGCTTTACCCGTTCCTCTCAGGCAACGGCTCCACACTTTGCCCGTTAACGCCACCAACTCCACAGCGCTTTCACAGAGCTTCTCTGGCGATCCACAGTGCTTTTCGGTGGGCGGCTTCCCCGCAGCTTTGGCATTTCTCCAAAATGCCCCTCCGCTGCCTTCCAGGAAGCTTCCTCCACTGCCTCGCTGTCCATGCGGTTAGCCCACCTGGCAGACACGTCCTCTTCGGCTTTTCCACGTCGTTCTGGACCTCAACAACTCCCTTGTCTAGTCCCGACCTCCTAAGCCTCACCAAGACATGTCTCCCAGGTACCTGCAACCAACACAGACAACAAAAACATCACATAGCACCGATCCATACATGAAATGACACTCTGCACAACTCGCAGAGCTCAAGTCTCTTTTCCTAGATTTTAGACTTTGTCAAACCTTGTCAAAATTATGAACGAACAAGTCTAAAAGGTCCACAACATCACCCAACCGACCAAACCTCACCGTAATCGGACATCAGATGCACCCATACGACCGGTTTGAATGAACTCAGCCGACCACGTCATCCTGTCGACAACGTGGTCGAATCCGATCGCCACAACGTGGTCGAGCGACCGAGCGTAACACGTAGTCGAACGCCAAGCGATACAACGTGGTCGTAGACCCAAGCCACGACTGCCGACCACGTTCAAACCCGCGCTAACGTGGTCGATGCACTGACCACACAACGTGGTCGAAGACCCTAGCGCCCAACGTGGTCGAGGATCCGATCCCACAACGTGGTCGTAAACCCTAGCGCCGACTGCCGACCACGGTCAAATCCGCCGAGAGACACCACAGCATGGTCGTACGCCGTCCGGCTGACTTTCGATCATGCCCAATGCGGTCGTACGGGCTTCAACGTGGTCGTAGACCTCTCGGCCGACTTCCGACCACGCCCAAATTTGCCGTAAACTTTCCGGCTGGCTTCCGATCACCGTCAACATGGTCGTATGGCATCCGACCACGGTCAATTCGGTCGTAACCACTTCCGATCACTACAAAACGTGGTCGTACGGCTGTGGCATGGTCGTAGGGACTTCAAACAAAGTCGTACACGAGTTGTACTGCATCCAAACTTAAGACTTTGCATAAAAAGCCCAAAACAAACTCAATTTTCCTTCAAGCAAGAGTCAAATACTCATCACAAACATAGGATCATCTCCACATGATCTCTCACTCTTCAAGATCTGTATATGTTTTTTCTCCCTCTTAACTCTGAGCGGATTATAGAGGGTATCCTAATGTGATGGGCGTAGAGGAATGTCACTCTCACACCACCAGTTCACAAAGCAAACATCTCTACTCCTTAAAAGCACGAGTTGGTGGTTGTCGGTGCATTCTCCTTCGACTCTCCGTAGGCGTCCATTCTCACTCGAATCTTTGTAACCGTCTCGAACTCATGATCTCCTCCCACGCGTTTGAACCCCCGCCCCGGCTAGAAGATCGCCTCTCCATCTCAACTAACCCCTCTCTCAGACGCGATCTACTCTCACTATCCACGGATGCCTCCTGCTCCCGCTCCCCAACCCCTCTCCCACCCTCTCACCCACTTCCTCCTGCTGACCCCGACGCACGGATCACCACGGTGATGGTGGCGTACTCCGACGACATGGACTCAGACAAGGCTGCAGCGCCGCACTCAAAGAGGAAGATGAAGAAGCCAAAGGTGAAGAGGCCCAAGAAGCCCAAGGTGGTTGTGTTTGAGGTGGCCACCCTTATCGACACTGAGAACCTCGAGACGCATCTCGTTGAGATCTCAATAAGAGCCATCTCATTTTGCAAAATTTCTATCTAAAAATCATATCTTGGGAGGCTAGTCTGGATCAAGAATTTGTCTATTTGTTAAGGATCAGATCTAATAAGGGTTTAGTGTTAGATCTCGTGGGCCTCATAGAAATTGTGATGAAATGTTGGGTTCTTAGGAGTTTCGGATTAAGATTGAAAATTCTGGCGTAGTACGATAGTCTTACCGGAAAGTTGGTATCTTAGGATTTAAAACGAGTATGTGAATGTGGGTCGAAGCGGCCATGGTAGCAGGCATTTTCATCGACTTCTTCAGTGAGCTGCTTCGGCATCGTTGGTGGCGGCGACGGAGGTGGACTAGGTCTGCCATGGCCGGGGAAAGAAGAAAGAAGGAAAGAAGAGGAGGGAGGAGGAAGATAAGGACAAAATTATTAAAAAGCATAAATGATCAATGGTTCAACGAAAGATGGAGCAAATCATCAATTAAAACTAACTATGGGGCAAATGAGCTATTGGCAAATAAAGAAGGGGCAAATCATAAAATCTCTCTTATTTTTTCAGTGTGCAGGGATCATACGAGAACCAGAAGGATATCCATCTCATGTGGTTTGCTTACTACTTTGGCTGAGCATTTGCACGCGTGAGCACATCACAGTTCTCGTGGGCAAAGATGTTCAAGGAATCACCTGTGTCCAAGATGGTTGACGTATCACTGGAGACTCCCTAATGCATTTTACGCATATATGAGCATTGCATTTGGGGGTGAATTTAGGGATGAACCATTGAGCTCGGCCTGGATTCATACTGAATTTTAGGATCATTTCGTTGTTGGAGGGATTGACCGTAAGGCATATGCAGAATTTGTCTTAAGTTGTTACTTTTCCATCCTTCTATATCCACAATAGAATATCTGGTGGGATAAATTGTTTGTCGGACTTGGACTAGGTGTAAATTGTTCGTAGCTTGTGAGAATTCTGGATTTTTTCTGTCAAAGTTGTTATTTTTCCTAATGGCGGATGGGTGAAAACTTGTATTTTGTTCTTGCAATTTGTCCTATTTTGCTCATATTACTTCAAATTGTGGAGAAACTAGGATCTCTTTATTAGAGGTGGAATTGGTTGAAATTACACTGAAGTTTGCCATCGTGACAAGTGGAGCTTGTAAACTTTCTTTCTTTTTCTCAATGCTATTAGCCTGCTATTATTTTGTCACCCAACACAAGCTTTCACTAAATGCCTACTGAGTCAGCTTTTATTTTATCTATCTAAAACTCCTCATGGTACTTTGCATATGTGAGGAGAGTTCTATTTGATGAGTTTTTGTACAAATATACTAAGTCAAAGCAAATACAGAGACACATGTTTGGGAAGAAAACTATGATATGTGCACGTGCGATACCTAGCCTCTCTTTGTACTCGAGCGTCATCGACCACCTTTGATATTCAGACTTCTATGACCGCTTTTAGAACACAAGCGCTTTCAACTGCCTACGATACCCAGGCGCTCACGACCGCTCGCCGTACTCGATCGTCGTCGACCGCCTTTGATATTCAGACGTCATCGACCGCCTTTGGAACACATGCACTTTCGACCGGCTGTGATATTCAGTTGCTTTTGACTCCCTACCATAGTCGGGCACTTTCGACCACCAGTGATACTCAGGCGCTCAGAACCACTTGCTGTACTCAGATGTCGTCGACCGTCGTTAATATTCGGTCACTCACGAATGCTTGTTGTACTCGAGCGTGGTCGACTGCCTTTGGTACTCGGATGCCTCTAATTGCTTATCATACCCAAGTGCCTCTGACCGCTTCACAAAGATGGGCGTATTCGACCGCTTGTCATCGACATCTCCAACCGCTTCTTGAAGGCAAACGTCTTTGACCGCTTCTTATAGATGTCACCGACCACTCATGATGCTTGAACGTCTGCAACTTTCGATGCTCGGACATCCACGATTGATCACTGGTCAAAGTCGAGTGCCTCCGATAGCTTCACAAAGACGATTGTCTTGAACCACTTGTCGTCAACATCTCTAATTGCTTCTTGAAGACGGACGCCTCCAATTGCGTCCTACACAAATGCCTTCGACCGCTTCACAATCCAATTACGTCGTACACAAGTGCCTCCGACCGCTTCACAAAGATAGGCACCTCCGACCGCTTCTTGAAGATAGATGTTTCCGACCGCTTGTCAAAGTCAAGTGCCTCTGAACGCTTTTTGAAGACAAGCGTCTCCAACCGCATGTTGAACTATGGCGCCTCCGATTACTTGTCGAAGTTGGCCGCCTCTGACCGCTCATCGTATTCGAACGTCGCTGACCATCCTCGATGCCCGGTCGGTCATGACTGCTTGTCATGCTTAAGCATCGTCAACCACCTACTGGATTCGAATGGCGTTGACCGTTGTTCATACTCCGAAGTCTGTGATCTTGAGGCTACAGTAATCTACGACTATGGCCCCCGACCATATGCTAGAGTACTCCTCCGAGTGCTCTCTCCGACTATGAAGCACACTACTCTACGAGTGTGGCCACCGACCATCAGGCTACAGTACTCTATGAGCATGCCCTCGGACCGTGGTGCTAAAACACTCTACAACTGTGGCCTCCAACCTACGATGACTTGTGATCGATGGCTTCCGACTTATGACCACGAGCGATAGTCGATGGCTTCTGAGTTACGACCATGAGCGATGGATGATGGTTTCCAACTTACGACCACGAGCGATGGTCGATGGCTACCCACGTACAACCAGGAGCAATGGTCGAGGGCTTCCGACGTACGACCACGAGCGATGGTTGAGGGCTTCCAACCTATGACCATGAGCAATGGTCGATGGCTTCCGACATATGACCAAGACCGATGGTCGATGGCTTCCGACGTATGACCAAGAGAAATGGTCAAGGGCTTCCGACCTATGATCATGAACGATGGTTGACGGCTTCTGACTTACGATCATGAGTGATGGTCGATGGATTCTGACTCACGACCAGGACCGATGGTCGATGGCTACCCACATATGACTAGGAGTGATGGTTGAGGGCTTCCGACCTACGACCACCAACGATGGTCAACGACTTCTGACTTACGACCATAAGTGATGGTAGAGGGCTTTAGACCTATGATCACAAGTGATGGTCGACGGCTTCTGACCTACGACAATGAGCGATGGTCGATGGCTTCTGACGTATGACCATGAGCAATGGTCGAAGGTTCCCAATTTATGACCATGATCGATGGTTGACAGCTGCCCATTTACGACCACCAGCGATGGTCAACCACTCCTGACGTATGACTATGAGTGATGGACAACATCCGATGGGTTTCGACCATGAACTACTACCGATGGGTTTCGACCACGATGGTTTTTGACCACAGACATCTTCCGATGGGTTTCACTACGATGGCTTTCAACCACGAAAATCTTCCAATGGGTTTCGACCATGATGACATTTGACCACGGACACCTTCCAATGGTTTTTGACCATGGCTGCTTCGACCAACAACTACGTTCGATTGTCGATGGCTTCTAGATTTCGACCATCAACTACGTTCAATTGCTGATGGCTTCAGGCTTTCGACTACTGACTACATCCGACTGCTGATGATTTCTAGCTACCACCAATTACGTATGATTGCCAATGGATTCTAGCATTCGTCCTTCGGCTGTTTTTGATTGCCGATGGCTTCCGGCTTTCGACCACCGACTACATTCGATCATTTAGGGTTTCTAGCTTTAGAGCTTTGACTACTTCCAATTGCCGATGGCTTCCAACTTTTGATCTTTGACTACGTTCAATTTCTAAGGCTTCTGGTTTTTGATCTTCGACTATTTCCAATTGCCGAGGGCTTTCGGCTTTCGATCATCGACTATTTCTGATTATTGATGGCTTCCAGTTTTCGACCACCAAATCCGTTTGATTGCAGATGGCTTTCCGCTTTCGGCCAACAACTATGTTCGATTGCTGATGGCTTTCAGCTTTCGACTACCAACTACATCCGATAGCTGATGGTTTATGTCGATGGTTCCCAGCTTTTGACTATCAGTCACTCCCAAATGCCGATGGCTTCCAGCTTTCGAGGAGTCCTTCCCAGTGATCACTATCGACCACGACGATACCTGACCCCAGTGTCCTACTCTGCTAATCTCACCACTCAGGCAATGTCTACGATACTAATTTTGCTTCCATTATCGTCAGATCCGTCACGTTGAAGTGACTCCTGCATGCGCTTAATCATCTTGTTCTCTTGTGTTGCTTGATACTGACAACGTCGAGCGGCATAGGCAGACGTGGCCAATGCAAGGGCCACGTTTTCAACGGACCCATAGACCGATGAGGCTATGAACAATACCAATGCCCACATCTACATCAATCATTCATCACATGCATGAAGAACATGAAGCAAAGATGAAGATGACGACCAGTGCGCACTTAATCGGAGGTATTCTATGGGTTTACCCTGCAGATGTAATTAACCGGGAGCCTTCCAAGGCCTCGGGAACCAGGAGACCACATCACCTATGTCAGATCTACTACACAAAGTAAGCTATGAAGCGCATATATATAAAGGGAACTTATAATTTTGTTATTCTCAAATAAATGAATAAAATACACGTTTTCTCTACTTTTGTTATGTTTATCTATTTTTGTGTCCTTTAGTACACTAGTATGTCCACACCTTATACCCTAGGGCAAGAAACCCGTGAGCAATTTCTCGTGTCAAATAAGTTCATTAAAATGAACGTACTGGTCTTCAAATAGAAGTGTGCAGACTAACTTGTTACAATGTTTATTTTGCATCTGCAAAATCCTGTTACCATTAGCAGAATTGGAGAAGTTAAAATTGCTTTGGTAGCTGTGACCTACTTCGCTCTTTTAATTGGGGAAAGAAATTAAAGAGTATCTCGTCGTATCTTATTTCTTAATATAATTTAATTTCCTTTCTTCTATGAGCAAATTTTTATTATTTCTGCTAAAGCCTGGTTAAAGATAACCAGAAGAAAGATCTTCTGTTTCCTCTCCTATTGAGGAAAGAGGAAAAAAATGTTTACAGCATAGGGCTTAGTGAATACAGTTATAGCAAGCTATCAAGGGAATAGGTCTGTGCACAAGATGTCTACTTTAGTTATCATTTGTATATATTTGTTTGTCATTTCCTTACATGTATAATGTATGTTGCTCCACTCTAGTAATATATCAATGTACGTCATAGATAGTTCCTTATCTAAATTTCATGGCTCTGCAGGTTGTTCATCACAAGTGATAAAAATCCAGTATACGAATAGCCAAGAGTTATTTATGCAACTTCCTCTGAAGGTTTCAGAGGTAAGTTGTGGAGGGTTCTCTAGTATGATTTCTCAAACACGCTGATGGGTGTGGAATCCAAGATCATTGAGAAATCATCATGTGAGCACATGTACTCTTGGTACTTCACCAGGGAAGAATTAGAAGTTTTTCTTATCAAGGAAAGATGGTGTTACTGAAAGTAAAGAGTCAGAAATTCGGCTCTTATATTGTTCATTTATTTGGGTTGTTGGGATTAGACTGAAACTGTATGTAATTTATTTATTTTTGAAGTTTGCTAAACTCGCCTATCTATTTTAATATTCTTTTTCGTTTAGACCTCAGATGACAATAGCTACAATAATAATGTTTTGTCATCACTTCTATCTACACCAATCCCTTGTAAAAAATGGTTGGCAGGTGAGAAACTGTGTGTTGTAGTGGTGGGTTGGTGGTATCTATAAAAATTGATTGGGGTGCAGTTTTTTATAAGCATTTATTACAACAGGTGCTTAAGACAGCACGAAACCCCGGCGCGTATTCTCTGACGTAACTTTACTCCCTCACGTCCGTTAGATTTCGCGATGAACGGCCAGATGAAGTTAGTATTTTTTGATTTTTTGATTTCTAATTTTTAGTTTTTTTATTTTTATCCTTTTCTAATTTTTTTCCTTTTTATATTTCTTTATATTATCTGTGTTAAAATAATCTATTTTTTAAATAAAAAATAAATAACCTATTTTTTATTTAAAAAATAGATTATTTTAACACGATAATATAAAGAAATATAAAAAAAAAATTAGAAAAGATAAAATAAAAAACTAAAATTAGAAATCAAAAAATCAAAAAATACTACCTTCATCTGGACCGTTCATCACGATATCAAGGGACGTGAGGGAATAAAATCACGCTAACTTACTCCTCACGTCAGAGAATCCCGTTCGCACGAAACCCATGCATATTCTCAACTTTATTAGTTCGAATACTCTTGGCAATTTGTACTTCATTGGCTGATTTCACTTTCAAAAATATCCAAGTATCGCTGAATTTGCGTGGTATTTTGTTTGAGAGTTTAGAATTTACGTTATCAATTGTTTGAGATCGGTTGCAACGCACGGGCACTTAGCTAGTTTAGACATTGTTTGGAAGTCTAAAATTTATGGCTCATTTCTATAGATAGACCGGAATTTTAATGGACTAGAGATTTTAGGCTCCCAAATAAGACATAAAGGATTTTCTGCCCACTACTTCCCTCACAGGAATCATTCCCCTCTCCTAAGAGGCTAGCACACTCTGTCCTATCCCGGCCTCTTCTATATATGCATTCATATCCTTCCAAATAATCCCTCGCCGTTGTTGTTTGGTTATTAATAGCCTGCACTGGCAGCCCTCTGTAAATTTGTTGTCAAGACCTTCCTTTTGCTTCATCCTTATCTCCTTGGAGGGGGTACTAATAGACCAACCAGTAGGAGTGTGTGCATTGCAAGGGTCAGCATGCAGCACCACTCGCCGCCGGCGCAGAGGGCATTCGGCCACGGCTCCACTCCTGTGAAAGGTGATCTCTGTCTCTACCATGCCTTTGTTTGTGCTAGTTTGTTTTGTTTGATAAAACGCTTCTATATATGCTATGTACATATATCCAATGGGAATTGCAGACTCTAAAAAATGCATTTGTCATTTTTTTATCACCCGTAAATCTTTTCCCCCCGACAGAGCATGGGTGCTATTCTCGTACCGTCAAATATCATGTTAGCAGCTGCTTCTTGTCTGCCATCACGCGCAGATTGAGATGGTTACTGCAGTTTGAGCCTCTCTCTCTCTCTCTGCCATGGTGAAACCGACTGAGAAGGAACTTTTGCTCTGTGCATTTTGGATCGTGTTTAATCTCACGTTCTTCTTCTTCTTATCTGTCTTGTGCCTTTGAGGAACTTGCTTGGCGTGAGGTTGGCTCTCACTCTCTTTTGCGCTTCAACAATCAGGTCCATGCCGTTTCCGCCGCAAAGATGCTGCCGCTGCTGGGATGGGGGTCGGTTCCACCCGCACGCGCGTCGCGGGGTGGAGTGCTCACAACGCAAACGTATCCAGTGGTAAAGGTATTGGCTTCACTTGTGCTGGGGCCCGGTGATCTTGCGGCCGGCTTTGTGCCGCTTTTGTCGCTTTAGCGTTACCAGTACTTTGCACACTTGCTAATACCCCCCTCTTCCTCTTTGGCTATTATCTTTCCTTTTATTTTCTGCGTACCTGCTAATTGGGACTTTTTTTCTTTCTTTTAGAGGAGAGGGTAAACATCTGGGACTGTTGCTAAATAATATTGTTTTATTATGGTGTGCTTAGAACGCAGGAATTCAGATCGTTTGAGTTTTGACTACTAATATACGAAAAAAATATTTATATTGGAGACATGAAATTAATTCTAGATTTTTGCTAAAAGTGCTCACCGATTTTACAATATTGGACAATGTATGAGTAGAAAAATTGACGGCCAAGGATGTATTATGGAGATGATATCAAGTGTAAATGACATCTATTTAATTAAATATATAGGTGGGGTGTAATTTGCACAAAAAGATGGGTCTTCTCAAGTAAACGTGTCATGGGCTTCTTGTTTTGCCATAGCATAAGCTAATACTTCGTTGTGTAAAATTTTCAAATAGATTTTCTTTGCTTACGACGGTACAACGTTTGCTGGGGTTTAGCTCATGAGCAAATAAAAAAAAAAGTCCACTTGCTCTCCAACAAACATATATGAAATTTACATTTCATAATGGAACAAGGATTTACCTTTCATAACAGCTATGTTCTTTTTAGATTATGGTTTATGGTTTTATGGTTTTTCTAAATAAATAAACAGTGTGGCTTCTTCATCGCCATTTTGAAGTAGGTTATTTAGACAACTTTTTCGAAGTGGCTTATCAACTTATCGACATTCAATTCGTTCGCACACATTCGCGCTAGAACCAAAAGTTATAAGGCACAGCCAAAACACGCACCCAATAAATCCAAAAGGACGAAAATTAAATTGGTAGTTTAAAGTCAAATCTTATTCAGAAACAGGCTTTAACACCCAAAAAAATGTATGTTCCTTCATAGTCCAACAGTGGATGTTCCACTGTTGACTGGGAAAGACTGATATAGGATTGTAGATGACAATCAGAGGGGTGAATGATTACAACGTCTAACAGAAGTTTTTTTATGATTTACCTATTTTTTTTACCTGTAATCATAACAAAGACAAAAACACACAAAAGAAAAAAATAAAATAAAAAAGAAAAGAAAAAAAAACTCACGCATGCATGTGTTCTGGCTGTGATCGATTGCACTAATTTTGCAAACTTGAATCTCTCTCTCTCCTCAGCGTGGCATTGCTTTGACCACTCGGCAATCTCTCCCCACAGCGTGACGTCGCTTTGACCTCTCGGCGCATGCATGTGACCGCGCGAGGAACGCACACTGACCAAAATCGATAATCTCTCTCCCCACAGCGTGACGTCGCTTTGACCTCTCGGCGCATGCATGTGACCGTGCGAGGAACGCACACTGACCAAAATCGAAGACGCCGCTGCTGCTTCGCTTCTGAGTCACACGCAAAAATCAAAACGCCTGACGCACGCACAGGACCGCGCGCGTGAACCTCGGCCACGTCTCCACAGAACGCCGATGGAGGCACCCGCGTCATGCACGAGATGGAAATCAGCCATGCACGCGCACGAGAAACGAGGAACACGACGTCGCCGACGCTGGCTTCAGGATAAAAGATCAAACACGCCGCCGCCGCAATTTTTATCCCAAACCAAAAATCGTTCCGTCCCTAAGAGCTCTAGGGCTGGCCTCCAACCATGTCTCTATTTATAGTCTAACACATAAAACATGGACTGAATCTAAGTCTATGAGTTCTAATCCAATTCAAACAGCAAAGGGACTCGAAACCTTTTCTAACACGTGTTTTTCAAAATTTTAACTTTTCTACTTGTTCCGTGTCGAAACCTGTAGGACCACACCTCCTATATCTTCTCCACACATCATCCACCTTTGATCTCCATATGGTCCAGGGTGAGCCCGACCACCTCGTGACATCCTCGACCGTCTGGACCTCAGATTTCCCCCTCCTAGTCTCGATTTTCCTCATCACCGATCATGACCGTCTCCATGCCCAACCTGCACATGCAAAGACCAAAGAATGTTTTCCCGACATAAGTTCTCTCCAACTTGACCAATATCAGTCCACATATACGCAACACACCACAAGTAATATCACAATTGTTGTAGGGGTGGTCCCCACCTAAGCCCAGCCAGCCTGTTAGAATACAACGCGCGTAAGCCAATTAAGATGGCCACGAAGCTCTTCGATAAGATGGAAGAGTATGCGAGGGCAGAGAAGGACGCGCGGCGGCGCAAAGGCGATGACCCCGACACTAATCAAGTAGAGGCCTCAGCGAAGAACGAAGATGCACCGGAGGGCTCCTCGAAGGGCAAACGCATATGTGTTCATGTTAGAGCGCATACGTGTTCATGTTAGAGCTAAAACCCATCAGCCGTAGCCATCAGTTGTCGAAAAGAACGGGAGATTTGATGGTTTGCCCCATCTTTCTTTGCTACTTGATAAAATGCCCCGTGATATCTCACTGACGTGCATAACTCGTATGTCAGTGAGACATCCTTTGCCATTTTAATGAAAGATGGGGCAAATCATCAATTCATCCGGAAAGAACAGGGTCAAAACCCTTGGTGAACCTTACCAATTCTCAGGCTATACAGGTATGGATGATTGCCTGGGAACTTGATCTCTTTGTATGGCATGTTCTTTTTTTGCCAATATCCAGTGGATCAATTTGGTTACCGAATAAAATGGTCAAAGATTGGACTACGACTGGTACGTGACGTGTGTCGTAGATTTGGCACCTGTACTCCAAAGTCAGGATTTGGTTGGACAGTAAAGCTCTCTTTATGCCATGACTACATACCCACAAATTAAATAGAGAATCTTGTAAATAATATTTATATTTTGAGGGAAAAAGCATACGAACATTGGCATAAGTTGGAACATGTAAGTTTGGTTTGATTTCTCGGGCAAAGGTATCCTATACACATGTTGCCTTGCCGAGAATTCATGGCAAAAACAAAATTCACTCTGTCTCAGTGGAAAAACATGTTTTTTTCCTTCTTCTTGTTACTGGGTTAGCAGCATATCCAGTGCACAATAATTGCACCACGTGAAAATTGTGTCGAGTAATTTTTTGCACGATTGTCTAAGTAATATGAAATTGATAAAGAAAATTGTGTAGAGTATTTCCGATTACAGGCCGAAAATCAGTCGGTAACGAGAACCATGATATGATGATGCTGTGATATTTGTTGCTACTACTGAATTTCAAGGTGACTAAATTTTGCTGTACCTGCAGGGCTGCAAACCACACACATCAAAACTGAGACTGAGATCACAAAACGGCCGGAGGAGCCACGTGACCTTGTTGACTACCATGTGATCTCAGAGGTAAACTTCAAATGCTACAGTGATTACATTTTCTTTTTGACAAAGATTTTCTTACAGTTATCATGAACAATTGATAATTTGTCACTGACGATGCGCTCGTATCTTTCACATTTCCAACAGGTTCATGGGTCGGACTTGCAGCCACTGATTGATCAAGTCAGGGCGATGCTAAGGTCGATGAACGACGGGGAGATCAGCATCTCAGCTTACGACACTGCCTGGGTCGCCCTGGTGCCACGGCTGGACGGCGGAGAGGGCCCCCAGTTCCCATCCACCGTCCTGTGGATCGTCAACAACCAGCTGCCTAACGGCTCCTGGGGCGATGCAGTCTTGTTCTCAGCCTACGACCGGATGACAAACACCCTTGCCTGTGTTATAGCACTGACAAAATGGTCTGTTGAACCTGACAAATGCAAGAGAGGTAGTGCAAAGAAACATATACACAGTTAGTTCAAAATGAATCTACATATAGCTGATCTTTGCTGAATGCATGCTGCTTCGTTGCTGAGCGTTTGCTTTTTTAGGACTCTCGTTTCTCCAGCAGAACATGTGGAGGTTAGCAGAAGAAGAGCCAGAATCAATGCCCATAGGTTTTGAGATTGCATTCCCTTCTCTCATTGAGGCAGCTAGGAGCTTGGGCATTGATTTCCCGTATGATCACCATGCTTTACAGGGCATATATGCAAATAGAGAAGTGAAGCTTAAAAGGTTTATATCCTATATATAGAATATGTGCATCACTTTTGCCTCATGTATTCATTCGGAAATTTTACTAACTTTCCTTTTTAATTTCTTTTGGTGCCATGACGTAGGATTCCAAAGGACATGATGCATACGATTCCGACATCAATTCTGCATAGCCTTGAAGGAATGACTGGGCTGGACTGGCAAAAGCTTTTAAAGCTACAATCCAGTGATGGATCCTTCTTGTATTCTCCTTCAGCTACTGCTTATGCTCTTATGCAAACTGGTGACAAGAGATGCTTCGAATATATCGATAGGATAGTCAATAAATTCGACGGAGGCGGTAAGAGATTCATGAAATTGCACTGATGGCTGTTTTTTTCAAACGGGCACTGATGACCGTTTGTGGTGTACATTTTGTGCCTCCTAATCTCAGATTGCCGTTTTGACCATTTCAGTTCCCAATGTTTACCCTGTCGATCTTTTTGAGCACCTTTGGGTCGTTGATCGATTGGAGCGTCTCGGGATCTCTCGGTACTTCCAACCAGAGATTGAACATTGCATGGAATATGTGAACAGGTTTTCTTTTACAAATTCTGGTTTTTAACACAATTGTTTTTCTTCGCCATTGCATGGTAATGCCTAATTTTTGGCATTTTATGAGGAATTGTTTTACCTCTTTTCTCATTCTGTAGGCACTGGACTGAAGAAGGGATTTGCTGGGCTAGGGACTCCAATGTAAAAGATGTGGATGACACTGCTATGGCTTTCCGACTACTGCGGCTGCATGGATATAATGTCTTCCCAAGTACAACACCATTTTTTTCCTTTTAAATTAACATAGAAAATTTTATATCCTGGTAATATTGCGATGTGCATGCTCTTTAGATTGTAATAATTTGTTGCATCACAAACTGCTGTTGCTTGCAGGTGTGTTTAAGAATTTCGAGAAGGATGGAGAGTTCTTTTGTTTTGTAGGACAATCAACTCAAGCAGTCACTGGGATGTATAACCTCAATAGGGCCTCTCAGATAAGTTTTCCTGGAGAGGATGTCTTGCAACGTGCTAGGATTTTCTCATACGAATTCCTTAGAGAAAGAGAAGCCCAGGGCATGCTTCGTGATAAATGGATCATTTCTAAGGATCTACCAGGCGAGGTAATCCAGTCCATTCTATCACTTGATGACATAGATGGAATGAAAAGTGGACAGAATTGTTAGTTGAATTCTTAATTGTTTGTTTCTTGAGGTTTCATGCCTTCTTTATCTTTGTTGTAATGATATATGCACTCGCTAGCAGTCAGTATTATTCATATTATAGGAATTGAAATTAAATATTAGAAAGTTCCCAAAAAACAATAAATAAAAGGAACTGCTATAATACAATCATATTAGGAATGTCCATCCTATCCAATTTGGAACAGGATTAGTGGTTTACAGGGAATCCAAATTGATAATGGTTGGCGTATGAATATTGCGTTCTTTGATTTATTTGATTTACATAAGGAATAAGTACATCTTCCCTCGCAAAAAAAAAAGTACATCTACATATATAAATGCAGTGGTTGTGGCCTAAATTAGAAGTCATCACATCTAAAGCTAGATGCAAAGAGGGATAGTAGCGCATGAGTCATGCACTCTTGTTTCTAGATCTCAACTCGGTCGGGTCAGTCAGATTCTCAGAAGCCAGAACTCAAGAATAGTTGACACCGCGTAAGTGCCAGAGCTCATAATGTTCGCGAAAGACACCTTTCATAATTGAGCTCTATTGTACTGTCAGTCAAGCAATGTACCCAAGATCATGTAAATTGCAAACTGAGTCAGGAAGCTTGGTATATACGGGGGCAGAGGGCCTGGACACCCCCATGGATCAAAGATTATGTTTAGCATACTTACCTAATCAGTAGTGAAGCTAGGAATAAAATTGAGGGTAGACTGAACTATTTATAGGTGTAAACTAAATTAACACAAATTTAGTATTTCTCTTATAAAATTTCAAATTCATATCAAATTATACAATTAGATGGAGACAAACAATGAAAAACAGATAAATACAAAATAGGTATCTCGATAATAGAGATATCCAAAAATATATAATTATTCTGCCATAAGTGCGGAGTAGCAATAAATTACCTATATATGATACATATCAAAATTAATGATATAACAGAAAATTGTGAATGGCAGTGAAAATTTAAATCATATAAAATATAGCAGAATTAAGCTAATTTGAATCACGAGATAAATTTGAATTACGGGGCAAATGCATTCTACGCAATTTCGTGCCTTGGAAGTGGTTTATGATTTTATCATCATCAATACTTCTAAAGATCTCTCACTCGGGGTAGCAAACCATTAAGTCATTGAGTCACTCATCCGCAATAGTTAAACATAGTTAAAGAAATCTGCAATAGCTCTACTGTGACTTGTCACAGTGACAACTACCAACTGTAACTGCTGGGCAAATCAATGAATATAGAAAGCATTTGGATTATCATCCCGAATAAGTTGTACTCTCATCGGTTGGATGAGAACTACTGAATTGCTTGCGAAATAGTTACACAAAGTTCGTTTCTCCATTATAGCAAAATATATAAATAAATTATTAATTTATGTCAATACAATGCTATAAATATATGAGTTAATTATAAGAACTAAACTATCTATATGCATTGAATCTGAAAGTCTAAACTCTAAACTTTAAAATACTAAATCGATAAGAAAGGAAATAGAAAAAATTACTCACTATCTGTGTCTCAGTCGCTCAGTCCATCAGTCAATCCATCCGGCTGAACGCTATCGAAAACGTGCTTTGTCTAGACTCTAGAGTTAGTGGACTGCAACAAATGAACAAATCCGCGACTTCGTTTAATCCGCATAATAGGTGAGTCACTCAGCATCTCCCCAACTCCCCCTTTTCACACACTCTCTCTCTCCGGTATCTAATCTCCCTCATGGCCTCAGAGCTCAGACGAGTCTCCTCTCTCAATGTCACACACTCACTCTTCAACGTCGTTGCCTTCTCCGGCTCGCTTCCAGATCTGGCTCCCCTGGATCCGGTTTGACGGCCCCCTTCTGCGTGCGCCCTTACCCAGTCGCCCCCAGCCCCCCTCTATGTTGTATTGTGCGCCGGCGCGTCTCTCCTCTGGAAATCCAATTACTATTTGCTAGGTTTGTGAGTTGGAGTTGGTGTCTTGGTTGGCTGGTGAGATGAATTTCTTAGGCCTCTTAAGGGCAGTGGGCTCTAACCACTTGGCCAGGCGTTTTTTTGCTTTTCTTTGCAGTTGGCTCTCTCCATGGTCGACATCGCCGTGGGTCTTGCCGGTCGCCGGCCGCCGTGGTGGGGGGGCGGGGTCTTGCCGCCAAGGGAGGTGAGACTCATCGGTAAACCAGCAGCTGGAGGAGATGTCATCACCCTACCACCAAAAATTTTAATCTGTGCTAGTATAGCCTATCCGTATCCCAATACTTACCTTCTGTCTAGCACCCATCGGTAAACCGGCAGCTGGAGGAGATGTCGTCACCCTACCACCTACTGCTGGGCCACTGGCCACTTGGAAGCTATGGTTAAGGTGCCCGTGAGCCCCATGGAGCTGTTGCCACAAAACCTCAAGCCCAACTTCAAACCCTGTTAAATAATTTCCTGAAGCAACTAAATCTAAAAACTCCTTATTCTTAATGAAAATGAATACAGGTGTTAAAGCAATTAACATGGTAGGTTATGTTTGGTTTTACTTGTTTAAACCCTTTAGGTGAGGCACAAGTGCACAACATGAATCCGATTGAGCATGACCCATTGAAAGCATGGAGTCAACAACATTTGAGACCATTCGTAATTCTTGGAGAGCTGATTCTAGAGGCATGATGTGGATATTTTCTTCGTGTAATTTGAACCAAGATGGATTTTATGAGTTGATCCAAGTATGGTTTGTGTAGGACCGAACTGGCAACCAGAGGGACGGTGAATGGTGCCTTAAACACTTTCCCAGTATTCACACAATCTTCTTCTCCAATAACTACCAAGCTATGAAGACGAAGATCGAATGTTCACTGGAGAATCGTAAACCAGACTGACACCCGAACTAGAATTGGCTTTGGTAGGGGACAAAACAAAACAGTCGAAATGTACTATCATGATCGATCTAACTAAGAGATAGACCGTATGTGACAGAGAAATCGAACGCCCACTCATGGTCAATCGATTCACTCGGTCCAGACAGACGATCCACTGAAAACTAGAGATCAGACCGACAATAGAGACTGCACAGTAAAGACCGAAAACAGAGACAGCGCGCACATAGAACAAAGTCGAAAGCAGAATAGAGGAGGACATGATGCGCACGACCACTCGGTAAAAATGCAATCCAAATCTTTGCTCTCGGGAAGAACTGGCCAAGATAGCCTTGAGGAAGATTCCCAGTTCAGAGCAAGACAAAACTAAGACTACTCGAGCAAAGAGATCCGCTCAAAACAAAATAGGACAGGAGAAACTAGTGAACAGAAGAAGAACAGATACAAGCGATCAAAACAATTCTCAGATAGATGCAAAGAGATGAATGCTTGATCAACAAAAGGAGTCCCCATACGCAATTGGATAAAGGAAAGAACACATACGCAGGAGCTCAAGCACACACCCTACTTGCTTCTCCCGTACAGGCTCACTCTCAACAGCCACTCCCCTCGGGAGAACAAGCTCTAACTCTAGAGCGAACACACGCACACAAACTCCCATGGGAGGGAGAGGCGGCTGCCTCCAAGGCCCAGCCGGCCAACTCAAGTCCAACACTTGCCTCCCCTCTCCCTTTTATAGCCTCACACCCGAGACTAACCCTAATGGATCCATCCATTAGTCCACACTGGGGATAACCCGTAAACCCCACCTAACACCGGGTTTTATCACTCACTTTATCCGCTAACTAAAGTGCTTTGCCTGCAATCCCTAACAGACCCGCACTTTGCCCATTAGCGCCAACAACTCCTATGCTTTCCACAGAGGCACAACTTCCCTTTGCAGCTTTGAGCATTTCTCCAAAATGCCCCTCTGCTGCCTTCCCGGAAGCTTCCTCCTGCCTTGCCGATCACGCTTGCAACCACCTCGCAGACCTTATCGTCTTTGGCATCTCCCGGCCGCTCACGACCTTAGCACCCCGTGCCTAGTCTCGACCATCCATGCCTCACCACGACTAGTCTCAAAGTTCTGCAAGCCACCTTGAGCCCCAAGTCTTCTTTGGCTTCACCCAGTCGTTCTGGACCTCAACATCTCCCATATCTAGTCCCGACCACTCCAAGCCTCACCAAGACTTGTCTCCAAGATCATCTGGACCTCTGACTCCTCCAGAGTCTAGTCTCGGTCTTCCTCGTTGTTGCCCGTCATGCTCAGCTCTGGCAGTTCCAGCTCCGGTTCCTCGTCTCCCGGCTCACAACCACCTCACCAGCCTCGATCATCTTTGGCGTCTTCGACCGTCTGGACCTCAACACCTCCTGTGCTTAGTCCCGGTCCTCCCACGCCTCACCATGAAATAGCTCCGAAGTCCTGTAGCCACACAGATAAGCAAACCGTCATATAGCACCGCTCAAAACAAGTAGACCATCATTCGGCACACTCAACACGATCCAATGCACAAATGCAGCTGGTCGTAAACCTCCTACGACCACTCGAATGCATGGGACATGAAGTGGTCGAAGCCCTCGAAGACTCCCCAGCTGCCTTCGACCACACAGCATGTCGTCACGACCGCTCCAAAGCTCGTTACGACCATGCAGACACAAGCCACGACCATCGCTAGCTTGCTACGACCATTTCTTCCAGCGACTACGACTACCGCTTCCAGCGGCTACGACTACCACTTACCTGGTCGCAACGACTTACGATCGGTCGAACTCACAAGACATGCAACGCTTAAAGCCTACGACCTCAACCCAGATCGTTATGACCACCCCAGAGGTCCATACGATCGGTTAACAGAAGCTACGACCGTTTATTGCATGATCGAACCACCTTCCGACCACGTTCATCGCTTTCCACCGTGGTCGAACCCCGTTCAGACCACGTACACCGAGTTTCACCATGGTCGAAGCCCTTCCGACCACACACAACGAAATTTACCGTGGTCGAAACCATTCCGACCACGTACGACTTGTTTCACCGTGGTCGAAACCCTTCCGACCACGTTTGGCCACTTCCGACCGCTTAAGTCCCCAATTGATCGAATCCGACCAATCTCGAAGAGCTACGACCACAACCGATCGTTATCGACCACGTTCGACCGCCTCACAACGTGGTCGAAGTCTGCCAACTTCCCACGTGGTCGTAGTCAAGGTCTGCCGACTATCGACCGCAGCAGTCGAAGCCTAGACCTCCGACTTCATCTCGTACTAACGTGATCGTAAGTTGTCTGGCGACCTCCGACCACGGCCAATGTGGTCGTAGTCTCTTTCGACCAAGGCCAAAGTGGTCGTAAACAGCTTGGCTGACTTCCGACCATGGCCAAAACGATCGTACTCCCTTCTGGTGCCCTTCGACCACCGCCAAAGTGGTCGTAAACCTCTCGGGTGACCTTCGACCACGCCCAAAGTGGTCGTATACACCACAACGTGGTCGTAAACAGAGTGCACGGCTTTCGACCATGACTAACATAGTCGTAAAGCCTTTCGACCACTCGTTCAACGCCTCACTCGGTTCCAACTATGGACAGCGTGGTCGTAAGTGGTCTGCCGACCATTCTCAAAGCTTACGACTTTGCAAAGTCAGCTCAAACCTCAAAAACCAAACTTAATCTTTCTAGATCAAGAGTCAATTACTCATCACAACCATGGGATGACCTCCATATGGTCTCACAGTTTGCTTGTTGTACAAGCCATCTTGATAACGAGACAAAACCAAAGTTGAGTGGGGACTTTGATGGATTATAGTTTTATACAATATATTGACGTGTTAGTACAATTGGAAAGCCGTGTGTCATTTTCCCTATACTGTGTCAAAAATTTTCCAGAAATATCCTAGCATATTGTCTTGTTTTCTTGCAAATTTTTAGCCTTCCCTAGATACCAACAAGAATATTGCTATGCATCTTAGGTACAGTATACACTAGACTTTCCTTGGTATGCAAGCTTGCCACGTGTAGAGGCAAGAAGCTATCTAGATCAATATGGCGGTGATGATGATGTTTGGATTGGAAAGACACTCTACAGGTAATGCTTCACTACTGTATTTCGAATTCAAACATTGTTCCGTACTTATATTCAACAAAGTATGTACATTTTACCCATATCTGATGGTTGGCTGTTGGCAGGATGCCACTTGTGAATAACAAGGCATATCATAAGTTGGCAAGACAAGATTTCAACCGTTGCCAAGTTCTACATCAGCTTGAGTGGCATGGTCTACAAAAGTATATATTAATTCAATAATTTTAATTTTATTTATCCCATTTTCCTGGATGAACTTAGTTTAAACATGATGATATTCTTTGGCACCATATATATTAAGGTGGTTCATTGAGAATGGCCTCGAGGCTTTTGGGGTGACACCAGAAGATGTTTTGAGAGCTTATTTTCTAGCTGCTGCTTGCATTTTTGAACCAAGCCGTGCCACTGAGCGACTTGCATGGGCTAGAGTGTCAGTGCTTGCCAACACTATTTCTACACACCTTCGTAGCGATACGTCTGCCAAGAAAAGGATGGAACGTTTTATGTGCAGCATTCTATATGAAGAAAATGATTATGTATCATGGTGAGTACTGTAGCCGAACATGATTGAACGTTCTAAATCCGGTTGCGAATAATCATGTGACATGATACTTGTTTCCATGGATTGCTTTTATGTTTATTGTCTCATTAGGAAAAATGGAAGCCGATTCGAGTAATTAAATAAATGGTTTCCACTAATAGACAAAAAACAATGCATGTATTAAATACAATTATCGTAAAATTCGATATTTTGATATTTACATAGTCATTTGTTTACTTCGCATGAGGTCACAGAATATCTTTATATTCTTTAGAAAAACGGTTTTGCTATTGCACAGGCGACTAAATTTTTTTTTATCTCTCAGTCACCTGAAATTGCACTCTCAATCAACTGAAATTGCAACCCCCTCAAAAAAAACACCTATAACTTTAGGTGATTCAGAGTGCAACTTTAGTTGCACTCTCAATCAACTGAAGTTGCAGCCACCCTGCAAAAAAATCACCCGCAACTTCAAGTGATTGAGAGTGCAACTTCAGGAGACTAAGAGATAAAAAATTTTCAGTCGCCTGTGCAATAGTCACTCTCTTAGAAAAAAAGGTGCAACTAGTGTATTATTGGAAAGTAAGCATTATATTTGTTGCTTATGTAATGTATTACTTACAAGAGAGTAGGTTGCATTTGATATTGCAAACCTATGCAAAAAACATGCATTATATTTATTTGCCTTATGTTGTACCAGACCTTGCTTCTTATAACAATTTTTCCTAGAACTAAATATTAGATAGTGCAGCAGCACAAAGCAGGGAACAAGTTTGTTCAAAAAAATAAGAAATATGCTTTCACTTATTTTGTTGCATGTATTCACCGGACTAATCGATTCATTATGTCGAGCATTACTTCAATATTTTTCTCTCTAATAAAAGTAGCACTGATATCAAATCAAACGAAGATGCAAGTAACATCTATCAATCATTCATTATGCTTTAGAAATTATGCAAATTACTATTGAGAAAACACCTCACATCTTTTAAATTTTTATAGGTCAACTTTTAGAACTCAATAGAATCAATACAAAAATTCAAAGAGAGGAATCCAGCTTTGAGTTTGGTTGGTTTGTTCTTGCCAATCACGTGAGCAATGTGTTAAGGGGGATAGGAAAACTTGGTAATGTAGCTTATTATAATATATTATAGCAAGAGTGCAAAAATCTATTTCAAAAGAAAGCTCTTTCTCGAAATAGCCTTTGCAGTGTAAAGAGAAAAGATCAAAGTACACTGTCAAACCAAAAGCAATTGCCCTACAGATGCTATAGTACGGGTACAGTGTCAGTCAAGGCCCTATAGCACCAAACCGCTGTTTGATAAATATAACTTGGATTGTGAATTTTTATTTTTATGTGGGTTATATAAGAAAAACTATGACCATCAGACTTTTTCTGAGCTTCATATTCATTCTGGCCAACAAAATATTTTGGAAGTGTCAACAGAAACTAGGTCCATTTTCAATGTATAAAATGTTGCATGGATGGTTCAGATCGAAGTATCAAACACTAAGGACCAGTGTATTATTCTAATTGTACTCTCCTACTTTTCCACCTTATAGTGTGAACTGAAATCCCTTTTGATATACGCCATCAAAATATGATCTTATGAGTAACATTGAAGTTCTCACATCCCATTTTATAGTAATTCCTCCAAGATCCATTTATCTATGTCTATCAAGCATAACTTATTAGTCAAATATTTATTGTTAGAATGAAGCATTCATACACTTATGATCCAGACATATTATAAGTTTTCATTTTTAACCAAACTTTAATTTTGAGGAAAAATATTTTGTACAGTGAAAATTCTATTAATTTTGGATTTTTCATAAGTAAATATTTCAGCAAGACGGAATTGCATTCTTGGTACCTGAAAATCGTGCCGTTCTCGTTTTAAACAAGAAATTAACACATTTTTATTATTATGTAATTGGCGCTATAATTCATTAGTTACTTAGATGTTCTATAATACAAAAGCATTTAAGATGGCATGGTGTGCGTTGAGTTACACCTCGTAAGGTTCACAACAGATATGCCTACACAATTTGTTATACCACCAACTATATATGAAATTCAGTAAAGATGTTTCTCAGTGCTCTAACATAAATTGTTCATTCAGTCTTAAAGGAGATTCAAAAGAAGAAATACTTGCGAGGGCTCTTCATCAACTTATTCATTTATTGGCAGAAGAGGCACTACCTATTCGTGAAGGACCAAAGTACATCAAGAATCTCTTAAGACACGCTGTAAGTTAAACAAAAGAATCGCGCCAATTTCCATGTAGTTACAATATTTTATTCAATAACCATTCTAATGTCATTCTTTGCACTTCTAGTGGGGTGAATGGATGATGCAACAGAAGAATATACAGGGTGACAGATATAATAACTCCAGTTTTATGCAACCAGGGTCATGCATGGTTCATGACAAACAAACATGTTTGCTTCTAGTTCAAATTATTGAGATTTGTGCCGGACGACTTGGTGAGGCTGCATCGGTGCTAAACAACATGGACGGTGCTTTTATTCAACTTGCATCCTGTATTTGTGATTGTCTTCACAACAAGATGTTACTTTCTCAGGTAACCTCTATGTTTCAATAGTATTATTCCCATCTTTTGCATCTAGCAATATGATTCCATGATTATTGTGTTTTTTGCCCTTGAAGAAATGAAATCATTGAGAAATCGTTGAACTAGTTTCACCTTTTTGGGTGGCTTACATGGAATGAATACTCCTTGATGTGTAAACTCAAGCGGACTTCTTTTATAAAACAAATCCTGATTATTTGACGCAACTGTATTATTTATGGTATCTTATGTTACCCTGAAATTTTTCATAATAAAATTTGATTGCATTTGAGAGAAATAGAAAATTACATGAAATAGTGATCACAATAGAAATTTATCTCTTTTTGGTTTGTTGGCTTAATTGAGCTGCTCATGGAACTTTGTTGAGTCATATGAAATTATATACAAAGTTAACATGAGTTTAGACCAATACATGATTTTGGTTTTTCTCCCAAAGATTAGTATGTGCCACTACTACAGAAAAGGTCATCACAGACGGTTCAAAAACGTCATCACAGACGGTTTTGTGAACCGTCTGAATTTATGGGTCAGTGATAATCGAAGGTTATCACAGACGGTTGTCGAACAACCGTCTGTGATGTTTAAATATCACAGACGGTTTGTAGCTACAAACCGTCTGTGATATTTCAACATCACAGACGGTTTGTAGCTACAAACCGTCTGTGATATTTCAACATCACAGACGGTTGTCGAACGACCTTCTCCGACGCCGCCTACACAGACGGTGTCCAATTTTTTTTGTTACACGCCCTTTGAAAACAAGCAAATGCACACGGAAACACAACAACACACATTCAGATCTATTACAGGATAACAAGCTAACGAACCCTTCATGACACGACGGTGCCGCTGAAAAAGACACACTTACGACACTTACGGCCGGCAAGAGTGTGTTGTCCAGCGGCCCGCCGTGCCGCGACGGAGGCGCTAGCTCACAGCGGAGGGGAGAAGCAAATTTTTTTGTTACAGGATATAACAAGCTAACGAACCCTTCATGGCACGACGGTAAGGCTGAACAAGACACACTTACGACACTTACGGCAAGAGTGTGTTGTCCAGCCTCCCGCCGTGCCGCGACGGAGGCGCTAGCTCACAGCGGAGGGGAGATGCTAGTGGATGAACTCACCCGTGACTAGTACCAGTGGAAATGTAGATGGGGAGTTATTAATAAGGGCGGCGGTGGGAGGAATGGTGCCTGTCATTCGATGTGGAGAGAATGGACGGGTGAGATCGAAATCCAGGGTATACACCAATTATTGGTTATCGATCGATTACCACAGACGGTTATTAAAATTAACCGTCTGTGTTGTCCAGTTTATCACAGACGGTTCTTAAGAACCGTCGGAAATTCCTGACGGTTCTTAAAGCGAACCGTCTCGTTGTCTCGCTTATCACGCAGGCGGTTCGTTTACGAACCGTCGTGAAAATTGACGACGGTTCTTAAAGCGAACCGTCGTGTTGTCTAGATTTTCACAGGCGGTTTCTATTATAAACCGTGCGGAAAATATCCTGACGGTTTCCGTATGAACCGTCTGTGATGTAGCCGTCCAGTTTAGCCTCTTTTGTAGTAGTGTGCCCACGGGTTCCCATGGCCCAATTTGCAAAATGCGTTTGATGCACTATTCCATAAATAACAAAAAAAATCATGGATGTAGTACACATCAAGTTGTGTAGACATACAAAATTTTTAGTATAAAATTCATCTCTGATATAGAGTACCAAAAAAAAAGATAAGTGCATCATGTACTTGTCGCATCCCTTGGGCACCAAAATCACATTCTTTTACTTGGCATATAAAAATATACATTTCACTTTGTTTCATATTTTTTGTATTATAATATCAATATAATGAATTATTCATATGCTGATTTCCAGTTCATAAATTTGTTGTATATTTTGCTAATTTCATAAAAAATCTCCCATTTCATAAATAAATATGCTCACTTCATATTAATCATTGAACTGAATATGTAACTGTGTAGCTTGCATTTAATTTGTTGATTGATAAACTACTAATAAAAAAGAAATTAATCTTTATATATCTATTTTTCTACCTTGTCCATGTCAAATTTTCATATACATAGCAAGCAATAAAAAAATTAATGAGAAAGAAATCAAGCAGTTAGCTTTTATTATGATATGCTACCATTCTATGTGTTTGTTCAGCAGAAGTAAATTCAATAACAATTTCTGTAACCTGAGCCACATATTTCATACTTCAAAAACATCTATGTGTAGTTCAACTTAAAGAGCTAAGGGGATAGGTTCTGTTTGTTATACTTCAATGTATTTAACCATTCAATTAATGATGGAATTTATAGGATACAGAGAAGAACAAGGCAATAATAAACCACATTGACAAGGAAATTGAGTTGGATATGCAAGAACTTGTTCAATATGTTCTTCAAAGATCAGATGATGGAACATGTAACAACAAGACCAAGCAGACCTTCTTGAATGTTGTGAAATGTTGTTACTATGCTATTAATTGCCCACCATATATGTTTGACAGACAAGTTTCCAAAGTTATTTTTGAGCGTGTAATTTGAAATAAAGTGTTGTTTGTAGGGTTGATGTGAATTTTTGTACCTACAGAAAATGCTATAAAGAGTGGTAGCGGAAAAGTGTATAAACAACAGTTCTTCTATTTGGAATTTAGTATATGCTAATTATAATTTTCAAGTTAGTGTTTTTGTTATATTTCTATTGTTTCTAGCTATATGTGGAATATATGTTTTGGATAAATAATTTGACCGGAAAAATTAAAGTTTGATGGGAACTCACCAGAGTGAGCACAAGAAGGATTGATGGAACATATGCTTGCTGATTCTGAGCAGATAGTACTGCTTTGCTCCAATTAATGGCTTGCCCAAATGGCGTCTCCAAGTTGCCTTGCCAGCCTAAAATGAACATAAAAAAGGTCAAAACATTCAAGTTGCTGATCTTAAACGTCAGATGGACAAAACATGGAAGGGCCGTGTTCATATTATGTACCAATAAGCTGAAGCCAGAGACACTAGTGAAGGAAGTGCCAGTGAGGGACTAAAGAGGCCCGGCAAGCTGTTGGGATATGCATAGGCTATACTAACGCAGATTAAAATTTTCTACCATGTAAACCAGAAAATCATACAAGTAAAAGATCATAGATAGTTACAACTAGACACGCAGTACAGTGAAAGTAGAGTTAAAGCAGCCAATTCAATGAAGAGTGCGTCGGTGTAGTAGAACTATGTAACACCCTAGAAACCACATTACCCCGAGATGCTACTAAACTACACTTATGACCGACTGGATTACAAAGAAAACCCGGCAGCACCTCCCTAGATAAAAAAAACTACACGAAAGCATGACAACATAACACATAATAGTGAATAGTAAAACAACATAAGAATATAAAACTGCGCAATAATATCGTTTATCAACCTAGCTTTGAGTACTCAAACCCCACTAAAATCAATCACGATTTAGCATTATTAAGTTAAAGTGCTCAACGACTGAGAGAAAAAAAATGATTAAAAATCCTCTAACTTATTATAGTAAAACTCATGAAAACTTGTATAATGGTGTTGTGTTGCTCTTCCCTTTCCAAGCATGCTCAAAGATCACCTAGGAGAGGGAATACAGGGGTGACATGAAATCTCAGCAAGCAACTGTTTAACAAGTTAAATAAACTACGGATGGTTAACCATCAAATTAACGACTCACAGTACAATGATAAAGTATTAACAATTAATACTCTTCATACACACTATAGCCTCATTCATATTCAAAACCACAACTAACACCAACAGCAACCACAAGAAAAATACCCTATACCGCAGGTGACTCTCATGAGCAAATACCTCTTAAAACCTCGTAATAAGGCTTATTCTCATAAAATGCATATATATGCAAATGATCCACTGAACTCTTACCTAGCAATGTAAGAGTGCGTATTGTACTATGCCAATGTATGATGCTATATCAGTATGATCGCGGCTAGGTGCGGCGACATAGCTTCAATGCAAATCACATGCTATGACATGCATGATATGGCCACGATTGATTCATTAGGAATATAACCACATGCACAACAATATATAAAATAAGATATATAGCGTAGTAGGGCATCTTTATTTAAAGGTGGATTAATTACCAAACCTCAACAATTATGGTGAAGACAACTAATTTAATAAGTTAAACTATAGCAACAACCGCTACGTTTACTTGCCTCTACTGAAAGGGCGAAGAGCTCAAGTATGGTCAAGAGCGAAGCCTCCTAATGACAAGTCACCACTCAGCACAGAACCTCAATATAATATTCATAACTAAAAGGTAAAGCGCCACTATGCCCGAAACCCAACAACGCCCTCTCAAACAGCCATTCAGACGCTCAGCTCACTACAGCAGCGCTGCCTGTGTTTTCCGTATCTTTTTACCCACTAAACAGACCATAGAATTTTGAATCCCAATTCGGACCTCCCACATGTACAACTGAATTCAAACTCGGATTCAACTCAGAACTCAATTCGGATTCGATTCGGGACAGCCCAACAGACATCTACTAAAACGGCCATAACTTTTACAAACGGAGTCCGATTGAGGTGTTCTTGCACTCTATGGAAAGCTCTTGAAGTATACTTTCAGATGGATCTGGCCTCATCTCCAAATTCCCTACGAGTCGATCAAAAACTGCGAAACAAGTCACGTCACTTTTTTTAGTCCGAGTCAAAGTGGGCGTAGGGCTTTGTAATTGAGTCCTATTCGACCTCCAAGTGTTTGGCCGACTCTCCACCCCTTGTATCTCTTTAAAAGGAAGCCTCCACCCCTGTAAAATTCAGACCACATTTGAGAAAAATCAATCTACTAAAGTTTGTTCGAGTTTAGCATTGCTGCCGAAGTTCCACAAGGAATTAGGAGTGATTATCTTCAATCAAGATCGTTCAGCCTTTCCGTTGGGAATTGGGTGCACGATAGATCTTCGCTTGGTGGTCTGCGAAATCAACACGAGTGTGTTTTGGCGGATTAAAGAGTATTCGTCCCTTGCATTGGCATTGGAGGATTATTACAATTCATGAAGACTCCCGTGAGTATCCATCCTATGTCGAGAAGATAGGGCGACCCCATATCACAAACCACGTGGATTGACTCCGTTTTGCTTATTATATTAAGAACATCTGAAGGCGTAGTAAATAAAAAGAACAACACATATGCATGGTATATGTATGAATCAATTATTATGTCATTCTCGTTGTTCCACACAAACCAATTAATATAACAGCAACCATATGATGTATACATTGTAATATTATCTTTCATATCATTCTCTCTCCCATGAGAAAGAGTCGTCCTCGACTTTGCTAAGCACACGGACAAGTCATTAATGGGCCAAACCAAATTAAGTTGTTCAAATATGGGGGAGAAAATTTTAGTTCCTTCCATGCTTCAACTGCGCTACTCTGATTATTTATACATAATTGTACATTAAAGGATGAATAAGTAGTCTTAAGAAATCTTTTAAAATATGAAGCACTATTATTGGAACTCATCTCATTGTGATCATGATATGGCACAAAAGATTGTTTATCCAAAATATGCACTTTCAATTCAGCAAACTTATCACATGTAATGCATATTCGGTAAACATAAAACTTATCATCTATACCATAATTTCCAATCAAATTGAACTTATATGTATATGCATAGGTACTAACTAGTGATTTTAAACATGAAATTTCAATAACATTCTCAATCACACTAGATAACTCTTTAGGATCATCAAACATGATATAATATAAAGAATCATCAGGAGATATTCTCGTAAGAACTTCCTTATGAGTACAGAACATGGAATTTTCATTCGTACATATGAGCTCACAAGTACTCACCGTTTCACAATTAATTTCAGCACCAATATTATTATCTTTATTGTTTTCCTCAGTTGATGTAGGTGTTGTAGGTATTAAATCATCATGATGTAACAATGGGGCAGCAAGTACTTCATCTTTAACTATGATTATCTCCTCATCGTTTATCTCCAATGGTGCCAGTTATTAACATTTGACTCCTCTTCTTTAATATCAACCTGCACAATATGAGAAACAACACTACAAGTAGATATTAATGTGTTAGTTTCAAAATCAACCTCACTTTGTCTGTCTTCTACTTCTCTCTTTTCTTTTGGTGTATGTCAGACCCGGATTTTGCAATCCAGAATCTGCTGTGCCTTACTGCATTATTCCCTAGATCAGTAGATAATGCACACAGATACATTGCCGAATCATTTCATACACGCGGAATTCACAACAAGCCATAATAATATTACATTGCAAAAGTGAAGTTAGGCCTTCACAAAGTGCAGTTGTTACAATAGGGCCAAGCAGGCCAAATATTTACATTACAAAAGTCTAGCAGCGGAAGAGATACAAAGTAGGCCTTTAAACCACAAGCAAAGACTGAGGGCAAAAGTGGTCATACAAATATTACTAGGGCTCTAGTAATATCTGGATGAAGCCACACCTTAGTCTAGATGCCTAAGGTTCTAAGCGTGGATTATTCGCTCTAATTCCCGGCGCGGTCTTCTCCATCTGTAGCAGGTGCTTCCTCGAAGGCATACGGATCTTGAGCTCCCGAATCTGGATTTTTGGTATTGCGAGAGTGAGCACACTAACCACCGTGCTCAGCGAGTCAACACACAGAATGCAGTAGGTAGTATGCAAGGCTTTTAACAAGGAAAGGCTCAAGTTGTTTTGTTTGCGGAAATATGCTTTTTGAACTATGATACTTAAAATTCCCTAGGACCTAGCCAGTTGAAATTTTTAAACATGATACTCCATGACATATACATTTATCTTTATCGAAACAGAGACCATCCACCATTACATGATCTCTGCTCCTCATACCATGCCTTCAGCGTATAGTCGCTTACATTACCACTGGGACGACACCCAGGACAACTCAAATAAGGGTCTTTCTCTGCCCTCCACTTTTCCATTCCCAACCCCAAAGTTTTTGAAACAGAACTATATCTAGTTAAGTTCCCATGTCCGCCCATGACCGTGGGCACGGCTATTCGAATAGTTTTGACTCTGCAGAGTGTGTACACTTTACCCACATGAGATAGATCTGCTCATTGCCCCACATGATTCCTTAGCCATGTGGTCGAGTAGACATCACGGGGCCTTTACATTGCATTTTCCTAGCGAGTTACGACCGCTAAGGTTTCCACTTCCTCCGGGTACGACCACCCTTCCAGAAGCCCCCTCTTGCGCCATCACGTCGGAGGATGTGGCCATTCTCTACCCGCCCGTGTTCACACCGACGCAACTCATACTAAGTCAATGCAAATTCGTTGGCCCTACCTACACTTTGCCAGCATGTGGTTGCACATGTTGTACCGTGGGAGGTCATCACAAGATTCAGTCCTTAATGGTTATCTAGGCGGTTCTACCACGATCCACTTGTGCTATCACGGCACCACTTTATCACAAATCTGTGCTATCACGGCACCATTCAACACCCATACCCTCAACCATCCGCCCAGATAATTAAGCATGTGAGGTTCTTTCGGATGAAAATATACTGATACCAACATAAACTAGTCATCATCACAATGACTGCCCAATACTGCTTTCTTGTAGTTTGCAAGATATGCTAGGGTGCTTTCACAACCTTGTTTATCTAAAACAACTCTAAGCATGCATTTATAATTATAGACTTAGTTTCAAAAGAGTTGTAGTATTATTACTTTTACTAGGGTGACAAGGATCACATAGCCAAAAGTATTGCAAGGGAATACTAAATCAAGAGAACATGGGCATATGTCTAAAAGCTGAAATTAACATGTATTGCAACATAGACATAAGCATGCACCTTATAATACTTAAACCAAAATACTTTATTGAAAACGTAGGCTCAAAATGATCAAAGCATTGACTCGCCTTGGTTCTTTGAGGTGCGGGTTTTGAACGTTGGATTCTCTGACATTGCAGCTTCCTCCTCTTGAGTCTCGAAAGCTACGTTTTATAAGCGCGAAAATTTAGATAAAAATCATCACAACAATCAAATAACATAATAAAAATTTCAACAGGCTTCAAAAGTGTTGGTTCTGGTTTCATTAGATAGCCCTTGATTTTAGATGAATTTAGAAATTGATTTCACTAAATTTGGAGCTAAAATGAATAAGTTATACACATTTGAATATCTTCGGTTTTGAATAAATCCAGAAAATATTAAACTCTGACATGTGGGGCCCTTGTCGTGACGGTCTTCATGGCGCGCCGACACGTGGGGCCCAGCGATGGCTCACGCCTGCCCCGCGTGGCCACGGCATGCGGGTCCTACTGTCACCGCTCGGGCGTATCTTGCGATCGGCGGCAGTGGGACCCACATCACCGTGATGTAGCACCCGACCTAACATAGGCACGAAATGCTACTAACTATCCACAATAAAACAACAACTAATATAGGTTACCTAAAAATTTCGGCATAACCTCCTTTGTTTATTAACGGATGGCGGTTTAAATAAGAATGAATAGCACAAGTTCTAAATAATGAGCGGAAAGATAATATCCAATGATACTAAGTCTTTATTACATTTAATCGATGGAAAATAAACGAACCAATTAAGCTAACAAGCCAACATGATTATCATGACTGTCTTTATTTCTTATTGAAGGAATAGTGCACGTGCAACGAAGCTAATCCCTTTTTGATCCCATATATGCCATTCTCACATTGGTACCTAAAACAAATAAACAAACAGCAAGAGTGAGTCCAACGACTCAGCAAGTATAACTGTATCAAATGCAAGCATGAACATTAACCCTCAAGTTAAACATATTACATATGAATTTCATGCTATGCATTATGATCAAAACTCCTCTTTCTCATCTCTTTCGCATTTTACCGTGTCGCGGGTGTGCATCCGTCAATGCACACCCATGCACATACCCTCGGTGCAGGGACCAATGCCCACACTCCGCAAGTGTGGGGACCTCGATCTTGATCACCGCATGACCAAGACTTCAACAATTCTCAATATGATGCATATATGTGAATGTATCAACAAGATAAACATGCATTCAACATACTATGCATCAATTCCATCTCAAATAAATGCTATAATGTAAACAGAACATTCATAGCATTAACAACTCATAATATTACTCAAATTCATAAGTAAAGCATTCATAACTCAAACACCACTCATATCATCCAAATCATTCAATCACACAGATTAATCATAGCAAGGTTATACTTGCCTCAACCGCGAGACAACGAAGAACGCGGCGGCGAAACCCGAATCCGCTCTCCTCCTGAATAATTAATTAATAATTACTAACATGACAGTAGCGGGTTTCTAGATATAAAATAACAGCAACCCCAATTAACCCAACAATTTATCTCAATTAAATCACTAACTCCCCTCGGCCAAATCTGCCCAACCACAGACAACCGACTTCCAAAAATCATAACTTTCAGTACGTAACTCCAAGTAAGCGTTCTTGGACTCTCTGTAAAGATAATTAAATTATCTACAAAAACTTAGTTGGGGAGACTCTCTGATTCGGCCATTTACTAACCGATCCAAACCCTTTTTTTAAAGCATCTAAATTCACGTTGGACTCTCTGGACAGTGCACTAAAACAGGCATAACGTTCGCCCAGAAACTCGAAATCCGGACTTCTTGACCTTTATGGAAAGCTAAGAAAATTATCTAAAACTTTCCTAACATGACGAATTTCTGATTCGCAACTATTTCCGTCGCACAAACCGATCTACTAAACTCTGTCCAGAACTACTCCGATCTGCAGAACAGCAGCACTAGAAAATTCATAACTTTTGCTACACAACTCGGAATAATGCGTTCTAGCACTCACTGGAAAGATAATCAAGTCCTCTACAATTTTCTAGAAGAGGTCCAGACCTGAATCCTGACAGATCTAACCCAGAACAGCCGATTAACCCAAACTGTCACGGCGGTCCAGAAAACAGACGAAATCCAACTTGATTAAAACTCATCTAGAGGACCAACGGAGTTACCCTTGACGACACGAGGACGAACACGTCGATGAACACGACGACGAACACGCTCGCGATCTCCTCCTCTCCTTCCTCCGGATCCACGCGGTATAGCGACGAACGTCGATGACGGCGCTCCGGGGAACAAGACGGCGACGGCGGCGGCGGCGAAGAGCGAAGGCACCACGGCGCGCGGGGCGGCGACACGGCACGGAGAAGGCGGTGCGGCAGCAGGGTGCCGGCGGCGGGGCGCGCGGCGGCGGCACGGCAGCGGCGCGACAGCCGGCGGCGGCGGCAAAGAAGGCGCAGGAGGCGGCTGGGAGAGCAGGCGCGGGGGTGGAGGCGCGGGGTGGGGGCTGCGGGGTTTTAAGTGGTGGCCTCCTCTCCCCTCTTGGGCCTAGAAAATCCCACCTGGGCCAGGCCCAAGCCCAGGTTGTCTTAACTTTCCAGAAAACCCCCCCAAAACTCTTTTAATAAATCTTTTCACTTAAGTCCCTCTCTCTATTAACTAAGCAATTAATAAAACATTTTCCGGGGTATTACATTCTATCCTCCTTAAACAGAATTGACCCGAATTCTAACTGCAACCATAACAGAAACAAAACAACCAACTAGAAAAACACGCTTTGACGTGAACAACGCCGGGTGCAGCTCGCGCATGCGAGACTCCAACTCCCAAGTTGCCTCCCTCTCGATGCGATGCGACCAAAGCACTTTGACATACAAGAAAGTCTTATTTCTCAACACTTTTTCTGACCTTTCCAGAATCCGCACTGGCTTGGACTCAAAGGATAGATCTTGCTCAACAGTCAAAGGTTCTAGCTCGATGTGAACTTCTGGGTCTCGCAAGTACTTCCTCAACATGGACACGTGAAACACGTTATGCACTCGCGCATAGCCTCGGGAAGATCAAGCGGTAAGCCAATTTCCCAATCCGCTAATATGGTGAAAGGTCCAACGTACCTAGGGCTAAGCTTCCCTTTGGTACCGAACCTCACCACACCCTTGGTAGGAGATACTCTCAAGAGCACCTGATCCCCCACTTCAAATTCCCGATCCCTTCTTCTCACATTCACATAGCTTTTATACCTGCCCTAGGCAGCCAACAGATTCTATCTCACCAAGTCCACTCATTCAACTATCTTTTGGACCCAAAGCGGTCAACCTCCGAATCCTCGCAACTAACCGAAGCAATTAAATACACAGCGGGTTAACATTCCCTTTGGTATCAACCCACACAATCTGCACAACATAGAAATCTCGTACTTTGCACTCTCAATCGTTCTTTTTACCTTAGCAATGAGCACCCCCTTAAACACGGGCGCACCACAAGGCTCAAGGTAGACCCACTCTTTCAAAGATAGAATTCAACTGAACATAAAGAATTCTCATTGCAACCACACAAAACCAAGTCCACATAAAAAGGGTCAAATCATAAAAGAAAATCGAGGATTCAACCTAAGAACCTCTCCACCTTCCAAGTAAGTGGTTTGCAAACAAACAACACATACGTCAAAGGGGAATCACTCAAATATCAAACCCGTCCTTTTTTTTCTTTTAGGAATAAACTTCCTCTTGAATCACGAGGTTCCAAATCATCCCATACCCTACTAGCTCAATTCTCTTAATTTGGCAACATCAACTCTATGTTCAAACCGAGTGCATCCAACACACTTTTGTAGAGGGACTCTACTATTCTCTCAATAACATACTCTAGTCAACTCCTCTACCCACATGTTACTTTAACGAATAATTTCTAATGCATCTCATCGTTATTCTCACCCACCATCACTTTACCACATATCTTTAAGGATAATCAACATGAAATTCTCGGCTCGCGCACTCATTTACTACATCCAAAGGATACTATCAAGGAACTTCATAATATTCAGAATCCACTCCTTCCACTATTCTCACGCAATAACATTAGCCTCCAAGGTTCTAGCATAGATCACCAACCAAAATTTCCCATCTCCAAGGCTTCTATACATATACTTCGATATATTTAATACAAAGACTCTTAAATTCAGTGACTAAAATTTCCACAATCAACCACACTCAATCCTTCACAACCACATGAAAACATAATCTCAACCTGATTATCTATAAGAAGATTCTAACTCCTGGAGGGTTACTTTACGAAGCCAAGTCATACATGGCCATAATTTTCAACAATCCTTACTATCCCAACAATTCTGTAACGGTTGGGCTTCTTCACGGTTATATACTCATTAACTACACCATCATAATCATCCCACTAATCCTTGCAAAGTACCCAATCATGATGCTCCACTAAAATTGATCAAGATTCCCATACTTACAATAATTATAACGTTCCAACAAAATGAACGTACCACTCATGAACCATAACTAGGTTCTTCTAGTTGCGACAATATAACTAGTTAGCCCCAAGGACAACATCTTCTTTTAAATCAAATCCTCACCGAGAATTATTCGACAGAATCAATTTATCACTCCATGAATCTCAAATGACTTGACACCCACAATTCCACCAAAATCGATCACGTAACCACACTAACGGTTGCCATACACCTCTTAAAGGTCTTTGCAACCCAAACTGCTTACCCCTTTCTTGGAGAAGCAAAAGAAGGAAATTTCAGCACAAAGTCCATCTGCAATAAACACAAGACCAAGGAAAACAAAGATCTTGGACAACAAAGGATAAGACCACAGTTGAAAGCACATGCCTCCTTAAGAAGAAAACATCAAATCTCAACCAATACGAATACAGTATTGTCATTTGAGCCCAAGAAACTCTTAAGCGGCGAAAATTAGAAGTCAAACACACTTGACAAAGATTACACAACTTGACTTCAACCTCCAAACTTTTATCAAACTTTTCCTTTTAACAAAGAGAACAATCTTCTTTGATTACGGTATCACCTCAACAATTCCAACAAAGCAGAGTTGAAGACCACAACACATTAATTCTTTAAGAACTAATAAAACCCCTCAACACGATACTTTGCTTAAAACAATTTCAGCTACCACATAAATCATGAGGTCAAAGATCACATACACACTATCAAAACTTTTGATTTAAATAGTACCAAGGAATTTATTCAAATTCTTCTATTTAATGAACCTTCAACATTACCATCATAACCACAAATGGACCAACATACTAACATCAGAATAATACATTCTTAACAAGCATCATCATATCCTCAACTCCCTTCATAAACTTTTCCAAAAGAAACATAAGAAATCATTGCATCATGTTTATAATATCTAAGTAAGGTTGCAACTACTTGATCTAGGAGAACCTAGTGCATAAGCCACATAAATAGAACAAAGCTCTTAAACAAGATGATACTAGAACATGACAATCTCACAAAACATACTAGCATAAATCTCTTACTAGATTTCATATATTCAATTCTTATGGATGCTCAACTTTAATTTAGCACAAATTAATTGTACTCTAGTCATTACCGCAATAATTGATTATTATTTTATCATAGCGGCATTCATGATCCTAACTTCGTTTTACAATCATAAAACAATCATGAACATAGATTCAGTATCCTACCTTACATTCAGAAACTAGAACGAAAATGACTTTAATCTTAAATAATACCAGCTTGTAAGACAAGTTCCTACTAGTCAATACCTCAACCCTCATCTATTTCTTTATACATTCTTCAACAATCTAGCATGGTAAAAGATAGATGAAACTAGCAATAGTGCATGCTCATAAAGCATCTAAATAAAAGACATATTAAGGGTCAATATTACCAAGGTAATATTCTAACACCTCCTTACTTAATCATTCCAAACGGTCGGATTAATTACTAAAGACACAGATAATCCAATTTATCCAACATGATAGCAATTTAATCAATCATAATAATCATTGTAACTCTTTTGCACTCTCCTCAATAACTACATGGGTTCCAATCATGTAGGCAATTTCTTAATCACTGTTCTTTAATAAACTATTACAAGCAATATCAAAATTTATTAACTACACTTCCAAGGATGCTAGTTGGAATTAATTATGCACCACGCTAACTTTTCAACTTGACAATTCATACCATACGAATTAGCTTATATGATCACCACCTTCCACTTAAGCATAGCAAAACAACATAAAGGATTTAACACTCTCTTTCAAAAGGAAGAGGAACAATAAACTTCAACGCTCGAGATAAAGAGACATATAGATCCAAAGCTTTCACATAACAATGAGTTTTGCAACTCAAAATTTGCATTAATAAAAGAGAACACCAAGCGAACCAATAAGTCATGATTCTCAACAAAATAAAACTCCCACGAAGAAACTAACCTTACAAGTCAAAATGAGCACAGGCAGCAAAAGTATCTCATTAGTCCGGAAAGAAACAATAAGCGCTTCAAGGAGCAGGTGAGACCAATTGCATACCCTCAACCGCAAGAACCACAAACTCAAAAGAAATTCATTAAGCGCAATAAACCAAAGATTAGCGAAATCAACTTAAGGATATTAATAACTTTCCTAAGAAGCTCACCCGCAACACCTTCAATTAAGTTACCTGAGGTAACTACATTGCTAATCCTTATACTACAACCAATGGTATAATCTGGCAATGCCAAGGCAGCCCATCACAACATCTACATCATATCATTGACCATTCTCACTCGTAACAGTCATAGGAGCAAATCATAATCATACAAGATTATCGATAAGCATACAAGATTATCTCATAATGTAAATCATCAATACAACATGTCAAAAGCATAAATGCAATGCTTGACCCATCCCACCCTACTGTGCACCAGTGTGTCAATTTAATAATTTAATTACCACGGACCTAAAGCCCGCTCTGATACCAACTGTAACACCCCAGCCTAACATAGGCCTGAAATGCTACTAACTATCCACAATAAAACAACAACTAAATTTGGAGCTAAAATGAATAAGTTATACACATTTGAATATCTTCGGTTTTGAATAAATCCAGAAAATATTAAACTCTGACATGTGGGGCCTTGTCGTGACGAGTGCTTCGGCGGGGCGACACGTGGGGCCCAGCGGCGATGGCTCACGCCTGCCCCGCGTGGCCACGGCATGCGGGTCCATTGTCACCGCTCGGGCGTATCTTGCGATCGTGACGGTGGGACCCACACATCACCGTGGTGTAGCACCCGACCTAACATAGGCACGAAATGCTACTAACTATCCACAATAAAACAACAACTAATATAGGTTACCTAAAAATTTCGGCATAACCTCCTTTGTTTATTAACGGATGGCGGTTTAAATAAGAATGAATAGCACAAGTTCTAAATAATGAGCGGAAAGATAATATCCAATGATACTAAGTCTTTATTACATTTAATCGATGGAAAATAAAGCGAACCAATTAAGCTAACAAGCCAACATGATTATCATGACTGTCTTTATTTCTTATTGAAGGAATAGTGCACGTGCACTAAGCTAATCCTTTTGATCCCATATATGCCATTCTCACATTGGTACCTAAAACAAATAAACAAACAGCAAGAGTGAGTCCAACGACTCAGCAAGTATAACTGTATCAAATGCAAGCATGAACATTAACCCTCAAGTTAAACATATTACATATGAATTTCATGCTATGCATTATGATCAAAACTCCTCTTTCTCATCTCTTTCGCATTTTACGGTAATGCGGGTGTGCATCCGTCAATGCACACCCATGCCTGTACCCTCGAGTGCGGGGACCAATGCCCACACTCCGCAAGTGTGGGGACCTCGATCTTGATCACCGCATGACCAAGACTTCAACAATTCTCAATATGATGCATATATGTGAATGTATCAACAAGATAAACAGGCATTCAACATACTATGCATCAATTCCATCTCAAATAAATGCTATAATGTAAACAGAACATTCATAGCATTAACAACTCATAACATTACTCAAATTCATAAGTAAAGCATTCATAACTCAAACACCACTCATATCATCCAAATCATTCAATCACAGATTAATCATAGCAGGTTATACTTGCCTCAACCGCGAGACAACGAAGAACGAGCGGCGAAACCCCGAATCCGCTCTCCTCCTGAATAATTAATTAATAATTACTAACATGACAGTAGCGGGTTTCTAGATATAAAATAACAGCAACCCAATTAACCCAACAATTTATCTCAATTAAATCACTAACTCCCCTCGGCCAAATCTGCCCAACCACAGACAACCGACTTCCAAAAATCATAACTTTCAGTACGTAACTCCAAGTAAGCGTTCTTGGACTCTCTGTAAAGATAATTAAATTATCTACAAAAACTTAGTTGGGGAGACTCTCTGATTCGGCCATTTACTAACCGATCCAAACCCTTTTTTTAAAGCATCCAAATTCACGTTGGACTCTCTGGACAGCGCACTAAAACAGGCATAACTTTCGCCCAGAAACTCGAAATCCGGACTTCTTGACCTTTATGGAAAGCTAAGAAAATTATCTAAAACTTTCCTAACATGAAGAATTTCTGATTCGCAACTATTTCCGTCGCACAAACCGATCTACTAAACTCTGTCCAGAACTACTCCGATCTGCAGAACAGCAGCACTAGAAAATTCATAACTTTTGCTACACAACTCGGAATAACACGTTCTAGCACTCCCTGGAAAGATAATCAAGTCCTCTACAATTTTCTAGAAGAGGTCCAGACCTGAATCCTGACGGATCTAACCCAGAACAGCCGATTAACCCAAACTGTCACGGCGGTCCAGAAAACAGACGAAATCCAACTTGATTAAAACTCATCTAGAGGACCAACGGAGTTACCCTTGACGACACGAGGATGAACATGTCGGCGAACACGACGACGAACGACGGCGAACACGCTCGCGATCTCCTCCTCTCCTTCCTCCGGATCCACGCGGTATAGCGGCGAGCGTCGGCGGCGGCGCCGGGGAACAAGGCGACGGCGGCGAAGGCGGCGGCGAGCGAAGGCACCACGGCGCAGCGGGGCGGCGACACGGCACGGAGAAGGCGGCGCGGCAGCAGGCGCGCGGGGCGGCGCGCCGGCGCGCGGCAGGCGGCGGCGGCGGCAAAGAAGGCGAGGCGGCGGCTGCGGGAGCAGGCGCAGGGGTGGGGCAGGGTGGGGGCTGCCGGGGTTTTAAGTGGTGGCCTCCCTCCCTCTTGGGCCTAGAAAATCCCACAGGCCAAGCCCAAGCCCAGTTGTCTTAACTTTCGAAAACCCCCAAAACTCTTTTAATAAATCTTTTCACTTAAGTCCCCTCTCTATTAACTAAGCAATTAATAAAACATTTTCCGGGGTATTACAGTGAAATTAAAGAAAGCTCAACCTCGGTGCTGCGTGGCGGGGCTCGACGCAGCCGAGGGAGCCGGGGAAAGGAGTGGCGACGGTAGCCAATCCGCCGCTCGGTTTATCTCACCCCTATAGGGCAAATATACCTCTTAAGGTATACGGGGGAGGCGGCGAGGCAGAGGGAGCTCGAGGCCAAGGGAGGCGGTGGTCGTCGCCGGCGAGGGAAGCCCGATGAGGTCCGAGAGCTTCGTGAAATGCAAAGCTGGGCTTGCGGCGAAGCTGTTGGTGGCGACGGGGAGGACCGGGGATCACCGGAGGTGGGTCGGCGATGAGTAGCAGCGGCGGCTCAGGGAGGGTTCACGGCGCCGGCGAGCTACGGCCGTCAAGCTCGGTGAGAATCGGTGGAATTGCGGAGAGGGCCGTCGGCGGAGTTGGGGAAGAAGCAAGAATGCCGCGATCCGCGGCTGCTGGGCAATTGCTGTGTTGGAAAAAGGCAAAGGTGGCACGGCGATTCTTTTAGGCGCATCCGTGGCCTTTATAGCCGACCGGAGCGGGCGGCCACAGCGGACCCGCCGCGGGACAGGCGGTGCCAGCGGCGGCTCTGTCGGCGGCGACCGCGGGCGGCGGGCGTGGCGGGTCGTGGGCGGCGTCGTGGCCTTCCCATGCCGCGCCCACTGCGGGATTCCAGCGAGCGGTCGCGGCGGATCGTGGCGGAGGGTCCGGGCGGCGCGAGGAGGAGGAAGAAAGGGAAACGACGACAGGCGGGCCCGCTTGCGAGAGAGAGAGGCGCGGAGAGGGATCCGCGGGCGGCCGAGATGGCGCCGGGTGGTGCGTGGCGCCATCCGGACCGGACGCGTCGGCCGAGGGAGAGGGAGGCGGATCCGGGCGGCGTGGACGGAATCGCCCGTGCAGCGTCGGTAGGGATTCGGTTGTTGATTTTAAATTTCCAGAAATGCTAGAAGGCTTAATATAAGTCGGAAAAATATGAAATTACCTCCAAAAATTCTAGAAAAATTCGCAGAAGTTCCCAGACATATTTTGGGTTTAACAAAATTAATTCCCACTGAGATGACCATTATATTTACAATCTATGGGCCCACAACTGGACCCTTTTCTCTTTCTTTTTATTTTTCTCCTCTTTTCTTTTATAAGGTTTGTGATATTACTATTTTGTGTACAAATATTCCTTTGGCACTGTGACCAACTTATTTATGTTACTTTTGAAAATCTTTATCATGGATCATCTTTTCAGATTCGAATTCAAATTTAGAATTTCCTATTAATTAAACAGATGGGCTCTTCCACATAATTCTTCAGGTAAACACCTTCAAAACCCAACTTAACACAACATTCTATAGAATATTCTACAACACTTTATTATACAGAGCCTCTAAGTTTTCAGGATGTTACAGTGTATCTCTCACACTCTCAGTTTGGATGCTCTCAAACTCACATATGGTGAAATCACACAACTCGCTCTTTTTAACACTCTCACTCAATTTGGTTATGTGGCTCTCATTCTCACATGGGTTTTGATGCATCTCAATTATTGTATGTATCATTGGGACAACACAAGATGTCTCCTTTACCGAAGAGAAAGTCCCATGCTCGGTCATCTTCTCATGTGTCACACTAGTGGAACCATAAGAGCTAAAGTATGGACATGGATTGAACCGTGATGTACGTCTCTCCATAAGTCTCTTCTCCTGCTTAATAGCATAATTCACAATATCATCCATGCTATTAAAATATTTATGTTGAAATGCAGTGGTGATCTCAAAATTCAAGCCTCCTTTGAAGTATGCCATCTCTTTAAATTCACTAGTGACTCTCTGCGACATAGCGCATCTTGCGGTGAAAATAATAATCTTGAACTGTATTACTCCCTTGTGTGATACCTTCCAAATGATGGAGCAATCCCCACTCATAATAGGATGGCACAAACTCGTTTCTCATGATCACCTTCAAACCTCGTTTTCCAGATAATTGTTGCCACCAACTATAAGCATAGTCTTTAAACTGTATAGTGGCTCGGATCACTTCTTGTTCTTTGGGAAGCTTCTGAACACTAAACTCTTTCTCCAATCGCCATTCCCACTCAAGATACTCCTCTGGGTCTTCACTTCCACAGAACAGAAGAGATAAATTGTTGGGTTTGGAATCGCACCATGAGGAACGAAATACTGAAAATTCATTCCTATTTGGTTCACACCGAGAGAAACGAATTGTTGAATATCCTGTCATGGTTAGTTATGCAACATATATATATATATATGTGGAAATCACTCAATCTCACTATTTTCTCTCCCAAGTAAAGTTCTTACCTTTCCGAAGTGAATTGAGGCTAAAAGCAACTTACACTTGGTGGTGGCTATAGTAACAAGTGATGATCAAGCGGATTTAAAAGTGACTCACAATTTCACGGCAAAGGATATTTTGTGGAGCTTGGTTAGTAAGTATTTATCCTACACGATCTGATTTCTCGATGTTATAAAATTAAGTAATAATCCAAGCTAGAAAGTATTGCCTATGTGCTGATCCAATAGATATAAGTGAAGTGTATGAACGCACACGCAAAGATCAATGTGACTTAATGCAAATAAAGGAGTGAGCTAATTGAAAGCAATCTGAAAGTAAGGAACACAAATAGCTCGTTTTGCATCAAGTACTAGGAGAGACGCTAGCCAATTGCAAGAATAAGAGTAGAAGGCACAAGATTGCTCAAGAATTTAAGTCACTCAAACTGAAATTATGAACTCGAACCACTCACCCAATCAGCCTTCTCTCTCTTCTTTTTTTTGCTCACTTCTTTTTTTTTTGCTATCGTGCCACTGATCCAAATATATTCAAATCACTGTTCTGAGTCTATTGAGGTATGTGGGTCACAAACTTTGATTTTTTTATCGGCCGGAGTGGGTGATGTACAAGCCCAATATTCAGCTATAAGTATTCGGGAGTAGCCCACAATGCAATACCAATGACTAGTCTCAAGTATTCAAAGGATATGAGTAAAGCTCGTTTGTATGGTGTTCGGCTATATGGTGTTCAAAGAAGCCAACGTGAACACTAACTCCTCTCTTGGATTTCGGATAGCACCTCCCTAGAGTTGGTTTCGGATAGCAACTTCCAAACGGATTCGGAAGTGGACAACTAGCCATAACCGACTTGGATTCTAGGGTGGTATGGGAGGAGTTGTAGACATATACTCAACTTCAAGAGTAAATTGAATCTACTTTTTTATGGGGACACAAGATCAAGTTACGCGAAGGAACACAAAGATCAGCACGTAAACAAAATTTCTAATGGATCAAGACTTAATAAAACCCAAGAAAATAGCAGATGTGAAACTAGGATTTGAATTTTTTTTGTGTGTTTTCAGTTTATGGACTATCGGATAACAAGTAATAAAATAAAATTTAAAGGGATAAGATCCTACCGAGTAAACCGCACTCTGATACCATGATGATACGGGGTCGCCCGATCTTCTCGACGTAGGACGGATACTCACGGAAGTCTTGATGAATCGTAATGATCCTCCAATGCCAGTGCAAGGGACGAACACTCTTTAATCCGCCAAAACACACTCGTGTTGATTTCGCCGACCACCAAGCGAAGATCTATCGTGCACCCAATTCCCAACGGAAAGGCTGAACGATCTTGATTGAAGAAATCACTCCTAATTCCCTATGAAACTTCGGCAGCAATGCTAAACTCTAACAAATTTTAGTAGATTGATTTTTCTCAAACGTGGTCTGAATTTTACAGGGGTGGCGGCTGCCTTTTAAAGATATACAAGGAGAGTCGGCCAAACACTTGGAGGTCGAATATGACTCAATTACAAAGCCCTACGCCCACTTTGACTCAGACTTAAAAAAGTGATGTGACCTATTTCATAGTTTATGATCGACTCGTAGGGAATTTAGAGATGGGGCCAGATTCATCTGAAAGTAGACTTCAAGAGTTTTCCATAGAGTACAAGAACATCTCAATCAGACTCCGTTTCTAAAAGTTATGGCCGTTTTAGTAGGTGACTGTTGGGCTGTCTACTAAAAAAAGTGACGTGACTTGTTTTGCAGTTTTTGATTGACTCGTAGGGAATTTGGAGATGAGGCCAGATCCATATGAAAGTAGACTTCAAAACTTCCTATAGAGTACAAGAACACCTTAATCGGACTCCGTTTGTAAAAGTTATGGCCGTTTTAGTAGATGTCTATTGGGCTGGCCCGAACCAAATCCAAATTGAGTTCTGAGTTGAATCCGAGTTTGAATTCAGTTGTACATGTGGGAGGTCCGAATTGGGCTTCAAAATTTTGTCCAAAACTTGGGCTTTAAGTTCTTGGGCTTCTCCCCTTTTACTCTCCCACTGCGTGTGCTTTTTTCCTCCTTGATCAGCTGCATGGGCTGCTTGGCTTTCTCCTTTCCACCTCCATGGGTTTTGAGCTTTTTGTTCTTGGTAGCAAATATGATTACCCTTCTTGGGCTTCTCCATTGCTTTGGGCCCGGAATCATCATAATATTCAAACCTAATAATAAACAAAAATTTGGCATAAGGTTGTATAACGCTCCCAAGAATAGAAGAAAATTCATTAAGAAACAAATTCACCTGACAATATTTAATGCGGCTCAATACTTCTTTCCAGTGACAAAAATTTGGCATAAGGTGGTGGGAAGTCCGCCTCCCTCTCTAGACAGCCCACCAACTCTCTTTTTTCACTTTCTTATTTTTAGACAAATCCACGGCCCACACCCGCCTTCGCGTTTCAACGGAAGAAAGAGAAATCTCCACGAATCCGTTAAATACTTTTGGAAATGCTGAATCGATGTTTAGGGCATTACAAAGTAGCTAATCATCCTCTAGCCAACTGTCTCCTCCTTGCAATTGTCTTGATCAACGCCGCAATTGTAGCAATGCCTCTACCGAGATCCACACATCCAGGGATGGAACATTGTGCATTGACGTTCTAGTACCAGCGTGCACGGTAGGGGTTATGAGAGCTGGCGGCTATGGTTTCGATGGGTATGTTTCGGGATACCTCCCTCAGCCACACACCTCTCTGCCTCCAATCGCATCCTTATCCAATATAATAAGAGATCGAATCCCCACTTTGTAACACCCCAGCCAAGCCATGGCCTAGAATGCTACCAAACTAACAACATAATAAAGATAAACTAAATTACCCTACAAAATTTTGGCAGAACCTCCTTTGTCTAATTCCGAGGTTCCCACAAGCATAATCAAAGGATATAATTAATCGTAATCAATATAAGCTATACTAAGTAGAACAGCTATAAAACTTAATTAATGAGCGGAAGCAAAATAAGCAAGTTCTAGTTCTTTGTTACAATTTAACTTCTTAGTCATAAGCCAAGTCTCACTTGAGCTACTCAGTAAATATAATCTAATTTCTATATTTCTTCCATGGTGAATAATTCGTGCAAGTGCAACAACTCTAGTCTTCCTTTAATCCCATGCATGCCAATCTCATGAAGGTACCTAAAACAAACAACAAACAACAACAACAACAGCAAGAGTGAGTCCAACGATTCAGCAAATATAATAAGAAATTACAAGAACAACCACGATCATCATCTCACAATTTAACCATCAATCATATAATGAACCATGCTATGCATTATGATCAAAAATCTCTTTATCTCTTCTCTTTCGCATTTTACCGGTAATGCGGAGTGTGCATCCGTCAATGCACACCCATGCCTGTACCATCTGGTACAGGGACCAATTGCCCATACTCCACAAGTATGGGGACCTTTAGCCCGTCATGACATCAACATGACGGGGACCTCGACGCTTGGTCACCTCGTGACCAAGACTTCAATATATCGGCATGATGCATATATGTGAATGTCCCAATAAATAAAAAACTTGCATTCACCTTATCCATGCATCATAACTTCTCATAAACAACTTCAATTGCAGCATGATGCATATATGTGAATGTCTTAATGAATAAAACTTGCATTCACCATATCCATGCATCATAAATTCTCATAAAACAACTTCAATTGCAAAATACCATAATCAGTACCAACATGTCATTATCACAATCAAGATCGCATACACTCATAGTACCGATCAAACATCCACAAACCAGCATTCATCAACAATCACACTATAAAATTTCAACCAACATTATACTTGCCTTAACCACGCGAAAACGGAGGATGAGTAGAAGGTGCAGCCCCGGGAACCCGTCCTCCTCCCTTGAAGAAACGATGAAGAACACGACGAACACCCACGAATTTCACCTCTTCTCCTTGGTCCCTTTATTTCTTTTCTTTCCTCTTCCTCTTCTCCTTCTTCTCCCCTTTCCTTCCTCCTTTCTTCCCTGTTATCTCTGCCACGGCAGCACAAACCTTGCCGCGGCAGCCAAAAACCTCACCGTGGCAGCCGAAAACCTTGCTGTGGTGGAGGTGGCGGCTGCAATGGGGGGAAGTGGTGGAGGCGGCTAGGGTTGGAGGGGTGGCGCCTCCCCTCCCCCCTTGGGCCAAAAATCCTACCTGGGCCAAGGCCCAGGCCCAGGTTGTCCTAAAAATTCAGAAATCCCACTCAAAACTTGATATTTTATTCTTTTGTTTAAGGTCCTTCTCTCCAAATTACACAATTAATTCTCGATAGACTTTTGGGATATTACATTCTACCCCCCTTAAACAGAATTCGACCCCGAATTCTTTCCGTGCTTAGACTAAGGATTAATCACAACTAAAAACTTGACCATACTAACACGCATATCTGCGAATATTATCGGATATTGCTCACGCTTGCGAGACTCCAATTTCTATCTTGCCTCTCTCTCTGCATGCCTACGACCAAAACACCTTGACATACTTTAAAATTTTTATTCCTCCATGCCTGCACCCCGTGCTTAGATTCTGGAAGATCCGAGCGGTAAGCCAACCTCCCGATCCGAACCATGATCGTGAAAGGTCCAACGTACCTCGGGCTAAGCTTCCATTTGGTACCGAACCTCACCACACCCTAGGTGGAGATACTCTCAAAAGCACCGATCCCCACTACAAATTCTAGATCCCTTACCGCTCGGATGGCCAATGATTCTATCTCACCAAGTCCACTCGTTCAACTGTCTTTTGGACCCAAAGCGGTCAACCTCCGAATCCTCGCAACTAATGAGCGGTTAAATATACATAGGGTTATTATTTCCTTTAGTAGCAACCCACACAACCTGCACAACACTTAGTATCTCGTGTTTCACTCTCAATCGATCTCTTTGCCTTAACAAGGAGTACCTCCTTCAACCAAGGACACCAAATAGCGCTCGTTGTAAACCAACTCTTTTACTAACATAATACAATTGAAAATAAACGATTCTTATTGCAATCACACATCACCCACTCCCCACTAAAGAGTCAAATCATAAAAGAAAAGAAAATCGAGGGTTCAACACGAGAACCTCTCCACACTCCAAGTAGGTAGTTTGCAAGTAAACAACACATACGTCAAGGGAATCACTCAAATGTCCAACCCGTCCATTATATATATGTATATAAATTTTTTTCCGAACCGAAAAACCACACAAGCCAACTTAACATCAACTTCAAACCACAAAAGAATCTTGCTTTCATCACATAGCTCAAACAAGAATCAAAAGAGCACTTTGCTACCCAAATTTTTTCTCTTTTAGGAATAAACTTTCTCTTGAATCACGAGATTCCAAATCATCACATACCACACCAGCTCATTTCCTTTAAATTCGCAACATCGACACTATGTACAACCCGAGTGCATCAACCTCACCTTTGTAGAGGGACTCACATTGTTCTTACAATACATACTCTAGTCCACCTCTACCCACCGGTTATTTTAGTGAATAATTTCCAATACACCTCATCGTTAGTTTCACCCACAATCTCTTCACCACAATTATCTAAGGATAAACGACCATGGAATTCTCAGTCCACACACTCGTTTACTACACCGAAGGATATTATCATGGTATATCACACTATTTAGAATCCACCCATTCCACTATTCTCACACAACATCATTAGCCTCCAAGGTCCTAGCATAGATCACCAAACCAAAATTTTCCATCTCCAAGGTTCCTATACATGTACTTCGATAAAATTGATACAAAGACTCTCGAATTACTTCGATAAAATTGATACAAAGACTCTCGAATTCGGTGACTAAAATTTTCACAATCAACTAAGTTCAATCATTATCAACTATGTAAAAACATATTCTCAACCTGATTATCTATAGGAAGATTCTAATCTCCTGGAGGGTTACTCACTGAATCCAAGTCATACATGGCAATAATTTTCAACAATTTCTACTATCCCAAAAATTCCCATAACAGTCCGACTTCTTCACAATTATAATCTCATTACTATACCATCATAATCCTCCTACTAACCCCCTACAAGTACCCAATCACGATACTTCAATAAAATTGATGAAGATTCTCATACTTTCAATAATTCTAATGTTCCATACAAACGATTTTAACACACTTGAATCACAATTTACTATAGGTTCTTCTAGTTGCAACTGTATAACTAGTTAGCTCCAAAGGCAACATCTTCCTTAAATCAAATCCTCACCGAGAATTATTTGACAGAATCAATTTATCACTCCAAGAATCTCCAGCAACTTGACACCCACAATCTCACCCACACCAATCACATAATCACACCGGCCAGTTACCATACATACCCTAAAAGGGCTTGCAACCCAAATCGGTTACCCCTTTCTTAGGATTGATAAAAGAAGAAATTCTTAGCATATGGGAAAGTGCTACCAATCGCAATAGGCACCAGACCGAGAGAAGTAGCAAAGATCTTAGAAAACAAAACATAAGATCACAGTTGAACACACAAGCCCCTCAAGAAGAGAAATATCCAATATCAACCAATAAGAATACCACGTTGTCATTTTAAACTCAAGAAACTCTTATGCAGTGAAGATAAGAAGTCAAGCACACCTCTAAAAGTTACACATCTTGACTCCACCCTCAAATACTTTTACCACAATCTTCCCTTTAACAAAGAGAACAAATTTCTTCGTTTATAGTGTTACCTTGACAATTCCAATGAAAGAGACTTAAAGACCACAACTTATAAATCTTTTAAGAACTAATAAAACTTCTCAGCGCGTTAGTTTGCTCAACCCAATTTCAGTTACCACCTAAGTCATGAGGTCTAAAAGGTCGTGTACACAAATCCCAAAACTTTTGATTTAGATATTATCATGGAAATTATCAAATCCTTTTACCTATAGAACATTCATCCAATAGGACAGAAATGTAAACAATCATAATAATCATTCTAGTTCTTTTTTTTTGCACCCTCCTCAATAACTACATGGGTTCCAATCATGTTTAGGCAATTTCTTAATCACAGGTCTTTAATAAACTGTTACAAGGCTACAAAGGGTTTTAATACACTCTTTCTGAACGGAGAGGAATTAAACTTCAGCACACGAAATAATCCAAAGAAATTCATTGATCCAAAGCTTTCCTATGTTAACGAATTTGCAACATAAAACTTTCATTAATAAAAATACCAAGCGAACAAATAAGACATATTTTCTCAACATGACAAAACTCCCACGAAGGGACCAACCTTGCAAATCAACAATGTTCCCAAATAGCAAAAGCGTCTCAATAGTCTGAAAACAATAATTGCTTCGAAGAGCAGGTTGAGACCAAATGTAAACCCTCGACTGCAATGAACCATCATATCAAAATAAATTCTTCTCCCACCACAGGATAATAATTAACCAATTCATCTTAAGGAAGAGAATAAACTTCTCTAAATAACTCGTTCCTAACTTCTGAAATTAAGTTGCCCAAAGAAAGATCCCTCACCAATTCAATACCACGAACAGTACCATAACTTGGCCATGCCTATGGCTGCACTGCGATCTCTGTCTCTCAACTTAACTATCACCACTCATAACAATCATATAGTCAAATCATGGGCACCAAAAGATCATCTCATAACAAGTACAAAGTCAAACATCAAGCACATATTCAACTATGATAATCGACGGAAGCGTAGATGCAATGCAAAACCCATTCCACCTACGATTGCTTAGTGTGTCAAATTTAATATTTCATTAACCATGGACCTACAGCCCGCTCTGATACCAACTGTAACACCCCAGCCAAGCCATGGCCTAGAATGCTACCAAACTAACAACATAATAAAGATAAACTAAATTACCCTACAAAATTTTGGCGGAACCTCCTTTGTCTAATTCCGAGGTTCCCACAAGCATAATCAAAGGATATAATTAATCGTAATCAATATAAGCTATACTAAGTAGAACAGCTATAAAACTTAATTAATGAGCGGAAGCAAAATAAGCAAGTTCTAGTTCTTTGTTACAATTTAACTTCTTAGTCATAAGCCAAGTCTCACTTGAGCTACTCAGTAAATATAATCTAATTTCTATATTTCTTCCATGGTGAATAATTCGTGCAAGTGCAACAACTCTAGTCTTCCTTTAATCCCATGCATGCCAATCTCATGAAGGTACCTAAAACAAACAACAAACAACAACAACAACAGCAAGAGTGAGTCCAACGATTCAGCAAATATAATAAGTAATTACAAGAACAACCATGATCATCATCTCACAATTTAACCATCAATCATATAATGAACCATGCTATGCATTATGATCAAAAATCTCTTTATCTCTTCTCTTTCGCATTTTACCGGTAATGCGGAGTGTGCATCCGTCAATGCACACCCATGCCTGTACCATCTAGTACAGGGACCAATTGCCCATACTCCACAAGTATGGGGACCTTTAGCCCGTCATGACATCAACATGACGGGGACCTCGACGCTTGGTCACCTCGTGACCAAGACTTCAATATATCGGCATGATGCATATATGTGAATGTCCCAATAAATAAAAAACTTGCATTCACCTTATCCATGCATCATAACTTCTCATAAACAACTTCAATTGCAGCATGATGCATATATGTGAATGTCTTAATGAATAAAACTTGCATTCACCATATCCATGCATCATAAATTCTCATAAAACAACTTCAATTGCAAAATACCATAATCGGTACCAACATGTCATTATCACAATCAAGATCGCATACACTCATAGTACCGATCAAACATCCACAAACCAGCATTCATCAACAATCACACTATAAAATTTCAACCATCATTATACTTGCCTTAACCACGCGAAACGGAGGATGAGTAGAAGGTGCGACCAGGAACCCGTCCTCCTCCCTTGAAGAAACGATGAAGAACACGACGAACACCCACAATTTCACCTCTTCTCCTTGGTCCCTTTATTTCTTTTCTTTCCTCTTCCTCTTCTCCTTCTTCTCCCCTTTCCTTCCTCCTTTCTTCCCTGTTATCTCTGCCACGGCAGCACAAACCTTGCCGCGGCGATAAAAACCTCACCGTGGCGTACCGAAAACCTTGCTGTGGTGGAGGTGGCGGCTGCAATGGGGGAAGTGGTGGAGGCGGCTAGGGTTGGAGGGTGGCCTCCCTCCCCTTGGGCCAAAAATCCCACAGGCCAAGGCCCAGGCCCAGGTTGTCCTAAAAATTCAGAAATCCCACTCAAAACTTGATATTTTATTCTTTTATTTAAGGTCCTTCTCTCCAAATTACACAATTAATTCTCGATAGACTTTTGGGATATTACACACTTAGAGACTATCATCCGTACCCTTATCGTTCCAGCCCATTAAGTGTGTAAACTTGTACATTCATGTATATTTGGCCATGGGCCAAAAACTCATTTCCAGTGCATAAGTCAGTAGCGGTCCCTAGCAGGACATAACGACTCCCAAACATACACAAAGATAATATCAGACGAGCCTATATAGTGCTTATGTACCAATCCTTTTGCCTCAAGATAACAGATCGAACTCAAGATGAAAAATGTGGCATCCTATGATAACTCGATCATTCACTCGAATCTGTAGTGGATTACTCAGTTGTGATTGACTCCTCAACCATATTCGGTATGGCCATGCACTTCCTTAATCCACCACATCAAGGGGCCCAGAGATATATGATGGGCAAATTCTATCTTGATCGCTTATATTCCTCCACATGTTTCATAGTATACCCGAAAGGTACCTTTATGACCACCCAGTCACAGATTAGTGTTTGGCAACCCCTAAAAACTATTACACGTGTAGAAAACAATGATAATCAAAGGTCTAAGGATCCTAGATACACTATGTATGAGACCAACTAATGACACTTAAGAATATAACAATTCCCGCAGTGTCTCATGGTTGGTCAATCCAACATCATGTTTCTAACATGTGTTCACATTATTTATTTGATATCCCATATCTAGGATCCGCGAAATATGATCATCAATCAATACATGTGCTAATCTGTAAATCATAATTATCCCACACACTGATATAAGATCAGGGATAATTTAGAATAACGTCAAAACATGAATAAAGAGTTTCACAAACAAGTCACATACTTGTTGATCAATATGAAAGACATTTATTTAAGGGATAAAATAACATCTTATTCAAAAGATCACAAAGATAGAAGTGATACAATCAATCACTAACAATATCCTACTTACACTAGAGTCAATCATGTAAGTATCTAATAACCATAACTCTTGTGTGCGCCTCATGCTTTGGCTATAAAAGAGGCTTTGTCAATGGATTAGCAATATTTAAATCTATCTACACTTTGCATATTTTAACATCACCTTTACCTACAATCTCACGAATGAGGTGAAAACGCCGACGTATGTGTTTGAATGTATGATGCAATGTAGACTCCTTGGCTTGCGCAATGGCTCCACTATTATCACAATAGAGATTCATTGGACCAGAAGCACTAGAGACCATACCCAGCTCAAAGATGAATTTGTTTATCCAAATAGTTTCCTTTGCAGCTTCGGAGGCCGCAATATACTCAGCCTCTATTGTAGAATCGACAACCATCTCTTGCTTGGAACTTTTCCAACTCACTACTCCTCCATTAAGATGAAACACAAACCCAGTCTACGATAAAAAAATTTGTTTATTGGTTGGAAGCTAGCATCAGTGTAACCATTTAAGACTAGTCTTTTCTCATCTCCATAAACAAGGAACACATTCCTAGTCCTTTTCAAGTATTTTAGGATGTTCTTTCATAGCTATCCAGTGACCTTCACCTGGATCTGACTGATATCTGCTCGTAACACATAGAGCATATGACACATCTAGATGTCGAAGGACACTGAGTCTTGCTAAGACTAATACCATGTAACATAGGCAAGAGACCTTCTTGGAATCCTATATGTTGAACCGCTTCAACACTTTGTCAATGTACATATCTTGGCCTATTCCAATTAGCCTTTTAGTTCTATCACTATAGATCTTTATGCCTAAAATATATGTTGTCTCTCCTAAGTCTTTCATAGAGAAACTATTTCTTAATGAAGACTTGGCAGATTCAAGTATATGAATATCATTTACGATCAATAATATGTTATCAACATATAGGACCAGAAAAGCAAGTGCACTCTCACTAGCCTTTTTATAAACACCAAGCACTTCTTCATTCTTGATGAAGCCAAACCCTTTGACTACCTCAACAAAACAAATGTTCCAACTCCGAGAAGCTTGCTTCAATCTATTAGATAGATCTCTGAAGCTTGCATATCTTTCTAGCATTTTAGGGATCGATAAAATGCTCAGGTTGTGTCACGTACACATCCTCATTTGGGTTTTCATTTAGGAAAGCTGTTTTGACATCCATCTGCCATATTTTATAATCGAAATATACAACAATAGCAAGAATGATCTGAACAGACCTAAACATAGTGACATGCAAGAGGTTTCATCATAGTCAACACATTGAATTTGTTTAAAACCCTTCACCACCAATTGTGCCTTATTGATATGAACATTTCCATCCATGTCTATCTTTTTCTTAAAAATCGACTTGCATTCAATGGTTTTTACACCATCGGGTGGATCAACCAAGTTCTAAACTTGATTATCATATATGGATTGAATTTCGGATCTCATGGTTCCAAGCCATTTCTCATAGTCCAGGCCCATCATCGCTTCCTCATAAGTCTTAGACCTACGTGTGGCTGGTGCCTCTTCTATAGGTTCTACAACATCTTGCATACTCTTTAGAGATTCAGTAGGAGTTGAAATATATAATGATGTTTCTTGAATTTCTTTGAGTCTCAACGTGCTCCCACTTTTAGGCAACACACACTTTGTTCTCATCACTTTTATAAAATTAATATCCTGTAATTTCCTTCGGATACCCTACGAAGAAATATTTATCAAATTTAGGTGTGAGCTTGTCAAATGTTTTATATATACTTCACATCTCTATATTTTGAGAAAGGACAACTCGGGACGCTTCCCAGTCCATATCTCATATGGTGTCTTTTATAAAATTTTTAAAAGCCAAAATTGAATTAAAAATATTTTTCCTAAGTCTAAAACAACTCCAGTGATTTCTGTGAATTTTTCTAGAATTTTTAGACTTTCTTTGCTATTTTCTAAGTATTTCTAAAGCCTCCTTGTATTTCTGAAAATTTAAAACGAAATTTAAATCCAAAATTGCCTCCAGCTGACACATGGGGCACCCAGATTGAATCCGCCCCACCGCCTGATTTAATCTGGGCCGTTCCCAACCACTTACCCCTTTGTTTTGAATCCAACGGCTTTGATTTATTTTCGGACGCGTGGCGCTCATCCGGCCGTCTATCCCACATGCGGGGCCCGCATGTGCTCTTCCTTCTCCCCACCCTTCTTCCTCCTCGCGCCGGCCACCATTAATGTAATACCCTGAACGTCGTTTCGGCGTCGGCTTTAAATTCAATCGCGGAGTCGCCGGTTTTCCGGTAAATCACGGGAAGGGAAAAATAAAAATTATAGAACATTGAAAAATGAATAAAATATATATATAATTAAATTAAAAACCTAGAGTGGGTGCCTAAAGAGTGGGCCGACCACCCGGCCGAGGCCCAAGGGGTGGCGCACCACCCCAAACCGCACCCTCCCCTTTTACCCTAACCGCTCCCCTCCTCCCCACAGCCGCCACCCTCCCTCTCCACCTTTGGCGCCTCTCCCTCCCCAGTAGCTGCCATTGGTGCCCCAAGTGCTGCTGCCATTGGAGGGAGAAGCAAGGAGAAGGAAGGAGAGGAAGCAAGGAGAAGGAAGGAGAAGAAGGAAAGAGAAGAAGAAGAGGAGGAAAAAAGGGGTGATCCATCATCTAGGTAATTTTTTCTCATCCCAAATCCTCTGTTTTTTCAGAATAATTAGGGTTCTTGGCACGGATTTTGAAGTTAGTTAATAGATTAATTGCCTGATTAGAGATTAGCTGCTGTCTGCCTGTAGTTTTGACCTAGTAAACGATTTTTCCTGTGGACTCTCCTAAAAGGAAAGTTGTAGAGGACTTCTAGACGCGTCTCCTATATTTATTTCGCAATTTTTGGCCATGGGATCTGGGAGTTACAGGGTCGGGAATACTGCTGTTCGTTAGGCGAGCAGATTGGTATAGACCGACGGTAATCTGTGAATTTGAGGTAGTAAATGATTTTTATGATCATTGTCGTAATTAAGAAAGTTGTAGAGAATCTGATAATATAGCTGCTATGTAAAATTCAGAATTTTTAGACTTCTTTACTGATGTTGGGACGCATTTGAATGCTGCTATCCAATCTGCCAGAACAGAGTTCTTCCCCTATTTTGGGCATTAAATTACACCTTGCTGTGGTCAAAATAAAAATATGTGTTCTACATGAAACATGTATGCCTTTAAGTGATGAATCCAGAGAGGTATCATTTGCTATATTGGATCAATATTTTTAAAGATACAAAAATGTTAAGCAGTGCTGCTGCAGTGGGTAATTAGCTGAATTGTTGAGCGGAGAGGAATTTGTGCGGGTTCGGGGTTCTAGCGACGCCTTTAATTATTTTAGTCATGTTTGTATACTGTGGCTGTATGCTGAGAGTTGCCTTTTGGATAGGTGGTCTTCTCCCTGAGCGCTCTTGATTTACTTCACTTCGTCGGATTGAGGCAAGTGAACGTAGCGGTAGTTGCTACCATTTAACTTGTTATTTTTTCTACTTGCAATTGCATTATTATCGTAATTTGATACATTATGCCATAATTGCATGATATTTTAATTGTGGAGATGGTAGCAAGTATTAATCAATTGATATGTTGATATTTTGCTAGTAGCCATATGGAGCTATTGCTTAATGTGATATCGTGAAACATGAAATTAATATGTAGTGGATGTGGATATGTTGAGAGCATGATAATGCTCCTTGTGGATGAATTAATTTGATTTATGAATTATCATATCATTCATGTCATATCATGTCATTTGCATATGTGGATGTCGCCGCACCTAGCCGCGACCGTACTGGTACAACATCGTATATTGCCATAATACGATGCACCTCTTATCTCGCGGGAAGCATCGTATATTACTGTAATACGATGCACCTCAATTCCTGCCCTAGAAAGAGTGATGTGGAGCATAGCATGAAAGCATTCATATGCATTGCATTGTGGAAAGATTCATTTGCATACATATGCAATATATTGTGGTGATGTTATTTTGTGGAATATACAACTTTCTAGTTGTAATGTGGAATTGGCTTATGTGAGCTATTTGTAGTGTGAAGATTGTGGATGTGGTCGTGGAATGAGATTTGTCCCTTGTGTACGGTAATGGTTGTGATTGTAGCATGATATTCTTTCCTTATGTAGTAATTGTTGATAGCAATTATGGATGTGAGAATTATTAAAGTAGTGAGATCATTACATATATTTTATTGTCTTTTGTGGTGATAGTGGTTGATGTTTTAAAGTAGTCAAACAAGATTTATTTGCTAATGCTTTACCGTCATTGATGGTAATTTGAGGTTGAGGATATAAACATTGTCAATTGTGGAAGATTAAATGTTGACGATTATTCTATTGTGGTTTGTGGAAGATTAAATGTTTCAATTGCATTTAATTGTGGAAAAAATGATTGCATTCATATGTCAATTAAAACTGAAGTTGAAGAGGTATGATTCATGGAAGTTTGTGGTGGTTCAATAATTGTGGATATGAATTGTGGTTGTGGTAGTATGGAATTATAAATGATGATGTATAATTGTTTGTAGTTTGAATAGCTTGTTAAACAGTTTGCTTGCTGAGATTCTATCTCATCCTTGTTTCCCCCTCCCTACAAGTGGACTTTGAGCATGCGTGGGAAGGGTAGAGCGGCACCACACTAATGCACGTGAATCATATTTTTATGCTGTAATAAAGTTGAAAGGGTTCTAAATCTTTGCATAGCTTTGTTTACATTATCTTAATAATGTTAAATTTGTGAACTATGTTTTAGATTAAAATGTTGGAGGATGTTTTGATTATTAAATTGCTAACACTATCCTGTTATTCCTTAGTAGTTTATGCTTCCGCTTATACTATCTTGTTTAGTATTCGTTGCCAGTTTAATTTATCTTGTAAATTGGCTAGTTGTGTAGTGGTTTTAGTAGCATCCCAAGGTAATGTGGGTCCTGGAGTGTTACAATTAACGCACGCCCCGAGCTTTTAAAAGAAAATCTTTTTCAGCCACATCCCGGCTTTGTCAGCCGCTACCACGTCACTCGTGGGCCGATTCCACGGTGAACCGAGTCAAGCCGTGAACCGAGTCCACCGTAGACCCGACCCCACCTGTCAGCTAAAGAAAATCTTTTTCAATAGAAAATAATAAAGCCGAAATTCTAAATTCCTTGCTGACGTCATAAATAGGATTTTTCAGTATAAAAATAATTTAGAAAATCAGTTTTTTCTTTTTCTTTAGTTTTAAACTTCCGAGAGCCTGTTCTCTTTCATTTTATCTCCGATTGAGCCCATTCAAATTTCTAAATTCATCAAAAATTCCAAACTATCCATTTATGTCATCCTTTTAAATATTTTAAATTTATTTGGTATTTTAAAATTTAAATTTGAAATTCTAATACCTAGTTCATTTTCAAAGCCTCGGTTCCATTCCAATTTTCTGTGCACTTCCAAAATTCAAATTCAAACCTTGTAAATTCGTATAAAATTATAAAGTTTCTTCCAGTATATGTTTTGTATTTTTGTGATTTTATTTGTTTTTGTTTATTCGTTTATTTTGGCATTTCATGTGTAGAGCCCGACGTCGTCGAAGAATTCTCAGATCCGCAGCAAGAAGGTCAAGACAGCGTGCAAGAAGGCAAGTCTCCTTTGAATATTTTGTACCTATATTTGAGAAATGTTTTTTATTATTTTAAATTTAATTGCATTGCTATTTACTTAAAACAATAACTTTTGTTTAAGGAATTAGACAATCCAACTTTGTTATGCCCTCGTTGAAGTTGAATACCATGTACCTTTGTAACCTTAGGTTTTCCCTTGTCTTAGTAATGAGAATATTATTATTCTTTGCTAATGTTAGAACGGTAGTAAATGCTTAGTCAAGCTACTCAACCTTTGTAACCTGAGGGTGAAAATTATATTTCATTGATCTAATCTTTTATTCGGAAATCTAGTGGCGAGTGGTGTTGCCACTGTTCTTTTAAAATAAACCAAAATGTGCAAATTGTTTAGACCATGGCGGATGGTTAGATTGGTTGGTGCAGGTTTAGCACAAGATTTTGTAAAGTGTATGTTCCGCCCTAGTCAATTAAGGATCGACGCTTGTGTTTGTCCAGACTGAGCATAACCGTACAACCATAAGTCTATATGGGTACGACCTAGCTGATTAACTTACAATAGTCTAGTTGGGGTATCACCAGTGGAAAGTGGGTGCCAGGGATTTACTAGTTATTCAGAGTGAGGGACAGAGATATATTGTACTCATATGGTGCAAAAGGGGGCTTCTGACTGCGGTGGATTTAACCCTTCAGCGGTGAAACCTCAACGGGTGGTGTCTAGCTAGATTAGAGTGAGGTAAAAACTTTGTGATATTTTATCTGGGTCTCATGCCAAAGGAAGCATGTTGACTATTAAGATAACTAATCTCTTGTGGGTAAAGTTGTACAACCTCTGCAGAGTGTCAAACTATTCGAATAGCCGTGCCCACGGTTAAGGGCGAGCAAGGAATGCATTCACATGGTAGATCCTTGTGTTTGGTTTTAAAGTAAAAGTTTTGGGAACCCGAGTGTGGATCAAACTCCCGGAGTTGTGTCCTGGCGGATGGAGCTAGTGTGGGTGGATGGAACCCATAGACTTGAACCTTGGTGGTTAGAGCCAGTTAACTAGTGTTGGTGGATAGAACCTTCACTATAATATTCTTGGTAGTTTCTATTAAAACAATTACGTTATTAAATAAATGCCTTAAAAAATAATTAATGGTAGTTGAAATAAAATATTACTTTGTGCAAAAGAACCATATTATCTTTCCTTTGTTAAGCCCTGCATCTACTGCACTTTCCCAAGACTTGCGGAGTACTTTATGTACTCATGCTGCACTCAAAATAAATCTCAGAGAAATATGAAGCTCAAGAAAGAGATTACGACTACTTCGCGTGTGGATACGACGAAGGCTTTCCAAAGTACTAGGCTATGTTTCCCCATTCAATTGCCTGTGGCGTATTGATGGGTCTTCATCCGAGTTTCTTTTGCTTCCACTGTGTTTTGTGAGGTCTTGAAACCTCAGTTGTAATAAAGAGGCCTTTTAGTCTGTACTCTCTATTATTGTTATAAAGTGTGGTTGGTTATGTATTCATCATTGTTTGACTGTGTGCACTAGTTTTGATCTGTGACTAGTGATGTAATACACAGACGGTCCAGATTCGGAAATCCAGTGTCGCGACAGGAACTACGTTGAGCATGTCGATGCGGATCAGCTCTTCACGGTTAAGCAGAAACCCTCAGAGCAGCTTCGGGAGTATTTCAAGTGCTTCGCGAAGGTTCGCTGCCAAGTTAAGGACATCAACGAGACGACCATCATCAACGCAGCAGTACAGGGCCTTCGCCCAGGACCACTGGCCATGTACAATGCGCGCAAGCCAATTAAGGCGGTCGCGAAGCTATTCGACAAGATCGAAGAGTATGTGCAGGCGGAGGAGGATGCGCGGCGGCGCAAGGGCGACGACTCCGACACCAGTCAGGTGGAGGACTCGTCGCAAAACGGAGACCCGCTGTAATATCCTGATCGTCGATTCGGCGTAGGTTCCTAAAATAATCGCGGAGTTTCCCGATTTTTCGGTAAATCGCGGGAACCCGAGTGTGGGTGGAACTCCCGGAGTTGTGTCCTGGCGGATGGAGCTAGTGTGGGTGGATGGAACCCGTAGACTTGAACCTTGGTGGTTAGAGCCAGCTAACTAGTGTTGGTGGATGGAACCTTCACTATAATATTCTTGGTAGTTTCTATTAAAACAATTACGTTATTAAATAAATGCCTTCAAAAATAATTAATGGTATTTGAAATAAAATATTGCTTTGTGCAAAAGAACCATATTGTCCTTCCTTTGTTAAGCCCTGCATCTACTGCACTTTCCCAAGACTTGCGGAGTTGTAGGACCGGAAATGGCAACAGAGGGGGGGTGAATGGTGTCTTTTAAATTTTGCCCCCAAAAGTATCCACTAAAAATTTTCTCCTCTCCAATAGCTAGAAAAGCTATGAAGTAAGAAGATAAGTGTTCATAGACAATGAAGAGAAGAGCAGCAGTCTGTAGCTATCGGCTTAGAGAGAACTGAAGAACAACCGTAAACGAAAGAGGTTGACAGAAATAGAGAACTGAGACTCAGGGCGAAAATCTGAAAAGGCAGACCGACAAAAGCCTAAAAAGAACAGATATTGTCGACCAGAAAAGGAAGCAAAAAGAAAAGCAAAGAAGAGAAGGAGCAGCAGTCAGGCAGTCTGAAAAAGAATAGTATGCACTGCATTCTGAGATTGCCGAAGGCTGTGACAAGCAGCAGCACTGCAGCCCGAAACAAACGGAACCTGTAGCTGACCGAAAAACAAAGAAGATACCTTCTCAAGGTCAGAAATCAGCACTGCAAGCAGATGATTAAACCGAAAACAGCAGATCAGAGACAAAAGAAGCTGTTCGGAGAAGGATGAGAAGATAGAGGACTGTAGTCCACCCGAACACATAGCTTAATCCTTTTTTTAAAGAGATCACACGCTTGATTAAACAAAGAGAAAAACAGAAGCCTGACTTTTGAACAAAAGTATTTCAGGGCAAAAGAGGCGCACAAAAGTAAAGACTGCTTTCTCAAAAATAAGAAGATGAGACCAGTGATCAAAAGCTTGAGGAGCCTGAACTTTCAGCAAGGAAGAGTCTTCAAATTGAGAAACAAAAACGAAAACCAAACCATTTTCCTCTGAGAGATTCAAGCACATGAAACTCCTCTGCTTCCAGAAACAGTAAAGCCCTAGTAATTTGACAACAGAGAACAGCTTTCTGTCCAGGGAATTAACCTCACGCCAAAGACTCAATCTCAAAGAAAAGGGAACTAAGACAACAAAACTTCTCTTACTCAGACTGAATCAAGAAAACCAACCAACACAGAAGGCAGGGAACAGATCCAGCTATAGTCATGAGCAGAAGTAGACTGAACTGAGAGGAACAGAGCCACACGACAACTTGAAAATTGAAGAATATGAGACTAAACAAGGAACAAGCAATCATTACTAAAGAAGGCTCAAGAAATGATTCAGAGAACTAAAAGATTAAATTAGCAGAGGTTTATATCATGTTCATCCCATCTCTCACAAAGACCAACTCACCCATACAAAAGAAAACAAACATCAGATTTCATTCCAACCAAAAAATACAAAGGATATAGAGGAGTCCCGATACGCATGGACATTAGAACAAGAAAGATTACAAGACTCTCAATCCATCCTCTCCCTCTCAATCCTCAAGAACACTAAGAGCCTCACATGCTTCTTGGGAGGAACACACACAAAATAGAGAGCAAATGCACAAAAACCCTCAAGGGGGTATGCAGCCCCCAACACCTATTTATAGCCCTTGGCTAACGGGTCTCCAACCCGTTACGCCGGCTAAACCCTAACGGAGCCGTCTCCCACTTGTGCAGCCTCGCGAAATTACCGATTCGCCCCTCCTGCACCTTACGGGAAGCTTCCACGCTCCTTGTCGTTCACGCATGACTGCACCTGACTCCGACCGACTGGACCTTCGACTCCTCCTGAGTCTAGTCCCGGTCTGTTCCGTCGCACACGACCATGGCGGTATCCGACCGTCGAACCTCGACTCCTCCCCGAGTCTAGTCCCGATCCATTCGCCGTTGCCGTCGTGTCCACCTCCCGTAGCTCCAGCCCGGTTCCTCGTCTCCGGCCGCAACCACCTCAGCAGCCTCGATCATCTTCGACGTCTCCGACCGTCTGGACCTCAACACCTCCTATGCCTAGTCCCGGTCCTCCCACGCCTCACCATGACCTAGCTCCGAAGTCCTGCAACCACATAGACAAGCAAACCGTCACATAGCACCGCACGAAACATGAAAGCATAATAACATCAGTGACACAATATTAAGCCCAAACCTATCAAATCATCAGAATAATCATCCTAATCCTATTGACCAGGTTTGACCAAGTTCGACCGAGCCCGTTGCACCCCGCAACGACATGGTCCGAACCAACCAACTCAAACTCGACTTCCCTAAGCCGATGTCAATTACTCATCATACACATGGGATGACCTCACATGGTCTCTCAGGAGTACTTTATGTACTCATGCTGCACTCAAAACAAATCTCAGAGGAATATGAAGCTCAAGAAGGAGGTTAGGACTACTTCGCGTGTGGATACGACGAAGGCTTTCCAGAGTACTAGGCTGTGTTTCCTCATTCAATTGCCTGTGGCGTATTGATAGGTCTTCATCTGAGTTTCTTTTGCTTCTGCTGTGTTTTGTGAGGTCTTGAAACCTCAGTTGTAATAAAGAGGCCTTTTGGTCTGTACTCTCTATTATTGTTATAAAGCGTGGTTGGTTATGTATTCATCACTGTTTGACTGTGTGCACTAGTTTTGATTTGGGACTAGTGCTGTAATACACAGAGGGTCCGGATTCGGAAATCCGGGGTCGCGATAGGAACTATGTTGAGCATGTCGATGCAGATCAGCTCTTTGCGGTTAAGCAGAAACCCTCAGAGCAGCTTCGGGAGTATTTCAAGCGCTTCGCGAAGGTTCGCTGCCAAGTTAAGAACGTCAACGAGACGACCATCATCAACGCAGCAGTACAGGGCCTTCGCCTAGGACTGCTGGCCAAGTACAATGCGCGCAAACCAATTAAGGCGGTCGCGAAGCTATTCTACAAGATGGAAGAGTATGTGCAGGCGGAGGAGGATGCGCGGCGGCGCAAGGGTGACGACTCCGACACCAGTCAGGTGGAGGAGTCGTCACAAAACAGAGACCCGCTGTAATATCCTGATCGTCGATTCAGCGTAGGTTTTCGGTAAATCGCGGGGGGTGAAAATTAAATTGCATAATTGTCCAAACTTAAAAAATAAATTAAAATTTTGATATTTTGGGCTGTCCGGAAGGGTGGGCCAGCTGCTTTGGGCCAACCATCCCAAATGGGGGCCCGTACCCCGTCCCAAACCCTAGCTCCCACTTTATAAACCCCCTCCCTTGGCCCTCACCCCTTTTTTAAACCCCTGGCCGAACCCTTTCCCCCCTCCATCACCCCACAAGCTGCTGTCCATTGGTGCCAAGGAGAAAAAGAAAGGGAAGAGAAGAAAGGGAAGAGAAGGAAGATGAAGGGAAGGAGGAGAAGAAGAGGAGGGAAGAAGAGGGGTGATCCCAAGGGATCATCTAGGTAATTTTTTCACATCCTAAACCCTCTGTTTTATGGACTAATTAGGATTCTTGGCACGGAATTTGAAGGGGATTAATAGATTGATTGCCCGATTAGCGATTACCTGCTGTCTGCCTGAAGATTGATTCGCGCAGCGCGTCTATTTGCGTGTTTTCGACCCATGAAACAATTTTTTTTGTGGATCTTCCCAAAAGGAAAATTGTAGAGGACTTCAAAACACATCTTCTGTAATTTTTTCAGAATGTTTGGCCATGGGCTGTGGGCGTAGCAGGGTTGGGAATACCGCTGTCTGACAGGGGAGCAAATTGGGACAGACTGCTGTTCAACTGTGATTTAGGGGTAGTAAATGATTTTTATGATTATAGTCGAAATTGAGAAAATTGTAGGGAATTCAGTGATGTAGCTGCTATATACAAATTATTATTTTTGGATCCTTGTACTGTGGTTGGGACGCATTTGAATCTTGCTGTCCAGTTTAACAGAACAGAGAACTTCCTCTGTTTTGTGTATTAAGTTACACCTAGCTATGATCAAAATAAAAATATGTGATCTACATGAAAAATGTAGGCATTCAAGTGAGGAATCCAGAGATGTATCGTTTGCTGTAAACGGTTTAATATTTTTAAAGATACATAAATATTAAGCAGCGCTGCTGCAGTGGGTAGTTTGTTAAAACGTTGAGCGGAGAGGTGTATGTGCGGGTTCGGGGTTCTAGCGACATCTTTAATTTTAAGTTGCGCTTTGTAACGCAACTATTACGCACTCCGCATCCTCCAGTCGGAACCCTACATGCAAAACAACAGTGAGGCATTGCTCACAAAAGGTCGCATGCATGCATGTATGCATATGCAGCCTTTGGCCGAAGAACTTACAAGTAGCGGAGGGCTTCGGAAGGGAAGATACGGTCGGGTGAACGCCATCTCGCCGGGTGTGACCTCACTTGTGCTTCCAATGGCCAGAAAGTGGCGCCACCCCGTACATGGTGAACTCCTCAGCGAGGTCGCGCATGCTGAACCAGATGGCGATACCGGCAAGCCTCCGCGCCTTCTGTTCGTCGTCGCCCTTCGGCCTTACCCCCGGCGAGCTGTTGAAAGATATTGGTTGTCCTCGTCACCGAAGACCGCTGGTGCTCGTCACGGGGTGATAGAACCATCGTCGCATCTAGCCGGACTCTCACTTCCCTCTCGTCGCCAGCGAAGGGAAAAGCTTCGTGCACTGCGACCTCAACACGAAGTTGACACTACCGAAGTTCGACAGCGCCCCCGTTCAACCTTCTTCGGCTGGAAGCGCGCGTCATGAAGAAGGACGAATAGGTTAGCGCCGGCACAGACACCTTCTGTCCGCACCGCCCAAACAAAACAGCTAGACGGACTATCGCGTTCGGGGTCAGCTGCGCTAGCTCCAACCCGTAAACCCGTACGATCTCGCCGATGAAGAGCGTTGCGGGCATCCGAAGCCTGGCCTCGAAAAACGCAACAAAGACAATCGCCTCTGACTCACCCGGATGCGGCTCTATCTCGTCACGGCTAGACATGCGAACCCCTGCACGGTCCTCCAGTTTTTTCTCCCGGAGGAAAGTCTGGATCGTCTCCTCTGTAGCGAGACTTCGCCCTAGCACACGGGAGCAGTGGCCTCCTGACTTCTCCAGAGCGTCCCACTGCTTGTTGACCTGCGACGGCTCGCGAACCACCAGAGCATATTCAGCCGGTGGCGGCGACAAACCACGCTGGCTAAACGAGGCGCTCCCACTGAGCCGGCGAGCGGGATCTTCGCGACGAGCCATTTTCCTCCAAAGTAGAAGGTTAGAACAGCAGGAGCAGGGGTAGATTGCGCCAGCAGGTGAGGAGAAAAGAGAGCAAAGCAACGGCAAATGAACAACCAAGAATAATGCTCGCATGCCGGTGGCAACACTTTATAAAGCCCCCTTTACCTCCCCCACGATCAGAAACGTAACTGGCGGAAGCCCAGTGGTTCGGCTCCCCACGATCGGGAAGTGCAACCGCTAGCAGCCACGGGTGCGCAGTCGCAGGCCGCCTGACAGCCCACGACGCGCCAATCGCGTCCCGCGACGTGTACCTTTGCATCAGGACTGTGCGTACGGCTGCAGCAGCCCGCCCCTGACATGTTAGGGGTCGGCGCGATTCTCGCCGCCATTAAGACGTTGTCTCCGAACCGCGAAGCTGTCAGGTCATGTGTCGACTCCACCTCTTTAACATGACATCGGAAAGCACCTCTGCAACGAGCTAGCTTCGGACCCGTCTCCATGCGGAGACCCCCGCATTTGGCTCTCTACTACTATGCACGGAAGCTTGACCTGACCCGCGCCTCGCGGTGTCCGCAGCATGAGCCCGTCTCCACTTCGACCTCGACTCCGCTACCGAAGGGCCCCGTGGTCAAGGACGGCTTCGGCAACCCACTCAACACTGTATCCCCGACGCGGGGCGGAGACTACACCAAACAATGAGGCTCCATTCAACAATACAGAAGTTCACATGCCATGGGGACGGAGGGGGCCAAATGGCTCGGCAACATGGCTTCGGCCCATGAAGCCCTTCACAATGAGAGGCTCCTATTGTAAGGGTGGCCCCCACCTAAGCCCAGCCGGCCTATTAGGAGGTTGTAAGGCCCAAAGATGGGGCATGTACAATGACATAAATGCCCTTAGAAAGGGTGTTTACGTGTAAGGGTACCATTGTAAAACACTCCCCGTGTGACTATATATGTACACGGTCCAGGCCATGGGAAACCCTAAGCATTGCTCACCTAACTCTCTACTACCACATCTCCCTCTCTCTGTTTGGTCTGTAACCATGACAATGGAGATTAAAATATTATTGCTCATCCTGAAAAAATCAACAAAGCTCGGTGGCCCTTGAATAACTAATTTGCAGTCGTCAAACAAAAACCAATCAACATCTGTCTGAACAACAAAGAATACTTCTGTTATGTGAAGTGCTTACATTGTATCTTGCCTTGATACGCAAAGAAACTGAAGTTTGCTGATACTTCTCGTTTAAATCCTTACCAGCTTTAGTCCAATGGTAGAACTGCTCACTGGATGGAACCTATAAACCAGACATTATTCCTCATTTACTAATTGCACTTTGCAGTGACAGAGATCTTTAGTCTCATAAATTAGCAAAGTTTAAGACAAGATAGTACATTAAGCCTGAACATGAACAGCGATTAAGATATTTACCGCAAATCACTCTTGCATCCAACACTAGCACCATTAATGAAAAAAATACAACCTTTTCCTGTTAAAAGCCAATCAGTACAACTCACCGTTGGATACATGTAATACTTGGGTATCTTTTTTTAAGATTAGCATTATGTACCTGCGGTTACTACATCTAAAGAAAATAGAATGAATCTACATTCCATGTTGGAAATAATCTTGTTTAGAAGTCGTATGCAAATTTTGGTAGTAATCGAAGTTGAATTGTAATCGGAATCTGAAGTCAAAAGTCGAAGTCGTATAGCAGTCGGAATTGTTTCTGTGTTCGTAGTCGGAAACCGAGTGCAAGTCATAGAACATGGTGTAAAAAGAGAGGAGTCATGTAATCAAAAGTATGCCGAAAAAGAAGCCAAGAAATTGTGAGAAATAAAGAAGAGAAAAGGCAATCTCTGAGCTTTGTTTTGAGCAACCTCGTAGGCGTGGTCGAAGTTTTCCTACAACCATGGCAAACGTGGTCGCAGGGACTTATGACCACGGCAAAACTTCAGTAGGCGTTCGACCACGGCAAACCGGAAGAAGACGCCGTCGGGAGGTGATACGACCACGGTGAAGAAAGATTGAAGGTGATAAGAAGATATATGACCTCAGCAAAGAAATCAGAACATGGTCGTAAGGGCGTTCGACCACGTTGAAGGAAGATTGTACGTGGTCGAAGAAGCATTCGACCACGTTGAAGAAGCGCTGAACGTGATTGTAAGGGCTATCGACCATGTTGTGAAGTGTGATGAGGACATCACTTCTTCGGATATACACAACACTCCTCCACTTGATATTCAAGGACCAATCACTAGAGCTCGCGCCCGACAATTGAATTTACAGGTGAGCTCGTTCCTAAGTACTTCTTGTTGTTCATTTGAGAATCGATTACTACCTACTGATTTAATTATGATTAAGAACCATGGAGAGGATCAGGAAGTACCTGGAGAAGGGCTACAAGGCGCACAAGTCCAGCAAGGGTGGTCGAATCATGTTGGATGTCCAACTCAAGCCGACTTCGAATCCAATTCGGAGTCCAGGACCAGGCCGCACTAAAACGGACGCCAGATCGCATCCGGACTCCGTTTTGGATGTTCCACATATGTATGGAAAGCTGAGAAGACGTCCTTTCCAATGGCTCTGGTCCCATGCCAAAATTCCTTCCGAGTCAACGGGAATCGTCGAAACAAGTGGGCATTCAGAATCTGTCAGGGTGCTGCGACACCGTCTTTTGGGCCGTTCGGCTTTGTATCGTGTTGGAGTCCATTAAGGACACGTCCAGGGGTTTTGCACGCCCCTTACTCCTTTATATACAGCCGCCACCCCCACCATTAGGGTTGGATTTTGCTTAGATTAATTCTGTCTTTGAACAGTTTCACCGTTCATCGGTTTTCGAGACCCCAACTTTCGAGTGCTAAATCAGTACATCTGCAATTCAGTTGTGATCTTCCTTGTTCTTGCTTGTGTTCTATTCGCAGGCGAGGATTAGCCTTCTTGGCAAGGTCAACCGGGCTGCGCACGGTTGATAACCTGAGGAGACGTGGTGCTGCGATTGCGGGGTTCGGGACGTGTTGTTCGGAAGCCGGATCGAATTGTGTCGCGACTCCACCAAATCGAATATATCCAGAACCTGTTGGAAGATTGGGACCCCGTTCCTATCAAAGTGTTCGACCATGTTGTGAAGACAATGACCATGAAGCAGAAGCGATCGGAGTGATCGAACGAGAAACTAAGTGGCAAAACAGCAGTGAGAGGCGGTCGAAAGCGGTCGAAACCTCTCAATACCAGTCGTAAACACTTGTGAGCGGTCGAAAACTCCTAAGAGAAGTAGTTAGACTTCCAACACCTGGTATCAGAGCCATGGGAGAAACATCGAAGGCTAAGGAGAGTGTGACGATACAGTACCCACTCCTCAGCTCGAATAACTACGCCGTCTGGGCGATGAAGATGAGAGTCAACATGTGTGCTCAGGGTGTCTGGAGCGCGGTCGATCCAAACAAAAAAGGCAAAGTCATCGACGACCGGCTAGACAAGATGGCGCTGGCCATGATCTATCAGGCTATGCTTGACTCGATGATGCGGCAACTGGTCGGCAAGGAGACCACACGAGAGGCCTAGACTACTCTACAGATAATGCATGAAGGAGTAGATCGAGTAAAGGAAGTTCGACTTCAAACACTCCAAAGCGAATTTGAAGTAATGAATATGGGGAAGAATCAGACTGTGGAGGAGTTTTCTGGGAAGTTCAAAGAAGTCGTAAACGAGATCAAATCTCTCGGCGATGATCTAAAAGACGAGGTGGTAGTGAAGAAGTATCTAAGAATTCTGCTAGAGAAGTTCCTTCCAGTCGTGACCACACTTATGTACTCACAAGACCTCTCGAAGATAAAGGTAGAAGAGGTAACTGGGGCGCTCAAAGCACACGAGCAGCTCCTGAAGAGTTATCAAACTGATGACGGAGAACAAGGAGGTTACAACCAATAAATGTTGCTCGCTAAGGAGGACACAAGAAACCAAGGCAACCCGGACCAGACGGACTCACTCTATGGTCGTGGACAAGGGTATGGCCAGAGGGGAAGAGGTTTCCAGCCTGGAAGAGGGAATGGTCGTGGAGACCGAGGAAGAGGTGATGGCAACATGTTTCAAGACAATTCACACATCCAATGTTTTGAGTGTGAGAATGTAACACCCCAAGACCCACAATGCCCTGGGATGCTACTAAAACTACTCTACAGCTAGTCAATTTACAAGAACAAAATCTGACAACAATAAATAAACAAGATAATATAAGCGGAAGCATAAACAACTAGGAAATAACAGAACAATGAGAACAATTTAATATTCATCTCAACTTAAACAATAATAACCAAAGGAACGGTTCCAAATTAACATTAATAAGACGAAACAATTCTCTACAAGATAGCTAAACAAAGACTAGATTTATTTCAACTTTATTTCAGCATTAAGATTATAATACAAGTGCATCCGTGCGGTGCCGCTCTACCCTTCCCAATGCATGCTCAAAGTCCACCTGTAGGGAGGGGGAAGCAAGAGTGAGATAAAAATCTCAGCAAGCAAACTGTTTAACAAGTTACTCAAACTACAAGCAATTTAAACATCATCATTATAATCCCATACATCCACAATTACCATTTATGTTCATAAATATTTAAACCACCATAAACTTCTATGAATAATACCTCTTTAATTTAAGATTTAATTGTCATATGAATGCGTCTTTTATCCTCTATTAAATGCAAAAGAAACATTTAATCCTCCATAACCACAATAGATTAATCATCAACATTAAATCTTTCACAATTAACAATGTTTAGATCCTCAACATCAAAACACTATCCATGACGGAAAAGTAATAGCAAATCAATCCTGTTTAACTACTTTAAACATCATCCACTACCACTACCAAAGGCAATAAAACATATGTATGTTTTACTTCAATACATTATTATTTCTCACATGCACATTTGCTATCAACAATTAATATGTATATGAGAAAAGAATTTCATGCCGCAATCACAACCCTTACCATACACAAGGGACGAGTCCCATTCCACGACCACAACCACAATCCTCATACCACATATAGCTCACATGAGCCAAATCCACAACACAACAATGAAACTGTAAATTCCACATTATATCTTTCCACATCATATCTTCACCACAACATATTGCATATGGATGCAAATAAATCTTTCCACATCATATCTTCACCACAACATATTGCATATGAATGCAAAAATGAATCTTTCCACAACATATCTTCACCACAACATATTGCATATGAATGCAAAAATGAATCTTTTCACAACATATCTTCACCACAACATATTGCATATGAATGCAAAATGGCATATGGATGCAGTCATTCAAACAACAAATGAATGCATATGAATGCTTATCTTCCTTCCACTCTTTCCATGGCAGGGAATTGCTTCCCGCGGGAGAAGAGGTTGTACCGGTACGGTCGCGGCTAGGTGCGGCGACATCCACATATGCAAATGACATGATATGGCATGAATGATATGATAAATCATAAATCACATTAATTCATCCACAAGGAGCATTATCATGCTCTCAACATCTCCACATCCACCACAAATTAATTTCATGTTCCACCATATAACATTAAGCAGGAATTCCACATATCTACTAGCATAATATCAACATATCAATGCTTGCTATCATTTCCACAATTAAAATATCATGCGATCATGGCAACATATAAAAGATTAAGATAATAATGTGAATTGACAATAGAAGGAATAACAAGTTAAACGGTAGTAACCACCGCTACATTCACTTGCCTCAAACCGACGAAGCGAAGATCAACAAAGATCAAGAGTGCTCAGGGACAAGACCATCTGTCCACAAGACAACTCTCAGCACACAACCACAGCATACAAGCACAACATAATAATTATAAACATCGCTAGAAACCCGAACCCGCACAAACTACTCTCCGCGCAACAATTCAACAAATTATCATCTGCAGCAGCGCTGCTTCACAATTTCGTATCTTTAAAAATATAGATCAAAATACAGTAAATGATACCTCTCTGGATTCATGACTTAAAAACCTACAATTTTCATGGAGAACACCTATTTTTATTTTAACAATAGCTAGGAGTAATTTAATGCCCAAAACAGAGGAAGGACTCTGCTCTGGCAGATTGGGCAGCCGCGTTCAAACGCGTTCCCACGACAGCACAGAGGTCTAAAACTTCTCAAATTTATACAGAAGCTATATCTATAAATTATCTACAACTTTCTCAACTACGGCCAAGTCCAGAAAATTCGTTTACTATTTTTAAACTCCGGATTACCGTCGGACTGTAACAATCTGTCCGCCTACCAGACAGCGGTATTTCCGACTCCTTATCTCCCAGATCCCACGGTAGAAAAATTTGAAACAAATATAGGAGATACATAAGGAAGTAATATACAATTTTACTTTTGGGAAGACCTGCAGGAAAATTCGTTTTCTAATTTTAAACTACGGTTTACCGTCGGGCTGCACCGATCTGGCCGCCTGCCGGACAGCGGTTTTGGCGACCCCGTATCTCCCAGATCCCTTGGAGAAAAAAATTTTAAAAACAAACAGCAGATACATATGGAAGTCCTCTACAACTTTCCTTTTGGGAAGACCCGCAGTAAAATTCTTTTGCTAGATCGAAACCATGAGACAAGTCAGGCCATGCTGAATAGATCTAAAATCAGCCCGCGATTAAACTCTAATCGGGCAATTAAACTATAATCTCTCATCATAATCCGTGCCAAGAACCCTAATTATTCCTAAAAACAGAGGGTTTGGGATGAGATAAAATTACCAATCTGAAGAAATTCCCCAAAATTCTCCTCCTCTTCTTCTTCTCCTTCCTTCTCCTTCTCCTTCTTTTCCTTCTCCTTCTTCTTCTTCTCCAAGGGCAGCAACTCTTGGGGCACCCATGGCAGCATTAGGGGGATGGGAGGTGCCCAAGGGGTTGGGGCGGCCAAAAGGTGGGGAGGGTGAAGGGCCAAGGAGGGTTTATAAAGAGGGTGCTAGGGTTTGGGAGGGGTACGGGCCCCATTTGGGCCGACTGCCCAAAGCGGCCGCCCACCCTCCGACAGCCCAAAACATTCAAATTAATTGTTTTAATTTATTTAATTCATTTTACAATGTTCTACAATTTATATTTTTCCTTCCGCTGATTTATCGAAAAACCGCGATTCGCGATTGATTTAAAATCTTATATCAGAACGACGTTCGGGATATTACATTCTCCCACCTAAAAGGATTCGTCCTCGAATCTCGCTCCTCAAACCTCAAAACAAGAGAACAAAGAAAGAAAAGAGCAATGAAGGAAAGAACCATCAAAATGAAAGAACATCCCTAGGATAGAACATCCCAAGGAACAATAACTACGGGTTCTCACACGTCTCAAGTACTCGGGTCCTTCTTCTGCATTTGAACTTCAAGCTCCACGTCACCTCCTGCTCGGACTGATTCGTCAAGAGGGCATCCACATCAACTCCGATGAGTCCACGACCTACGCGGTTCAACACCGAGCACCCGCAACTCTTTTGTCGGCTCTGAGCGGCCAACAGATCCTACCTTTCTCACATAAATTTCCCGCCATAACTATCAAGCCACTTATCTAATACCATCCTCCTTCTTAGAATATTTTTCTCTATATATTATAATCGGGATAATACATTGTACCCCTTTTAAAGAATTCAACCACATATTCCACTCATAACATTACTTGAAGCACAAACAATAACTGTTACAAATGTAACATAAGCACAAGAAGAGTGAAGCATTCTCAAGCAACACACTAGCAAACAACCTTCCTTCAAAGCACCACGATCCAAAACAAAGGATTCACAACAAAACCATTCACACTCTCCAAATAAACATTTTGGAGAAACCACACTGCACATGCCAAGAGTGAAAAACACTCGATAGACCAAAACAAGCATTTTCTTTTCCTAACTGGAAAAGAATACATCACAACATATAACAACTCAATTTGCAGATGACCTCTGCCATAAACACACAGTTTAAACAAGAATTAAGAGAGCATAGTACTACTCAAGATATTAGTAATTTCCCAATCCATTCCCTTTGGAAATTTAACTTCCTTGAACCAAGGATTTCCAAATCATCGCTTAACACACTAACCAGTTGCTATACACCTCTTGAAGGTCTTTGCAACCTAAAATTGATTACCCCTTTCTTGGAGAGGCAAAAAGAAGAAAATTCCAGCACAAAGGAAGATGTTACCATCTGCAATAAACACAAGACCAAAAGAAGTAGCAATAAAATCTTGGACAACAAAAGATAAGATCACAACTGAAGGCACATGACTCCTCAAGAAGAAAGCATCAAATCTCAACCAAAAAAGAATACAGTATTACCATTCGAGCTCAAGAAGCTCTTATGCGGCGAATATATTGCCATTTGAGCTCAAGTAACTCTTATGCGGCGAGAATAAGAAGTCAAACACACCTCAAAAGAAATGCACAACTTGACTTTAACCTCCAATACTTTTACCAAACTTTTCTTTTAACAAAGAGAACAACCTTCTTTGATTACGGTATCACCTTGACAATTCCAACAAAACAGATTTGAAGACTGCAACGCATTAATCCTTTAAGAACCAATAAAACCTCTCAACACGACACTTTGCTTAAAACAATTTCAGCTACCACATAAGTCATGAGATCAAAAGATCGCGCACGCAAATATCAAAACTTTTGATTTAAATAGTATCATGGAAGTTATCAAATTCTTTTAGTTATAGAACATTCAACATTATCATCACAACCACATAGACCATCATACTAACATCAGAATAATACATTCTTAACAAACATCATAATATCCTCAAATCACGTCATAAACTTTTCCAAAAGAAACACAAGAAAATACTTCATCATGTTTCTATTATCTAGATAAGATTGCGGCTATTTAATCTAAGAAATCCTAGTGCATAAGCCACCATATTAAAGCAAAGCTCTTAACAAGATAATGCTAGAACATGACAATCTCACAAAACATGCTAGTATAAATCTCTCATTAAATTTCATATATTCAATTCTTATTGATGCTCAACTCTAATTTAGCACAAATTGATTGTACTCTATTCATTACTAGCAATAGTTGATTATTAATTTATCATAACAACATTCATGATCTAACTCTATTTAAAATCATAAAACAATCATGAACTTAGATTCAATATTTCTCCTTACGTTCAAAAATTAGAACGAAACAATTTTAAACTTCAATAATACCAGTTTGTAAGACAAGATTCTACAATTCAATACCTCAACCTTCATCTATTTCTTTATACATGTTTCAACAATTTAACATCGTGAAAGATAGATAAATCTAGTAATTGTACATGCTCATAAAGTATCTAAATAAATGACAGGTTAAAGGTCAATATTACCAAGGTAATATTCCAACATATCCTTACTTACTAATTTCCAAACGGTCAGATTAATTACTAAAGACAAAAAAATAATTCAATTTATCCAACATGATAGAAATTTAAACAAACATAATAATCATTCTAGTTCTTTTGCACACCCTCAATAACTCCATGAGTTCCAAACATATATAGACAAATTCTAAATCACAATTCTTCCAGAAACTATCACAAGGTGATATCAAAATAATAAACTACACTTCCGAGGATGCTAATTAAAATTAATTATGCAACATGCTATCATCTCAGCTTGACAATTCATACCTTATGAATTAATTTATAAGATTACTACCTTCCTACTTAAACATAGCAAAACACCACAAAGGGTTTTAACACTCTCTTTCAAAAAGGAGTGAAAATAAACTTCGACACTCAAATTAATCTAAAAGAAATACATAGATCTAAGACTTTCACATATTAATGGGTTTTGCAACTCAAAACTTGCATTAAAAAAAGAAAATACCAAGCGAACCAATAAGCCATGATTCACAACAAGAAAAACTCACACGAAGGGACCAACCTTTCAAGTCAACAATAAGCACAGGTAGCAAAAGTATCTCATTAGTCCGGAAAGAAACAATAACTGCTTCAAGGAACAGGTAGAGACCAATTGCATACCCTCAACTGCAAGAATCACAAACTCAAAGAAATTCATTAACTGCAAGAGGCCAAGAACTGGCCAAATCAACTTAAGGACAATAGCAACTTTTCTAAGAAAGTCACCCGCAACATCTGCAATTAAGTTACCTGAGGTAACTACATTGCTATTCCCATACTGCAAACAGTGGTATAACCTGGCAAATGCCAAGACAGCAAAAACAATCTCTACATATTATCATTGACAATTCTCACTCATAACAGTGATAGGAGCAAAACATAATCATACGAGATTAAATGTAAATCATCAATACAACATGTCAAAAGCATAAATGCAATGTTTGACCCATCCCATCCTACTGTGCACCAGTGTGTCAATTTAATAATTTAATTACCACGGACCTAAAGCCCGCTCTGATACCAAGTGTAACAACCCAAGACCCACAATGCCCTGGGATGCTACTAAAACTACTCTATAGCTAGTCAATTTACAAGAACAAAATCTGACAACAATAAATAAACAAGATAATATAAGCGGAAGCATAAACAACTAGGAAATAACAGAACAATGAGAACAATTTAATATTCATCTCAACTTAAACAATAATAACCAAAGGAACGGTTCCAAATTAACATTAATAAGACGAAACAATTCTCTACAAGATAGCTAAACAAAGACTAGATTTATTTCAACTTTATTTCAGCATTAAGATTATAATACAAGTGCATCCGTGCGGTGCCGCTCTACCCTTCCCAATGGTCGTGGACAAGGGTATGGCCAGAGGGGAAGAGGTTTCCAGCCTGGAAGAGGGAATGGTCGTGGAGACCGAGGAAGAGGTGATGGCAACATGTTTCAAGACAATTCACACATCCAATGTTTTGAGTGTGAGAATGTAACACCCCAAGACCCACAATGCCCTGGGATGCTACTAAAACTACTCTACAGCTAGTCAATTTACAAGAACAAAATCTGACAACAATAAATAAACAAGATAATATAAGCGGAAGCATAAACAACTAGGAAATAACAGAACAATGAGAACAATTTAATATTCATCTCAACTTAAACAATAATAACCAAAGGAACGGTTCCAAATTAACATTAATAAGACGAAACAATTCTCTACAAGATAGCTAAACAAAGACTAGATTTATTTCAACTTTATTTCAGCATTAAGATTATAATACAAGTGCATCCGTGCGGTGCCGCTCTACCCTTCCCAATGCATGCTCAAAGTCCACAGTAGGGAGGGAAGCAAGAGTGAGATAAAAATCTCAGCAAGCAAACTGTTTAACAAGTTACTCAAACTACAAGCAATTTAAACATCATCATTATAATCCCATACATCCACAATTACCATTTATGTTCATAAATATTTAAACCACCATAAACTTCTATGAATAATACCTCTTTAATTTAAGATTTAATTGTCATATGAATGCAGTCTTTTTATCCTCTATTAAATGCAAAAGAAACATTTAATCCTCCATAACCACAATAGATTAATCATCAACATTAAATCTTTCACAATTAACAATGTTTAGATCCTCAACATCAAAACACTATCCATGACGGAAAAGTAATAGCAAATCAATCCTGTTTAACTACTTTAAACATCATCCACTACCACTACCAAAGGCAATAAAGCATATGTATGTTTTACTTCAATACATTATTATTTCTCACATGCACATTTGCTATCAACAATTAATATGTATATGAGAAAAGAATTTCATGCCATAATCACAACCCTTACCATACACAAGGGACGAGTCCCATTCCACGACCACAACCACAATCCTCATACCACATATAGCTCACATGAGCCAAATCCACAACACAACAATGAAACTGTAAATTCCACATTATATCTTTCCACATCATATCTTCACCACAACATATTGCATATGGATGCAAATAAATCTTTCCACATCATATCTTCACCACAACATATTGCATATGAATGCAAAAATGAATCTTTCCACAACATATCTTCACCACAACATATTGCATATGAATGCAAAAATGAATCTTTTCACAACATATCTTCACCACAACATATTGCATATGAATGCAAATGGCATATGGATGCAGTCATTCAAACAACAAATGAATGCATATGAATGCTTATCTTCCTTCCACTCTTTCCATGGCAGGGAATTGCTTCCCGCGGGAGAAGAGGTTGTACCGGTACGGTCGCGGCTAGGTGCGGCGACATCCACATATGCAAATGACATGATATGACATGAATGATATGATAAATCATAAATCACATTAATTCATCCACAAGGAGCATTATCATGCTCTCAACATCTCCACATCCACCACAAATTAATTTCATGTTCCACCATATAACATTAAGCAGGAATTCCACATATCTACTAGCATAATATCAACATATCAATGCTTGCTATCATCTCCACAATTAAAATATCATGCGATCATGGCAACATATAAAAGATTAAGATAATAATGTGAATTGACAATAGAAGGAATAACAAGTTAAACGGTAGCAACCACCGCTACATTCACTTGCCTCAAACCGACGAAGCGAAGATCAACAAAGATCAAGAGTGCTCAGGGACAAGACCACCTGTCCACAAGACAACTCTCAGCACACAACCACAGCATACAAGCACAACATAATAATTATAAACATCGCTAGAAACCCGAACCCGCACAAACTACTCTCCGCGCAACAATTCAACAAATTATCATCTGCAGCAGCGCTGCTTCACAATTTCGTATCTTTAAAAATATAGATCAAAATACAGTAAATGAAACCTCTCTGGATTCATGACTTAAAAACCTACAATTTTCATGGAGAACACCTATTTTTATTTTAACAACAGCTAGGAGTAATTTAATGCCCAAAACAGAGGAAGGACTCTGCTCTGGCAGATTGGGCAGCCGCGTTCAAACGCGTTCCCACGACAGCACAGAGGTCTAAAACTTCTCAAATTTATACAGAAGCTATATCTATAAATTATCTACAACTTTCTCAACTACGGCCAAGTCCAGAAAATTCGTTTACTATTTTAAACTCCGGATTACCGTCGGACTGTAACAATCTGTCCGCCTACCAGACAGCGGTATTTCCGACTCCTTATCTCCCAGATCCCACGGTAGACAAATTTGAAACAAATACAGGAGATACATAAGGAAGTAATATACAATTTTACTTTTGGGAAGACCTGCAGGAAAATTCGTTTTCTAATTTTAAACTACGGTTTACCGTCGGGCTGCACCGATCTGGCCGCCTGCCGGACAGCGGTTTTGGCGACCCCGTATCTCCCAGATCCCTTGGAGAAAAAAATTTGAAAAACAAACAGCAGATACATATGGAAGTCCTCTACAACTTTCCTTTTGGGAAGACCCGCAGTAAAATTCGTTTGCTAGATCGAAACCATGAGACAAGCAAGGCCATGCTGAATAGATCTAAAATCAGCCCGCGATTAAACTCTAATCGGGCAATTAAACTATAATCTCTCATCATAATCCGTGCCAAGAACCCTAATTATTCCTAAAAACAGAGGGTTTGGGATGAGATAAAATTACCAATCTGAAGAAATTCCCCAAAATTCTCCTCCTCTTCTTCTTCTCCTTCCTTCTCCTTCTCCTTCTTTTCCTTCTCCTTCTTCTTCTTCTCCAAGGGCAGCAACTCTTGGGGCACCCATGGCAGCATTAGGGGGATGGGAGGTGCCCAAGGGGTTGGGGCGGCCAAAAGGTGGGGAGGGTGAAGGGCCAAGGAGGGTTTATAAAGAGGGTGCTAGGGTTTGGGAGGGGTACGGCCCCATTTGGGCCGCCTGCCCAAAGCGGCTCGCCCACCCCTCTGGACAGCCCAAAACATTTAAATTAATTGTTTTAATTTATTTAATTCATTTTACAATGTTCTACAATTTATATTTTTCCCTTCCGCGATTCATCGAAAACCGCGATTCGCGATTGATTTAAAATCTTATACTGTAACGACGTTCGGGATATTACAGAGAAATTTGGTCATTACGTTGCCGAATGTCGAAGGCACATACAATTCCATAACTGCAAAAAGTATGGACATTATGCAGTAAAATGCAGGAGCAAGAAGAGAGTTGAAGAAGCAAATCTGGCTCAAACCTCTGAATATACAGAACCAACTTTGCTATTGTCCCATTGTGCAGAAGACATGCCGACGTTGTGATGATAAATGAAGGGAGAGTGTTCCCAAGTCTGATGGAGAAGGGAGAGGAGACACAGGATCAGTCAACAGATTGGTATCTTGACAATGGAGCTAGCAATCATTGTTGGTGATATGCCCTAGAGGCAACATGGAGATGTTGAATATATCACATACTATGTTTATGATACATTGTTTTGTTCCTTGAAATAGACATTATCATTATTGATCAATGAGTATGTGACTTGTTCATGAGACTTTTAATGCCAAAATGTTGCTATTTCTAAATGATCCCTGATTATATTTCATATGTGGAACAAATATGATTCAAAGATCAGCATATGTATTGATTGATGATCATGTCTCATGGATCATGGTATGGAAATACCAAATCAATAATATGGACATGTGTTAGTGAACATATGTTGGATAGACCCGCCATGAGACACGCAGAGATTCCATGTGTCATCGGTTGGTCTCAAGTAGTGTTTATGTGGAATCCTTAGACTTGAGATCATCATGGTTCCCAAGATGCGTAGTAGCTTATTTTGGGACTACTAAAACTACTCCAGAATCGGGTAGTCATAAAAGTAGTCTTTGGGTTTGCCATGAAACATGTAGTGGGATGTGAATGATCAAGATAGAATTTGCCCTCCTTATGGGAGAGATATCTGGGCCCCTCGATGTAATGGATTATTAAAGTGCATGGCCATGCCAAGGTGATTGAGGAGTCAATCACGAGTTTATAATCCATCACGGAATCGAGAGAGTGATTGAGCTATTAAGAGGATGACACAGGTCTCGCCTTGAGCTTAATCTATATCGTGAGGCAAAGGGATTAGTACATGAGAACATTACGTGTTCATTGATATGATCTTTACGTATACTTTGGGGTTAATATGTCTTACTAGAGGCCGCTATTAATGTGGTGACCGAAAAGGTGTTTCGGTCGCGACCAAGTATACGTGAACCCTGTGGTCGCACACTTAACGGGTTGGAACACTAATTGAATGTGATTCGGATATGGGCTCAATTCGGATAGAGATTCGGATAGACTCCTATTGGGCCTCGGTCCACGAGGCCCAACTGAGGAGGTCTATATATATGGAGGCGAGGGGCTGAGGGGACACATCAGATAATCCCGAGCTAATCCCTAGCCGTCACCTCCAGAGCCAAACCCTAGCCGCTCGCGAGTGCTGGTACACTCGCGATCGGCGTGCCCACCCGGACGTGTGGATACCGGTGGAGGCGCGCTCGTTGCGGCGTTGATCGGCATCAACAACCTCTGATTGGATCGCTCGTGGTGTGGTTGATCGCGTGGAGGAGACGATCGGTTCGGGACGATCGACTACTTCCACTACTACCTCGGCGCGTGGTTGGATCGGCTTCTCCAACTCTTCTTCACTGCACAAGCGTCTAGTGGTAACGATCCATGATCCTCCTTAAGCATGATGTCCTTGTGTGCGCGGTAGAAAAGTTTTGTTTTCTGCTATCATAGCCTACGCGCCATCCATTAATCATATGACAGGAGCATACTCATGTTTCATGAGTTAGATGAGAAAGTGCTCGGTAAGGTAAAATTTGGAGACGGCTCAGCCGTCCAGATCAAAGGAAAGGGCACAATTTTGTTGAAGTGCAAGGATGGAAGTCAAAGACCGCTTCCAGATGTATATTACATACCAAGTCTTTGCAGCAATGTTATAAGTCTGGGACAGCTAACTGAAGAAGGGTGCCGAGCTGATTTGAAAAAAATTTCTGAGAGTATTTGACAGCAGTGAGCGGTTGCTAATGAAGGTACAAAAATCAGCAAATCGGTTGTATAAGATACCGTTGAAAATTTGGAGACCAACTTGTATGGAGAGTGATCTGGAGGAACCAGAGCAAGAAAGACTTCATCTACAAGCAGTCGAAGGCAAACCTAAAGTCGTAACGGGTAAATTGGCTAAAAAGCATGCCATGGCAGACGGTAGAAAAGAGATTGAAGTCGTAACGAGCAAAACAACAGAGGTGACCGGACGTGGTCGAGAAGGCGTTCGACCACGGCAAACGAAGACTGAACGTGGTCAGGAGATGCTTGACCCGGACGTGGCTCGAGTGGTCGACACTGACCACATATAATGAGTATAGTCGAAGAGCGAGCATGAGTAGTCGAAGGATTGGCCTGGGTGGTCGATACCGACCACACGCAACAGACAAGATCGTAGCGAGCGGCACAGAAGGTGCCCACTCGCATGCAGTTGTCTTTGGACACGCCCATGGAGACGGAGGAAAGCAAGGCGAAGTCGTACCAGGCGCAACTAAGGAAAAGGTTGATCGAAGCAGCGAAAACCTGGGTGGTCGACGCAGACCACATGAGCAGTGAACAAGAGTAGGAAGTCAGAGATGGATCCTGAGGCGGTGGGAGGAAGCACGGTGTGAAGGACGGTGGTCAAAAGTGAGGCCACACAACAATGAAAGTAGCAGCTGGTGGAGGAAGCGCGAGGAAAAGTTGCAGGGAGAAGACGACCAGAACAAAGGCTGTGGGAGCAGGTGCTCCAGCCCAAAAAGTCCAGCCAAGGAAGAAGCAGGAGCAGGAGAAGGTCAACGTGATCAAGGGAGAAGAACGGCATGATCGAAAGTCACTAAATAAGATTAGGGAGAGAATGTTGGAAATAATCTTGTTTACAAGTTGTATGCAAATTTTGGTAGTAATCGAAGTTGAATTGTAATCGGAATCCAAAGTCGAAAGTCGAAGTCGCATAGCAGTCGGAATCGTTTCTGTGTTCATAGTCGGAAACCGAGTGCAAGTCATAGAACAGGGTATAAAAAGAGAGAGTCATGTAATCAGAAATACGCAGAAAAAGAAGCCAAGAAATTGTGAGAAATAAAGAAGAGAAAAGGCAATCCCTGAGCTTTGTTTTGAGCAACCTCACAGGCGTGGTCGAAGTTGTCCTACGACCACGACAAACATGGTCGGAGGGACTTACGACCATGGCAAGGCGTTTGACCGCGGCAAACCTGAAGAAGACACCGTTGGGAGGTGATACAACCATGGCGAAGAAATATTGAAGGTGATCGGAAGACATACGAGCTCAGCAAAGAAATCAGAACATGGTCGTAAGGGCATTCGACCACGTTGAAGGAAGATTGTATGTGGTTGAAGAAGCGTTCGACCACTACACCATCGGATGCAGCCACCACCGCCCGTTCCCGACGTGCCACCACAAGATTTGGCCACCCCCTTCCGTTCCCAACCAACCGCGTCGATGCCTCACCACGCCCCCGGTGCCCCACCTCTGCTACTTCACCACACCAGAACCCTAAACCTGAACTCGCCGCCCAAGCAAGCCAACAAACCTTATCTCTGTTTGTCTGGTGCGGTGCTAGTGATGGTTTGATTGTTTGATTGGTTGCAGGACTTCGGAGCTAGGTCATGATGAGGCGTAGGAGGATCGGGACTAGGCACAGGAGGTGTTGAGGTCCAAAACGGTTAGTAGACGCCGAAGATGATCGAGGCTGGTGAGGTGGTTGCAAGCCGGGACGACGAGGAACCAGAGTTGGAGCTGCGGAGGTGGACACGACGGGCACCGGTGTGGTGGACCGGAACTAAACTTAGGGAGGAGTCGAGGTCCAGTCAGTCGAATGTCGGGTGCGGTCGTGTGCAACGAGTGGACCAGGACTAGACTTAGGGAGGAGTCAAGGTCCAGTCAGTCGGAAGCCAGGTGCGGTCTTGCGAGAACAGGAAGCTTCCAAGAAGGTGCTTGAGGGGCAATTTGGAGAATTGACTCATGGCATGTAAAAGGAAGCGGTCTCTGTTAAAGCAACTGTTGTCTAACTGTGTTGGCGGGTTGTCGCGGGTGTGTCTGCGTGGAAAACCCAGTGTTAGTTGGGGTTAACGGGTAATCCCAGTGTGGACTAATGGGTGGATCCATTAGGTCTAGGTTCGTGTGTGAGCCTATAAAAGGGAGAGGGGAGGCAAGAGTTAGGTGAGAGCAAGTGGCCCAAGCCCTGGCGGCTGGCGCCTCTCCCTCCCATGGGAGTTAGATCAAAGAGTGGGTGTCTCTAGGGTTAGAGACTTGTCCTCTCGAGAGGAGTGGCTGTTGAGAGTATGTGTTGGCTCTAGGGATTAGAGCCTGGTCCTCCCGAGGGGAGTGTCTGTGAAATCATTCATCTGAGCAATACATCTATCATAGACTCTGTGTCTTGTGTATCTCTTCTTTTTGAGTTTGCTTGGCTTGTTTTGATTTCTTCTCTGTTCTTCCTTCTCTCTGTGTTCTTGGCTATTTCTAGATCTTAGTGACATGTGGGTTGTACTCCAAGCCATCTTGGCTACCCTAGACCCACAAGCGGTTCTGTTATTCTCTCGGATTTGGTTTTGGGCGTTCTTGGTGAAAGCTAGTCGAACTCTCATTTCGGTTGCTAAGTTTTCAATTAAAGATCAGAGAAACCTCCTGAGGCCCTAACCATGTTTTGTGCAAAGATTCCTAACCATTCGATCTTGTATTCAAAAGTTATGAGGATTTTAGATCATGCGGTCGTGCGCCCACTGGCCTCCTCTATTCTACCGAGAAGCTTACGACCACATTCTATTCGACCTCTTCTCTTTCGACCGGTCAAGACTCAGATCGTTTGTTTTCATTCGCACTTGTTTCCAATTGCTTGATGGTTGTAGATCTCGTGGTTGTGTGCCTCCACTGCCTTACGAGTTCTTTTACAACTGTAGTTGGTTACAGGTGATAGTCGGTCTTCGACCACGATGGTCGTTCGACCTTGCCATTGGCTTACGACCACGTCGGTTGGCCACACTCATATTTCGATCTCGTTTGTCTTGATACTGGTGGTTATCGACTATAGTGTCTTCTACTTAGTAGTCGATTTCCGACCAAGTTATGTTTTGGTCGAGTAGTCGAATTTACGACTACTATGCAAGCTATCGACCACGTTGTCAGGCTTACGACCACGGTGTAAGCATTGATCACATTGTCAATCCGGGGTTTATTTCTCGATGCTACTGCTTGCTATGATATGTAGGATAATGCTTAGAGTGATTTTCGCTACTCTCTTCCCACGAGCGAAGATCGTGCATCGTTCTTGTTTTCAATTCTATTGGTTGTACGCCTCCTCTGGTATTTCTAGTCATTTACGACCACACCTACTTTCCATCGCTCAATGATTCTAAGTCATATGGTCACTCGGCTTCTCTGAAATCTCTTGTTGTTCGCAATTGCACGGACATCGACTACCGTGGTGTCAACCATAGAATGGCCTTCGACCACGTAGTATAAAAGCACGTCGGTCTTCGACAACGCTGGCATCTTGACCACGTTGGTTACGACCACGTTGGCTCGACCACGTTGGTTTCAACCACGTTGGTTCAGTCTCGTTGGTTCGACCACGTTGGCTCAACCACGTTGGTTTCGACCACATTGGGTTCGACAACGTGAGCTTCGACCACGTTGGCTTTGTTGACCACGTTGGCTTCGACCATGTTGACTTCGACCATGTTGATTCGACCACATTGGTCTCGACCACGTTGGCTTCGACCACGTTGGCTTGACAACGTTGGTTTTGCCATGTCGATTCCGACCGCGTTGTCGATTTCAACCACGTTGTTTGTTTCGACCACGTAGTCGGTTTCGACCACGTTGTCGGTTTCGACCACGTTGTCTGTCCCGACTACGTTGTCTGTCATGACCACCTTGTATCTCTGCTGAGTGGTCATATTAGACCACGTTGTGCTTCCGTCGAGTGGTCGTAATTCGACCACACAGTACTCAGATCTGGTCGTACGATGGTCTGTGTTCCTCTGTTTTCTAGTAGATTGCATATTCTAATCTTCATGGCTTTGTAGCTGTTGGAGAAAAAGGAATATGTGAATATTTAGAGGAAAAATCTTTAGACACCATTCACCCTCCCCCTCTGTTGTCTCATCTGGTCCTACAAGTGGTATCAGAGTAAGGTTGGCTCTGTATTTGATTTTAACCGATCTTGAGCATGGCAACTAGTAGGGAACAGTGTGAGCTTTTATTTGCAAGAAACCACAAGTGTGAGTTGTGTGGTACATTCTTTACCATTGGTTGTTCAAGTGCTAGGGAGGAGAAGGTTTGGAATCCATGGATGATCATGAGCAAGGAATTTACGACCGCATTGTGACCCCTTTGATCACTCCTCACTGCCCCGACCACGTAGTCGTAAACTTCAGCTGAAGATTACGACCACATTCATGACCGTAGTAGTAACACATTATGACCACGTTGTGATTCTATCGAGCGCAGTGGAGGTGACCCGTGTGGTTGCAGGCAGTCTGTTACGACCATAGAGATCAGGCAGAGGTGTCTACTGGAGCAGGAGCTGTGGTCGTTGATGTAACCACGCCACAAACACATAAGACCATACCGTCCAATATCAAGATTGAACTAAAGGTGAATTCGTTTCTTCAGCTTCAACATAGTTTAAATGAGAATATAATGCTACCTAATGATAAAAATATATATTTTTATAGCACCACATCACTTTTACACCAATTCAAGCAAGAGATCAAGTTGGACATGTTTTGGAATCCAATTCGGCCTCCAGATCAATTCGGATTCAGCCTGACAGGCCTAACTTCAAATGCACATAACTTTCACATACGAAGTCTGTTTGAGGTCCACGAGTACTTGTTGGAAAGATTTTCTCGTCCTATTTCCAATGGATCTTGTTACACATCTAAATTCCTTCTGTACACACCACAATCAGCAAAAGAGTCTGCATTGGTTCGTACTAGAATCGGATTCGGACTGCTGCGATGTTGTCAAGTTCAAACGGACATAACTTTTTCATACAGACTCCGTTTGGGACGTTCTTGGACTTCATGGAAATCTTATGAAGTCTACTTTCTGAAGGAACAAACTCCATATTTAAATTCTATCTGATCTGACCGCAATCGTCAAAAGTGTCCGCGTTGGTTCGTACTGGAATCGGATTCGGACTGCTGTGATGTTGTCAAGTTCAAACGGACATAACTTTTTCATACGGACTCCGTTTGGGACGTTCTTGGACTTAATGGAAATATTATGAAGTATACTTTACGAAGGAACAAACTCCATATTTAAATTCTATCTGAGCTGGCCGCAATCATCAAAAGAGTCCGCGTTGGTTCGTACTGGAATCAGATTCGGACTGCTGCGATGTTGTCAAGTTCAAACGGACATAACTTTTTCATACGGACTCCGTTTCAGACGTTCTTGGACTTCATGGAAATCTTATGAAGTCTACTTTCTAAAGGAACCAACCCCATATTTAAATTCTATCTGAGCTGATCAAAATCATTAAAAGAGTCTATATTGGTTTCTAAGTCCGAGTTGGAAGGGTGCTGCAGCACCTCCACATGGGTCCATGGACCTTGTAACCCTATATAAGAGCCACCATCTCCCTATGCTAGGACTTAGATTTCGTTGAGTTTTAGTTTAGCCCTTGTGCAAACTTCTGTTCTTCAGTTGTGTCGGATGACCACCTGTCAAGACAGCCTTCGGAATCCCACCTTTCGAACTCAATAAAAATATTTGCAATTTCAGATTGCTTGTTATCTTGTTCTTGCTTGTTCTTCGGTTGCATGCAGGAATAGACCTTCGTGGTCAGGTCAACCGCGTTCCTGGCACGGTTGATAACAACTTGGGGTTGGTTCAGCGATTGCTAAGGTGCAAGCGACGTCGTACGGTTGTAGTCGAATTGCAAGAGTCACCTCCATCAAAATCGAAGTTATCATCCTATCGGAAGATCGGGACCCCATCGCCCCATCAGTCGTAAAGGAGTTACAACCACGGTCTCGCAGGAAGATGAGCACGCCGGTCGATCTCTGCTTTGCACCTCCTCTGCGACTACATCTTGGTGCTCTCTCTCTCTCTCGGTGCTTGGCACTCGGTACAGTGGCCTGCCTTGTTATACTCTGCTCTTCGACCATGGTGGACTTGACTACGACTTCTGAACTGAAAACAAGAGTACAAACTTTAACAGTTGCATTTTCATATCTAGCTTATATTGTCATTTTTTCTGAGATGGCGAAAATACTTTGAGGAGAGGAGTGCAATGATACGAGCACTGCATCTTGAGACTTTGTCACCTACTTCATTTAGGAGATGGATCTTTCTTGTAGTGAGCATAGTTCTATCGTTGTTAGCACTTGTGCCATATGTTTAAAAAAAAATCGCCTGATTTCGAGTCCGTATGCGAAAGTTATGGCCGTTTGAAGTAGGGCCTCCGAGTTATGGTTTTTGTGGAGGCCGAAACAAAAATTGGGTAGAGGCAATTGGTGGCAATTAGGGGCGAAAGCTCGGGAAAAGGTGGGGGATGGTGTTGGGAGATCACCAGACGCGATGGATGATTCAAACAGAGGGTGGGATATAGGTGGGAAATCAAAAATTGACGGCTAGGGTTTGCATGAAAGGTAGCGGAAGCAGGACAACCCGAAACAAAACACGATCTAAACCAGCAACACAACTCGATTAAGGACACAAACTCAACACTACGGACTCTGGAATCAAATTGTGCAAAAGGCTAAACGAGATCTAGGACAGGAAACAACCTATGACTACAATTTTTTGTAGGGCTTTTTCTTGGACTCTAGGATGAAACCGAAAACAACAAGATGGGGTAAACTCGAACCTGGAGGAACACCTGAAGCTCTGATTACCACTTGATAGGAACGGGGTCCCGATCTTCCAACAGGTTCTGGATATGTTCGATTTGGTGGAGGCGCGACACAAATCGATCTGGCTTCCGAACAACACGTCCCGAACCCCGCAATCCCAGCACCACATCTCCTCAGGTTATCAACCGTGCGCAGCCCAGTTGACCTCGCCAAGAAGGCTAATCCTCGCCTACGAATCGAAGAACACAAGCAAGAACAAGGAAGATCACAACTGAATTGCAGATGTATTGATTTAGCACTCGAAAGTTGGGGTCTCACAAACCGATGAACGACGAAACTGTTCAAAGACAGATTAATCTAAGCAACCTAATGATGGGGGTGGCGCCTGAAACAGCACGTAAGTGAGTCGAATGTTCATCCATGGACTTGCTATAAATCAAGATATCATCAAAGTAAACGACCACAAATTTGCCAATGAAAGGACGTAAAACCTCGTTCATTAATCTCATGAAAGTGTTAGGTGCATTAGTTAAACCAAAAGGCATGACTAACCACTCATATAAGTCGAACTTAGTTTTAAAAGCAGTTTTCCATTCATCGCTAAGTTTCATTCTTATTTGGTGGTATCCACTACGCAAGTCAATCTTTGTGAAAATTATAGTACCACACAACTCATCAAGCATGTCGTCTAGCCTAGGAATAGGATGACGATACCTTATAGTAATGTTGTTAATGGCTCTACAATCTACACACATACACCAAGAACCATCTTTTTTGGGAACCAAAAGAACAGGAACAGCACAAGGACTAAGGCTCTCACGTACGTACCCATAGTCTCTTCGGGATTGGTCCTGTATGCCGCACGGTTTGGCAAGCTCGCTCCAGGGATCAAATCAATCTGGTGCTCAATCCCTCGAATGGGTGGAAGTCATGGAGGTATCTCATCAGCGAAAACATCTCTAAACTCCTGCAAAAGGTTAGTAACAGGAGCAGGCAAAGTGCAAGGCATATTATCAAGAGAAAATAAGCATCTTTGCACACAAAAGCTAGCATGTATCATTAACATCATCAATTGTAGTAAGGTCTGATTTTGTGGCAACCATAACAGAATTTTTCAAATGGATTACTTACTGTTTTTCAGATTTATCATGTTCCTTAGCAACAGCAGCCCTCGCCCTATCGACCTCTATAATCTCAGCTGGGGTCAAAGGCAGTAAAGTAACTTTCTTTCCCTTATGCATAAAAGTGTATGTGTTACTACTACCATGGTGTAAAGCATCATTATCAAATTCCCAAGGTCGACCCAATAAAAGAGAGCATGCTTGCATGGGAACCACATCACAATCAACATGATCAACATAAGCACCAATGGAAAAATGGACTCGGCATGTTTGCGTTACTTTAGCTTTTCCAGAGTCATTTAACCATTGAATATGGTATGGATGTGGATGCGGTCGCGTGGTCAAGCCAAGCTTCTTGACCAAATCAGAACTCACCAAGTTGTTACAACTTCCTCCATCAATGATGACACGTGCACGCCGGTTCTTGATTGCAAAGAAGGTCTGAAACAAATTATGGCGTTGAAGTTTATCGGGTTGTTATACCTGCGTGCTGAGGACTCGCTGCACAATGATGCTCCATAGCGTCGCTGTGGACGCCCCACCAAGGACGAGGTCGTCATCACCACATCCATTATCGTCCGAGGCGCAAACAACATCATCATCCTCCTCGACATCCGGCGCTGATGTAGCCTCCATCTTCGTGGCGATGTATGCCCGCTGGCTAGGGCAATTCTTACGCACATGACCAAGTCCATGGCAGCGGTGGCACTGAATGCCGGAGGAGCGGCCCATTGAAGCCACGGAAGAAGAACTCTTGGCTGGACCCTGCAAAGAATTTTTGTAGAATCTGCAAGGCGTGTCGTGGAAGGTGGCTTGGTGGCCGCTGCCATCTTGTTCATAGGTGGTGGAGGAGAACGAAAACTCAAGAAGACTTGGCAGTCCGTCGATGTAGTCGTCATGGCGTGTAGAAGGGTCGTCCGGTGCGTGCCTTAGTTGATTCGTGTGTGCTCGCAATTTTTTTCGCAAGAATAGCAAGGTGGAACAACGGTTGTGATAGTAAATTCTTTATAATCAACAATGTCCTGAATTTTACGCCGTAACCCTCCGTAGAAACGACAAATCTTATCCTCCGTGTCCTCAACAATTCCACAACGCACAATACCCTTTTGAAGCTCAGCATAATAGTCTTGAACAGAACTATCACCTTGTTCTAAGCGCTGCAATTTTTTTCTCAATTCAAGTTTATATGAGGGAGGAACAAAATGATTACGCATAGCTTCTTTTAACCGCTCCCATGTATCAGGTTGTAAGCGCATGGTACTTATTTCATTCCACCAGATAATAGCAAAGTCCTTAAACTCACTAGTAGCTTGTCTAACTCTATGTTGCTTAGGACCTAAGTGAGAGTTAAACTTCTGCTCTACCGCCATCTCCCAATCAAGATATATTTCAGCATCATAAATACCAGAAAAAGATGGAATGGTAAACTTGACTTTAGCAAAAGGGTCATCGTTACCATGACGGTTCTGGTTATTACCTCCCATACCATGTCGGTTTTGCTGAAGACGACAACGTAGTCGTGCATCTTGTGTCGCCCGTCGATCAATGTTGCCATCTGCATCATACTCTGTGGCTTCATCATGATGATGGCCGTCATTGACAGGTGGCAGGCGTGCCTCCAATGTGTCCATCCGACCAGTGAGGTCAGCCATCCGCCGCTCCACCCGCTCAATGCCTTCTGTGGTGTTCAACTGGGCAATGGCGGCGATGATGGTGTCCAATCTCGCGCCGAGATTAGTGAGTGAAGCGTTTTGTTTGTCGAGCGCAGCTTGTAGCTGGCCGCGACTAACACATTTGTTGAAATCGACCGGTGTCCCGTCCCCTTCATCTCCTGCCATGGTTAGTGGAAACACAGGGAAAACAAAAGGATTATCCCTATCAACTACAAAGGAAGGGTAGTGGGAATCCGCAAAGGATGTAGCTTACCAAGCTTTTACAAGTGTTCTTACCAAAGCAAGGCAAATGATACCTGGAGAGTGTGATCCGGCGATTGCAAGGGTCAAAACTGTGCTATCCGGAAGTAGGTATATGGAGCTTGGAAGGCCAAATATATTAGTGGAACACAAAGCAATAACAGATAGTAATGCTGAATAAACGTCCAAAGCACTGGTCCTAGTTGCTGGTCTAAATGTGTCCTATAGCAGGTATGATATGAAGAACAAGGAGTCAATAACAGAATAGTAAAGCAAAGACAGCAACAAGGATGGCCAGGCAATGAGAAACTTAATTCAGTATAAGTACAAAACAAATGAAGCTATGTCACCTAAAACTGTGCTCTGTCACATTTTTTTGCCACGGATAGCACTCGCAGCACTATTCTAGGTGCCAAATTTTTTTTCTTTTTATTTTTTTTGTATTTTTTCGCAAAGCAGAGCACAGGAATAGGAACCACACAAAGTTTCACGTCAATCTGATGTAAGGTGTGGCCTACAGAAAATGATGAATGTGCTAAAAATTCGGATATGAAATTTCGGAGCTCGAGTACTTCACTTTCCAGGCCGAATTTGGGCAAAATAAATTTGCCAAACCCGACAAAGTTTGGGGAGATTTGGATGTAAAATTTAATTTCACCCAATTTCAAAAAAAATCGCCTGATTTCGAGTCCGTATGCGAAAGTTGTGGCCGTTTGAAGTAGGGCATCCGAGTTATGGTTTTTGTGGAGGCCGAAACGAAAATCGGGTAGAGGCAATTGGTGGCAATTAGGGGCGAAAGCTCGGGAAAAAGTGGGGGATGGTGCTGGGAGATCACCAGACGTGAAGGATGATTCAAACAGAGGGTGGGATATAGGTGGGAAATCAAAAATTGACGGCTAGGGTTTGCATGAAAGGTAGCGGAAGCAAGACAACCCGAAACAAAATACGATCTAAACCAGCAACACAACTCGATTAAGGACACAAACTCAACACTACGGACTTTGGAATCAAATTGTGCAAAAGCCTAAACGAGATCTAGGACAGGAAACAACCTATGACTACAATTTTTTTGTAGGGCTTTTTCTTGGACTCTAGGATGAAACCGAAAACAACAAGATGGGGTAAACTCGAACCTGGAGGAACACCGGAAGCTCTGATTACCACTTGATAGGAACGGGGTCCCGATCTTCCAACAGGTTCTGGATATGTTCGATTTGGTGGAGGCGCGACACAAATCGATCCGACTTCCGAGCAACACGTCCCGAACCCCGCAATCGTAGCACCACATCTCCTCAGGTTATCAACCGTGCGCAGCCCGGTTGACCTCGCCAAGAAGGCTAATCCTCGCCTGCGAATCGAAGAACACAAGCAAGAACAAGGAAGATCACAACTGAATTGCAGATGTATTGATTTAGCACTCGAAAGTTGGGGTCTCACAAACCGATGAACGGCGAAACTGTTCAAAGACAGATTAATCTAAGCAAAACCCAACCCTAATGGTGGTGGTGGCGGCTGTATATAAGGGATTAAGGGGCGTGCAAAACCCCTGGATGCGCCCTAATGGGCTCAAACACGATACAAAGCCGAACGGCCCAAAAGACGGTGGTGCAGCACCCTGACAGATTCTGAATGCTCAATTGTTTCGACGATTCCCGTTGACTCAGAAGGAATTTTGACATGGGACCAGAGCCATTGGCAAGGTCGTCTTCTCAGCTTTCCATACATATGTGGAACGTCCAAAACGGAGTCCGGATGCGATCTGGACGTCTGTTTTAGTGCGGCCTGGTCCTGGACTCCGAATTGGATTCGAAGTCGGCTTGAGTTGGACATCCAACATGATTTGACCTCCCTTGCTGGCCTTGTGCGCCTCGTAGCCCTTCTCCAAGTACTTCCTGATTCTCTCTATGGTTCCTAATCATAATTAAATCATTAGGTAGCAATCGATTCTCAAATGAACAAAAAGAAGTACTTAGGAACGAGCTCACCTGTAAATTCAATTGTCGGACGCGAGCTCTAGTGATTGATCCTTGAATATCAAGTGGAGAAGTATTGTGTATATCCGAAGAAGTGATGTCCTCATCACATATGCTTTCACGTTTGGCATCTCTACCTACTTTGTGAGCTATTCTATACCCTCATGCCCTTATATTCATGTGTTAGTCATAATTGGCATGTTGTGCATGTTCATGTGCTCACTTGTACCATATTAGCATGTTTTACTCTTGATACCTTCTTGTCATGCCTCTATGTGTATGTTGCTTAAGTATCCATGTACCATGTTATATATGTTAGTTTATTGGATGCTTAAGCTTTGAATTGACTTCATGAGCATAAGTAGAAAGTGTATATTAGAAGTCAAGATCATCATGACCTTGTGACTTATAGCATCTATCATGGTTTATTGCTTACATTTTGCTCCTTATGTCCATTCACCATTATTTATACATGTTAGCATACTTTTCATAATTTTGGTTTGTCATGATGTATGCTTGTGTATGGATAATATGAGCTTGGTTACATCTTGGATAGTTTTTCTATGTCATGATGCTATGTTTATTCATGCCTTCTTAACTTTTCTTGTATACTGCTTGCATCCATGCTAGCATATGCTTCTGTGACTTTTCCTTGTCACCTGCTATGTGTATAGTTGTGATTCATTGAGATGCATGTGTACCTTGATCTTATTCATTTCAGCTCTGACATGAAATAAACTGTATGACATCTTGGTAGCTTTAGTATGTTCTTATGCTTAGATTTCATGAGAACTATGGTTAGGTCACAAGCTTCTTCTAGAATTGGATTGCACTAGGCTTGTTGTTCTAGATGCTTTGATGAGGGCTACATTGAGCTTATGTGGGTATGTGTTCTCATGTGTTCTGTCATTAGTATTTGCGACGCTACTTTTATTGTCATATGTCTCAGTACAGGATCCATGCTTGTATATCATTTACCCTAGTACTAGGACACCAGTCGTCCCTGTGTTTGAACTGTAGGTTATGAATGAGGGGGAGACTGGTATAGCCTTTACAACCGCTCCATGGTCTTTACGACCACGTCGTAGTGGCTACGGCTATGAAACAGAACACGACTGCGACTATGGAGCAGACTCATCTACGACCACGGCCAAGACTCATTTTATGACCATGGCCAGGACTCATTATACGACCACAGCCTGGACTCGTATTCGACCTCCCTGAACTCAATTACGACCATGGCCCAGACACGACTACGACCACGGCCCGGACTCATATATGACCACAGCCTGGACTCATATTCGACCACCCCGGACTCGACTACGATAACGACCAAACTCGTACACGACTTCGACCACTCGTACATGATCAGGTCTATGATCACGACTACACACCGAGCGACTGTGACAGAGGTTTGTTCCCTGTGATCTTCAGTGTCTCAGTTCCCACCACTTGGCTTTGCATAGTATATTTTTTAAAATGGTAGGAAGGGTTCGATTAGACAGCGGGAGCCAACTCTAGGTGATGTTGTCTCAATCACACCTCTCTTCCAAATGGTTCTCTAGGATCTTTTACTACCTAGTTTGAGCTGTGGTTCTCTAGGATTCTCTTCTACCTAGTTTGAACCTTCTTCTTGGCCACTAGTGCCTTGTGCTTTGACATAGTGTGATTTTTGCTCCGTAGTATGAGGTTATAGGCTAGAGACCATGAGGATAAGGTGTGCTTGGGAATCACCTCTTTGAGTTAGAACCTTCATTTTCTGGATTTTATGCCTAATTCGTGGTTCTTCTCAATTTGAATGTTTGTATAAATTTTGGAGCCCTGACTATAATCCTTATTTGACATGATATCATGCTTTACATCTTGTCATGTCTTATGATAGCTAGCTAGATTTATCATGCTCTTCTATGTGTTGCTTAGCTTTTGCCATAACTAGCTTAATTAAATGTGAACAACTTGAATTAAATCATGTCTTGTTCGATCTTGTGACTAGTCTGGCTCCAGTGATCCTCTCATGATTCATGCCATGTCAAATAGGCTGAGTTGAATCTTGAATCTATTTTTGAGCTTTAGTTTGAGCTAAGTTTGTTCATTAGTAAAGCATGAGTTAGTATTAACTCTTTGTTCTTGAATTAAGTCAAGTAAATGCAAAAAGATCTCTTTTATGCGAAAAAAACTGATCTCACCAATTCTTTCTCATGAGATGGCTTTCCATTGCACTAGGCATGAACTCAGGGGAAGTTTTGGATGACCAAGATCATTTCCTTAAGCTTCTTGCTCAGAGTGGTCGTATAAGGCTTGAGATCTAGCATATGGTTATGAAAACAAAAATTCTTGTGAAAAATGGTTGAAACCAATCATGAATTTCTGAAAATGCCAAATGTGCAAAGTTTGCTTAACTACAAGTGCTATACTAGTGGTAAATTACATGGGATATCTAGTGCTTGAACAAAATATTTTATTTTTGAACTTGTAACACTCTAAATTGACTCAATTATAGCTTCTTGGTTCCACTTAGAATATTGACATGGCTTGACTCATTTTTGGATACCTTTAGCTAGACTATGATCTTGAGTGACTTGACATGTTAAACAATCCATTTAATTTCAGATTATGACTTATTTGGCTTTAGCTTGGCTATACATGGTTTGTCATGATCTAGATAGCACTTTCACCTTTTATGGCTTGGTGTAATTTTTGGAAAGTCACTTTGGATAATCTTCATGGCTCCTGAGGCTTAAAATGATTCAAATCTAGTTACATCATTTCATTCATGCTCTACCTTCTTCCTTGCATCTTCATGACTCTATTGCCAAAAGGGGGAGAATGATAGAGAAAAAAGTAGTAAGAGGTGCAAAAGGGGGAGAATGATTAAAAAAGGCATTAAAAGGGGAGAATGCTTAGTCATCTTGCTATGAAATTGGTCATGGTGAGCAATTGCTCTTTTCTTTGGACCATGAGCAAGATTGGACTTTTTGTGTGATTTGGAGTTTTTGTAGAAAACTTGACCTTTCTTTGTTTGTGTCATTTCACGCATTATCAACATGGTCATGGGTTCCTTCTTCACTTCTTTTAGATCATGTGTGGCTTTTGCATCTTCTTCCTTTTCTTTTCAAAAACAAACTTGTCTTCATGCCTTTTCAGTGTTTGTCAATATACTCATCAAGGGGAGATTGTGAGACTATGTGGAGGTCACCCCACGGTTATGATGAGTAATTGACTCTTGATCTAGTGAGATTGAGTTTAGTTTTTGAGGTTTGAGAAGAGAATGGTTTTCTCTGTAAGGTCTTAAGCCTCAGTGACTTACTTGGCAGTGGCATCTACGACCACTTTGTTCGACTGCTGCTGTGTATGGCTGGCATGCCTCTTCGGTTGAATAGTCGGCAGTCGATCTCATGGTCTACGACTTGGTAATCGTAGCCAGTGCTACGACTTGATTGTCATAGGTGATCCTTCGACTTGAGGATGTCGTTCTTGGGGTCTACGATTTTGTGGTCGAAGAGGATCGACTTGGTGGTCGTAGAAGCCCCTACGACTTGGTAGTCGTAGGTGATCGACTACTGGTCACAGAAGCCTTTTACGACTTGGTGGTCGTAAAATCACTTACGACTTGGTAGTTGGCTGAGGGCTTACGACTTGGGGGTCGGCACTACGACTTGGTAGTCGTAGGTACCTTTCGACTTGGTGGTCGCAGTCTGGCTTTACGACTTGGTAGTCGTAGCCTACGGTCGGTGGTTGTAGCTTTGACCGCCGCGGTTGATGGTCGGTAGCTTCCACCGGTCGAGGTCGTAAGTTGTAGCGATCAGCTCTGAGAGGTCGTAGCTTGTGTCTCGATGGTCGTAGCAGCCTTGTGTGTGGTCGTAGGCTGCTGGAAGGTTCGTGGTGGCTTGAGTGCTTCTCTGTCTTGTGCATTCAAGTGGTCGTAAGTGGTTTACGACCAGCTGGGTTGATCTTCGAGTACTTGTAGGTGGTGAAAGACCAGTGATTTTGCTGCAAAACTTGTTGGGTGTGCCAATTGATGGTCTGTTTGTCTGGTGTAGTGCTATATGATGGTTTGCTTGTCTGGTTGGTTGCAGGACTTCGGAGCTAGATCATGGTGCGGCGTAGGAGGACCGGGACTAGGCATAGGAGGTGTTGAGGTCCAGAACGGTCAGTAGACACCGAAGATGAGCGAGGCTGGTGAGATGGTTGCAAGCGGGACGATGAGTAACCAGAGCTGGAGCTGCCAGAGGTGGACACGACAGGCAACGGCGAGATGGACCGGGACTAGACTCAGGGAGGAGTCGAGGTCCAGTCGGTCGGATGCCGGATGCGGTGGTGTGCAACCACTGGACTGGGACTAGACTCAGGGAGAAGTCGAGGTCCAGTCGATTGGAAGCCAGATGCGGTCGTGTGAGAACAGGAAGCTTTCAGGAAGGTGCTAAGGGGCAATTTGGAGAATTGACTCAAGGCCTATAAAAGGAAGCGGTCTCTGTTAAGCAACTATTATCTGACTGTGTTAGCGGGTTGTCGCGGGTGTGTCTGCGTGGAAAACCCGGTGGTAGTTGTGGTTAACGGGTAATCCCAATGTGGACTAATGGATGGATCCATTAGGTCTAAGTTCGCGTGTGAGCCCATAAAAGGGAGAGCGGAGGCAACAGTTAGGTGAGAGTAGGTGGCCCAAGCCCTGGCGGCTGGCGCCTCTCCCTCCCATGGGAGTTAGATCAGAGAGTGGGTGTCTCTAGGGTTAGAGACTTGTCCTCCCAAGGGGTGTGGCAATTGAGAGTATGTGTTGGCTTTAGGGATTAGAGCCTGGTCCTCCCGAGGGGAGTGTCTGTGAAATCATTCATCTGAGCAATATATCTATCTTAGACTATGTGTCTTGTGTATCTCTTCTTTTTGAGTTTGCTCGACTTATTTTGATTTCTTCTATGTTCTTCCTTCTCTCTGTATTCTTGGCTATTTCTAGATCGCAGTGACATGTGGGTTGTACTCCAAGCAATCTTGGCTACCCTAGACCCACGAGCGGTTCTGTTATTCTCTCGGATTTGGTTTTGGGCGCTCTCGGTGAAAGCTAGTCAAACTCTCATTTCGGTTGCTAAGTTTTCAATTAAAGATCAGAGCAACCTCCTGAGGCCTTAACCATGTTGTGTGCAAAGTTTCCTAGCCATTCGATCTTGTATTCAAAAGTTATGAGGATTTTAGATCCTGCGACCGTGCACTCACTGGCCTCCTCTGTTCTGCCGAGAAGCTTACGACCACGTTCTATTCGACCACATCTCTTTGACCGGTCAAGACTTAGATCGTTTGTTTTCATTCACACTGGTTTCCAATTGCTTGATGGTCGTAGATCTCGTGGTCGGTGCCTCCACTGTCTTACGAGTTTTTTACGACCGTAGTTGGTTACAAGTGATAGTCGGTCTTTGATCACGATGATCGTTCGACCATGCCATTGGATTACGACCACATCGGTTCTAACCGCACTCATCTTTTGATCTTGTTTGTCTTGATATTGGTGGTTATCGACTACAGTGTCTTCTACTTGGTTGTCGATTTTCGACCAAGTTGTGTTTTGATCGAGTAGTCGAATTTACGACCACTGTGCAAGCTATCGACCACGTTGTCAGGCTTACGACCATGGTGTAAGCTTTTATCATGTTGTCGATCCGGGGTTGATTTCTCGACGCTACTGCTTGCTATGACATGTAGGATAATGCTCAGAGTCATTTTCGCTACTCTCTTCCCACGAGCAAAGATCGTGCATCGTTCTTGTTTTCAGTTCTGTTGGTCGTACGCCTCCTCTGGTATTTCTAATCTTTTACGACCATACCTACTTCCTATCGCTCAATGATTCTAAGTCGTATGGCCGCTCGACTTCTCCGAAATCTCTTGTTATTCGCGATTGCACGGACATCGACTACCGTGGTTTCGACCACAAAATGGTCTTCGACCACGTAGTCTGAGAGCACGTCAGTCTTCGACAACACTGGCGTTTCGACCATATTGGTTACGACCATGTTGGCTCGACCACGTTGGTTTCTACCACGTTGGTTCGACCACATTGGTCTCGACCACGTTGGTTCCGACCACGTTGTCGGTTTCGACCACGTTGTCTGTTTCGACCACATTGTCGGTTTTGACCACGTAGTCTGTTTTGACCATGTTGTCTGTCCCGACTACGTTGTCTGTTACGACCATCTTGTATCTCTACTGAGTGGTTGTATTCGACCACATTGTGTTTCCGCCGAGTGGTCGTAATTCGACCACACAGTGCTTGGATCTGATCGTACAGTGGTCTGTGTTCCTCTGTTTTCTAGTAGATCACATATTCTAATCTTCATGACTTTGTAGCTATTAGAGAAAAAGAAATATGTGAATATTTGAAGGAAAAATCTTTAGGCATCATTCATCCTCCTCTGTTGCCTCATCTGGTCCTACATTTTGCTCTGCTTATATGTTGATTTAGAGGCTTCCTAACTAATTTGGTAACTTACGTGTTGATTCACTAAAATGAATGTTTGTGAACCTTGTTCTTCACCATCAGAACAATACAATTTGTACTTCACCTTGTTTACCTAAATAAATCTCTGCATAGTGTCATGCTCAAACAATATTCCATACTTTCATGTTCAGTATGTACATGAAGACAAGTACCTACAATTATTCCTCCCCGATCTCTCTCTCTCTCTCTCTGTTTGTGCACACGCTACATCCACGGGTGGTAGCCGTCGATTGGCGACATTGCGGCCAGCGACGGCGTGGCTATAGGGAGGAGGTGGTCGACTCAGCGATCGAGGAGGTGCCGGGACCGCACAACGATGCTTCTTCCTCGGATCCGACGGTCCGATCCAGCCTTGCCGTCGCCTCCAGCCGGCAAATCTAGCCTCACCATCCCCTCCGCCAAACGAATCTTGCTTCCCCGTCGTCTCCACCCGTTGGCGCCAGCAACTAGATCTTCACCTCGTAGTAGCGACTGATCTGCTCTGCCCGTGCACCTCGAAGTTGGCCACCGGAGGTGCACCTCGTCGGCTTTGCCGCGAGGGGTGCACTACGTCTTCTCCGTCGGCTACAAGGCTCCGAGCTCTGAGTTTTTTCCTTTTTGTTCCCATTCGAATGAATTTGTTTCCCGTACCTGATTTTTGTTCCCATCCGATTGAATTTGTGCTGTACTTCTTGATTTTTTTTTCTCATATTGGATCCGAGATTGTGCACTTGTGCAGGAAAAAAGTGCAACAAAATTTTTGCTCCAACAAATTTGAAATGTTAGAACATAAAAACCGAAAATTTTAAAATTCCAAAAAGTTTACAAAGTGCATACCAGAAAATGTTGCAAACTCCAAAAAAAAATATAAAGCAATACCTGGCAATGTTATGAAGCTGAAATTTTGAATAGACATCCAATCATCCCATGGGAGCAGAGAGGAGAGCATATGTATTTCACCCAGCAAATACAAGAGATTTTTTAGAACCATATTTAATGGATGAATTGTGCAGCAATCTCAGAGCATATCTGACGGCAGCGCATGTACATGCACTTAAGGTTTTTGCCTTTTCCGTTTGTTTTCCACGTATCTTGAAGATTAGATTTGCGGGCCACCCATGAGGGTGGCCTCGTCGTCTCGACCCAGCCCAGAGGTCACTCGTCGGTTTTGGCCTGTCTGGGTGCCACCGCGCACAGCAGAATCCCTGCTGCACCGCACCCACCATTGGCCGCACCCTCCTCGAAACGCGCGATAACGGTGGACCGCATCCAGTCCATCCCCCCCTCCCTCCTCTCCTTCCTCGCGGATTCCAATCCCCGCTTCCCTCCCTTTATAAAACTGAAAGCAATCCTCCACCAAAAACCCCAATTCCCCACCCAGCATTTCTCAATTCCTCTCCTTCTCCCGTAGAGTCATTTATCGAATCCTGGGGAAATCCGATTCCATTTCTGGGAGCCACCATGCGCAGCGCCGTGTGCCCGCAGACCCTGGACATGCCCACCCGCCGCCGCACCTCCTCTGCGCCACGCCGCCCTCCCGCCCCGGCCCCGGCGGCGCCCCGCGGGCGCCTCGGTGCTGTCCCAGGACGACCTCAAGCGCATCGCGGCGCACCGCGCGGTGGAGCTGGTCGCGCCCGGGATGACGCTCGGCCTGGGCACCGGCTCCACGGCGGCGCACGCGCTTGACCGCATCGGCGAGCTGCTCCGCCTCGGCAAGCTGCCGGGCGTGGTCGGCGTTCCCACCTCCCTCAAGACGGAGGCGCACGCGCGGCGGGTCGGGATCCCGCTCGTCCCCCTCGCGGAGGACGCGGTCGCCGTCCACCTCTCCATCGACGGCGCCGACGAGGTCGACGCCGAGCTCAACCTCGTCAAGGGCCGCGGCGGCTCGCTCCTCCGCGAGAAGATGATCGAGGGCGCCGGAGAGCGGTTCGTCGTCATCGTCGATGAGTCCAAGCTCGTGCCCCGCCTCGGATGCACCGGCGCCGTGCCCGTCGAGGTCGTGCCCTTCGGCTGGGCGCACACCCTGGGCCTCATCAAGAATCTCTTCGACAAGGACCCCGGATTCCACGCCAGTCTCCGCACCGTCAAGGCCAAGAATGCCGCCGGCGATGGCGAGGAGGAAAAGCCTTTCGTGACAGACAACGACAACTACATCGTCGAGATGTTCTTCGAGGACGGCATCCACAGGAACCTGCGCGACATCAGTGACAGGCTCCTGCGCATCACCGGCGTTGTCGAGCACGGCATGTTCCTTGGCATGGCAACCTCGGTGATAGTCGCCAAGAAGGACGGCGGCATCTTGGTGCTCCACAGGTAGTTGCAGTGGTGGGTAATTCGGTTGTGGTAACAATACTACTAGTACTAGAACAAGTGGTCGAGTGTTGGAGAAGAGCAATTCAAGCTATTCGGCATGGATGTTGTTGTGAATTGCGATTTAAGCATACACAGAATCCATCTTCTTTGGAAAAGGAGACATAGCACAGCTCCTTTTGTTGTGTTTCGTGAAACTTTGATGTACTGTTCGCATTCCCATATAATGATATACTAGTAGTAATAATGATACACTAGAGAGATAATAACAATACTAGTAGCAGTACTAGTTCAGTTTTGTGGAATTGCGAGTCAACCTATTTGACTTGGATAACATTGCCAGTTGAATTGCGATTCAAGCATAAGCGAAATCCATGTTCTTTGCTTTTGCAGTAAAGCATAGCCTTTTGGCTGAGCTTTGGATTTTTCTTCTCCTGTCATGTTGGGTGAAAGTTCTATCTACTGCTCACATTCTGATACGATCATGAACTAGTGACAGCAACGACATGGGCTATAGCTCCAATATGGCGAGTTTCTTTGTAACTGATGTTCGTGTTAGGTTTGTTCGACATTTGGATGAGCATTTCATTTCTTGAATGATGAGTCAGCACTGACCATCCTTTTTTTTTGCGGTAGGTATTTTAATTGTTTATCATATTGAGTAGTGTAGTTGTGGAGATGTAGTACTACTACCGTCTTACTTTGACCTGGCTATTATATATGTTCGTATCACGAGTGGAAGATCGAATCCGATTTCCTAGAAAAGGAGAGGTGGTCATCCAAGCACAAGATTGGAGGAGCCACAGCCGCCAAGGTTGGGTGCTTGTCAATATAAAAGCCATTGGTTCCGTCGATGAGCACTCCTTTTGACTTTTATTGTTGCCATGTGTTAGTGTCAACCAGTAGAGCAAAGGCAATTGGAGTTCTCAAACAAGTGAATATGGAAATTCTCCTTTGAGGTCACTGGAATTCTTGTTTCTGTCAGCAACTGTCCATGAGTTGATGAACTCTGATGAATCACTCAAACATAGCAGTGGCTTATGAGAGAAAAGTATGGTCGGTAGTCAGTATGTATAAAGCGTTCTTTTGGTGGAACATGAGTTGTTTGTGTTATCTGTTGTGAACTAATAATGTCTTGCTTCATGCTGGTGGAAGGTATGCTTGTTAGGAACATTGACCTCGTGGGCTCAGTATGCCTCTAGGCAATACCGACAACACAAGATATGCTTCATGTTGAGATTAAGCCAGAAAATTAACTAGAGCGTGGTTCGTGTTGTTGAAACCGTATGAGACAGGATACGGCATGATTCATGCGTCATTTCAGAGTTTCAGTGCTGATAAACCATACTTCTGGCTCCTGTTGGTGCATTTGTCAGTCTCCTGGCCACTTGCTGGAAGTAATGGATGTGTAACTGTAAGAATCAGCATCCTAATCAAGTGACCATTTCTTGTCTTTGTGCTGAGTGAAATCCGTGATCTTTTGAAAGAGTATAGCTTCTCCTTTTGTTGAAATTTCTCTGACATGAATTCTGAAGTGATGAAAAACTAGTAACAATACCGAGAGGGGCTATGGCCTATGGGGGGTCTTAAGTGAGTTTCTTGGCACTTTGGTGGTTTTGTTTGTTTATCTTTTGGATAAGCTGGCCATTTTATTCTCTCCTGTACATCTAACGTCGTAGGTAGTTTAGTCGTTTATCTTGTGGAATAATAGTGTAGCTGTTGGGATGTAGTACTCGTGTCTTGCTTTGACCCGGCGATTGGAAGACAGAAGGAATCAAATTTCTTAGAAAAGGAGAGGTGGTCAATTGGCCATGTAAGCAACGAAGTTGCCGAAGCCACGGCCGCAGTAGGGAAATTGCAATCGGAATTCCCATAGAAGTGCAATTAGAAATTCTTCTTCGGAGTAATTAGAATTCTTGTTACCGCCAACGACTGTACAAGAAAGACCTAACTTTGATCAAGTGCATCTGAGAAAAGTATGGTCGGTACGATTTTGCGAAGTGTTTTCCCCGTGGAACTTGAGATGTTTGTGTCATCGATCGTGAAACTATTTAATAATGTCTTGCTTTAGGCTTGTTTAAGGTACTTTTGTTAAGAACATTGACCACAACACAAAAGGTGTGATTCATGCTTTTTTAGCACCGGTGTGGTTCATGTTAAAATCGAACCAGAAAATGGGGGGTGTGATTCATTTTGCCAAACTAAACAGATTCGTTCGTTACTTGTGGCCAGAGGTGGGGGTCGAGCTGGGCTCTATTTCATACCAACCCGAGACACTGCTGGTCCGGTCCGGTCCAAACACGGTACAGACGCATAGGCATACTATGTGATGGACCAGACTGACACGGCACAGACGCTGTTAACGTGTGGTTCTTGTTAAAATCGAACCAGAAAATGGGGAGCATGATTCATTTTGCCAAACTAAACAGCATCACGGCGTTGATTCATTCGTTACTTCTGGCTGTAGTGACCAGTTCAGCTGGCAGGTATACATTGGTATTAAAATATGTTTTCCATATATTGATGCTTTTTAATATAAAAATGATTTTATTATTGCTCAGTCGACTATAGTAATATTTAGTTTAAGTCGATTTTCTGACATTTTTAACCGGCTTTGTGATCTGTGCTGTTACTTCACGAGTTAATGGACCGCCATGCTTTATCACGGTACGGTTTTGTGTGTTTGACCCATTGATCGCCGAACCCGTTAGGACAAATATTCGTTTCCTTGCCTCTGCTGAGGCTAAGCGGAGTGTACAAAGAGGAGAGAGGGAGTGGGGCGGACATGTCGGTGCACCAGTGGCACGGACGGTCCTCATGTAGTCCATGGGTATTCAATTCAACATCTAATTTTTTAAGAAAATATCATGTATTTAGTAAGTATATTAGTCATATATGCTGAAAAATTGGTCTAAATACTTTATATTTATATCTCTAATAGATTCCACCCCACTCATGTACCTCCCTCTCCGGCGTCACCCACGGCACCTCACTGCTCCCGTCATTCTCCAGCTGGACCACCGTGCGCACAGGCATCACCTCACTATTGCCGACCCATCACAGTGCTTGCCCATGTCCGGTCTGCTCCCACCTTGCGTCACGCTGTCGCGTCGCGCCAAGCACAGTGGCCATTGCAACTTTTGACCAGCGCCACCCCTCCTCGTCTGAGTTCACACCTAAGCATGCTCTATCATCTCCGCATTCAACTACGCTCGGACACCGGCTCTATTGCACTGGCGTTATACTCTGGTATGCCATCGCCTCGCCGCTTGTCACCCCAGTGATCGCCCGAGAGAGCAAGCCTACACTTCGCAATGCCAAGCCTTGCCAGCTCACCTTGTCACCCATGCTAAGTCCCCTCCATGCCCCTGTGTCCATCCCTTCACCTGCAATGCGCATTAAGGCTCATTTAGACAGCTCACGGCTATCGTCAAGCTCAACACCTCCTTCATGGACGCTAACTGGGCGCCATTTTGTTAGTGATGTGTCTAAGAGGCAATCGTAAACAATTCGATTTTATAGGCTAAGAAGGATATTTATCCATATGGGATTAGGATTCTAATGGGCCTACAACGTAGAAGCCCATTAGCATGCTCTATAAATATATGGAGGCGGGGCTGCAGGTAGTGTACCATGCTCTAAAACCCTGGCCACCACCTCCCCTCGGTCGCATCCCGAAACCCTAGCCGGGCGCGCGGTGCTAGCACACCAGCCACGGCGTTCCATCCCGAACGTGTGGACTCCGTGGAGGCGCTGCTGCTGTGCTGATTGGCGAGAAACGCAAGGCTATTGCGTAGGACGCGAGGCGTGAACAGATCGACTGCTTCTTGTTCATCAACGCGTATCTACGTTGGACCGAGCTGCTCCAACTCTTCTTCCGTTGCGCAGCGCATCTAGTGGTAACTATCCATGACTCCCTTACACGCATGTTTTCTGGTTGAACGCGGTAGAAAATCAATTGTTGTAGCTAGCGTAGCCTACCTGTTATCCAACAGTGGTATCAGAGCAAAACTGCGTAGTATGTGGTCTGGATCATGCGCTTGTAGATGATATGTTGTTTGTAGTAGATACGATTTATTACTGTTCTTATGCTAGGTTCATGTGATGGATCTTTCGGTGCACGGGTTGATTAGATCAATCGGTCATAAGGGGTTGAAATATGTATGAGTTGATAGCATCATGTGGCCAAAAAGATTAGTTCGTGCTCCTTCTTTCATGTACGCGCGACTTGCCCCTACTGGCTGGAATCACCATCGGGCTAATCACGCATACGATCGAGAGATTGAGCCAACGGATCAAGTCTTGTGTTGCGGTTTCCTCAAGTATACCGATCGCGATGATCAATGTGATTGATCTAATGAAAATTGAGACATTTTGAATGGCTCAGATTTGGGTTGATTTGATCGGCCCGATGAGATTTTCATAGCGATTTCATAGATATGATCTATGTAATTCCGTGAGGGCGGTAGATGCGATTTGGGTTGATTTGATGTACACGCATAGATTGTTATACAAACACATTCATGTCAGGGCGGTAGAATGTGTTCTACGTTAACTTGTTTTTGCAGGGAATGATGTGAATGGTATGGCATAGATGTGTATGTGATGCATGTGTGTTTTGCGGCCTGTGTATTGTATTAATCACAGCTGGGTTGAGGCTGTTCTTTAATTGTATAATAACCTGCGTGTCGACTTGTGATGCTTGAGCTCCTCATGTTATTCATTTGCTAGCTATTAGTTGTAATAGTTTAGTTTTTTACCATGGAGGCTTCAAGCATGATGACAAAGAGGATAGGAAGTGTGGCGAAGGACATCACTGTGGAACTAGAGCGATGGCGACCACTACGATTCAAAATGACATACCATTCACAGTATAATGTGATTATATGCATGTGAAGTTTATTTCCTGTTATACTATTCTTTCATGTCATACCTGTAGAGGATGTTTTTTTCATGACAGAATAGATTCTCTCAGAAAAATTAAGAATTTATTTTGATGCCCTTCCATTTGCTGCGCCTATAAGAATCACGATCATTGTTTGGTAGGTCTGCCAAAGCAGAGTACCATCAACTATCTTGATCTAATAGGGTGGATGTCGGACATCCACATGCATAGTGTTGGTTTACTTGACAAGGCTATCAAATTGGATTTGGGCCTTGGGTCATGGTGTTGGGAGCCGGGGCATTAGGTGCCACCCAACGAACAAGAGTCACATAAGATGTGATTAGCAAGCGTTGCTTACCTACGTCACTAGGTTTCTAGCAGTGATGCTAAAGCTCACTAGAACTTAGATGAACATGGATCTTGACGACTATATGTCGTTAGAGGGAAGACGATTACAAAACATATAGTGTGAGTGTCTTTTGTTAAATTGTTTAATGGAAGATCAAACATGAACATAGTGCTGAACTTTGCTTGTTTATTTTCTGTTGTAGATCATGGCTGCCTCTAGTAACAATTCTGGTTTTAACCTGCGATCTGTTCTTGAGAAAGAAAAACTTAATGGAACGAATTTTATTGATTGGTACCGCAACCTGAGAATTGTTCTCAAACAAGAAAAAAGGAATACGTTCTTGAGCAACCCTACCCTGATGAACTCCCTGAGGGTGCAAATGTTGCCACCCGCAAAGCTTATGAGAAGCACTGCAATGATTCACTCGATGTTAACTGTCTCATGCTTGCTACCATGTCCTCTGAGCTTCAGAAGCATTATGAGAATGCATATGCTCATAGTATGATTGAAGGACTGCATGACATGTTTGAGAACCCAGTTAGGACTGAGAGGTTTAACATTTCAAAGTCCTTGTTTGCGTGCAAGCTGGCGGAAGGTAGTCCAGTCAGTCCTCATGTGATCAACATGATTGGTTACATTGAGAGCTTGGAGAAACTTGGTTCTCCCCTTAATCCTGATCTGGCTACGGATGTTGTTCTCCAATCTCTCCCTCCGAGCTATGAGCAGTTCATTATGAACTTTCATATGAATAGTATGGAAAAATCATTGAGTGAATTGCATGAGATGCTTAAGACAGTAGAGGAAAGTATTAAAAAAAACACCAATCATGTGATGATGCTTCAGAAGGAGAATAAAAAAAGGAAGCGTTGGACGCCCAAAGGCAAAAGCAAAGGAAAGGTTCATAATGAACACCCTAACTCTATACCAAAACCAAATGGGAAGGTCAAATCTGGCCCTTCTCCTGATGATGAATGCTACCACTGCCATGTCAAGGGGCATTGGTCTAGGAATTATAAGAAATACTTGGAGGATCTGAAAAAGAAAAAGGGAAGCGAGACTTCTGCTTCAGGTATAAATGTTATAGAAATTAATCTTGCAATTTCTTCTGGTGAATCTTGGGTATTTGATGCCGGATCAATGATTCATACTTGCAAATCGTTGCAGGGTCTAAGAAGGACTAGAAGTTTTGCGAGAGACGAGTTGGACGTGTGTGTCGGCAATGGAGCAAAGGTTGTTGTACTAGCTGTCAGCACTTATCACTTGTCATTACCTTCAGGATTAGTTTTTGAATTAACTAATTATTATTACATTCCAGTATTGAGTAAGAACATCATCTCTTCTTCATGTTTGGAGGAAGATGGTGGTTATGAGTCTGTAATAAAGAACAAACATTGTTCTATTTATTTGAATAATATACTCTATACACATTGTCCATTGATGAATGGGTTATATGTTCTTGATCTTGAGGATAAGCCTGTCTATAATATTAATGCAAAGAGGCTGTGGCCTAATGATTTGAATCCCGCTTTTATTTGGTATTATCGCTTAGGTCATATAAATGAGAAACACATAGAGAAGCTCCATAAAGATGGTCTACTCAACTCATTTGATTTTGAATCATTTGAGACATGCGAGTCTTGTTTACTTGGCAAGATGACAAAGGCGCCTTTCACCGGTCATAGTGAGAGGGCAAGTGACTTGTTGGGACTTGTACATACTGATGTATGTAGACCAATGAGCTCAATAGCCAGAGGTGGTTTTCAGTATTTCATTACTTTTATTGATGACTTTAGTAGATATGGATACATCTACTTAATGAGGCACAAGTCTAAATCGTTTGAAAAATTCAAAGAATTTTAGAATGAAGTACAAAATCAGCTAGACAAGACAATTAAAATTATGCGATCTGATCGTGGAGGTGAATATTTGAGCCATGAATTTGGTGAACATCTAAAACAGTGTGGAATTGTTCCACAGCTGACTCCGCCTGGCACGCCTCAGTGGAACGTGGTATCTGAACGGAGGAACCGGACCTTGTTAGACATGGTTCGGTCAATGATGAGCCAATCTGATCTTCCATTGTCCTTCTGGGGATATGCTCTAGAAACTACTGCGTTTACACTAAACAGAATTCCATCTAAATCAGTGGAAAAGACATCATACGAGAAATGGACCGGAAAATGTCCTGGATTGTCTTTCCTTAAGATATGGGGTTGTGAGACTTATGTGAAATGTTTGACATCTGATAAGCTCCATCCTAAATCTTATAAATGCTTCTTTGTTGGGTATCCTAGGGAAACCAAATGATATTATTTTTACAATCGGGAAGAAGGCAAAGTGATTGTCGCTCAGAACGGTGTCTTTTTGGAAAAAGAGTTTCTTTCAAAGGGTATTAGTGGGAGCAAGGTGCAGCTTGAAGAAATTCGGGAAACACCTGAAAATGTTTCAGCTGCTATTGAACCTCAACAGGATGTACATAATGTTGTACAACCGGTTATGGGGCACCGCCCCACCTAGGTTCTAAGGACACGTCGGCAGAATCGAAAAGTTCACGCTCCTAACCATGGGACAACGCGACATATTGTTGTTGGACAATGATGAGCCCAAGAGCTACACGAAAGTAATGATGGGACCAGACTTTAAAAAATGGCTTGGAGCCATGAGGTCCGAAATAGAATCCATGCATGATAATCAAGTTTGGAACTTGGTGGATTAATCAACCACATTTAATCTTCCACAATTAACAATGTATATATTCTCGACCTCAATTCACTATCAATGACGGAATAACATTAACAATTAATTCATGATTGACTACTTTAAATCCTCAACCACTACCACTACCAAAGGCAATAAAACATATGTATGTCTTACTTCAATACTATATTACTTCTCATATCCACAATTACTATAAACAAGTAAAGCAAGAGAAAGGAGTTTCATGCCACCATCACAATCACACAAGGGACGAACCACAATTCAAGATCACAACCACAACCTTCATTCCGTCAATAGCTCACAAGAGCCAATTCCACATTACAACTATGAAGTTGTACATTCCACAAAATAACTTCACCACATTATATTGCATATTTATGCAAATGATCATTCCACAATGCAATGCATATGATGCATATGAATGCTCATGCTATGCTCCACATTACTCTTGCCAGGGCAGGAAATGCGATGCATCGTATTTGGCAATATACGAATGCTTCATGAGGCGAAGAGGTGCGTCAGACACGGCAATATCGACGCTGTCAGACGGTGCGGTCGCGGCTATAAGCGGCGACATCCACATACAAAGGACATGATATGACATGAATGATTGAATGATATGAAAATTCATTAATCACATTAATTCATCCGCAAGGAGCATTATCATGCTCTCAACATAATCACATAAACTGAATGTAATATGAACAACAGGTTAAACGGTAGCAACCACCGCTACGTTTACTTACCTCAATCCGATGAAGCGACGAACCACAAAAATCAAGAGCGCTCAGGGACAAGACCACCTAGATGAAGAATTCCCTAATTTTTCATCCTCTTCTTCTTCTTCTTCTTCTCCTTCTCCTCCTTCTCCTTCCTCTCTTCCCTTTCTTTTCTTCCTTGGCACCATGGCAGCAGCAAGGGGAGAAGGGGCGCCAAGGGGTGGTGGTGGCTGGTTTGGGGTGGAAAGAGGAGGGGCCAAGGAGGGGTTTATAAAGAGGGGTGCTAGGGTTTGGGAGGGGGTACGGGCCCCCATTTGGGCTGACTGGCCCAATGTGGCTGGCCCACCCCTCCGGACAGCCCAAAACATCTAAATTAATTATTTTAATTTATTTAATTCATTTTACAATATTCTACACTTTATATTTTTCCCTTCCCGCGATTTTCCGAAAAACCGGCGATTCCGCGATTGATTTAAAAGCTTATGCCATAACGACGTTCGGGATATTACATTCTCCCCACCTAAAAAGGATTCGTCCTCGAATCTCGCTCCTCAACCCACGAGACAAAAAGAACAATCAGGGAAAGAACAACCAAAGAATAGAGCATCCCAGGGATAGAACATCGCAAGGGAACAACGACTACGGGTTCTCACCCACCTTGAAGAACTCGGGTCCTTCTTCTACATTTGAACTTCAAGCTCTCACGTCAACTCCCGCTCGGACTGATTCATCAAGAGGGCCTCAACCTCGACTCCGTCGAGTCCACGACATGTGCGGGACAACACCGAGCACCCGTAACTCCTCTGCCGGCTCTGAGCGGCCAACAGATCCTGTCTTTCTTGCATAATTCCCCGCCACAATTATCAAGCCACTATCTAATAACATACTCCTTCTTAGAATATTCTCCTCTATATATTATAATTAGGATAATACATTGTACCCCTTTTTAAAGTATTCAACCACAGATTCCACTCATAACATTACTCGAAGCACAAACAATAACTTTGCAAAAGGAACCCAACCAAAGGATGAATAAAGGATTCTCAAGTAACACACTAGCAAACAATTTTCCTTCAAAGGACCACGATCCAAATCGAAGGATTCACAACAAAACCATTCACACTCTCCAAATAGACATTAGGAGAATCCACACTGCACAAGCCAAGAGTGAAAATCACTCGACAAACCAATTCAATCATTTTCTTTTCCTAACTGGAAAAGAACACACCACAACATATAACAACTCAGTTTTGCAGATGACTTCTGCCATAACACACAGTTTAAACAAGAATCAAGAGAGCATATTACTGCTCGAGATATTATTAATTTCTCAATCCATCCACTTTGAAAATTTAACTTCCTTGAACAAGGATTTCCAAATCATCGCCCAACACATTCACTAGATGCCATACACCTTTTAAAAGACTTTGCGACCCAAATTAATTACCCCTTTCTTAGAGAGGCAAAAAAAGTAAATTTCAGCACAAGGAAGATGTTATCATCCGCAATAAACACAAGACCAAAAGAAATAGCAATAAATCTTGGACAACAAAAGATAAGATCACAGCTGAAGGCACATGCCTCGTCAAGAAGAAAAAACCAAATCTCAAACAAATAAGAATACAATATTGCCATTCGAGCTCAAGAAGCTCTTATGCGGAGAATATATTGCCATTTGAGCTCAAGCAACTCTTATGCGGCGAGAATAAGAAGTCAAACACACCTCAAAAGAAATGCACAACTTGACTTTAACCTCCAATACTTTTACCAAACTTTTCTTTTAACAAAGAGAACAACCTTCTTTGATTACGGTATCACCTTGACAATTCCAACAAAACAGATTTGAAGACTGCAACGCATTAATTCTTTAAGAACCAATAAAACCTCTCAACACGACACTTTGCTTAAAACAATTTCAGCTACCACATAAGTCATGAGATCAAAAGATTGCGCACGCAAATATCAAAACTTTTGATTTAAATAGTATCATGGAAGTTATCAAATTCTTTTATTTATAGAACATTCAACATTATCATCACAACCACCTACTGACCATCATGCTAACATCAGAATAATACATTCTTAACAAGCATCATCATATCCACTAATCATGTCATAAACTTTTCCAAAAGAAACACAAGAAATCACTTCATCATGTTTCTATTATCTAGATAAGATTGCGACTATTTAATCAAGGAAATCCTAGTGCATAAGCCACCATATTAAAGCAAAGCTCTTAAACAAGATGATGCTAGAACAGGGCAATCTCACAAAACATGCTAGTATAAATCTCTCATTAAATTTTATATATTCTATTCTTATTGATGCTCAACTCTAATTTAGCACAAGTTGATTGTACTATAGTCATTACTAGCAATAGTTGATTATTATTTTATCATAACAACATTCATGATCTAGCTCTATTTACAATCATAAAACAATCATGAACATAGATTCAATATTTCTCCTTACGTTCAGAAATTAGAACGAAATAACTTTAATCTTCAATAATACCATATTTGTAAGACAAGATTCTACAAGTTAATACGTCAATCTTCATCTATTTCTTTTTACATATTTCAACAATTTAGTATGGTGAAAGATAGATGAATCTAGCAATTGAACATGCTCATAAAGTATCTAAATAAATGACAGATTAAAGGTTAATATTACCAAGACAATATTCCAACACCTCCTTACTTAATCATCCTAAATGGTCAGATTAATTACTAAAGACAATAGTACTTTAATTCACCCAACATGATAGAAATTTAATCAATCATAATAATCATTGCAATTCTTTTGCACACTCATCAATAACTCCATGAGTTCTAACCATAAATAGACAAATTCTTAATCATAGTTCTTCAAGAAACTATTACAAGACAATATCAAATTAATAAACTACACCTCCGAGGATGCTAATTAAAATTAATTATGCACCACACTAACATCTCAACATGATAATTCATACCTTATAAATTAATTTATATGATTACCACCTTCCACTTACGCATAGCAAAACACCATAAAAGGTTTTAACACTCTCCCTCAGAGAGGAGTGAAAATAAACTTCAACACTCGAAATAATCTAAAAGAAATACATAGATCCAATGTTTTAATATATTAATGAGTTTGCAACATAAATCCTTCTTTAATAAAAATACCAAGCGAACCAAAAAGTCACGATTCACAACAAGGCAAAACTTCTGAAGGGAACATCCTTACAAATCAACAATATTCACAAGGAGCAAAAGTGTCTCAAAGGTTCCGAAAAGAAACAATAATTGTTTCAAAGAACAGGTAGAGACCAATTGCAAAACAACAGCTGCAATGAACCACAAACTCAAGAGAGATTTATTACTGCAATAGGCTAAGAATTGGCCAGAATCAACATAAGGAAGATAACAATGTTTCTAAAGAAACTCACTCACAACATCTGCAATTAAGTTACCTGAGGTAACTTCATCGCTAATCCCCATGCTACAAACAATGGTATAACCTGGCAAATGCCAAGACAGCAAAAGTAATCTCTACATATTATCATTAACAATTCTCACTCATAACAGTCATAGGTGCAAATCATAATCATACAAGATCATCTCATAACATAAATCATTAATGCAACATGTCAAAAGCATAAATGCAATGCTTGACCCATCCCATCCTACTGTGCAAGTGTGTCAATTTAATAGTTTAATTACCACGGACCTAAAGCCCGCTCTGATACCAACTGTAACACCCCAGGACCCACAATGCCCTGGGATGCCACTAATACTACTCTACAGCTAGCCAATTTATGAAAATAAAATAAACTGGTAACAATTACTAAACAATATAGTATAAGCGGAAGCGTAAACAACTAAGATAAACAGAATTAAGATAACAATTTATTAATCATAATCAACTATATCAAAATATCTATAGGAACGGTACACAAATTTAATATTACTAAGAAGAAACATTTGTCAATAAAATAGCTAAACAAAGACTAGATTTTTTTCAACTTTATTTCGGCATTAAGATAATAATACAAGTGCATCAGTGCGGTGCCGCTCTACCCTTCCCAGTGCATGCTCAAAGTCCACACAGAGGGAGGGAAGCAAGAGTGAGATAAAATCTCAACAAACAACTGTTTAACAAGTTATTCAAACTACAAGCAATTTAAACATCATCATTATAATCCCATACATCCACAATTACAATTTATGTTCATAAATATTAAACCACCATAAACTTTCATAAATCATACCTCTTAAATTTCAGATTTAATTAGCATATGAATGCAATCATTTTATCCCGTATTAAATGCAAAAGAAAACATTTATTCCTCCACAAACCACAATAGATTAATCAACCACATTTAATCTTCCACAATTAACAATGTATATATTCTCGACCTCAATTCACTATCAATGACGGAATAACATTAACAATTAATTCATGATTGACTACTTTAAATCCTCAACCACTACCACTACCAAAGGCAATAAAATATATGTATGTCTTACTTCAATACTATATTACTTCTCATATCCACAATTACTATAAACAAGTAAAGCAAGAGAAAGGAGTTTCATGCCACCATCACAATCACACAAGGGACGAACCACAATTCAAGATCACAACCACAACCTTCATTCCGTCAATAGCTCACAAGAGCCAATTCCACATTACAACTATGAAGTTATACATTCCACAAAATAACTTCACCACATTATATTACATATTTATGCAAATGATCATTCCACAATGCAATGCATATGAATGCTCATGCTATGCTCCACATTACTCTTGCCAGGGCAGGAAGTGTGATGCATCGTATTTCGGCAATATACGAATGCTTCCATGGCGAAGAGGTGCGTCAGACACGGCAATATACGATTTCAGACGGTGCGATCGCGGCTATAAGCGGCGACATCCACATACAAAGGACATGATATGACATGAATGATTGAATGATATAAAAATTCATTAATCACATTAATTCATCCGCAAGGAGCATTATAATGCTCTCAACATAATCACATCCACCACATACTAATTTCATGATCAACATATTAACATTAAGCAAGAATTCCACAATTAAAATATCATAAAATCATGGCAATTGTATCAAATTACGATAATAATGTAAACTGAATGTAATATGAACAACAGGTTAAACGGTAGCAACCACTGCTACGTTTACTTGCCTCAATCCGATGAAGCGACGAACCACAAAAATCAAGAGCGCTCAGGGACAAGACCACCTAGATGAAGAATTCCCCAATTTTTCCTCCTCTTCTTCTTCTCCTTCTTCTCCTTCTCCTCCTTCTCCTTCTCCTTCTCCTTCCTCTCTTCCCTTTCTTTTCTTCCTTGGCACCATGGCAGCAGCAAGGGGGGAGAAGGGGGGCGCCCAAGGGGGTGGTGGTGGCTGGTTTGGGGTGGAAAGAGGTGAGGGGCCAAGGGAGGGGGGTTTATAAAGAGGGGTGCTAGGGTTTGGGAGGGGGTACGGGCCCCCATTTGTGCTGATTGGCCCAAAGTGGCTGGCCCACCCCTCCGGACAGCCCAAAATATCCAAATTAATTATTTTAATTTATTTAATTCATTTTACAATATTCTACACTTTATATTTTTCCCTTCCCGCGATTTTCCGAAAAACCGGCGATTCCGCGATTGATTTAAAAGCTTATGCCATAACGACGTTTGGGATATTACAGTAACATCCTATTTTCAGAGTATTCTTGAAGCTTTTAATCTAAAATTCACCATTTGAATTTTTCTGGAATTTATTAAAGCTTAAATTGATTTTTTAGGAATTAAAAAGATTTAATGTGACTAATCTAAACTTCAATTATTGTGAAAATACTTTATTTGGATTCCTTGTTCTTCAAGGAATTTTTTAATTTTTTCTGGAATTTTTACGGGTTTGTTTGCTTTTTCTAGAGCTCAATTGAATTTTTTAGCAATTTCTGAAATTAGGAAAAATCCCTTAACTCATACTATTCGAATAGTCGTGTCGCTGGGTATGGACAATACTCAGTGATTTCACACGAAGGGTAGATATTTCATTAAAATCTAGTCGAGTTATGTAGGGGAAGTGAATAATTAGTTCACAAGTGGTTCATTACATGAATGGTTCACGGGTGGTCCATTGAGTAAATAATCAGTTCACTTGTGGTTTATCTAATTCTTTTGATTATTCACTTACTAATCATTTTCTAAGTTTGTTTTCAATCTATTTATTGTATTCATTTTAAATTGTTGTGATGTGATCAAGAGTGTGAATGCTACATTGATTTGTGCTTCACCCATGCAATCTGAAGTTACAAGGCTTAGTAGCTCTGAATTATGCAAGGAGAAAGAATCAATCGGTTATGTGAGAAAGAAGAATATCCTAGTTCGTGCGGATGCTTATGTGATTCCTCCTTTGCGTAATGCAAACAAGCCAACAATGCATGGAATTAGAGGAGAGGATGGTAAAGAAAGAAAGCTAGTTTGGGTAAAGAGGAAGATACAAGATCAATCAAGTTCTCGTGATTGCAGTTCTATCCATAATGTTCAAGAAGTTTTGAACGCAAATTCTGAAGTTTCTAATACACACAAAACACATAATTGGAAAGCTAATGAAGTCTACTTTCCAACGAATCAAACGGCACTTGATTTGGAGCTTTCTACACAAAGCTATGACAATTTTATTAGATGCTGCATGAGCTGTCCGGAGAGACGCACGAGACTTGCCAAATATAAAGAGTCCGAGTATTGCAATGCAAGTAAGGGTAAATTCTGACCACACCATGACTTTCTAAAGGTTGAGAATGATTCCTTTTCAGGTATCAAACGGATTTGGAAGCTGCTTCAACAAGAAAACAAAATATATAAAGATCTGAAGCCGGTTCGGACTCGGATTGGGACAGCTGGACAAACCGATACTAAAACGTCTATAATTTTCACAAAATAGAGTCCGATTTGAGCGTTCTTGGACTCGTTAGAAAGCTATTTCGAAGCCCCATAAAATGGACAAGGTGCCAGCCACGGAATCCTCATGGTAACATCACAAATTGAGAGAGAATCCAGTGATAGCAGTTTAGATATTTCCTTTTTAGTTCATATTAGAGTTTGTTTCGGCCTTAGGCCAAGTGGTGCAAGGCAAGAATAGGAGATTCTTGAGATTGCCCATCGAATCTACAAGGTTCATCTCTTCTAATTCGTGTCTTCTTACTGAATTCACGGTTTGGCGAGTTCGGTGGATTGCTTCTAGTGTGCGTCTTGCATACTAGTGCAAATTGTCCTTATCAATATTGTTTGCTACATCAAAACAAGAAGACTCTATCCAAGGAGAAGGAACCTCGCTGATCGTACCGGGAAAGATCGGGTCATCCCTACGCATCAACTAATCCTTAGTTGGTCCGCATCATCGTGATATTAGAGTGTGGTTGATCACAGTACGAGGTTGCTAAATTTTTCTTAATGATGGGTTCTAAGAAGACTGAAGATGGCGAGGCTCGACATATTCTTGTCGAGCCCATTGGGGAGGCGCCCAAATATGTGGCGTCTTTACTGCCCGAGGTACGAATCGGACTTGAAGCGACACGTGACTACTTCTTGAGTTGTCACCGGAAGCTTGAAGGCAAGGTTGATGATTTGGGGGCGCGAATTGACGCTTTGACGGAGGCGATATGCAACCAACCACCACAAATTCAGCATGCTGAACGGGAACCTCAATATCCCGAACGGCGTGCACCATACGAAGACGATGAACACGAGGAGGTTTTTGATGGTGCAGCGGGCTTTGCTCCACAATCGCGTCGTGCTTAGGACTACCGTGGTAGGGATATGTGTGGCAGAGGTGCTGCCCGTGGTGGAGGTATGCGTGATGGTGTTGTGTTTGCTCAGCGTATTACCGTAGATGATGGAATTGGGCGGATAAAAATTTCTATCCCATCATTTAATGGTAAAGCTGAACCAGAGGAGTACTTGGAGTGGGAGATGCGTGTCGAATAAATTTTTGACAGCCATCACTATACTGGGGATAAGAAGATTCATTTGGCAACAATTGAGTTCACCGGATATGCTCTTGTTTGGTGGAATCAATTGTGTCGCGTAGGAGCTCGTTCAGATACTTGGGTACAATTGAAGAATATTTTGAAGTGGCGTTTTGTCCCAACACACTACACTAGGACCTTATACAATCGGCTACAACAACTACACCAAGATAATTCTAGTATTGATAAATATTATAAAGAGATGGAGATGTTGATAATTCGTACAGGAACAGAGGAGCATGATGAGGCTACTATGGCACGTTTCTTTAATGGGTTGAATGAGGATGTGCAAGATAGGGTGGAGATGGTCCATTACTACAACATCCAAGACTTGGTGCATCAAGCTGAATGTGTTGAACAACAATTGAAGCACAAACAAGTCAAGGGTAGACATGCCAATACTCAAACAAACCTATGGAGGCGTCCATCACAACAAGACGATGATGTTGGTTCACACTCCAAGGTGGCGATATCAAGCCGTCCAAATGGGGCTCTTTCAAAGGAGGCAAGCAACAGAGGTAAAGAAGCAACCAAATCTGATTCTAGTACGTTCTCCACCGCTAGAACAAGTTAAATTGAGTGCTTCAAGTGTAAGGGTAGGGGTCCCATGATGAGGGATTGCCCAAATGCAAGGAAGGTGTTACTCACACATGAGGGATATGCCACGGAGGGCGAAAGCGAGGAATCTAAACATGATGATGAGAAATTCAATGATTCTACGCAAGAAGTTGTGTATTGTGATCCTGGGGTTGATCCAGCTTTGATGACTCATAAGGTGGATGGTGACAATGAGCTAATTATTGAGAAATGGCAACGACGTGGTGTTTTTCAAACCCAATGCATGATCAAAAGCAAACGGTGCAAGCTTATAATCGATGGTGGAAGCTACTATGTGGTCAGCAAGGACGTGGTTGATGCACTCTCATTAACCACATGGCGTCATCCTAAGCCATACTATATGCAATGGCTTCATAATGTTGGTAAGCTGAAAGTTACTCATAAAGCTCGTGTGCCGTTTTCAATTGATGGATATGAAGACAAGGTGGAGTGTGATGTCGTGACTATGCACATATGTCACATCATGTTGGGGCGTCCGTGGCAGTTTGATCGCAAAGTTACACACCAAGGGACAGCCAATCGCTTCACTTTTTTGCATAAAGGTGTATTTCAATCTTTGTTGCCCAAGAGAGATGAGGAGATTGTTTCTAACATTGCCATCAAGGGTAAGGAGCATGTAAAGATTACCAGGAAACCGAGGACGGTTTCGATTGAAGAGGGAGGGGATGATGTAGCCAAGAGTGTGAATGCTACATTGATTTGTGCTTCACCCATGCAATATGAAGTTACAAGGCTTAGTAGCTCTGAATTGTGCAAGGAGAAAGAAGCAATCGGCTATGTGAGAAAGAAGAATATCCTAGTTCGTACAGATGCTTATGTGATTCCTTCTTTGCGTAATGCAAACAAGCCAACAATGCATGGAATTAGAGGTGAGGATGGTAAAGAAAGAAAGCTAATTTGGGTAAAGCGGAAGACACAAGATCAATCAAGTTCTCGTGATTGCAGTTCTATTCACAATGTTCAAGAAGCTTTGAACGCCAATTCTGAGGTTTCTAATGCACACAAAATACATATTTGGAAATCTAATAAAGTCTACTTTCCAATGAATCAAACGACACTTGATTGGAGCTTCCTACACAAAGTTATGACAATTTTATTGGATGTTGCATGAGCTGTCCGGAGAGACACGCGAGACTTGCGAAAGATAAATGGATTTGGAAGCCCCTTCAACAAGAAAACAAAATATATAAAGATTTGAAGCCGGTTCGGACTCAGATTGAGACAGCTGGACAGACCGATAGTAAAACGTCCATAACTTTCACAAACAGAATCCGATTTGGGCGTTCTTGGACTCGTTGGAAAGCTATTTCGAAGCCCCATACATGGATAAGGTGACAGCCACGGAATCCTCATGGTCATGTCGTACATTGAGAGAGAATCAGTGGTAGCAGTTTAGATATTTCCTTTTTAGTTTGTATTGGAGTTTGTTTCGGCCTTAGGCCAGGTTGTGCATGAGTTTTAGTCGAGGCTGTGCATTGTGCACCAATATAAGGTCAGGGACTTAGCCCCATTGTAACTTAGGTTATGATATGATAAGTTTTTATGCTTGTGAAATAAAGGAGAAAATCGCCATGATGGTTGTTGGCGGCCAGAGTGCATGATTGCAAGGTTTTCTCGTTTGGAGTTTGCTGAGTTGGTTCAAGGCAAGAATAGGAGATTCTTGAGATTGCCCATCGAATTTACAAGGTTCATCTCTTCTAATTCGTGTCTTCTCGCTGAATTCACGGTTTGGGAAATTCGGTGAATTGCTTCTAGTGTGCGCCTTGCATACTAGTGCAAATTGCCCTTATCAATATTGTTTGCTGCATCAAGACAAGGATAAGACTCTATCCAAGGAGAAGGAACCTCGCTAATCGTACCGGGAAAGATCGGGCCATCCCTACGCATCAACTAATCCTTAGTTGGTCCGCATCATGTTGTTTTATGCAAATTAACCACTCAGAAGCCTTGTATAATTATATTGTATCTTATTACAAATGACTTGATGAGTATTCTATGTACTCACGACTATATCCATATTTGCTCCGTTGAAGAAGAAAAACCATATTAACCGGAGGTATTGGAAGAAAGATATTTCGACGACTTCTCGGATTAGGGTCTCGCTTTCCAGTTGATTGCTTGTGGGCATGTTGAATGGCCACTTCATTTTCGTTATGTTTTCGCTACTAGTTCTGTTAAGCCCTTCCGACTGTTTAAGTGTAAATTTGGCTATAAGATCGCAAATCTGATAACTAATACTATTTAAGTCTTTTTCTTAGTTAATCATGAATATGATTGATATTACATCTATATTTTCACTGTGTTCACTAGCGTGATTTTAGACTAGTGCAGTATACAGAGAGTTCGAATTTACATATTTAGGTCTGGACAATACTCAACTTATTTACTTGAATGCTACTAGCATGCTAGTGTCAAAACTTGCATGAATTGGTACACTTCTATAACATTCTATACATCCATGTGCAAGAATTGGACCACCTAGAAGGGCAGGAAAAATTAGTCATGTAACCATCTAAGTTGGCATATACATTATTCAACAAATAAAAGAAAATAAGGGCACCCCGTGCCCCTCCTCCTACATTTAACATTATAATTCTTCCATCTACAGAGTATAAATTGATATACTGCAGGTGTTTCATATCTAGTTGTTAGTGATGTGCCCAAGAGGCAATCATAAATAATTCGGTTTTATAGGCTAAGAGGAATATTGATCTATATGGGATTAGGGTTCTAATGGGTCTACAACGTGGAAGCCCATTAGCATGCTCTATAAATATATGGAGGCGGGGCTGCAGGTAGGGTATTATGCTCAAAAACCCTGGCCGCCACCTCCCCTCGGCCGTATCCCGAAACCCTAGCCGAGCGCGCGGTGCTAGCACACCAGCGCACAGCGTTCCATCCCGAACGTGTGGACTCCGTGGAGGCGCTGCTGCTGTTGCTGCTGTGCTGATTGGCAAAAAGCGCAAGGCTATTGCGTAGGACGCGAGGAGGAGACATTCAGTTCGTGAAACGATCGACTGCTTTTTCTTCATCAACGCGCATAGACGTTGGACCGGGCTGCTCCAACTATTCTTCCGCAGCGCATCTAGTGGTAACTATCCATGACTCCCTTACACGCATATTTTCTGGTTGAACGCGGTAGAAAATCAATTGTTGTAGCTAGCGTAGCCTACCCGTTCTCCATCACTAGTCATGAGTGAGTTGTGACCAAATGATCAGAGCAACCATTCAGGAACCAGATGAGTCGCTTTAAATTTTGCTACCTTTTATCTGTAGTTTTCAAGTGTCCCTCTGTTGAATTCAGTTTTTCTTTTGTGAGTCTGTCGAATTCAGAATTAGTAACTCTTAACTGTTATGTGGGGAATACCCTATCGCCGCCGTGGGACCAAGCAAGCGCAGCAACGCGCCCAGAGCTCAGCACAACCGGCGACCTAGAGGATCCAGATAAGAGACTTCAACCCCGAGTTTAGTTTGTTAATCGATTGATTTGGTTGTTAGTTAGTTTAAGGGGATTAGCCCTATCTTGTACTTGGCTCTTTTGAAGGAGAATGGCAATCATCTATTAGTCAGGCAATCAATAAAGAAGTCTCTATTCCCAGTCTCCTTCTCTATCCCCCTAGTCCCCTCTTCCTCTCGGCTTCAGGTTGCCACCACGGCACCTGGACGCCGGAGCTACCTGCTGAAACCCCAAGTCCACCATAGCTATTTCCTACGCAACCTAAGCCATACCACTAACTTGCACAGAGAGAAAACAGCACGTATCCCTAGCTAACTGGAAACAACCAAAGTAAGAATAGTTGAACTTGATTTTTCGTTTTGTCCCAGTATGCCCTGGACCAAATGTCGACCTGAAAATACGGTCACAATAATCTAAGAGTTGTTGCGCACATAAATAAATTTTCTATCCTGTTCCAATTGATAAATTAAAATACTACTATTGAATCAACCACCCAAGCTCAGATAAGCAAACAAATTTTTAAAATAAATCTGTGCGTGTGAGGAGCAATCCTTCTTACGTACACCCTATCAACTGTCCTGGTGCGTGCCTCAACCAAGAACTGGTGTTGTAAACGTGAGTAATATTTTAATTCTAAAATTTACTAGAAAGCAAATAAAATAGATCAGTGATACAAAACTTACTTACTAACAACAGGCTACTCATCATACATCAGAAAATACACAAGTAAATTATATTAACAAAGTCGAACGAACGCGCGAACAACTTACAATTGGGTTTGTTAAAGAACAGGGAGCAGCGCAGGCTTGATGCAGTGCAGTGAGCGGTCGCGCAGATGTGCGCTGCCCAGAAACCTTATTGTCGCCCCGTGCAGGTACTCTCTGGGGCAATGGTTCGGGATAGCCGCTCTTCCTCCTTCCAGGTGCACGCCGGGAAGAAGGGTCGACGAGGTTCAGACGACACAGCACAACAACACAAAATCGCAGAGAAGAAGAAAATGGAGGCAGTGAGATTCTCACACATACTCTGGACGTCTCCAAGCATATAAATAGACAAACTGATAACTGACATGATTAAAACAACCATTTACCCACTGGTAACTGACACATTCATCCAGCTATTTATCTACTGGTAACTGCCAGTCATCAAAACCCCAATAAAGCCTCAAATTCAAACGTTTGAATCTCATTCAAACACAGAGAGAGTGGTGCAGAGTTCAGCAAAATGAGATAAACTTGGTCTACCAAGTGGCGCGCCACATCATGGCACGGTCGCCCGTCACAAGTCACAAGTCACGCGAAAATACGCGAATACGCGCGCGCGTGCGTGTGACTAGATAGAACCCTGCACATACCATCTCTATCCATATTCAAGAAGTGATGAGGACTCCACCTTATAAATCAGTCTTCCTCACCTTGCCTTAGCAATATGGTACTAAACCATGTATGTTTTGGAATTATGGAAATGAGCCATAATCAAATGGGCCAATTTCTAATAACCCCCCACCAATTCCAAAGCAAGAAATAAACAAAATAACAAAGATATTGTGTTGAAGTACTATTAATATACCAGTCTTTTAGTGTAAGTCCTGTACAGGTTGAACTTGCACCAAGAATAACAAGATTCATCTTCTCACAGCTAATGAATGAACTATGCCTTGAATTCACAACTTTTCGTGATCAGATTTCACTTGAAATCTAAACTAGTACTAAGCTGCCAATGAACAACGCCTAAACGGAGCGTTATATGGTCATGCTCCCTTATCTTCTCATGAGCTTTCTAGATAATGCCCCGTTCTCGTGAACTGTGACCACACAGTTAAGCTCAAATAGGTGTATTATTTCTGGGTATCCTGCAGGCTAATACCTTTTCTTCATTTGGATAACAAAATACATTAAGGCTTTATGCCAACCTTCCATACAGTAGAAAGTATATTGTTTATTAAAACATGAGTACAATAAATATGTACTCTTTTGTTATAACATCAATTTGTTTTTTTCACTGCCTAAGTCACGGGATCTCTGATCAAGAAAGTATGGTTTACCATTGTGATGTAACTTAAATGGACCTCATTCCGTGCTAACCCCTTTGTAAAAGGGTCTGCCAGATTTTTCTAAGTGTAAATATAGTTCACAGCGATCACTCCGGAGTTTCTCAGTTTTCTGACAGATTTAAGCATACGCTTCACATGTCTACAGGACTTCATATTATCCTTTGTACTTGTAACCTTGGCCAACACTGTTTGATTATCACAGTACACCAGGATTGCAGGTATTGGTTTCTCAACCAATGGCAAGTCCAATAGAAGCTCTCTCAGCCATTCAGCCTCAACTGTGGCTATGTCAAGTGCTACAAGTTCTGCTTCCTTGGTTGACCTCGTACTGTAGCACCAGCTAAAGTGAATACATAACCACTTGTAGCTTTGATCTCATTCGCATCAGAGATCCAATTAGAGTCACTGTATCCTTCTAATACAGAAAGATGTCCAGTATAATGTATTCCAAAAGATGTTGTGCCTCTTAAGTAGCGCAACACTCTTTCAAGTGCCTCCCAGTGATCATCTCCTGGGTTAGAAGCAAACCGACTTAATTTGCTCACGATAAATGAAATGTCAGGTCTTATGGCACCAGTTAAATACATAAGTGACCCAATAATTTGTGAATATCTCAATTGATCTTTTCCTAACCCCTAGTTCTTTCGAAGCTTAATGCTTGCATCATAAGGTGTTGGAGAAACTTTATAGTTCTTCCTCACCTTGGCTTAGCAATATGGTACTAAATCATGCATGCTTTAGAATTAAAGAAATTGACCATAATTAAATAGGCCAATTTCTAACCATGGGTGCGCCAATTGACGCTAGCAAGGTTAGCACTGGGGCTAGGCTTCCAGTTGTCACCACCCATGCTGCCTCTGGTGTGATTGAAGGCTGGGGAATGGGGAGGAAAGGAACTTTTGAGAGTAGGAAGGCTCTTCTTTTTTTTATCTTATCAGTGCAGAACAGAAGGCCACATCAGGGGGTATTAGGGAAAAATGCAGTTTCCCAAACATCTTGCTAGACTCCAGCATTTAAAAAATACCAAGGATGTCATGTAAAGAAACACTGGATTGACTGCATATGATACCTGGAACTGTTGGATTTTGATTTGGAATTACTTCATCATTTCCAAGAGGTTGCCGTGCCAATTTCTCAAAAGCAAGCAATTTCAGGTAAGTCTTCTGCACATAATCAGACCAAGTAATGCAAATTTCAGTTTCAGATACTACAAATTTGTGAATGAAGGCTATATGAATCTGTAAATAACTTACTGCTACAAATTGTGTGATTAGCACAGTTAAGGTATTGATTAATTTTTTTCACAATGGTTTTACTCATATATAAAAATACATGGAAGAAGAGAACCATTGCCACAAGTACACCATAGGGCAGGAATTCAAATGGAAATAGCAAGATATGCACCCAAAATAAAACCAAAGACATTCTTCCAAAAATGTCTAACAAGTGAAGAGGTAGCAACATGATGAGGCTCTTCCCATTTCAAAAGGGAGAGAGTAAACCCCTGTGTGCTGTTTAATTCAGCAAAGCATACTAAACTGATCCTGAAAAGTGAGCCTATATTATATATCCCGTAGTAGTCTTGCATAAGCAAACTTATATTTATGAAAGGTTGTTTAAGATATGTATCAATTTTGGACACACAGGTGACTTATACAAACAAGAACAATGTGCAAAAGTAACTCAAGGTACAACACTTATGAATCCAGAATATTCAGTGAGATCTGCGTAAAACGAAGTTCAGATAAAATAATATTAACGTAATAACCACTTAGAAGCTAGTAGGTTGGATGCACGCATATGGTGTAGGGAGCGAATGGTCCCTTTCGAAAAAAGGAAAAGGAAGAGAAAACTTAGTTCATTTGGATGTATACTTCATGTAGAAATTGCACAAGTAATTAAATCAGTATCATGGATTTTTCAAATTTCTTTACCCGGCTTGACCACCACAACTAGAAGTTCTGCCTCCGCCCCTGGAATCCAGTAAAGTGAGGCTAAATTATACCTGGCTGGTGGCTGCAGTATAAACCTTCTCTTCAATTAGCACAGAAATCTCGTGAAGTTTATTCAGCCCCTCAGAATCGGTAGTTGATACTCGTGCACTCGTTTTCATATAATCCATCCTACACGCATAGTGCAACATGCGAAATTGTGAAATAAAATGGCAGACATATTAGTCGCCAATTGCTTTCCATGACAATATGTAGTGATGGATTGCCCCACCCTTTAAGGTGTCATCAAGAGAGTAAACAAGGTGTTCAGTTCATTTACTTGAATATGATATTAGCATCTTAGCGACAAAAGTAGCATGGAATTTGTAGAAGCACAACCTAAAGTGGTCATGTTTAAGCATCTAAGTTGGCATATACATGATCCTACAAAATAAATATATAAAAAAGCTGACCCTCCATCCTTCAATTGATTGTTTCTGCTAACTCCATCCTATAAATCGATATACTGCAAGTGTAAACTAACCACACAACTTCTGTTATGCTATTGTCATATATGAGGGCTAGCTCATACATATCATGATACAAATAAAGTTTGGGTTCAATTCAGTAGTGAATGTGATGTATCAACATGCACACGAGTACACAACTCCAAGAATCTTTTTTTTTTGGAACGAATCCAAGAATCATAATTATCTGGAGTAAAAACCGATCTAAGCAATTCTAAACATGATTTGTGTGCATGTGAGAGAGAGAGAGTCCCAGTACGGCCTCGACTCAATTTTGATAAAAAAAAAAGAAAAGGTAGAGCCACAATAACCTGGAGAAGTTGCACGCATGCATCCATCTCCTCCCCTGGCCCTACCGCTAAATCGAAACACTAATGCCGAATCAACCGCACGGGCAGTTGACGAACACACAATTTCTTTTCTACTTGAAAAACTTTGAGGAAATCGTAGGAGCGAGCGTACGTGCATCCGACCGACGACCCTGCCGCGCGCCTCAGGAGTGAGCTCCCAGCTGCGAGGTTCCATTGTGCCGGCACCGCCGGCGGGGAGGAGTGGAGGAGAGGAATTGAGGTTTGGAGAAGGGAGTGTTGAAATAGTTGCGTTATAAGCATATTTTCTATATTAATTTTAATAATAATTATGATAATAATAATCACCCAAACATGACATATGAATGACTTAAACAACATATTGATATAGAAATCAATTAAGTCATTGCAAAAGGAATATATACTCAACAGGAATGTCATATATGTATTCAAAATCAGCATATCATTAAGAGTATTAATGTGTATCCATGCAAATCTCATTGAAGACTTGACACATATGATCAACTTAAGCATATATCCATATTTAAAGAAAGAACATGCTGCCTTCAAACATAGCCAAATGTAAATGACTAAAATCAGCATGTTGCTTGATTTTAATTGCTCTCAGATATAGGGTTGCTCAAGATTTCAATCTTGGCCGTCCCGCTACTTAGGTCTATACTCTTCCCAAATTGAATATGTCAAGTGATAACCAAATTATTAAGCTCTAAAATTCAATTTGTCAATCTCGGTTTTAAATTACCATCAACAAGTACTTTCGGCCAGCAGGAAATAAACAACCAAGTGATCACAGAACAGTATGTAGTTTAATCAAACAACTCAATCTGCTGTCAGAGATTGTAATTACAATGTAGCAAGGTATACAGCAAAACTGACCAATTAAGGTGTTATCAAAATAGACTAGAGATATCAGTATGAGCTAAAAGCCGAAAATACCAGACTGAGAACAGGGAGAACAATGACAGTGAAGACACAAAACTAGAGATCAATATTTGATCATTCAATTTCAGTATTAGACCTCAGTTATCATCACAGAGCAAATCACAAGCACACAAGCATCTCTTTCTACAGCAAATTTCTGTAAAAACAGAGATGATAAACTCACAGAGCAGTGATAGTCGAAATCACTTAAAGCAACCGAAGGTAGCAAGGCACGATGAAATCGCTGTCCCAGAAAACCTATCAACCCACTGTGTCTAGCAGGGAGATGGTTCACGGAGATACAATGCCGCTCTCCCTCTCTCAGCCGAAGCCAAGACGGGAGCCGAGGTACAGGGATGCCGCGCAAGACCACAAGGTGATTCCGGCCAAGAACCACACACAAGCACAAATCAACACTTCAAATCGGTCCAAGCTCAGATCAAGAACCCTAATCAGGGGTCAAGTCTCTCAGCTACCTGCAAAGCACGGAGCAACGGCCGATAGCCCAAAGACTGATGTGACGATGGCCCGATCTTCCGAAAGGTAGTGATAAGTCGATTGTGGAGATCTTGACGTTGATGATCTAAAGGCTCCGACCAAAACAGATCGAATCCCTCGCAATCACTACACCACTGCTCCGTTGGTCATCAACCGTGCCGAACACGGTTGACCTCGCCAAGAAGGCTATCTCCTGCAAGTGAATCGAGAACACAAGCAAGAGAGTTTAAGATGCAATCTAAAATTGTATTGCGAATAAAGTTTAAGTTCATAAGTTGAGGTTTCTCAACCGAACATGCGGTGAAACTGCTAAGCAGAATAATCTTTTAAGAAAAACCCGAGGAAAACTAAAGGGGTGCGGCCTCCTTAAATAGGAGAGGGGGAAGCCGCACTTGTGTAAGGAAAATGGTACGGTACTATTCACGATTACTGTTCATGTGAATAGTACGGCCAGCCCAAATAGTCTAAGTGGTGATACAAGGCCCAAGGCCCACTTTGACTTGGACTGAAAAAGTGACGTGAGGTTTTTCACAGTTTCTGGTCGGCTCGCATGGAGTTTGGACGTGAGACCAGATCCATCTGAAAGTAGACTCCAAGATCTTTCCAACGAGTACTCATGGACCCCGAGAAGCCTTCTGGATTAAAAGTTATGGCCGTTTGAAGTAGACACTGTTACGAATGCCGAATCTAAATCGAACTCGCGAATAGGACTTGGATTGCGCTTGACGGTTCCAGTTCTACACTTGAACTCGCGTGGTTCTTCCCCATGGTTCCTAAGAACAATTAAAGCATCACAAACATTAAGTAGTATGCCATTCTTTGAAATATTTGTATGCAAACTTAGGAACGCATTCACCTGATGGTTAATTTGACGTGCTCGCGCTCGAGTCATTGGTCCTTGTATCATAGTTTCAGTTGGTTGAGTTTGCTGTGGAGTTGGCATAGTTGTATCTATAGAAAGGATGTCCTCATCATCCTCCCCTTCTTGAATTGGAGTCGTCCTCGACTAAAGCTCATCTTCCGCGCCCAAGCAAGGTCGCAAATCTGCAATGTTAAAGGTAGGGCTAACCCCAAACTCTGCAGGCAAGTCTAACTTATATGCATTATCATTAATATGTTTAAGCACTCTAAAAGGACCATCTGCACGAGGCATGAGTTTAGACTTTCTCAATTCAGGGAATCGTTCTTTACGCAAGTGTAACCACACAAGATCACCAGTTCAAAAGTAACATGCTTGCGTCCTTGACTACCAGCAACTTTATATTTAGCATTCATAATCTCAATGTTCTCTTTACTTGTCTCATGCATCTTACGTATCAAATCAGCACGTTGTTGCGCATCGAAAAATTACCTTCTCAGAAGCTGGAAGAGGCAACAAGTCGATAGATGCACGAGGTATGAAACCATAAACAATCTCAAAATGGCATTTCTTTGTGGTAGAATGCAGCAAACGATTATAAACAAATTCCACATGAGGCAAACATTCCGCCCACATTTTTAAGTTCTTTTTAAGCACAGCCCTAAGCATAGTAGACAATGTTCTATTGACTACCTCAGTTTGTCCATCGGTTTGGGGACGACAAGTAGTGGAAAATAACAGCTTAGTACCCAACTTACCCCACAAGGTTCTCCAAAAATGACTAAGAAATTTAGCATCACGATCTAAAACTATCGTATTCGGAATACCATGCAAACGAACAACTTCCTTAAAGAACAAATCAACAACATTTGTAGCATCATCACTTTTATGACATGGTATAAAATGAGCCATCTTAGAGAATCTATCCATGACAATAAAAATACTATCCCTCCCCTTCTTTGTTCTAGGAAGCCCTAAAACAATGTCCATAGATATATCTTCCCAAGGTATGCTTGGAACAGGAAGAGGCATGTATAAACCATGAGGATTAAGTCGTGACTTAGCTTTTTGGCACGTGGTGCAGCGGGCAATGAAGCATTCGATGTCACGCCTCATCTTTGGCCAATAAAAGTGTTGGGTCAGAATGTCCTCGGTCTTCTTCACGCCAAAGTGACCCATCAATACTCCTCCATGCGCCTCCTGTAACAACAAAAGACGAACAGAGCTAGCTGGAATGTATAGCTTGCTAGCACGGTATATGAACCCATCATGCACCACAAATTTATTCCAACCCTTTCCCTCTTGACAATTAAGCAACACATCTTTAAAATCAGCATCATGCACATATTGCTCCTATATGGTCTCTAACCCAAAGATTTGGAAGTCCAATTGTGAAAACATGGTATATCTCCTAGACAATGCATCAGCTATCACATTTTCTTTGCACTTTTTCAATTTAATGACATAGGGAAAAGATTCAATAAACTCAATCCACTTAGCATGTCTGCGGTTCAGGTTGGTTTGACTTTGAATATGCTTCAAAGATTCATGATCAGAATGTATCACAAACTCTTTGGGCCATAAATAATGTTGCCATGTTTCCAAAGTTCGAACTAGAGCATATAATTCTTTATCATAGGTAGAATAGTTCAAACTAGGACCACTTAATTTTTCACTAAAGTAAGCAACAGGTTTCCCTTCTTGAATTAACACACCCCCAAGACCTATGCCACTAGCATCACATTCTAATTCAAAAGTCTTGTTGAAATCAGGAAGTTAAAGTAAAAGGGCATGTGTTAGCTTATCTTTGAGAGCGTCGAAAGCTTGTTGTTGTTTGGAGGCCCAAGTAAAAGGAACACCCTTCTTTGTAAGCTCATTCAGCGGTGCAACGAGGGTGCAAAAATCCCGAACAAAACGTCGATAGAAACCAGTGAGCCCGAGAAAACTCCACACTTGTGTGACCGTTTTAGGAGGCGGCCAACTCTGGATAGCGATGATCTTGTCTTGATCAACTTCAATGCCCTGTGAAGTAACAACATAGCCAAGAAAAGAGACTCGATCCGTGCAAAAGGTGCACTTCTCAAGATTACCAAATAAACGTGCATCTCTCAAAGCATTAAAAATAGCACGTAAATGATCCAAATGTTCTTCATGTGACTTGCTATAGATTAGGATGTCATCAAAATAAACGACCACAAATTTTCCAATGAATGCACGCAAAACTTCGTTCATCAAACGCATGAAAGTGCTAGGTGCATTAGTTAAGCCAAAAGGCATCACTAACCACTCATATAGCCCGAACTTAGTTTTAAATGTCGTTTTCCATTCATCTCCTAATTTCATTATAATCTGGTGGTACCCACTACGTAAGTCTATCCTTGTGAAAACAATAGAACCACTCAACTCATCCAGCATGTCGTCTAACTTAGGAATAGGATGACGATATCGTATTGTGATATTATTAATGGCTCTACAATCAACACACATACGCCAACTACTGTCCTTCTTAGGAACCAAAAGAATAGGAACAGAACAAGGACTAAGGCTTTCCCGTATGTACCCTTGGTCCAAAAGATCTTGGACTTGTCGATGAATTTCCTTAGTCTCCTCCGGATTGGTCCTATATGCCGCACAGTTTGGCAAAGTCGCTCCTGGAATTAAGTCAATTTGGTGTTCAATCCCTCGAATAGGCGGCAGCCCCGAGGGTATCTCAGCTAGGAACACATCCTTATATTCCTGCAAAAGGTTAGTGACAGCAGACGGCAAAGAGCTAGATGTATCATCAAGTGAAAATAAAGTATCTTTGCATATCAAAGCATAGCATGGCATATCATTATGACAAATTTCAGCAAGATCAGATTTGGTTGCAAGCATGACACAACCCTTTAATTTAATTCCCTCGGTCCTAGAACTAGGTGCCAACCTCTCTTTCTTAGGTGGGAAAATATTCTTCCCTACTTGCTGATTTTCAGATTCATGTTCAAGTTGTTTCTTCTCATTTTAAGCTAGCTCTTTATCACAATGCACAATTTCAGTAGGTGTCAAAGGTAGCAAAGTTATTTTCTTTCCTTTGTGCATAAGAGAGTACTTATTACTTCTACCATGATGAGTTGCATCGGTATCAAATTCCCATGGACAACCTAATAAAAGTGAGCAGGCTTGCATAGGTACTACGTCGAAATCAGCAACATCATGCTAGGAACCAATGGAAAAATACACTCTCGCAGATTGTGTTACCTTCACCTTACCGCTGTTGTTGAACCACTGAATGTGGTATGGGTGAGGATGCGCACGTGTGGTCAAGCCAAGCTTCTTGACCAATCCTGAATCCACCAAGTTATTGCAGCTTTCGCCATCAATTATAACACGAACATGGCAATCCTTGACGATGAGGAACATCTGAAACAAATTATGGCGTTGTAGCTTCTCATCTTGCTCTCTTTGAGTGCTCAAAACTCGCAGTACAATTATGGTTCTATAGTTCGCCGTAGCAGCAGCACCTAAAATCTCCTCACCATCGCTATCTGCCTCATGATCATCACCAATACCTGTAAGGTTAGCTGCAAGAGCATATTCATCCTCAACATCACTAGTACTTACATAACCACCATCTTCTGTCGCAATGTACGCCCGCTGATTGGGCAATCTCTCATGACGTGGCCTATCCCTTTACAACGGTGGCACACAATGCCCGTCGTACGGCCCGTGGAAGCAACTGATGAAGAGCTCTGTGCTGGTGCTTGCACACTAGTAGATTTGCTCGTCTCGGGTGCACGTGATGGTGGCGGCGGTGCTGCTGAACACGCCCTACTCATAGAGGGGGCAACAGCTCGAAAAACAGGAGGTGGAGCTGTCTTGGCTTGCCCAGGCGTTGATCTATATGTAAATACTACCAAAATTGCTCCTTGTCCTTTTTTGCCTACCCTGCAATTCCTTTTCTGCCAAACAAGCAAGCTGGAACAATCTATTGATATCATTATACACTTTGTAATCAATTATGTCCTGAATTTCACGTCTTAAGCCCCCATAAAAACGAGCTATCTTATCCTCCTCATCCTCTACAACATTACAACGCAACATGCCTATTTGTAGTTCTTGACAATATTCTTCGACAGATCTATTACCTTGGTCTAAGCGCTGTAATTTCTTACGCATCTCACGTTTAAAAGCAGGAGGAACAAATCTAGCACGCATAGCTATCTTCAATCTATCCCATGTATTAGGTGCTAAACCAGAATTAACTATTGAGTCCACCAAATGATAGCAAAATCTTTAAATTCACTAGTAGCTTGTCTGACTCTATGCACTTCAGGAACTAGATGGGCATTAAATTTTTGTTCAACAGTCATCTCCCAATCTAGATAAGTTTCAGCATCATATACACCTGCAAAAGATGGTATGGTACATTTGACTTTAGCAAAAGAGTCATCATTAGTACGAGCATTGTGGTACTGAAAATTATTACCTCCCATACCGTGACAGTTTTGATGTAGACGGTATCGTTGGCGTGCATCTTGGGCAGCAAATGCAGTACCGGCGTCGTGGTTTTGTCTCTCATTATCATCTCCCTCCTCACGGTCTTGGCCTGCATCGTGATCATACTCGCGTCCAATGTTTGGTGGTCGATTCACCATTCTTTCAAGGCGTGCAGTGAGTGTTGCAATACTCTAATTGATTGAGCGCTGCAATGTCTCTGTCGAAGCTTGAAGCTTCCTATCGATGTTCTCATTAATGGTAGCACGTTGTTCATCCAAGAGCGTCATGAGCTCTCCCTTTACAACACACTCTTGTGCATCAGACGTCTCACCTGTCATGGTTAATAGAAAACAAAAGACAACACAAAGTTATTATCCCTACCAACTACTAGGTGGTGGAAGGTGGAATCACAAACTCTCAAGCGTCTTACCACACTCTTACAAGTGTTCTTACCAATGCAGCAGGTGGTACAACCGATGGCAGGTTCGTGACAACGTGTCGAGCGTGGGTACGATTGCAAGAGGGGACCTGTTCTGATCAAGAGTAGGTGGAGCTTGGAAGGCACAATATGGTAGCAAAAGGATCAGCAATAATCAGTTCAGTAAATGCAAGTTGAATGATTGTTCAAAATACTCGTCAAAGGTTGCTGATCCTAGCTTAATCACAACTAGTCAATCAAGTCCTATGCAAGAAAGTGTATGTACACACACACAACGATCAATGTGAGTTGATGTAAGCAAATGAGAACCTCACAACAAGTACTAGGAGAGACGCCAGCCCACTACTCAAACTTCTGTCTAAGGGCACAAGATTATTCGCACAATGTAGAGCACAAAACAGCGATATCAGTAAAACGTGAATAGCCCTCTAGATTGAGCTGATACAACAGCTAATCTCAAACAATGAAAAGGTGAAGTTTTATATGGCTTATATATACTTGTTTGAAAGGTTTCGACGAGATCTACAACTTTCCAGTTGAAGCAAAACTCAAATTCTGAAGGGAAGGCCAAGAAAAAGGGCAAAAACAGAAGCCGAAAACTTGCGATGTGATTTTGGGGCTAAAGATGGACGATTTTGAGGGTCTTGGAGGGCGATATGCACTTTGCCTATTAGATTTTCTGATGCGCGCCATCGATAGCTTTCCAACGAGCAAAAGAATGTCGAAAACGGATATCGTATGCAAAAGTTATGCCCGTTTTACTGAAGGTGTGTCGGAAACGGACTCGAATTCGATTTGGTCTCAATTCAAACTGCAATAACTTTTGATCCCGCGACCAAACGTGCTCAATTTTTTTTTCTGGAGGCTTATGGATGTATCAAGAAGGACTCCACCAAATTTCACTAGATTGGAATAGGTTTGATAACTTTTCAAATTTTGGACAGAGGGATCACTCTGTCTTTTCTTTTCTCTCTCTTTTTTTTCAAACTCCGAATCAAACTCTCTTTCGATCTCTTTTTTTCTGTTTTTTTTAAACTCTGAAATCAAACTCTCTCTTTCTATCTCTTTTTTTCTCTGAGTCCGAAACCCTAACTTTTTTTTTGCACAAGGACGAAACTAGTGAGAGGCGCGGCGGGGATGGCATGGTGGCGACAAAGGTTGGCAACGCCGGGGGGGGTCGCGGTAAGGGTTGGCAGCGGATGGGGTGGCCGTGGATGGAAGGCCGTGGCAAGGATGGCGGTGCGGCAATGAACAAGAACACACAACGACGAAGCTACGCAAAGGAAACACGTGATGCAACTAGACAATGACGAACTGGACTCTGACTAAACTAGTAATCAGCAACTTGAACACGACAGTGTAACCAAAAATTCAACGAGCAATACTGAAAAGAAAAATTGCAATGGCACAAGGGGTGTTGGGACAACGGAAGAACACTATGAATAATTATTTTTGTAGGCAAATTTTCTGGAGTTTTCGGAACGATACGATGAACATAAATTAATCTAAAAGTGGCGAATTACCTCACGGGCAACCGTTGCTCCGATACCACCTGATGTGACGATGGCCTGATCTTCTGAAAGGTACTGATAAGTCGATTGTGGAGATCTCGACGTTGATGATCTAAAGGCTCTGACCAAAAGAGATCGAACCCCTCGCAATCACTACACCACTGCTCCGTTGGTTATCAACTGTGCCGAACACGGTTGACCTCGCCAAGAACGCTATCTCCTGCAAGTGAATCGAGAACACAAGTAAGAGAGTTTAAGATGCAATCTAAAATTGTATTGCGAATAAAGTTTAAGTTCACAAGTTGAGGTTTCTCAACCGAACATACGGTGAAACTGCTAAGCAGAATAATCTCTTAAGAAAAACCCAAGGAAAACTAAAGGGGTGTGGCCTCAAATAGGAGAGGCGGAAGCCGCACTTGTCTAAGGAAAAGGGTACGGTACTATTCATGAATTGTTCACGTGAATAGTATGGCCAGCCCAAATAGTCTAAGTGGTGATACAAGGCCCAAGACCCACTTTGACTTGGACTGAAAAAGTGATGTGACTTATTTCGCAGTTTCTGATCGGCTCGCATGGAGTTTGGAGGTGAGACTAGATCCATCTGAAAGTAGACTCCAAGATCTTTCCAACGAGTACTCATGTACCCTGAGAAGCCTTCTGGATTAAAAGTTATGGCCGTTTGAAGTAGACGATATTACGAAGACCGAATCTGAATCGAACTCGCGAATAGGACTTGGATTGCGCTTGACGGTTCCAGTTCTACACTTGAACTCGCGTGGTTCTTCCCCATGGTTCCTAAGAACAATTAAAGCATCACAACATTAAGTAGTATGCCATTCTTTGAAACATTTGTATGTAAACTTAGAAACGCATTCACCTGATGGTTAAGTTGACGTGCTTGCGCTCGCGTCATTGGTCCTTGTATCATAGTTTCAGTTTGTTGAGTTTGCTGTGGAGTTGGCATAGTTGTATCTATAGAAAGGATGTCCTCATCAAAGACCAAGAATCGCCGACGGAGATTGAAGTAGGAAGGGGAAGGACTCACTCGGTTTCGGGATCCCCGGAGAGGAGGAGAAGCTGGAGCTTTATAGCGGAGCCGAGAGAGAGGGGAAAGGCGGGCTGCGGTGTGGCTGGCGCCGAAGCGCCTGCGCCGACATTTGGAGAATCCACACCGCACAAGCCAAGAGTGAAAATCACTCGACAGGCCAAAATAATCATTTTCTTTTCCTAACTGGAAAAGAATATACCACAACAAATAACAACTCAATTTGCAGATGACCTCTGCCATAAACACACAATTTAAACAAGAATCAAGAGAGCATATTACTGCTCGACATATTAGTAATTTCCCAATCCATTCCCTTTAAAATCTTAACTTCTTTGAACCAAGGATTTCCAAATCATCGCCCGACACACCAACTCATTTATCTCAAGTTGGCAACTTCGACAATGTGCTCAAACTGAGTACATCATCCACACCCTTACAGAGAGACTTTACTGTCTCCACAAAATACATTCTAGCCAAGCCCTTGACCAATAGAATTACTTTGACATATAATTCTTTAAGCACCTCAATCCTTTTAAGGATAACAACTCGAAATTCATATCACACCCATAATCTCACCAAAATCAACCACATAACCACACCAACTAGTTGCTATACACCTCTTAAAGGTCTTTGCAACCCAAATCAAATACCCCTTTCTTGGAGAGACAAAAAGAAGTAAATTCCAGCACAAAGGAAGATGTACCATCTGCAATAAACACAAGACCAGAAGAAATAGCAATAAATCTTGGGCAACAAAAGATAAGATCACAGCTGAAGGCACATGCCTCCTCAAGAAGAACAAAAATCAAATCTCAACAAATAAGAATACAGTATTGCCATTCGAGCTCAAGAAGCTCTTATGCGGCGAAAATATTGCCATTTGAGCTCAAGTAACTCTCATGCGGCGAGAGAAAAAAAAGTCACAAATTTTTTTAAAAAAAAATTGCACAACTTGATTTCAACTTCCAATACTTTTTCCACACTCTTTCTTTTAACAAGAGAACAACTTCCATTGATTACGGTATCAACTTGACAATTCCAACAAAGAGTTTTAAAGACCTCAACACATTAATCCCTTAAGAACTAATAAAAGCTCTCAACAAGGCACTTTGCTCAAAACAATTTCAGCTGCCACAAAAGTCATGAGATCAAAAGATCGCATACGCAAATCTCAACACTTTGATTTAAACAGTATCGTGGAAGTTATCAAATTCTTTTATTTATAGAACATTCAACATTACCATCACAACCACATACTGACCAACATGCTATCATCAGAATAATACACTCTTAATAGGCATCATCATATCCACAAATCCCTTCACAAGCTTTTCCAAAAGAAACACAAGGAATTACTTCATCATGTTTCTATTATCTAAGTAAGATTGCAGCTACTTAATCTAAGAAAACCTAGTGCATAAGCCACATGTTAGAACAAAGTTCTTAAACAAGATGATACTAGAACATGGCAATCTCACAAAACATGCTAGTATAAATCTCTTATAAGATTCCATATATTCAATTCTAATTGATGCTCAACTCTAATTTAGCACAAATTGATTGTACTCTAGTCATTACTGACAATAATTGATTATTATTTTATCATAACAACATTTATGATTCTAACTCCGTTTTACAATCATAAAACAATCATGAGCATAGATTCAACATTGCATCTTATGTTCAGCAATTAGAACGAAATATCTTCAAACTTCAATATTATAAACTCTATAAGACAAGGTTTCACAAGTCTATGCATCAACCTCCCTCTATTTCTTTATACATATTTCAACAACTTAGCATGGTGAAAGATAGATGAAACTAGCAATTGTATATGCTCACAAAGTATCTAATGAAGGACAGATTAAAGGTCAATATTACCAAGACAATATTCCAACACCTCCTTCTTAATAATTCCAAACAGTTAGATTAATTAATAAAGACAAACATAATTCAATTTATCCAACATGATAGAAATTTAGGCAATCACAATAACCATTCTAATTCTTTTTGCACACTCCTCAAGAACTCCATGAGTTCTAATCATGAATACACAATTTCTTAATCACAGTTTTTCAATAAGCTATTATAAGGCAATATCAAAATTAATCAACTACACTTCCGAGGATGCTAGTTGAAATTAATTATGCACCACGCTAACAACTCAACTTGATAATTCATACCTTATGAATTAGTTTATATGATTACCACCTTACACTTAAGCATAGCAAAACACCATAAAGGATCTTAACACTCTCTTTCAGAAAGAAGAAGAAAAATAAACTTCAACACTCGAAATAATCTGAAAGAAATATATAGATCCAAGACTTTCACATATCAATGAGTTTTGCAACTCAAAACTGGCATTACTCAAAGAAAATACCAAGCAAACCAATAAGTCATGAATCACAACAGGACAAAACTCCCATGAGGGGACTAACCTTACAAATCAACAATAGGCACAGGTAGCAAAAGTATCTCATTAGTCCGAAAAGAAACAATATCTGCTTCAAGGAACAGGTAGAGACCAATTGCATACCCTCAACTGCAAGAACCACAAACTCAAAAGAAATTCATTAACTGCAATAGGCCAAGAATTGGCTGAAATCAACTTAAGGATAATAGCAACTTTTCTAAGAAACTCACCCGCAACATCTGCAATTAAGTTACTTGAGGTAACGACATTGCTAATCCCCATACTACAAACAGCGGTATAACCTGGCAATACCAAGACAGCAAATACAACCTCTACATCTTATCATTGACAATTCTCACTTATAACAGTCATAAGAGCAAACCATAATCTTAAAAGATTATATCATAATGTAAATCATCAATACAACATGTCAAAAGCATAAATGCAATACTTGATCCATCCCATCCTACTGTGCACTAGTGTGTCAATTTAATAATTTAATTACCACGGACCTAAAGCCCGCTCTGATACCAACTGTAACACTCCAGGATCCACAATACCCTGGGATGCTACTAAAACTGCTCTAAAACTAGCCAATTTACAAGATAAATTAAACTGGCAACATTTAATTAACAGGATAATATAAGCGAAAGCATAATAAACTAGTAAATAACAGAATAATGAGAATAATTTAATATTCATAATCAACTTAACAATAATAACCAAAGGAACATTTCCATGTTCAACATTAATAAGGAGAAACATTGATCAATATGATAACTAAACAAGAACTAGAATTCTTTCTACTATATTTCAGCATTAAGATTATCATCCAAGTGCATCTGTGCGGTGCCACTCTACCCTTCCCAATGCATGCTCAAGGTCCACCTGTAGGGAGGGGGAAGTAAGGGTGAGATAAAAATCTTAGCAAGTAAACAGTTTAACAAGTTATTCAAACTACAAATAATTACATATCATCATTTATAATTCCATACAACTACAACCACAATTCATGTCCATAATTATTAATCACCATAAACTTCCATGAATCATACCTCTTCAATTTCAGATTTAATTGGCATATGAATGCAGTCATTTTATCCACAATTATATGCAAATGAAACATTTAATCTTCCATAACTACAGTAGATTAATCATCAACATTTATTCTTCCATAATAACAATATTTATATCCTCAACCTCAAATTACCATCAATGACAATAAGACATATGTATGATCACCTCACTACTTTATTAATTCTCACATCCACAATTGCTATCAACAATTAACACTAGAGAAAAGAATCTCATGCCACAACCTCAACCCTTACCATACATAAGGGACGAATCCCATTCCACGACCACATCCACAATCCTCATACCACAAGTAGCTCACATGAGCCAATTCCATATTACAACTAGAAAGTTGTATATTCCACAAAATAACATCACCACAACATGTTGCATATGTATGCAAATGAATCTTTCCACAATGCAATGCATTTGAATGCTTCATGCTATGCTCCACATCACTCTTGCCAGGGCAGGAATTGTAGTTCATCGACACGGCAATATACGATGCTTCCGCGGCGAAGAGGTGCATCGACACGGCAATATACGATGTTGTGCACGTCACGATCGCTGCTAAGTCGGCGACATCCACATATGCAAATGACATGATATGCCATGAATGATATGATAATTCATTAATCACATTAATTCATCCACAAGGAGTATTTTCATGCTCTCAACATCTCCACATCCACCACATGTTATTTTCATGTCCACATTATATCAATAAGCAAGAATTCAACACGTCTACTAGCATAATATCAACATATCAATGTTTGCTATCATCTCCATAATTAAAATATCATGCAATCATGGTATCATGTATCAAATTATGATAATAATTTAATTGCAAGTAGAAGGAATAACAAGTTAAACGGTAGCAACCACCGCTACGTTCACTTGCCTTAATTCGACGAAGCGAAGATCAACAAAATTCAAGAGCGCTCAGGGACAAGACCACCTGTCCATAAGACAACTCTCAGCACACTACCACAGCATACAAGCATAACATAAATATATAAAACATCGCTAGAAACCCGAACCCGCACAATCTCTACTCCGCCCAACAAACCAACATAATACCCTCTGCAGCAGCGTTGCTTCACGATTTCGTATCTTTAAAAATATAAATCAAAATACAGCAAATGATACCTCTCTGGATTCATGACTTAAAAACCTACAATTTTTATGCATAACACCTATTTTTATTCGGATCACAACTAGATGTAATTTAATGCCCAAAACAGAGGAAGAACTCTGTTCTGGCAGACTGGACAGCGAAACTAAATCGCGTCCCAATGACAGTACAGGGGTCTAAAAATTCTGAAAATTATACAGAAGCTAGATATCTAAATTTTATACAACTTTCTCAACTACGGCCAAGGCCAAAAAATTCGTTTACTATTTTTAAACTACGGATTACCGTCGGACTGTACCAATCTGTCCGCCTGACGGACAGCGGTATTGCATATAGAAGTCCTCTACAACATACAGGAGATGCATATAGAAGTTCTCTACAACTTTTCTTTTGGGAAGAACCGCAGAAAAATTCGTTTTCTAGATCGAAAGCTCGCGACAAGCCGCGCTGCGCGAATCAATCTAAAAACAGACAGCGTCTAATCTCTAATCGGGCAATTGATCTATTAACTATCATCAAAATTCGTGCCAAGAACCCTAATTATTCCATAAAACAGAGGATTTAGGATGGGAAAAAATTACCTAGATGGAGGATCAACCCTTTTTTTCTCCTCCTCTTCTTCTTCTCCTTCTCTTCTTCTTCCTTCTCTTCCCTTTCTTCTCCTTCCTTCTTGTTTAATCCTAAGACCAAGGGGACAAGGGGGTGGTGGCTGTGGGGAAAAGAGGGAGGGGAGCTGCTGTGGGGGAGAAAGGGAAAAGGGGAGGCTCTAGGGTTAAGGGGAGGGGGAGGCGCACCCCCTTGGGCCTTGGCCCAAGGTGGTCGGCCCACTCCCCAGGCAGCCCAACTGAATTTTAAAAAATAATTTTTAATATATTTTAGTCCTTTTCCAATGTTCTACAATTTATATTTTTCCCTTCCCGCGATTTACCGAAAAAACGGCGATTCCGCGATTGCTTTAAAAACTTACGCCGTAACGACGTTCGGGAAATTACAGTTGTAGTGATGGGCACAACCTGTCGGTAGGAGTGTCAATGTTGTGCATACATATATAAATTGATAAGTATGAAATAATTATTACAATATTGACAAACCTGATGATCATTGGCCTTCATGGAATCGAAGAGTAGTTGCATATTGTGGCAAACATAAAATGCACAGGTATTGCCCAGCGGCTACTGGTGGCACTGCAAAAATAGAATTTGTTAGCTCGAGAGGTATTACTACGAAGTGTTATATAGGACTAATGTGTACTAGGGAATACTAAGAAATCTAGATCGTGTCGCAGGACGTTGATCCCTCCCTTGCATTTCTGTACTTCTGCAATGTACGTGGCGAACGACCTACATGATTCCAGCAAAAACCTTAGTCATTGGGAAGGAAGGAAAGACTACAATAGAGTTATCTATGGAGGAAATGTGTTAACCTGTCAATTAACTATTAGACAACTATGTAGTCGGCTTTGTTCTTCTTTAGGGAATCAAAGTATATTATCCTGTATCATTTTAGTATAATTACAATTAGAATCTAGTGAAACCTACACAGGTATGTCGTCATGGTCATTAAACCTAAGTTCATGTTACTTATAAAGTATAAATCAACAAGTATAGCCACTAGTGTAGTACTTACCCTTAGTTGTAGGGCATAAATACGAATTCCTTATTGTGGTGAGACACCAATGTTGTCGTCATGTAATTCTCGATGAAAGATGCATCCTCCTTGATTATATCCATAGATACCAAGCGTGGGTTAAAGAAACCAAACAAATAATTTCACCAATCTGGCTTCAGTCACCATGTATATATGCACACACACAAAAGCAATGAGCTATATATGACATTTATCTGTATTAAATGAATGTAGACCGTGATTGTACACACTTGCAGTGTCTAGCATCGAATTAATGAGGCGTCGAGTGTGAATAGAAAGAATAAGTTCTCGAAGGTCACCGTGAAGACACTGTTATGGATATCGTGCTGCAAATGATGCGGCCTAAACTTGACGGTGACATCCGAGTGCCATTGTCCCTCTAACTTATTGGCCTGTTCCAATATCCTATGCTGACCGACACAAATTACAGCATATGGGCTGTAAAGATGAAGATCACTATGCGATCTCTAGGAGTATGGACGGCAATTGAAGGGGATGCACCGGTCGAAGAGACATAGGACCAGGGCGCTCTGGCCGTCATATCTCAGGCTATCCCCGATGAGGTCTTGATGACCATTGTAGGAAAAGAGACTGCAAAGGAAGCGTGGGAGGCAATCAAAGAGATGTGCATTGGAGAGGATCATGTCAAGAAAGCAAAAGCACAAGCGTTGAAGAGGCAATTCGATCGAATGATCATGGGAGATACCGAATCCATCGGTGAGTTTTCTCAAAAGCTCACGAGCCTGGCTGGCGAAATTCGGGCGCTGGGTGTTGAATTACTGGATTCAACAATTATTGAGAGGTTGTTTAGTGCTATCCCCGACAAGTTTCTCCAGATCATAAGCACGATCGAGCAATTCAGAGACATGACAAAGATGACACTGACTGAGGCAGTTGGCTGTTTTCAAGTTTTCGAAGAAAGCCAGAAGGGGCGACGCCAAGGCAAGGAAGCAAGGGGAGCAGCTGCTGCTATCCCGAGCCTAGTGGGACGCATTGGCGACAAAGGAGAAGAAAAGAGAACGCAATGGCGACTGAGGTCACGGCCGTGAACAGGAAGATGGCGCGACTTTGAAACTGACAAATCAAATATTCAATGCTACGAGTGCAAGAAATTCGGCCACTATGCTGCCGAATGTCGAAGCCACATTCAGTGCCATAACTGTAAGAAGTATGGGCACTATGCAGCAAAATGCAGGAGCAAGAAGAAAGTCGAAGAAGTGAATCTTGCTCAAATCCATACAGAACTGGTTTTGCTAAATGAAGGGAGAGTGTTCCCAATTTAATGGAGAAGGGAGATGAGACACAAGACCAGACAACAGAATGTTACCTTGACAATGGAGCTACCAATCATATGACAGGAACATACTTAATGTTTCATGAGCTAGATGAGAAAGTACCCGGCAAAGTAAACTTTGGAGATGACTCAACAGTCCAGATCAGAGGAAAGGGCACAATTCTGTTGAAGTGCAAGGATGGAAGTCGAAGACTACTGTCAGATGTATATTACATACCAAGTCTTCGCAGCAATGTTATAAACTTGGGACAGCTAACTGAAGAAGGGTGCCGAGTTGAATTGAAAGACAGTTATCTAAGAGTATTCGACAGCAGCGAGAGGCTGCTAATGATGGTTCAA